>JARBWK010000001.1:151556895-152156895 GCA_030556195.1 Anolis apletophallus | reverse complement strand
CTTCTCTGCTTCAGAACAACGCAGCTTCACTGATGTTGTCAGGCTAAAGGCCTCATTGTAACTCCAAAAGAGGATGGGAAGGACCTTATTAGTGCAAATGCTATTTGTCATGTTCATTAGTTTGCTCTGTGATCTTTTCTTCTCCACTCTTGCCCACAAAAACATGGTACCTACCGATTCTCAGGGATCATCTGTGCCCAAAAGTGAGCGTTACCAGTTTCAGTTTTAATAGGGTATGTAACCTTTGAGGCAATCTTGATATGTTTGGGGAAAGAGGACTCTTTGCTCCAATGACACATCCAAGCGATAAGAGATTATTACTGCTACCTTTGGTTTTGAAGTTGATCCAGATGGCAACAGAGCTTTAGCCAGGCATGTAGCCAGGGGGGCTGGGGGGGTCAGCCCCCCAAATTCTCAGGGTGCCTTACTGGTACATTATTTAAACTGTTATGATCATGATCTGATCACCATGCTCATTATATCCCACATTAATGGGGTTATTGGGATAACAATAAGACCCTCTTCCACAGTCTCAAACTGGCCTGGCTACGGCCCTGCCACTAGCTGAGGCCCCTTCCACACAGCTGTATAAAATCCACATTGAACCGGGATATATGGCAGTGTGGATTTGGATAACCCAGTTCAAAGCAGATATTGTACATTATCTGCCTTGGGTTATATGGGTATGTGGAAGGGCCCTATGTCTTGCATTTCTCCTTAAAGGAGTATTGCTATTTTCCCCATTTCCAAATACTGTTTCTGGATGCTCGGATATTAAAACTATCAGTTAAATTATTATTCATTCAGTAAAAGTTATGCAGCTTACGATTTGCTTAGACAGCAGGGAGAAAGAAAATACTTGAGTGACATTCATTGGACCATTATACTATTGATTTGACATGTGTTGTTTTCCCCATGGTTCTGTCTTTACTCAGACTGAAGAAAGCCCAACTTGGGGGTGAGGTGGGGGTTGAAAACAGGATGCTTTTAGAGCCACTCTTCCGTCCTTCTTTTTTAAAAGAACGTTCTTTTGATGTGATCAGAAAAGCGAGACTGTCACAACTCAGCACATGCTCCCTGTAGCCTTAGAAGGGTTTCCCTTTTTTACAAAATAGGCCCTTTCCACATCGCTAAATAAAATACCACTTGTTTTACTTTGAACTGGAATATATGGCAGTGTGGACTCAGATAACCCACTTCAAAGCAGATATTGTGGGATTTTCTGCCTTGTTATTCTGAGTTATATGGCTGTGTGGAAGGGCCCCTAGTGGCAGTTATGAAAACATAGCAGGATGTACACAGGACTCAACTGCCGTACTCCAAATTGTATGGACAGTAACTTGTAACTTTATATGTAATTTGCTGTGGAAGAATACAGTAAAATTCACTGAAGTATTCTGGGAGTAAATAGCTCTTCCATTGCTCTGTGATCAAGGTTAATCCATGTCAGGAGCCGCTGTGGCGCAATGGGTTAAACCCTTGTGCCGGCTGCACTGCTGACCTGAAGGTTGGCAGTTCAAATCCGTAAGACGGGGTGAACTCCCTTCTGTTAGCTCCAGCTTCCATTGCAGGGACATGAGAGAAGCCTCCCACAGAATGGTAACACATCCGGGTGTCTCCTGGCCAACGTCCTTGCAGACAGCCAATTCTCTCTCACCAGAAGCAACTTGCAATTTCTCAAGTCGCTTCTGACATGATTTTAAAAAGGTCAATCCATAGTAATTTTAGAATACAGGCTGAGTATCTGATATCCTAAATACTTAGGACCAGAGGTGTGTTGGGCTTTGGATTTTTCCCCCCAGATTTTGAAATCCACGAATTTGCATATATTTACATTGTACCATATCTCCATATGATTTATACGGACCTTAGGCCCCTTCTACACTGCCATAAAAATCCAGATTATCTGCTTTGAACTGGATTATATGGCAGACTCATATAATCCAGTTCAAAGCAGACAATGTGGATTTTCTGCTTTGATAATCCAGATTATATGGCAGTACAGAAGGGGCCTTGGACGGAGGTCCATTCATGAAGGAATTATGCCGAGTGTTCAACGAAAAGACAAGCAGGAATTTGGATGAATGTGGTGTACAACATGAGACTTCAGGAGAAGAAAAACAAAAATAAGGGGTTGAGGCCCATCCCACACAGCTGAATAAAATCCCACATTATCTGTTTTGAACTGAGATATATGGCAGTGTGGACTCCGATAACCCAGTTCAAAGCAGATATTGTGGGATTCTCTGCCTTGATATTCTGGGTTATATGGCTGTGTGGAAGGGCCCTGAGTGCCTAATCAGAGAAGAAGTACTGATCAATAACCTTTCACTGAGTAACTGTGAGCTACCATTTCCCCCCTCTCAATACAGACCCATGGGAAGTGCCCTTTGAAGAGATCATGGACTTGCAGTGGGTTGGCAGTGGGGCACAGGGGGCTGTCTTCCTGGGACGCTTCCATGCGGAGGAGGTGGCTGTCAAGAAGGTACGAGACCTCAAGGAGACAGACATCAAGCACCTGCGGAAACTGAAACATCCCAACATCATCACCTTCAAGTGAGTATGGAGCAGGACAGGACTTCTCATAGGATGGCCTTGTGGTCACTCGAGTCGTTTGGGATACTCTTGAGCTACCACCAAGATCCTAAAAATATCATGTGATACGAGGGCGGGTCAATAAGTCCGTGACGTTTTGAATGAAACATGGGTTTTTGGATAAAAAATCATTTTATTTTTCAACATAGTCTCCTTTGAGCTCTATACACTTTGTCCAACGTTTCTCCAATTTTTTTATCCCTTCCCCAAAAAAAAGATTTGTCGATGTCATCAAAATAGGTATTTGTGAGATGATTTCATTGTTGGAGTCAAATCTCTTCAAGAAATAGTCACTCGGGGCAAAATCCGGAGAATAGGGCGGATGAGGGAGCAATTCATATCCCAATTCATGGATTGTTGCCATGGCAACTGCACATGTGTGCATGGTCGATTGTGAGCAAACGCGGCACCCATCTTGCGGAAAGCTTTCTCATACCCCAGTGATCATTTCAAATTGAAACCACTGAGCTATGTGAGATGCCTATGGCTTCCACAATCTCTCGCACTTTCAATCTCCGATCGGCCAACAACATATTATGATTTTTTTCAATTGTTTCGGGTGTAGAGACCTCAACTGGCCGTCCAGAATGTTCGGCATCTTCTGTAGTTGTACGGAAACAACAACATTCAGTAAATCCCTTTTTTTACCATTGACATTGATGGTGCAGAGTCTCCATAGTATTTATCAAGCTTAGCCTTGGTTTGAGTGATGGGTTTTTTCCGCCAAAAAAAAAAAAAGCTTAATGAGCACACGAAACTTTTTTCCATTTTCTCCTCAAATCACGGGGTAGTCTGCTATCAATGGCTGTCAAACACAAACTAAATGACGCAGCTTGTTCAAATTTTGACAGGAGTCAACTGACAGGTGCCTGTTGACAGGAGCAGTGTTGCCCTTTCAGTTAAGAGGCGGGAAATTCAAAAAGTAACGGACTTATTGGCCTGCCCTCGTACATAACAATGATAACAAAATACCTGCAGAAGCTACAACAAACCACATGCAGGCACACAACCCAGCAACCCTTCTGTGGACAAAGCCACAGAATAACCCCCCTTGTGGAAGTCAGCCGATTGCCAACAAGCCCTGCTTAACAAAAAGGTATTTTGCCTGCTTGCCAAAAAGGGCAACTGGAAAAGCAGCCAAGCCTGCCTTAAGAGGAGATTGAAAAACATGAGAGTGGCTTCTTAACGGCAATATGACAGTATTCTGCATTGTTTCACAAGGCACATTATTTATTTATTTATTTATTATTTGTCACGTTTCTATACCGCCCCTCTCAGCCCGAAGGCGACTCGGGACGGTTTACACAGGCAGTCTCTTCCCTCAATACAACACAAACAAGACAACCCCAGAAAAAACATATAATAACAATTTAACAATTAAAAACATACAATTGCAGCCTCAGTGTCATGTTGAAATCAGTTTCCATCACATCGTCGTCATTCCTTGTATCCAATTAAGCCTTATATTTCATCAACAAATGCCTGCTCAAATAACCAGGTCTTGACTTCCTTGCGAAATGCCAGGAGGGAGGGGGCCGATCTGATGTCTTTAGGGAGGGCGTTCCAAAGCCGAGGAGCCACCACTGAAAAGGCCCTGTCTCTCGTCCCCGCCAGTCGTGCCTGCGAAGAAGGCGGGACCGAGAGCAGGGCCTCTCCAGATGATCTTAAACATCTCGATGGTTCATAGGGAGAGATGCATTCGGACAGGTAAGTTGGACCTGAACAGTTTAGGGCTTTAAAGGCTAAAGCCAGCACTTTGAATTGTGCCCGGTAGCAAACTGGCAGCTAGTGGAGCTGGCACAACAGAGGAGTTGTATGCTCTCTGAATGAAATCATTACAAGCGATTACCTTTGGATGGTCATATTCTACCATTTCCCCTTACCTTAGCTGACCCACATAGTTCTCCCACTCCATGGATCTCAACCATTGTCTCAATGTGCCCTATGTTTCCTCCATTTTCTTAGGGGTGTTTGCACCCAGGCTCCCTGCTACTGCATCATCATGGAGTTCTGTGCCCAGGGCCAGCTGTATGAGGTGTTGCGGGCTGGGCGCAAGGTCACACCCTCCCTGTTGGTCGACTGGTCTATGGGCATTGCTGGCGGCATGAATTACCTGCACCTCCATAAGATCATCCACCGTGACCTCAAGTCACCCAAGTAAGAAGGGACGGGGCAATTCCCAAGGGGTCTGTATCTCTCTTTGTGTGTGAAGAACACTGAAGACAGTTGGGTAAAATTAATGAGGAAGTCAAGGATGGAATGGGTATAGGCTAAGTGATTTCCCAACATTTAAAGTTCCCCAAAGTCATAATTATGAGGGCAGAGTATGTGTGTGTGTGGCATCCATATTCCTCATTAAAGTAACCCAGTTCCCGAGCCTAGAAAAAAACACATTTGTAGTCTGCATAAATTATGTAGGTCAAGCAATACAATGCTTGCCATTCCCTCCCCCGCTGCCAATGCTGCTGTGGATGCAATTTTAGAGCATGATCTTTGCTATTACTGCTATTTGCATTTGCTGTGACTTTCAGAGTTTCACAGGCAAAGGAAATAAATACAAAGAAAATAAGATAGAACTCTGTCTCCAAGGAATTTACAGGGTTTTTTTATACTGTAGTTCCCAAACAAACGCACAAATAAAAATAATTTACAGGCTGTGCTTTATATACTCACAAAGAAAGACCCCCAAATTTTAAAATGAGAAATTACCTCCAAAGCACAATACATTCAATGGTAATCTGTTAATCTACTCCTCCACTCTTGAGGGGTTAGGGGCATAGGAACACTGTAATTTGATCAACATGGATGTGATTAATACATTATCTCTAGTAATATCTAGGTCCTCCAGCATGATCCTGTGATCAATGTCTGGTGAAAGTCACGCTGGAGGACCTAGGGCCCTTCCAGACAGGCGCGATATCCCAGGATCTGACCCCAGGTTTCCTGCTTTAAACTAGATTATATAAGTCTGCATTGCCAGATAATCTGGGATAAACAGAAAACCTGGGATCAGGTTCTGGGACATAGGGTCTGTCAATCAATCAATCAATCAAAACCTTATTATGGTCACAGACCAGCATAGGGTCTGTCTGGAAGGGCCCTTAGAGATGTTTTGAGAGAACATATTAATCAAATCCAGAAAAATTAAACCTGTAAAGGTGGAGTGCTGACTATACTTGGTAAGAGGGACTTAATGAAGTTGCCTTTCAAAGAGTGGGAACTCATGCAAGTAGTCATGTTTTCTTCTTAGTTTCAAATGCCCTAAGGTTTGTTTCTTATGAAAGGTAATAAGTACTATTTCACCGGGAATGTGGCGCAGCTGGCTAAGTGTCAGCTGCATAAGATCTCTCTGGCCAGTAGGTCATGAGTTCGAGGCCTGCCCGGGTCGAGGTGGGTGCTCGACCTTTAAGTGTAGCCTGCTGTCGACCTTTGCAGCCCAAAAGACAGTTGCATCTGTCAAGTAGGAGATAAAGGTACCACATTAAGTGGGGAGGCAAATTTTGACTGAATTATGAGGCCATTAAAAAAACTCCAGGAACACTGAGGAATGCGGAAGGAATAAGGGACACTGGGAACTCTGAGAGATTAGGAGTGCATCAGCTCCCCCTGCTGGCTAGAGTTTGCCTCTGTTTGTCTATATGTGTGTATGTGGAAACGGCAGGGATTGTCTGCTAAGTATGTGTACCTGTAATCTGCTCCCCTTTGGGGTGAGAAGAGCGGAATATAAATAAAGTGTATTATTATTATTTTAAATATTGTAATAAGCAACAATAACAAATTACAGGGTGCTCTGGTATGGGATGGTCCATGAGGTCACGAAGCATTGGAAGTGACTGAACGAATGAACAACAACAAATTATAACGGTTTTCAGCATGGGACTTGTGTTGTCATAAATGGACGTATATGTATAGAAATGAGTGGCTTTGCCACATCCACATTCACCTAGGAAGGCTGTTGGGATGTTACACATGCAGTCATCCATTGCACGTTGGCAGCCAGTGGAGCAATACATGTGCCACACTCCAACATGCAATGAGCATCAACAGAAATCCCTGATGTGCAGAAATTATGTTTCCCGGTGCACACTGGAGACAACCAATGAGTGCATCCCTGCCTCTCCCCATTGAGACATGCAACAAAACTGTGGTGAGAGTAATTTATGGAAGGGAAACTTTGAGTCCCCAAGAAGTTCTCTATAAGCCCCTTCCGCACAGCTGAATAAAATCCCATAATATCTAATTTGAACTGGGATATATGGCAAGGTGACTCAGATAACCCAGTTCGAAGCAGATATTATGGGTTGTTCTTCTGCCTTGCTATTTTGGGTTATATAGCTGTGTAGAAGGGCCCGAAGAAGGCAGTCCCAAATGCCTTCATATCCTTAAGGGGAAAGTAATTTAATACATTTGCAGGAGCACACTGTGTTCCATGGCTGAGAAATACTTTTCCCATATTCCTTCTTCAGCAGGATATGCTATACTCAACCCTGCTTGCTTCTGCTCTTCAATTAGAGATGAAGTTGTGCTCCCCTTTCTGACAGTCGAGAGCATTGCCCCTCTTTCCAATTGCCTCCCTTGACTTCTCACCACTATTGCAATTAAGAAAGCATATAGCAGCCAGTCCCTGACTTAAAAATGACTCCTAGTTCCCATCCAAGTACTAACCAGGCCCGACTCTGCTTTGCTTCAGAGATCAGATGAGTTCAGGCATGTTTGAGGTGGTATGGACATAGCAACTCATAGTTAAGACTGGGGGGGGGGGGTTGAGTAAAGGAAGTGAGAGAATTCTACTCACAGGAAAGGAAATTAATGGTTACCATGGGGGAAAGATGTTTCCACTGAAGCTTTATCACAAATTCTTGTTTCCAGAACAAACTTTTTTTTTCAAAATCCAGTCATCAGAGGGACAGAAAATAAGGTGAAATCTTCTGAACAAGGGCACAGAAAGCCAAACAAACACCACATGAGTGTTAACCCTTCTCTATGCTATCCAACATTAAAAATAAATATTTTGGGGTGGAGTTACACGTTAAAAAAATGTTCCTGAGCCAACTTACAAACCTACACAACCTATCTCGTTTGTAACTTGGGGACTACCTGTATTCCATTTCACGTTTCTCACCATTTCCTTCCTTTTCACAGCATGCTGATCACTTACGATGATGTGGTGAAGATCTCTGACTTCGGCACCTCCAAAGAGCTCAGTGACAAGAGCACCAAGATGTCCTTCGCCGGCACAGTGGCCTGGATGGCACCAGAAGTCATTCGGAATGAACCTGTTTCTGAGAAGGTTGACATTTGGTGAGGAGAGATGAGCTGGTAGGACGGAGGTGCAGGGAGAGCAAGCCAGGGGAGACCAGCAGATTAGCACAGGGGCAAGGACTGAGGAGGTCTCTTCTCACACACAAGCCTATATGCACAATACTGGGAGCTGCACCTCACTTTTCTGTTCTAAACAATCACATACTAGAAAGTTTCCATCTCCAAATATTTGTCATGGTTTTTTAACACTCAAAAAAACAAGTTTTGAATGTTTATAATACTCTTTCTATCCCTACTCCACACACACACACACACCTACCATCACTATGAACTTTGTGCCCCAACACAGCCATTCCCATTCCTGCACACAGTCCTCCTAATGTGATGTCAGCCTGTTTATCAGAGGTAGCGGACTATGATTTCTATGGCAAATGTACATATTCAAGGGGTGTCTTTGTAGAACTGAACAGCCTTGCCCCATCTGGTGTCCTCCAGATGTGCCAGACTATGCTTACCATCAACATGCTGAGAAAGAAGGCAAAACAATGTATTTTGGTGAACAAATGTATATGGGAGATTGAAACTGAACCACAATTGAACCACAATTGAAGAAAAAATGGGAAATATCTGGAAAAGAATACAGAAAGGGAAGTAGGATCAAGGTGTCCAACTTTTCCACTTCTCCTGACTTGACTTTTATTCCTTCTTTCCTCATATCAGGTCCTTTGGCGTCGTTCTCTGGGAGTTGCTAACAGGAGAGATCCCTTACAAGGATGTGGATTCCTCCGCCATAATCTGGGGTGTGGGCAGTAACAGCCTCCATCTGCCTGTACCCACCAGCTGCCCTGATGGTTTTAAGATCTTGCTAAGACAGTGCTGGTAAGTCTAGAGCAGGGGTGGGCAACCTATGGCCCGCTGGCCGGATCCGGCCCGGCAGCCGGTTCTGTCCGGCCGGGAGAACCGGGAGAAGGGTGTCGGGGTGGGGAAGGGTGTGCAGCAGGGGGTGGGGCCAAGACTGGATCGCGGGTCGCCACCTGAGGCCTGCGAGTGTTCCCCAGCAGGCCAGGACTCAGGGATGGCAGGCACCAAAGCCGCCGGTCCTCCGGCCTGTCTGCAACACCAGGCCCCCCAGACTGGATGGCGGCAGTCTCCTCCGGCCCCGCAGGGCGATTAGCGGGGAATGGAGCTGCCGGAGGCCTGCAGCCTCCGATGGCCTGCTGCTCTGCTCTCTTCTGCTGCGGCGGCGCCTGGGTCCGCTTTGCCATCCTCTGAGGCTTAGCATGTTAGCCCTGTTCCAAATGCATTGCATTCACCCCCAAAATCTTCTATTTCTTTACCTTCATCAGGAATAGCAAACCTCGGAACCGTCCATCTTTCCGCCAGATCCTGCTGCACCTTGACATTGCGTCAGCTGATGTTCTCTCTACGCCGCAGGAGACCTACTTCAAATCCCAGGTGGGCTGCCTTGAAATCCCGCTCAACAAACAAATACCACGCCTGGAATTCACCTTCAAGGCTTTTATCCATTTTTCTAAGAATCTAGTATATTACATCCACTGGATAAAATGTCTAGGACCTGAAATCAAATACACCGGAAAGCTAAATATTTTCTGCACCATTCTTTGCTCAACTCTCTAACCTAATATTTGCCGTAGGTTTTGGATTTCAACTCTCATCAGCACTAACCAGCAATGGTCAGAGATGGTGGGAGTTACAGTCCAAGAAATCTGAACAACAGTAGCTGGCAGAAGACCACTGTGCTATACTGGCTCTCACATTTTAATATATCTGTATGTGTACATATTTGTAGGTTGAGTATTTCTTATCAATGAGACCAGAAGTTATTTGGATTTAGGATTTTTTGGGGATTTTGAATATATTCATAATGAGCTACCTTTGGCCCCTTCTGCACTGCCATATGTGCTTTGAGCAGGATTATATGGCAGTGTAGACTCAAGATAATCTAGTTCAAAATAGATAATGCAGATTATCTGCTTTGATAATCTGCATTATATGGCAATGTAGTCAGAGCCTTTGAGATGGGCCCCAAAACTAAACCAAAAATTCATTTCTGTTCCATATATATCTGATGGTAATTTTATACACTCTATTTTTAATAATTTTGTGCATTTACCAAAATTTGGATTTATTAAACTATCAGAAAGCAAAAGTGCCCGATCTCAGGACCCTTCCATGCAGCCATATAGCCCAGAATATCAAGGCAGGAAATCTCACAATATCTGTTTTGAACTGGGATATCTGAGTCCACACTGCCATATATTCCAGTTCAAAGCAAATATTGTGGGATTTTCTGCCTTGATATTGTGAGTTATATGGCTGTGTGGAAGGGCCCTTAGCCACCTCTTTAGACAGTTTCAGGTTTTGGAACATTTCCAAATTTTCAGATAAGGGAGATTCAACTAGTATAAAGTAGGAGGGATTTCAGGCAATAGTTCTGTCAAACCACAACATTTTAGAGCTGGCACCTGAAGGAATATTTTTAGATTGCAATCCTGAACTCACTCATTAGTTTGTAATCCCGCCGAACTCAATGGGAATTACTTCTAAATAAAAACGCTTAGGATTACAGAGTTAAAAGACATCCCTACTTCTAGTATTTTCCCCCCAGAGAATTCAGCTTCACTGTTTTGCTGTTTCCTACATTCCAGTTGCCTGCTGAAAGAGCCTAGAGTAATCTTGGTTAGACAGATCTAACTACTGATGGGTAGCCCTGCTTCGAGGCAGGATTTGGACTCATTAGCCATTTTGTGTTTGGCATCTCTGGTATTGATTTTGTTCAGAGGCCAAGGCTGCTTGGTCAGAATTCCTCCCTCCACAGATTCAACTTCTTGACGTTCCAAACATGCCATTAATTTGGCATCCTGGCTTTCTGAGGGCAGGATGTTTCCTGGTTTCTTGGTTTGTTTGCCCCCCCCCCCCCCCTTACTGTTAATGTATAAATCCTCACCCTTTCCCCTGTACATTTTAGATTTTTCTTTTGATATTTCTTTAACTGGGTTGCTGTGAGTTTTCCGGTTTGTATAGCCATGTTCCATAAGCATTTTCTCCTGATGCTTTTCCTGCATCTATGGCAGGCATCCTCAGAGGTTGTGCGGTATGTGAAACGTCAGGAGAAAATGCTTCTGGAACATGGCCATACAACCTGGAAAACGCACAGCAACCCAGTGATTCCAGCCATGAAAGCCTTCAACAACACATTTATTTAACTGTTAGTTAAAAGACTTGCTCACTTCAATGAGCTCTGTATGTGGCTGCAGACAGGAGAAGGTATTCTTCATCCCACACTTATTTCAATCCCTGTTATTTATTTATTTATTGACAGTATTTTTACCCCGCCCTTCTCAACCCCCGAGGGGGGACTCAGGGCGGCTAACAAGACAGAAATTTGATGCCGAAAAACAACAGATAACATAAAACCAGGGCCGTAGCCAGGATTTTGATTCAGGGACGGCTGAGTTTGATTTGGGAGGGGCTGAGTCTGAGTAAGAGAGGGACTACCCTACCAAACCTTTTGTATTGTTATCCCAATAACCCCATGAATGTGGGATATATTGAGCATGGTGATCAGATCATGATATGAATAAACATAACAGTTTAAATAATGTACCAGTAAGGCCTTCTCACGGACCATCCTGAAAATTTCAAGGGGGGTTGAAGCCTCCTAAGCGCCCGGCTACATGCCTGCATAAAACCATTGGTACAAGCAAAGTTAGCAACAACAAACTATCAACAATTACAAAATATTCCGTCTGTATCCACCAGTCAATAAACGATAAGCCGTATCCCTACATGTAAACACATTGGGAAGAGATCCTGGCTCAATGACTACAGCATTAAAGTTTGACAGACAGAATTACACTGCAGCCGCTCTCACTTTTTTCAGGGGTGCATCTACACTGAAGAATTAATACAGTTTGATACCACTTTAATAGGCATGGCTCAATGCTATGGAATCCTGGGGATTGTAGTTTAGTGAGGCACTATCACTCTTTGGCAGAGAAGATAAAAATGTTGTCAAACTACAACTCCAATTATTCCATAGCACCGAACCACAGCAGTTAATGCGATTTTAAAGTTCACTCATTCTACAGTGTAGATCAGGGATGCTCATTAGGTAGATCGTGATCTACTGGTAGATCGAGTAGGGCGTCCTGGTAGATCGCAGGCAGGGTGGAAAAAGGCTCAGTCCTGCCCCGCAGGCTCCCGACGCCGCCCAAGTGCTGCCGGCCCTGGGTTATCTGAGGTCCTTTCCACACAGTTGAATAAAATCCCATGTTATCTGCTTTGAATCAGATTATATGGCAATGTAGACTCAGAAAACCCAGTTCAAAGCAGATATTGTGTTATATGTTTCACATTTTTGTAGTGGGTAGGTAGATCATTTTGACTTGGTTGTTTTATAAGTAGCTCGCATGCTGAAAACGTGTGAGCACCCCTGGTGTAGATGCACCCCAGGTCTCACCGTCTGCCTTCTCCAGGCCCAACTCAATGCACCTTCACCAGCTGATGGAAATTGGGGGAATCAATAGCCCAATGTATCTGATGAGATCTGTCAGAATTTCCCGAAGTTTTGGCAGATGATGTCATTGTTCTACATCTATGGAAATAAGGCCTAGGGACATTCATTCATGTATGGTTCCTTTACACTTGCAGATGTCCTTTTTTGGTAACTCCAGAGGTATTGCTTCTCTCCGTCTGCAGCACCCAAAGCTGCCCTCCTAACTGATTGCAAAGCCCCTGAAGCCATCCCGCACAACCATTCTGTGCTTCGTTGCAAGCAGTCAGGCTTGGAGAAGCATCTGTCCACACACCCCTGAGCCAGACACAAAATGACGACATCAGCATTGAGATCTGCCAAGTCCTCCAAGGGTCTCAGTGCTGCTGTGCTCATTTTGCATCTGGCTTTGAAGACGTAGCCAGGCACTCCTCTGAGCCCACTTGCCTGTTTGCAATGAAGCATGAAACAACCGTGCGGAGTGGCTTCAGGGAGGTTTCAGTAAGTCTGACAGTCCATGGCTCAACGTAGCATAAATATGCACGTGAATATTTACACTAAACTGGTGGGTATAGGATTGAAATTATAACCAGGTGCTTTTCCAATCCATTTCAGCCATCCAATGGTTGGGGCCGGAGGGTGGGTGCAGCTAAATGATGAGTCTTGTGGGGAGGGAAAAGCTTTGGTTGTTGTTATGGAGAGAGGAAGAGAACAAAAGAAGATGGGTACAAGCATAAAATAACGGTCCACGTACATATTCGTACATAATGTTCCTCCAAATTGACTGATGCTTGCATATGTCACTAACAGGATGCCAGCTTTATTTGTTGTTGCGTGCCTTTGAGTCATTACTGACTTATGGCAACTGAGGTATCCTATCATGGGACTTTCCGGGTTGAGAGTGGGTTTCCATAGCTGAGTATGGCATCAAACCCTGCTCTCCAGAATCATAATCAAATGCTCAAAACCAGGCATCCCCAAACTGCGGCCCTCCAGCTGTTTGGCCTTCAACTCCCAGAATTCCTGACAATTGAACAAGCTTGTTAGGGCTTCTGGGAGTTGGAGGCCCAAACAGATGGAGGGCCGCAGTCTGAAGATGCCTGCTCAAACACCACAGCACACTGTAGTACCATCTTAAAACTTAAGTGCTTCAGCTTGCTGCCACCTTCAGGAGTCTCTCTCGGCATTACTTCGCGAATGAAGATTCTCTGGAAGGACTCATCCTTTTTACAAGCGCGTTGATGACTAAAAAGACCAATCTGAGATAGGCAAGTTTGGTTGCAGAAAGCACAGCAGAAAGTCTCCTTGGATGATGTTGTTTCCAAGTTGCGGTTCTTTCCGCGTTGTCGTTTCTCTTCGAGACACATTCGGCGTGTCTTCTCGAAAGAGGCTGCAGTATTGTGGATAGTGCGTCTCCATGCCCCCCGATGAACCATTGTTGGTGATCAATCTGGCCGAGCCTGAGATGTTGTTTCAGGGAGTCCTTATATCTCTTTTGGGGGGCCCTCTCTTGCGCTGACCCGTGGCAAGTTCACCGTAGAGTAATATCTTTGGGAGGCGGTGGTCCTCCATCCTAGAGACGTGCTCTGCCCAGCGCAGCTGTGTACTCAATAGCATGGCCTCAACGCTGGTGATCCCTGCTTGCTCAAGGACAGCAACATTAGTCACATAGTCAGTCCAGTGTATATTTAGGATTGAGCGAAGACAGCGCTGATGAAAAAAAAAAGTGCTTCAGCTTGCTGCCCCCTTCAGGAACAGCATGGTAAAACTGTCATTGTCCACGGTATACATATTCATTTCCTTTCTTCCTCCATCCTTCTTAGAGTTTTTTTCCCTTGTTCTGGAATGTTTACATAACAACTCTTATTTTAAAAGTTTAATCCACTGACCAATGCCAGATTAGGATAAGATTATCCATAATAGAGCATTGATTTTGTTGTTTTACAGAGACAGACCTAAATCAGAATAGGCCCTGTTTGACTGTCACTTCCAGCAGCATTTTTCACCATTGGCTAGGACATATGGCAGTTGCGATGCCAACAATATTCAAAGGGCCACATGATTCCCAGGCGTATCCTAAATTATCTCTTTATGAGTGCCAATTAGACTTAGATGTATTGGCTCAATTGTTGAATGGGAGGTCAACACCTAGAAATATCCCATTGATTCAGTAGGTTGACTCTAGTTGGAACTACATGTTCAATTCAGACCATAATCATCCTTATTTAGTTTTTGACTTAAGGCTGGCCCAAGACATGTTGTTGCCTAAGGCAGTTCAGCAAAGACTTAATTTCTCTCCCAGTTTCATTTCAGAAGAGTTTTTTTGCAAGAGGAAGAAAATAGGGATCTGTCAGATGCTGGGGTTGTTCTCAGCTGGAACCTGGAGATTATTTTCTAAGCATTACAGTGTTAAATTCAGTTCGGTATATACAGCTTTCCTCATAATATGTCATCAGAAGGTCAACATGTCTTATTCTCTGTGGGTTTTTGTTACGTTGATTCAGTATCCAGGGAGAAAGCTCATGAGTGTCTCTTCCGTCTCATAGGCTGAATGGCGGGAGGAAGTAAAACTACATTTTGAAAAAATTAAATCAGAGGGAACATGTCTACACCGCTTGGAGGAGGAGTTGATCCACCGACGGCGAGAAGAACTCAGGTAAAATGGGTGTGGATGTGGATACATTGATGACTCTATGCCTCTCTGATGTAAGGGATGAATGCTTCTCTATCTTCTCTTAAAATATCAGTACTCATTTTTTTCCTCTAAAAAAGGAAGTTTATTGCTCTTATGAGCATCTGTATGTGTCAAGAAGGTGGACTACAAGTTGATAACAACATCAACCACAGTTACAAATGCAGAACCTAGAGTTATGCATTCACAACTGCTTTGTATTCACAATTTATGTGGCTCCAATAGTATGGAGAATACATAGGCATTGTAAAAAATCTCTCAGTCCTGAATATTGATCACCTTGATTGAAGCTGTGGTTGAAGTTGTCACACCTGGATATTGTTTATTTCACACATGACTGATATGCTATAGATTGCTTGGTTGGTTGGTAGGTGGGTGGGTAGGTAGGTAGATAGATAGATAGATAGATAGATAGAATGGATAGATAGATAAGATGGATAGATAGATTGGATGGATAGATTAGATAGGTAGGTTAGAGGTTGGATAGAGAGGTTGGATAGATATAGGTTGGATAGTTAGATAGGTTGGATAGATAGATAGATAGATAAGTTGGATAGATAGGTTGGATAGATAGATAGGTTAGATAGATTGGATAGATAGATAGAATGGATAGATAAGATGGATAGATAGATAGGATGGATAGCTTAGATAGAGAGGTTGGATAAAGAGGTTGGATAGATAGATAGGCTGGATAGATAGATGATAGATAGATAGATAAGATAGATAAGTTGGATAGATAGATAGGTTGGATAGTTAGATTGGATAGATAGATAGATAGATAGGATATAGATTGGATAGATAGATAGTTTCAATAGATAGATTAGATTAGATAGATAGATAGATTAGATAGATAGATAGATTAGATAGATTCTTTTAGGTGTTTTCTTCATTTAGGGCAGAGGTTCTCAACCTGTGGGTCCCCGGGTGTTTTGGCCTGCAACTCCCAGAAATCCCAGCCAGTTTACCAGCTGAAGTTGGAGTTGAAGGCCAAAACATCTGGGCACCCACAGGTTGAGAACTACTGATTTAGGGTTTTCTTTAGTGTGAATGTATGTATTTGAAGCCCTTCCATTTTTGTAGTTCTTTGAACCTTTCTAAAGAAACATGTGTATGTGTGTATGCACACAGAATCATAGTTGGAAGAGAACACACCGGCCATCTAGTCCAATCCCCTGCCATGCAGGAAAAGCACAATCAAAGTACCCCTGAGAGATGGCCACCCAGCCTCTGTTGCTTCAAGTCATCTATGGATTCATCATGACTCCATTCATTCCAAATGTGTTTCTTAGGGAAGGAATAAGAAGTAGTTTTGCCAGTTCCTTCCTCTGAAATATATCTTTCATCACCTGGTATCCCTCAACAGTCTCCCATCCAAGTGCTAACAAGGAATGCCCCGGCTTAGCTTCCATGATAAGACAGGATCTGGTGCCGTTGGTATATTCAGGGCTTCTCAGCTGCAAAAAACAAACAAACAAAAAGCAAACAAGCAAAACCCACCAGACTTGGCAGTTGTATACAGAACTGCTGAGATCAAATACTGTCCCTGCCTCAATGAGTCACTACAGAGGACTAAGAGTTGAAGTGTCCTTGCTCAGAGCCACACATTATGAGAGCAGTGTCTCAGCAAACCCTTATGCTCACGCGTAAACATAATATTTCACCTGGAAAAGACCGACAGCATTAGGGTTGCCAACTGTCCCTTATTCTAAGGGAGGTCCCTTATTTCGGCCCCAAATTTCGTGTCCCTTATTTTCAGATCCTGTCCCTTATTTTCAGCTTCTGTATTGACGGGACAGGTGGCAGCAGGAGGCGAGGCTGGGCCAGTACATATACACACATACTTCCTTCCTCCTCCTCCATCCTGCTACCCCTTTTGGCTCCTCCCGTTTCCTCTCGCCTCCTTGCGTGTGGCTGGGAATTGTAGTCTAAGGCTCCTCCTCTTGATTGAGTGGTGTGTGCGGCCCTTTTGGGTGGGACTCCATTTCCCAAGAGCCCTCGCTCCTGGGGGGGAGGAGGAGGAGGAAAAGGAAGAGGGAGAAGGGGGCCTGCCGGTCCTCATGGCACCGCCGGTGAGCAGTCTGAGGGAGCTGCAGGCACGGCACGGGGAGATGCAGGTCCGCATGGAGCTGCTGATCATGGAGACCCAGAGCCAGGTCTGCAGCACCCTCGCCCACCTCGACCGCAGGGCCGCCTTCACTGTTGACCGCTGGGAAAGGAAGGAAGGTGACCCCCTGCAAAGCACACAAATCACAGCCTCACTGGGGCTGAGGGAAGGGTGGGAGTCTCTGGAGGGCTTTTGAGCCAGACGGGCATCTGCTGGGAGGGCTTGGGTTGTGCCTTCTTGCAGAATGCCCCAAGTAGATGATATTGCCCTGAATGCATGTGAAAGGAGGCTTCTGTGAGACCCCAGTCTAAAGATAAGTCAACAGTGTGATGCCGCAGCTGAAAAAGCCAAGGTTGTATCAAAAGGAGTATAGTTAGGGCTGCCTAACATTTGATTTTCAAGTTTTTATGAAGTGTCCCATATTTTTGTGAAAAATCCTGTATTTTTAGGTAAATGTCCCTTATTTCTTATATTAGAAAGTGGCAACCCTAGACAGCATCCTTCTTTCTCTCTCCATCTACAGGCACGCTTTGGACATCCGGGAGCACTACGAGAGAAAGCTGGAGCGGGCCAACAATCTTTATATGGAGCTCAATTCCCTGATGTTACAGCTGGAGCTCAAGGAGAAGGAGCTGCTTCGGTGAGGCATTATGGGATGGAGTGCTACACTTTGCTAGTATGGCTACAAAGGGAATGAGGTTTTCCATTGCGTGAGGGCAGAATGGTCAACAGTGGTGTCTCTGACTGCCAGATCACTCTGATTTAAGGCAGGACACTGACAAAAGGATCTCTAACTTTATTATTGAGTTTGCCAAAGTGAAAATGGGGCGCAATTTTGTACCTTTAATGGTTGTGGAGAAGAGGGGATATCAGCAAGTGTTCTGCTACTAGGTAGCAAGCAAAAGCTACTGAAATTTCCCCTCCCACATATTAATTATCTCCAGTTTTCCCTTCTGGCAAGTCAAGCCCCATCTACAGTGCCATAACATCCAGTTTCTGAATCCAGACTTTAAACTGGATTACATGGCAGTGTAGACTCACATAGTCCAATTTAAACCAGATAATCTGGACTCAGAAACTGAATGATATGGCAGTGTAGATCTAGCCTCAGCTTTCTAGTGACTGTCTAAAACAGGGGTGCCCACACTTTTTCAGCATGCGAGCTACTATATGAACAACCAAGTTGAAAAGATCTACCTGGCGCGCGTGCGAGCATGTGCACGTGCTCTTGCTGCCGCCTTCCGGCCGCGCAGGACTTCTTCCTTGCCTGGCCACGAACGCTCTCTCCATCTCCTCGTCGCTGCATTCACCAAGCAGAAAGTCACCATGGGAGGGGCGCACATCCAAGTCAGGAGCGTGCATCCTGCTGGGAGGGGCTTGCGCACACACGCAGCAGGAAGGGATGGTTACTTCCTGCTTAGCGAACGCAGCCGCAAGGAGATGGAGATAGCGTTCATGGGCAGGCAAGGAAGATCCCCTTCCCGTTGCCATCCCTTCCTGCTTCCTGCATGCGCAGCAAGCCCTTCCCACGCACACAGCAGGAGCGCGCTTCCTGCTGCATGCGTGGGAGGGACCTGCTGCACATGGAGGACGCAGGAAGGGATGGGGACTTCCTGCTTCACGAAAGCATGCAGCAGGAAGGAGGAAGGCGGCTAAGAGATTGAGAGAGCGTGTGCGTGCAGGCAAGGAGGATCCCCTTCCCGGGTGCGCACGGCGGTGAATGCGCAAGCGCAGGGCAGAATTGCCCCATCTGGCTGGGATCGACTTCATATGGGCTTGGGATCGACTAGTCAACCGCGATCGACTTCCTGAGCAGCCCTGGTCTAAAGCATATCATGGACACGAGAGTTCTTCTGCATATCTATTTTGTCTTTCTTCCCAAAAGGCTGCTGACTCTTCAATGTTAATGTATGTTCATTTGTTAAGATAATTTGTCTGATGGATCTAGATGACATCCATAAATGTTATAGACATGGTCAGATGATTGACTATAGAAATAGAGATAGATATACAGTACATACAAGATTTATTACGGTCAATGACCAACATAAAAAATGTACAAACATCAGGGTACACACACATGTACACAAATGTACAAATGTCAGGGTACACACAGGCAAAGTTTAAAACTCAATATTGAATAAGATAGTTAAATGGTATTAAACATTTAAATGCTAAAATGACAATGGTAAAACCGAAATAAATATTAAAAATTTCTAAGATTGTGACAGCATCTTGCGCCGACAAGCTATTATGTGGTTTATATCTCCCAGGCGGGAGCAAACTCTGGAGAAGAAGTATCCAGGGCTCTTTAAGCACCATCCATCCCGGAGCCTCCTCCATGGCAACACAGTGGAGAAGCTGATCAAGAAGAGGAACGTGCCTCAGAAGCTCTCTCCCCACAGCAAGAGGTGAGAAGCGGCAGAGAAAGGGTGACGGAGAAGGGGAAAAAGGAGGGAGTCTTCACATAGGGATTGGAAATATTTGGCCCAACAGATGCTTTGGACTAAAACTCTTACAGTCTCCTACCATTGGCCATGTTGGCTGGGACTTCTAGGGACTGCAGTCCAAAACATTTGGAAGAACAGAAGTTCTCCACCTGTCTTCTGGGATTGAGCAAGCAGACTGGTTGTGCCTATGGGAAAAGGAAAATAAGTGTGTGAGCTAGTTCATAACATGTGTGGCATGTTTCCAGGGGGATTAATTTACAAGAGAAAGCACTGGGTGCAGAACCCATCTTTTGGAACACCCTCCCAAAAGAAATTAAAGCAGCTTCCCCCTTTTTTTTCTTCTTTTAAGAACCAATTATAAACTTTCCTATTTAGACAGGCCTTTGGTGAAGGAAATTAATCTGGAGTGACAGAAAACACCATACATTATGGCCTGCAGCACAGTGCGATATATCTCGACATGATGCCTCATGAATATGAATATACATTAAAGTTGTTCCTCAGATTTGCTTATTTTATGATGTTTATATTTATTATTGATGTATTTTGATGTTTATATGATTTAATATAAATTTTGGGTCCCCTGAGGGAGGAAAACAGGATATAAAGATTTATTATTATTATTATTATTTATGTTCTTTCCTTTTCTTTTTAAGTAATATTTTTATCCTTATTTTGGAAGTGTGTTGGCAGTGCCTGGTGAAATCTCCAGAGAGCTGCTTAAGCCCAACCTAACTTTCTAACAGGATGACAGACTAGTCGTGCTAGGGCACTGCTTCTTAAACTATGACCCTTATCCCCAAGTGGGATCCCCTTAGGTCAATGGTGTGGCCATTAAAAGAAAATTAATAGTGTGTTACTTACTTTCAAAGTAGTTGTTACATTCCAGAAACTTCATTTTTGTGGCTGCCACAAACTATGTTGAATTGGCTGAGACTCTATGGAGATAATCGTTGAAAAACTAGAGCAAAATGTGCTGCAGGATGTCCCACAATAACAACGTTTTTGCAGTTTAATAAACTTTTTCCATGTTTTAATGATAGAGCCAATTAGGAAATGACATTTACAACCTAGGAACAAAAAATGTGTTCCATCATGCAATCATCCCTGTCTCGTCAGTCATCGTCATCACAACTTTGGCAGAGACAGCTGTTCCAACGCCTTTCCTTCTTTTCTGCAGGCCTGACATTCTGAAGACGGAGGTGATCATGGACCCAACTCTTCCCCAGCTTGCCATTCCCGTGTGCCAGAAAGGTCCTCCCTCCCCGGGGCGCAGTCGCCGAGCCAAGTCACGCTACCGCAAGGTCAGCTCCCGGGGCAGTTGTGGGGAGCTGGCTGAACCTGCGGGGGCCAAGCGCCTGGAGCCTTGTGCCGCACTGCGAGGCCTTCAGCATGACCTCCTCCTCCGCAAGATGTCGTCTTCCAGCCCTGACCTTATCTCCACGACTCTGGGGGCCGAGAGCCGCAAAGGGGAAACCGGACCCGAATCCCCGCCGACGGAGCAGCCTCGCAGTGAGACCCCCAGTGAAGATACTGCCTCAGTGCCGTGCTCCAGCAGCCCCGAGTCTCCCTCTTCCCGACAGGGTGCTGTAGGGCCACCGGGGAAGGCGAGGCTGCAGCCAGGAGAGGAAGCTGAGCGGGAGCAGGGCCGAGGCAGTCGAGCCGGGGCTGCCTCTCAATCCCAGCACCTCACGCCAGCAGCTCTCTTGTATCGGGCAGCTGTCACTCGGAGCCAGGTAGGGCAGGGTACAGAGTTTGACCGATTTCTTCTTGTAGGGGGTTACTATTCCTGGTATCCCCTCTCCAGAATGGCCAGGAACTATGGTAACTGGTGGGTTGTGGGATTTGCAGTCCCACAAGTGAGTTTTCAGGAAGGTTTTTTTTCTTTGTTTCTTTTTATTATTATGTGAAACAGCCTTGAAAATATACAGAAAATAGCCAGTGTCGTTGCTGTGAGTTTTCCGGGCTGTATGGCCATGTTCCAGAAACATTCTCTCCTGACATTTCACTCACATCTATGGCAGGCATCTTCAGAGGTTGTGAGATCTGTTGGAAACTAGACAACTGAGGTTTATATATCTGTAAAATGTCCAGGATGGGAGAAAGAACTCTAGTCTATTGGAGGAAAGTGTGAATGTTGCAATTGGCCACCTTGATGGGCATTTAATGGCCTTACAGCTTCAGGACAGTAAATAAGGAGCAACACTTAAAATTATTTATTTATTCACTACATTTATATACTGCCCCTCTCAACCCAAGAGCAACTCGAAGTGGGTTTTTTAAAAAGGAATTCCAGACAAGAATCAATCAGGGTCAGCTAACACCTCCCAACAAAGGATCCCCCCCGACAGCAACCAGCCATGCTTTGAAGTTGCAATGCCATTAAATGCTAATCAAGGTGGCCAATTGCAGCATTCACACTTGCCTCAAGCAGGCAAGAGTTCTTTCTCACAACCTGGATATTTCAGAGATGTATAAACCTCACTTGCCTAGTTTCCAACAGACCTCACAACCTCTGAGGGTGCCTGCCATGGATGTGGGTGAAACGTCAGGAGAGAATGCTTCTGGAACATGGCCATGGAAAACTCACAACAACCCAGTGATTCCAGCTGTGAAATCCTTTGACAACACATAGTAACCAGTGCAGTTTTAGAGTCCCTGGGTGGGACCAGACATCATTGCCTGTGGCTGCAGGGATTTGAAGGGACAGGTCTTCCATTCTCTTAGAAGCTCACCCACCTCCTTCCTGCCCTACAAGAACCAATAAATTCATAAAATTGGCAATCAAATGCATGGCAATGAATTGTACTGTTTACAGTGGTCCCTTGATATCCACAATTAAAACAATAGAGTCAAAAGATAATTAAAATGATAGATAGATAGGTGGGAGGGAGGGAGGGAGGGAGTGGCGGTGGGCAGGCAGGGGGCGGACTGTTAAAACGATCAACCAACACCATACAGTACCTACTGGTCCATTCTTAACTTTCTTTCTTAGGCTGCCTGAATAGAGAGTCTTACCCTACAAACTATTCTGATTATAGTAAATGGTGTCCCTTATATATAATGCCGCAATCAAGATTTGTGTTTAGGAATTAGATATACTTATACTCAAGTTGTGGATAGTTGAATCTGTGAATGAAGAATCAATGGATATGTCATTCATCCTGTCATGACCAGTTTAGGAATTGGTGTAGAGGAGGGTTTTGTTTATTTCTTTGCTTGCTAAACTTGTTATAGTTCTTGGATATATTTCCAAGAGAGAACGCCATAGACCTGAATGTGAACATAGCAGCAACAGCACTTTCTAAAAGTCTTTTTCCTGGCTCTAGAAAGAGGACAGGGAAGACAACAATATATCAGAGGAAAGAAAAAGATGATACATCCAAAAATTAATAAATAATAGCGGGATGACAAACAACCACAAATTTATTTATTGTCAGGAGCGACTTGAGAAACTGCAAGTCGCTTCTGGTGTGAGAGAATTGGCAGTCTCTATCAGCTCCAGTTCCCCCATGCAGGGACATGGGATGCCTGGATGTTTTGATGTTTGACCACCCTGTTGGAGGCTTCTCTCATGTCCCTGCATGGGGAACTGGAGCTGAGAGGAGCTGGTTGTTTGTCATCCCGCTATTATTTATTAATTTTTGGATGTATCATCCTTTTTCTTTCCTCTGATATATTGTCCCATTCTTTGTTCCTTTGGTCCTGCTTTCGCCCCTACAACTTGCATTTTCATTCTTGTTTCTCGGTTTTATCATTTTTATCACCGGAGAGACATAACTGTTGCTTACAGAGCCTCCAGTGACAATTGCCCATGAGGTTGGAAGCTATTTAAACTTCCCTGGACAAAACAGCCAGGGAATGGGGCAGATTTCTCTCTCAGAAACCAGATTTCCTGCCAGCACCTTTAAGAAATGCAAGACAAGGATCCAGACAATGCTTCCGTTTGATGTCATTGGTAGCCAGTTCTAGCACATTGAGGACAATGTAAGCTTCCCAGAAATCCAATGTTTTTATTGTCAACTGTTTGGAGACAAATTATAGCTGAAGTGCTGGAAATAATGCATTATTCTAATGCCGTCTCTGTTAATGACTTTGAGTTATAGCAACTCTCTCACCGGACTTTCTTGACCATATTTATTCCGAGGAGGTTTGTCACTGCCTTCCTCCGAGGATGAGACTTGCCCAAGGTCACCCAGTGATTTTCCATAGCTGAGTGAGACTCAAACACTGGTCTTCCAGAGACCTAGGGCCCTTCCACATAGCCCTATATCCCAGGATATCAAGGCAGAAAATCCCACATTATCCGAGTGTATACTCAGATAAACCAGTTCAAAGCAGACATTATGGGATTTTCTGCCTTGATATTCGGGAATATAGGGCTGTGTGGAAGGGCTCTAGTCCAACAATCAAACCACTACAAGCATAATGGCGGTGGTGCTGATGGCAGTTTCTTCTTCTTCCTATATTTACAAAAATATAAACGTTGAGCAAATATGTTCACTTTTGCGTCATTCTGATTTAGCTAGTCAAGGATGGACATGGAGAATGATCTATGTGGGATACTACGAAGTACTCCCAAGTTCCTTGACTACTAGCAGTCCAACTTTTGATATTTTGACATCCGAACTTTGCAGCAGTTTGCAGCCTTCTTCCACTCATGCAGTAGAAACTCCAGTTGCTACCATTGATGGAATATCCGGAGGCTACCCAAACTTTTTTGAAAGGGTACAGTTTGTGTTTGTAAGATGAGTTTTCTACTACCTGATACTGTTGAACTGAACCATCTAGGACAGGGCTGTCCAACTTCTACGGGCCCAAGGGCCGGAATTCCGGTCACTGATCACCTGGGGGCCCGAAGGGTCTGCTTCCACCCCCTCCCCCGGCACCGCCCCCTCCCTGGCTCCAATTTACTTACAATTGACCTTGAGTTGTGGAGTTGTAGTTCACCTCCATCCAGAGAGCACTGTGGACTCAAATAATGATGGATCTGGACCAAACTTGGGATGAATAATATACCCAAATGGGAACACTGGTGGATTTGGGGGAATGTTTACTAATACCGGCTGGAGGAGGCCCAAAGAACTCCCTCCCTCCCTGAAGGGAAAACAAGCTGCGGGGGCAGGCGCAAAGGGGGGGAAGGCAGCACAACAAGGGGGAGGGGGCACGGAGGAGGGGAAGGAAGCGTCACCAAGGAAACCGCCGCTGAGGGACCCCTCCCCCCCTCACCCAACGTCCCACTGTTTTTAGATTGATTGATTCAAGCCAGGCCCTTCTTTACCCATACTGCGGGAGTCCCGCCACAGGGCCAAAGCGCCAACGCCGTCCCCGAAGAGCCCCGCTGGAGCCAAGGCCAAGCTCAGGCCGGGTGCGGCAGCTCTCCCATCCGCAGGGCGGGAAGCGAGGGCCCTCCACAGGAAGAGGACGGAGCCAGGAGGGGCTTTCCCTGCCTCACTCCCCTTCTCCCTCTCTCTGAGGGAATGGGGGCTGGCCTGGAAGCAGCCGGCCGCAAATCCCACGGGACCCGAGATTTTGGCAGCTATCGCGAGACTACGCAGCCACAGACGGGATTTCAACCTCCCTCGAAATCCCGTCTGTGGCTGGCGTAGACTCGCGATGCTTGCCTAAACCCGGAAGTAGGTATTTTTAAAAATTATTTATTATTATTATTTTTAATTTGTATTTTATTAAAACAAGTTAGGGGGCCAGAGGGAAGGGGCTCGGGGGCCGTGTACGGCCCCAGGGCCGCCTGTTGGACAGCCCTGATCTAGGATATCACTGAATGTTGCTCCTGTCCTTATGTGTATGGGTCTTCTCTGTATGTTTCTTCTTTCTCGATGTTCCCTTTTTTATAACTCAGGTTCCTTCCACACAGCTAAATAAAACCCCACATTATCTGCTTTGAACTGGAATATATAGCAGTGTGGACTCAAAGCCATTCCAGACAGGCCCTATATCCCAGGATATGATCCCGGACCCAAACTGGGTTAAACATGCATCCAAACTGGGTTAAATGCAGCTCTCACCCCAGGTCTGACACAGGAGTGAAGGGCATCCACATCCAAACTGGGTTAAACACGGCTCTCGCCCCAGGACTGACGCGGGAGGGAAGGACATCCACAACCAAACTGTTTAACTCAGTTTGGATGCGGATTTCCTTCTCTCCCGCATCAGTCCTGGGTGAGAGCCGTGTTTAACCATTTGGATGCGGATTTCTTCCCTTTGCTCCCCCCCCCCCGCCTTTTTTTCTGGAATAAAACAACTACTTTCAAAGTAAGGACCACCCAATGAAACAGGAAATAACACTTTGAAAACATTAACAAAGGATTCAGAAGTCTCTGAAGTTTTGAACTGTTTTGAACTTTTTTTCTGTGAAAATCGGAATTGACTTTAGATCCGAACCACCAACACCCCCTACATCTGAAACAAATTTTGAACCTTTTTATTGGGGTGGGGGGGATCAAGCAGGCCTACTGCTTTGAACTGGAATATATTATTCATTTATTTACATCATTTATATTCCACCCTTCTCACCCCGCAGGGGACAAACATACAGGCAAACATTCAATGCCATTGACATACAACATATATAGACAGACACT
Source organism: Anolis apletophallus (assembly GCA_030556195.1). Classification (NCBI taxonomy): domain Eukaryota; kingdom Metazoa; phylum Chordata; class Lepidosauria; order Squamata; family Anolidae; genus Anolis; species Anolis apletophallus. The sequence continues at coordinate 152,130,674 of JARBWK010000001.1, read as the reverse complement.
ACAATTTAACATTCCAGACATGAGTTAAATTTAGCCTCCCCACAAAGTGGTACCTAAATTTCCTACTTGACAGATGCAACTGTCTTTCGGGTTGCAAAGGTCGGCGAGCTACACAAATTGATCGAGAGCTCACCCTGACCCAGGCAGACCTCGAACTCCTGACCTTCTGGTCAGTAGAGATCTTATGCAGCTGACACTCAGCCAGCTGTGCCACATTATGGCAGTGTGGACTCAGATAACCCAGTTCAAAGCAGATATTGTGGGATTTTCTGCCTATATTATTCTGGGTTATATGGCTGTGTGGAAGGGCCCTCAAATGCCCGAACTCCCAAGTGCAGAAGAGTCCTTGCCACGGAGATGAAGTCTGATTTGTAAGAGGGAAATTAGCTTGAAGGTCTCTGCTTCAAAGAAGAAGAGCCAAAATATCCTATGGCCTCTGGCATGCCCACCTCCTGGGACCATAACATGGCAGCCTAAATTAAGACAGTGATTTAAGGCCAGAAGATATGCCAGAGCAGAAACGAAATGTCAAGATGTTTTTGTCCCTTGAGCTTCAGTTCTTAAGGGTGCTGTGGAAAGAAAAAAGAAGAAACCCTCAATTAATGCTAAGGGCCCTTCCACACAGCCATATAAATCAGAATATCAAGGCAGATAATCCACAATATCTGCTTTGGATTATCTGAGTCCACACTGCCACATAATCCAGCTCAATGTGGATTTTATACAGCTGTGTGGAAGGGGGCTAAAGCAGCATTGTTGCTGGCTAATTTCAGTTCCTGGTCTTTTTTTCCCCAGCTTCCTCTTCCTAATCAGATACATCCCCACGCTCACAGAAAAAGCAGCTAGGGAGACAGATGCTCTTTGAACAAGTTGCTGTTTGCACAATTGCCCTCCTGGCTTAACTACCAGACAGGGCTGTGTGCATGTAGCCCTAATTAGTCCTCATTAGCGATATCAGATTCAGCTAATTAGGTTCAGGTTGGGAAGTGAGGTGGGACTGATTGGTGTGGCATACCTTCCAGCACTTCACAGTTGAAAACTGCGACCCATGCAGCCCAGTGCCAATGAAGATGACAAAAGAGTCAACCGAGATGACAAATGTAACGAATGTGGGGGAAAGTACAAGCGAAGGGAGGCTGCAGCAGTTTGCTCTTTTGTGCGAATAGAAAAGGCAAAACCCTCTCCCCTCCTGTGAAAGGACAAAGGGAGAAAGTGGAAAGAGAAGAAGGAAACTGGGACATTTTCAAATCAGTTAAAAGAGTGGAAAGAGAGAGTATTAAGTGGGGGCCCTTCCACACAGCCCTATATCCCAGAATATCAAGGCAGAAAATCCCACATTGCATTTGCAAGGGTGGCAGACCTCGCGCCCAGAATAATGACACAGACACAAGTGGTTGGATGAAAATGGCCACAACTCATTTATTGAAAACAGTAACAACGGGTTGGCGGCCACGCATGGGTCCTGGATCAGGGTCAGACAGTCCCCACGAATGTCCAGAGGCGTTTGCAAGCCTGGGGTGCGAGTGGCCCAATGCCTGTCCACGGAAACTCGGCACCCCAGGGGGTCTGGGCGTTATCCCCCCTTACAACCAAGGGGGCGATAAGCCAGCCCGATCCAGGGGCCATGCCACACGCCAAACACGGAGTTGTGACAAAGAACATAATAACGCATAACTATGCCCAATGCAACAATGAAGTTAATTAAGACCAAAATGGACACCAACAAACAATGCAAAAAGTAGGAAGGGTGGGAGGAAAAAAGAGACTGGCCTCATGTGCAGCCTGGCTGTCCCGGGCGGCTTTAAATAAGCTGCCCGGGCGGAAGTATGGACCGGCCAGCTACAAAGATGTGGCGGGCCAGGGCCAGCCCCATCATTGGCCGGCCAGCGTGGTGGCGGGAAGCCTTCCAGCCACCCCAGGGGTTTCTGGGGAGAAGAAGCCCCTTCTCCCAGGCAAGATGGCGCGAGGGCAGCCCCGCCCCGCAACCAGCCCGGCCGGTAAGTCAGCCAAGCCCATTGTGTGTGCAAGGGTGACACACCTCGCGCCCAGAATAATGACACATTCACAAGTGGTTGGATGAAAATGGCCACAACTCATTTATTGAAAACAGGAACAAAGGGTTCGCAGCCACGCATGGGTCCTGGATCAGGGTCAGACAGCCCCCACGAATGTCCAAAGGCGTTTGCAAGCCTGGGGTGTCCATGGAAACTTGGCATCCCAGGGGGCCAAGGCGTTATCCCCCCTTACAACCAAGGGGGCAATAAGCCAGACTGGCCCCACGTGCGGCCTGGCGGTCCCGGGTGGCTTTTAATAAGCTGCCCGGGCGGAAGTATGGGCCAACCAGCTACAAAGAGGGGGCAGGGCGGGGCTAGCCCCGTCATTGGCCGGCCAGCGTGGTGGCGGGAAGCCTTCCAGCCACCCCAGGGGCTTCTGGGGAGAAGAAGCCCCTTCTCCCAGGAAAGATGGCGCAAGGGCAACCCCGCCCCACAACCAGCCCGGCCGGTAAGTTGGCCAAGCCCATTATGTGAGTGTGGACTCACATAACACAGTTCAAAGCAGATATTGTGGGATTTTCTGCCTTGACATTCTGGGATATAGGGCTGTGTGGGATATTTCCTGCCAAATCAGGACAGTTGGGGGATATGTACTGTTTAGACATACTGGGTACATTCAGTCCCAACTGCTGTGCCTTCGTGAATTCAGATTTGGGCTCATAAATCCAACAGCGCTAAACATGTTGACAAAAGAATTCCCATTAGTAGAATGTCATTTGAAAATCATGGACGGTGGATTGAGATTTTATTCTCCCTTGGCAACAATAATGAGACAGCTTCCTCTTTCTTCCTCTTTCCTTAGAAGCGTGGGGTCTCCTCAGAGGAGGAGGAGGGCGAGGTGGACAGCGAAGTAGAGCTTCCTCTCCGACAAAGGTGAGTCTCAAGCATTTGCAGCCTGCCTTACTGAGCATATAGAGATAAAGGTTTTACATCGAGACGGGTCTCTTCCATTTTCTCTTCATTTGGAGTGCAGTTTTTGAGCGCACTGATGGATGTGCAGTCATCATTCCTCTTTGTTTATTTTGCACCAGAGGTGTAGACGGCGATTGGCAGAGTTCTCCTCACAAACTGGGTCATCCGTTTCTCAAAACGCTGCACAAATTATTCAACAAATTCTTTTAACGAAACACTTGCTGCCTGTGCGGGGAAATGCTAAATAATATATTAGCTCAAACTGGCATTGCGGTTGTATTTTTCCATTTAAGGAGCATTCACAAGCCCATGAAAAGAATGCCTTGAGCACCATCATGGACGATTTCTGGGAAATAAATGAAGTCAATCCAGACCTTACAACTGTCCCATTTTAGCAAGGACACTCCTAATGAATGAATCCTTTGTAATCCGACTTTTAATTGCTTTTCAAATATCCCAGTTTCTCTCCCCCCCCCCCCCCCAATTTGTCCTCTGCATTTTTCAATTGCTGAAAACTGGGTAGGAGAGGAGGAGAGTGAAATCTTCCATTTCCCAGCAGGTTCAGGCAAAAGCAAACCATTATCTCCCCTAACTTTCCTTTTCACCCCATGAATACCTTTTCCATCTTGACCTCACCTTCTGTCACTTGGTTACACCGGGAATGTGGCGAAGCTGGCTTAGTGTCAGCTGCATAAGATCTCTCTGACCGGTAGGTCATGAGTTCGGGGCCTGCCCAGGTCAAGGTGGGTGGTCAACCTTTAAGTGTAGCCTGCTGCTAACTTTTGCAGCCCGAAAGACAGCTGCATCTGTCAAGTATAAAGGTACCACATTAAGTGGGGAGGCAAATTTTTACTGAATTATGAGGCCATAGAAGAACACCAGGAACGCTGAGGAATGCGGAAGGAACCACAAGGGACGCTGGAACACTGAGAGATGAGGAGTGCGTCAGGTCCCCCTGGTGGCCAGAGTTTACATCTGTCCATCTATATGTGTGTATGTGGAAATGGCAGGGATTGTCTGCTAAATATGTGTACCTGTAATCCGCTCTGAGTCCCCTTTGGGGTGAGAAGAGCGCAATATAAATAAAGATTATTATTATTATTATTGGTTACATACATTCCAGGGCCCCTTCCACACAGCTGAGTAAAATTCAACATTATCTGCTTTGAACTGGAATACATGGCAATGTGGACTCAGATAACCCAGTTCAAAGCAGATATTGTGAGATTTTCTGCCTTGATATTCTGGGATATAGGGCTGTGTGAAAGGGCAAAATGGGACATTTGTAAGGTGTGGTGCAACTTTTCCATTAGTGAAAATTTGAAGGGCGAGGTGCATGTGGCTAATTCTGGAAAGCATAATTTAAAGGAGATACCAACAAGCTGGAAGATATCCAGAGGATGAAGGCAACTAAATTGATCAAAGGTCTGGAGACCATGAATCCCTATGAGGATTGCCTTAAAGAACTGGGGATTTTTAGCTTGCAGAAGAGAAGGTTGAGAGGAGACATGATATCCATTTATAAATATGTGAAAAGATGCCATAAGAGGGAGCAGGCTTGTTTTCTGTTGCCCTGGAAACTAAGATTGGGAGCAATGGGTTCAACCTACAGGAAACTGGATTCCACCTGAACATTAGGAAGAACTTCCTGATTGTATGAGCTGTTTAATACTGGAAGGTTCTGCCTCAGAGTGTGGTGGAAGCTCCTTCCTTGGAGACTTGTAAACAGAGCCTGCACTGCCATCTTTTGAGGGGTGCTTTGGCTGTGTTATTCCTGCATGACAGGAGGTTAGACTAGGTGGCCCATGTGGTCTCTTGCACAACACGGTTACTCTATGATTTTATGTAATCCATTTACTACCCATTGGTTTAAACTGAAATATCTTGATCAACTGCTCTTTTGTTGGCTAAGGCATAAATATTTCCTCATAGTTTCAATACATATTTACAGGTTTGCACTCATTATTCCGGAAATCCACATTTGTTTTAGGACAATTCATATGGAATAATCAGGTGTAATCATTATCATTCAAATTCTGGTTTTGGTCTGGAAACTACTTAGTAAGAGGCTATCATAGATTTGGATGGCTAGCTGCCTGCAAAAGAACCTTTGCCACTTTTGGCCCATCTTGCTTCAGAATAATGGGGATTGTAGGCATGAAGTTTGTATAAGGCAGAGCTAGAAACTGTCTAGGAGCCTCTCTGGGTCTCAGTGATACCATTAGTCAAGGAAGCTCTGGCTCATGGACCTAATCAGCTCACAAAGGAACTGTGTCCCCAGGGGCAGTCTAAGGTAATTTTAAATGGTAAGAAAACATTATTTTGCCCCCCCCCCCCATTGTAAAACAAATATACAATTATAATATCACAATACCATTAGTAGTATTATATTGTATCAATGTATATACAATATATTATACCATACTCATCCTATATTATATCATAATTATATTATACTACATTACAATATAATTATAATATATCAACATTATAATATAACATTCTATATTATTATAAAATAATAAATAAAATTATTTATTTAAATAAAATTATCCTCTACTAAATATTTTCATTACTCCTATAAAACTCAAATAACCCAAAATAAAGTAAAATAAAATATTATATATTACTATTTTGTACAATACCACTATACTGCAATATTGTTTGTAATATTACATGTAATATAAAATATATCATTATTCTATTGTTATATTGTATGACACTATTATGATCAATATTATGTGTCCATACAATCTATTATAATTATTAGCATAGCACAATATTAGTATTCGAATTCTTGATAGTGGGCAGAGTCAGCTAAGGCTTCTGGGAGCTGAAGTCCAAAACACCTGGAGGGAACCACATTTGGAAACCATTCTACGCCTTGTCTTTCCCGCTTTATTGACATTGCGATCCAAAGGTGCCTGCGCAGTTGCGCCTATCTCTCCTTGATGCTCCCGGCCGGCACGCGTGCCCGCGGGGAGGTGGGCAGGTGTGGTAGGGTTCACGTGATTGGGCCTGGCAAGGGAGTTCGCCTCAGCGCGCAGCGGCTACTTCCGGTGGCGACTGTCAGGAGAGTTCCTTGCTTCCCTCCCTCCGCACCCCCTTCCTTTCCCAAGCGCTGGCTGAGGCGATGGTGAGCGGCGGTGAGAGCGTCCCTCCGGAGGTGGAGGCAGGGGCGGTCTAAGATAATTTTAAATGGTAGGCGAACATTATTTTGGTGCCCCCCCCCCAAAAAACATTATTTTGCCGCCCCCCATGTAAAACAAATATACAATTATAATATCACAATACCATTAGTAGTATTATATTCTATCAATGTATATACAATATATTATACCATACTCATACTATATTATATCATAATTATATTATACTACATTACAATATAATTATATTATAATATATTGACATTATAATATAATGTAACATTCTATTATATTATTATTATAAAATAATAAAATTATTTATTTAAATAAAATTATCCTCTACTAAATATTTTCATTACTCCTATAAAACTCAAATAACCCAAAATAAAGTAAAATAAAATATTATATATTACTATTTTGTACAATACCACTATACTGCAATATTGCTTGTAATATTACATGTAATATAAAATATATCATTATTCTATTGTTATATTGTATTTGTATTATATTGTATGACAATATTAAGCAGAACTGTATAATAATCAACAAGAAATGCAATGTAAATGCATCAAAATCAGAATATATTACCTACCACCCGACTCATAATTCATAGGAGTCTCCCATAAGTCCAAAATTAGGATCCCAATGTAAATTAAAATAGAAAACAGCCAAAATGTTCAAATGAGGTCGAATACAGGCAGCGCGGCCTGGGCAAACTTGGGCCCTCCCTCCCTCCTTCTAGGTGTTTTGGCCTCCAACTCCCACAACTCCTCATAGCCTCAGGCCCCTCAGGTCTAGACAGAAATAGAGCCGAAGAAAGGAAGGAGGGAGAGAAGAGGTCACAGAGGAGGAAAGCCCTTCATTCATTCCTTCATTTACACTTCCTTCACTGATTCTTTTCTCCTTCCCTGCAAACGCGCGTGCGGCGGAGACTAAGGGAGAGGGGAAGCACTCCCTGCCTGCCCGATAGGGAGTGCTTTGCTTACAGGCTTCTGCGCAAGGGAGCTACTGGGCATGCGCGGAGGTTTTCGCGCATGTGCAGTTGCTCCTGCGCTCAACTTCAGCTCCAGAGCAACTGCGCCTGCGTGAAAACCTCCGCGCATGCCCAGAAGCGGCGTCGGAGTGCACAAGGCCGGGGTCAAAAGCAGGCAGCTGCAGCACTGCCTGAGGAACATCGGCAGGGCCAGGATGGCGCCCCATGCGACCAGGATGGCGCCCCCTTCCCAGATGGCGCCCTAGGCAGCCGCCTACTTGGCCTATCTTGTAGGACCACCCCTGGGTGGAGGCGGTGCCCGGGCCAGGAGGCTCAGCCTTCGAGACCGCCGAGGAGGAGGCAGGACGCTGGCTGGCGGGCGGGGGAATGCGCCCTTGACCAGATGGCGCCCCACGTGGCGGCGTCCTTTGCCTACCAGTGGGACCGCCCCTGTGTGTCCCATTTATGAGACATTGAGGGATTCCCTCCCCAAAGCACTTACCCATTTGCATGCCATTCTCCCTCGGCCTTTGGCAAGCAGTGGAAAAGGGCATCTGTGTCTTCTCTCATCACTGACCATGTTTCACATGGAAGTTCCTCTGTGTCCTGCGTATATAGCACAGGGAAGGCCAATGGAACAGGGAAGAAGAACATCCTTAGTGAGATGCTTTCAGCCAGGCTTGCAAGTCCTAATCTGGATTTAGCTTCCCTCACTGGATGCCTGGATAAGAGAGGCTTTTCCTACCCAATGAAGAGCACTGAAGAGCAAAAGGAGGAGGCAACTGAGTAGCTGTGGTTATGGCTTGGGTAGTTTTGTGTCCTTCCTTCTGCATTTGGATGTGCTGTGGTGGTTCTGTGCAATGACAGCCATATTGGATGTGCCGTGTTCTTTGGTCTCCTTTTGGGCAATGGGGTTGTCATTGTCCTGTTGTCTCAGAAAGTCAAGTGTGGGTTGCCGTGACTCCCAAGCTAACAGCTTTCTCTCCTTCTCTACATCTGACCAGGTGGCCTCAGGCCATGAGCAAGCGGCAGTCACTCTCCACTTTCAGCTCTGAGAATTTCTCCGATGCGGATGGCGAAGAGGGCACCGCCAGCGAGGGCACCACAGCTTCCCACAGCGGTGGCACACCAGATGTGGCCAGCACCAATACAGATGAGCGGCTGGACGCAGAGCGCTCGGATGATGATATCCTGGGTCACTCAGATGGGCTATCTGAAAAGGAGGCGGCCATCCGTCTTGTCAAACGCCAACTCAGTGCTGAGCAGAATGGAGGGGAGGTGGGTGCAAAGGGAGAATCTGGGGGATTGCCGAGACTTCTTTGAGGCAGTGGGTCGGCTTTATTTTTCCAAGGAATAACTGAGGTAGTGAATGTGGGTGACCTGGAGATTTGGAAGAGACTTCTGGGCAACAGTTTCAATTCTTGATGCAACAGAAATCCACTCGTACATTACCTACATACATTACCATCTATGCCAGTGGTTCTCAAACTGTGGGACCCCAGATGTTTTAGTCTAACAACTCCCAGAAATCACAGCCAGTTTACCAGCTTTTAGGCTTTCTGGGAGTTTAATGCCAAAACATCTGGGGACCCACAGGTTGAGAAGCACTGATCTATGCATTGCAGTGTTATTATTACTATAATGCAAGGGTGCCCACACTTTTTTAACATGTGAGCTACTTATAATAAAACCAAGTCAGAAAGATCTACTGAGAGAGAAGCAGGGCGGAGCAGGGGGAGGGGGCAGGGCTTGGTGGGGCCTGGCTCCGCCCCCCTCTGGCTTTAGCTCTACCACAGCTTCTCCAGGCTTGAGGAGGGTAGTGCCAAGCCAGTGGTGGCATAACTAGCCACTACTGTCTTGGCAGTACTCTCCTCAAAGCTTAAGAAGCTGTGGTAGAGCTGTAGCTGGGGGAGGGGGCGGCTCCGCCCCCTCTAGAAGTGCTCCATCCGTCTGGGATCGACCTCCTTCGGTCCCGGGATTGACCAGTTGATCGCGATCGACTTCCTGGGCAGCCCTGCTATAATGGATATATCGCAAGGATGGGTAACTTGTGGCCTTCCAGATCCTGTCTGACTGCAATACTCACCTGCAGCCAGCATAGCCTTTTGTGAGGGATGACAGTAGTTGGACTCCAACAACCGAGGATGCATTTATTACCTAGCGAGTTAGACAACGTCATTACCAAATATGGAAGTGGAATCCACCATCTTGAGGGAATTGCCTGCCATTTATAGTTTTAAATGTTTAAATTTGCAGCTCCCGGGGCTGCAAAAAGAATTTTTAAAGTGTACAGACAATTTCCAAGTGAAAATTACAAAACAAAAGGAGCTGAGCAGGATCACCAGTGGTCAAGAGAACACCAAGTGTGTGCCCCAAATATCTTTCCGCCCATGACTTGTAAAACTAAAATAAATTATGCAGTGTAAGCATTCAAGCAGGAGAAGTGTTTTATCTACATAATGTATAAGGTTCTGCTTTCAGTTTTTCTCAGCACAGAACCTTCGCTTTTAAAACATGGCGTATGAACCAGCTAGGACTTCTCTGCTTTCAACCATGTTCAGGGAAGGGATGCTTGCTGTGGACTCCAGCAATATCTGGAAGGCTGTATGTTGCCCGTTTGAGCCTTTCTTGTTCAGCAGTCTGTTCCCACAAGAACGTCTCTGGGAGGCCCAGGGGTAGGAGAGCAACCACGCCTTCTCTATGGCATTCCCCAGCAACTGGTTTTTAGAGGTCTCCGAGACTGGAGATCCTGCATACCATACTTGACATGACTGGAAGTGCTGCAATACTCATGTATCAGTCAACCTCATGTATATTGAGGGCACTTTTGGGGATCAAAATTATGGCCCATGAAGAAATTGAGAGTCATTCTTTGGCAAGAGAAGAGGACCTAATGTCACCTCAGGGGCAAGTTGTCCCAGCCATTACTGTCATTTCCCCTCCCAGGCATTAAAAAAGAGAGAATGGAGAGAGCCAGTCTTTTATATTATTCTGGGATGGATTAAGCGGTCTCATTTTGCCAGTGTACTTAGAGGAGATGGTTCCTTTTTTGATGAGTTAGGATGCAGTACTCAAATTGACCTGTAGATAAGTTGCCTCATGTTTTTTAGGTTGGCTGTTAGCCTTCTCCTCACCTGTGACACTTAAGGGAAGAGGTAGATCCTACTGGTTTTTCTTCCTCTCCAACTCTTCTCTTGCTCTTTCTTATCCCAGGATCCGACTGCCTATGAGGACTCTGACTGCGACATTGCCGAACTGGACCATTCAGGCAGTGGAGAGGTGCAGAGACTTCCAGACATGCCCAATTTGTGATCTCACCTGCTTGGCTTTCCTTTCCCCAGGTTGTACAGACCCCCTCCCTTCCTCCACCTCCCTGCACCAACACCGCCTCCCCAGATATTTATATAAATAATCTATAAAGATCTATATAAATCTATATTATCGCATAATCTCTGGAAGGAGAGCCAGCACGCCTCATCGTCTCCCTCCCCTCCCTCACTTCTGGTTCCTGCATTCTCTCGGACTGGCTGGGTATGCGTGTGTGGGTGTCGAGGGTCATGCCCTGCCATTGGGGCTCGCTGTTTTTACTCGGGGCAGCTGAAGACACAGAACAAATGAACACAGAACAAACCAACCTGTAGCTATTGCCCTTGCAACTCAGCAGAACAGCTTGTGTCCTGCGGCGGGAGGAATCGGTCCCTTCTTCTCTGCTTCCTAAAGTCCTGAATGTTGTAAGCTCCAAAAGACCCACCTGTTCTACCAGGATCCACTGATGGGTCCAAGGAACAGAGAGAGAGATTGACTGAGAAAAGAGTTTGGCTGGAAACCTGGTGTTTTTGTCTCCCGGAGGAAGTGGCAACATGCATCAACAGGGCTCCAAGGCGCTTTGCCATATCTTGGATGGAGCGTCTGTATCCTGGGTCTCAGCCAGACTGTCTCTGAGAGGGACTTAATGCATGTTTGGGCCACAGTCAGCATGGAAACTCCCCCTTCCCCCATGTTCCACTAAGCCACAGCGTGAAAAATAAGTCTTTCTCATTCCTCCCTTGTAGCCCTTCACACAACCAAAGCCAGAGTGCAACAACCTCTCTTCTTCACAACACACATACACGTTTCAGTTCTTGGGAATGGGGCTCAGAGCTCAAAAACTTCGGCATCTGCTCCCATCCCTCACCTTCCAGCACTCAACTCTATTGGGTGGGTGTGGGCAGGTGTAGATATACGCACACACAACCACCACACATGTATATACACTCAGCATGGCCCATCACAATGTCGGGATGGGGAAAACAGCTCCATTCTGCTGTCTGCTGGCACCAACATGCACTGCACTTTTTATTTATTTATTTATTGGTTTTCTTAATTTATAATGAGGAATGTTTACATTTGCACTTAACGTGTGTCCCTGTCAGGTGGATTTTTTGTGGTTGAGGGATGGTGGGGTGGGGCAGTGGAGGAGAGGAAAAGGACGAAGGGGGCAGCAGAGGAGTACGCAAAGGGTAGAGAGCGGGGAAGTTGGTGATGCTCAATCCGCTTCTGCCTGAACTTCTGAAATTGCTTAAAAGGAGAAAGGGGGCACCCTCGAGTTTTACACTTGCAGGGGGGAAATCTCCTTTCCTCTTGGTTTCTCAGGTGAAGGTCTTGGTTTAGGAGAAAGATGTTTTGTTCCCTTTGACATTTGTCGCTTATTTGTGTTTGAGATACCCCAGGGATGTGAGGCTTAAAGTCAGTTTATATGCCAGAGTGGTCAGAAAAGCCCTTGTCCCGACGTAAAAATTAAGGTACGGTTGCAGGACTTCGGAAAAAGTGATTAATTTGGGGGTTAACTGTAGCTTTTCCATCATTGTTCAAAAGCAGTCTGAGGGCCATTCCTTTGGAAGAAGGGAACAAGGCCTCCCTGAAATATAAACCTACCTGGTCTGCTGTAGGTTGACTTTGGCTTGCACAACACAAGTTGTGTGATTGTGCCAGCTTGTGCTCAAGAAAGGGAGGAAAGGTTTTCAAGTGAATTATTCCTTTACATAGGCTGGGACATTTGCTCATTATCCTGTGCACAAAAGCGCCAAGGCCCAATTTCATCCAATCCTGTGAGGGAATGGGGCGGGGAACAGGATCCAATCTCACCCCTTTCCTTTCCAAGTCCTCTCTCTTCCCATATCAGAACGGCGCTGAAACTTAAATAGGTGCATGCATGTGTTGCTCACACTAGTCTATATGGAAGGGGCACCAAGCCTGCTGTTTGGTGGGATTCACAGGAAATGGTGATTCTTTTTTCCATTCTCATCAGCCAGGGTCCTCTCATCTTTTGCATCCATCCATGGTTTCCAAAGTTCATCACAGACAGGGAGTTTCATTTTTAACCTCAGATGAGTGCTTGACTCAAATGTTAAAACCTGCACTAATCAAACATAGGCAGATATTTTATTTATTTATTTATTTATTTATTGTTGGGCTTCTATGCCGCCACTCCCAGGAGGCTCGGGGCGGCTCACAAGCGCCGGATAAAACAGCAGGGTAAAAACAATTTAAAACACGGCAAGAAAAACACAATATAAAACCAACAAATTAAAAGATATGTGTCCTGGTGCTAATTCCTGGCAGCCCATAAGGAGATAAGGACTCGCATTAGGTGCCAAGGCAGCTGTTGCTTTCCCAAACGGTTACTTTCATTGCACAGCAACCAACACTCCTTTCTCAGAGGACATATAGCAGCACTGAGAGAGATTGCACTTGTCCCGAGTAGTAATGCTAAGTAAGATCTGTGTTTTGCAAGGACTGAAACATGTTCAGTCCTTCAGAGCTCAGGTAGATCAGCTGTGGAGGGAGGAAAGTTGCTTGACAACTCTATTGGGAAAGATTTGAGATTGGCCACCAATCCGAGTTCACGGTGCTAGACTATTGGCATGCGTATGAAGTAAGGCACCTTAGAGCCGGAAGCTGCAGGGTGCTGCTACATTTGTTCCTAAAGTGATGTGATATTTTCTAGGAAGTTATCCCTCAAGCCAAAAAGCAGGGCAAAATTGGCAATATCTGGGGCCCTAGAAAGTGTCATTTTCCCTCTGCAATACATTCCCAATTGTGAGGGTTAGTGACATGATTTTCAGAGATCATAGACTGAGCTGGGAGAGGTTATCTCCCCAGTATCTCCAACAACCTTCTGATTCCTTGTGGCTCCAGTTAGCTCAAGTGTCGCTGTCTTTTCCAGAAGGTGACAAAGATGTCCACATACCTCAACCTTCGGTAATAGTACAGTTAGTTACCTTTGCTGAACGTTTGAGGCATGTTTCAAAGGCAAGCAGGTGGAAGGGAACCAGTACACAAAGTCTCCCTTACCCGTGACCAAATATAGGCAGCCACGTTGCAGCTTGGGTTGTGGCCGCCTGCTGGGTTGTTGTGTCCACACAGCAGACGGCGCAAATAGGGAGTGAAAGCATATAGCATATCTAAGCAGAAAGGGATGGGCTTTGATATGACCCTTGAAGCCTCAACAATTCAACAAAATCAAATGTGTTCTATTGTGACTATTTCCAATTTTCACTTATCATTTTTGTTTAAACGCATGGCTCACCTAGTCCTAAAGGTTTGCGGCAAGGCAGTAATAATTTGCATAAAATCTATTAGAAAATAAATCTTTTTTATATAAAAAAAGCACCATTCTAGTTCCTTGCCCTTCTCTCATAGCTAGTTCCAAATAGAATAAATTATGGGAGTTAGGAAAATTTTGTTCCATGTATATACGCACTGGTCAGAGCATTTGCTTGCATAGAATTCAAATTTGATCTTTCTTCGCTGTGTCCATACAGCTTAATGCAAGCTCCCTAAAAGCCAACCACAATTTTGACTGGTTTCCAAACATCCCGGAAAGTCTTTAAAAGGAAGGCAGCGCTTCCAAGCATCTACATCAAAACATGGTGCAGTGATTATTGATTTCAAAGTAGCCGTATTAAGTTTCTTGCTATCATGGACACAAACCAACTTTTTTGGATGCAGTACAACTTGGGTGGCTGCATACTGAGTGATCTAAAAAGTAGGTTTTTTTCAAAAAAAAGCTCAGGAGAAAAATTAGTCCTAAAGCTACTGCTATATTTCCTTTATTTTCCTCTCCCATTTTCTTCCTCCTTTTATAATGGTTAAGAATGGCTCTTTTATGAGTGTGTGTCAAAATATGTCATATTTTAGAGACAAATTCTCAGTGATAAAGGCACCACATTTTAATATATTTCTGACCAAATTGTGTGTAGAGAAGTAGGCAGATTATAAAAGGATTTGCGGTGTTTAGTGCCTTCAACAATAAAGTTATCAATCTGTGCTTAGCTAGATCTCTAGAGATACTAGCTTTGTGCATTCACTGAGCACATCTAGAGTTGAAGGCAAATATATCCAGTGGCCTATCATGCCATGAGATCCACTGGGCAAGTAGAATAGTCTTCATGAGGAGGTGCTCCGCTTTAGAGGGTGCTGTGTAGAAGACAAATAGGGCAGGGTAAACTAGATCAGCCCCACCCAAAATAGTCCTTAGATCCCTAAAACAAAAAGACATTCCAGGTTGCAAGATACAAGGCCTTGCTACTGTTGTTTCATTCACCATTTTCATACTGGGGAAATTACTTTCCACTTCAATGCTAGATGTCAAATACATCTTTTGGGTACAATGAAACATGCTCCATGTCTTTTTAAAAAAAAAAAATCTGAAGGGCATGGGTTATTGTGAGCCTCGCTGAGAACAGAGCAGGCCTTAATGGATCTTAGTCCCAACAGTAAAATAATGAATCCAAATAGAAACATATAACTAATAGTGACCTTGGCACTGAAGGAATAAAGGTGCAACCCCAATGCCCTGCAATGGATTAGCATGGAACCATTATTGAGGGGTATAGCACTTGCTTCCCATGCACGAATGCCCACTTTCAAAGGCTAGCACTTTAGGAATGTCAGCATCTTAGGAGAGCGGCTGCCAGCCAGATGAGAAAATAATAGGCTACTTTGACAGTAGGAATTTGCATTTTTTAAAAAAAGGCACCTCACTGGCAACCAAAACTATCAATTGACCCCTACTGTACTCACATAAACAGAATGAAATCACTAGAAACAGTTTGCCTTCTGTACAGAGCACCAGTCTTGCAGATGGTATAAACTCTTCTGAAAGTCAGGATGGTTAAATTTTAGGGCAGTAGTACTCCTTTTTCTGCTTGGGTCAACCTGGGCCTCTCTTATGTAACTTCCCAATGTCGCCATTTAGCTTTTCATAGCTGCATTCTTTCCATCCACCCCTCCCAATCAAGCTATCACAGGGCCTGCCCTTTAAAAAAAAAAAGGTTGCACTGCACAGCGAGCATGACATCTGACCCATCCCAAACACTCCCAGCCCAGTTTGTCATTCTTCCTGTGGAAGGCAAGTTCTCAGTCTCTTAGGTGAAGCCATATGTCTTACCACTTTGGATCTGTGTGTCCTCTACGCTTGTTTTGACATCCACCCTTGTAAGATAGATCATGTCTGTATGGTAATAACATTGCTAGATGAGTAATGGCACTGCAGATTTCAATTAAAGACCATTTTGTATTCAATGTTGACATGCTCTTTATATAACTCTATATGTTCCTCAGATTTCCAAAGGCAAGCACAGTATGTTTGTGTGTGAGAGAACTAAGAATGTTGTGGGTTGTGGAAGCAGGAAATTTGTAGGAAATGCTCTATTTATATTTCCTTGTGCTCCTAAGAATCCCTGCTTACAATGTCTGAACCAATGAAGTGTGTGCCTAGTCTTTAAGGCTCTAAAGATAGGGTTGAGAATATGAAAGCATTGCCTACTTCAGTCTCAGAAAGCTGAGCTGCCACTTAAGAAGACTGACAGTGAATTAGCCTACTTTGTTGCCCCTCTGGTAAAATCATGACCATGGGCAACATTAATTTAGAACGATGTACACTCTTAACATATCTATTTACACACACACCTACCTTCATCTTCAATCACCAGCCAAATATATATTCAAGATCTCAATGGAACATGAACCCACCAATATCTAAACATTATAATATTATTACATTCTATTTTAATGGATGAAGACCTATTGCAAAAGTGAGCCACGGGCAACCCTAAGAATGTAGTTGAACAAGCAGTCATAGCCAGCACAATCAACGGTGACGAATTCTGGGAATTTTAGTCCACAGCTTACCTGCAGCGAGAAAGAGGCACGAGGAATGGGGTTTGGTGGCTCAGAAACAGCAAAAACCAGGAGAAGGACTTGTGAAAAGCAGCAAAAACCCAAGCCTATTCATTACAATTCTATGTAGCAGCCTTCTGAAATGAATGTATCTTTAATGAATGTATATTTGCTGAAAGATCTGCATACTCAAGCACAAGGATCAAACACAGAAAACTCCCAGCAACTGAAATACCTATGCCAAGATGTTCTGTGCATGGAAACAGAAGTGTTGGGACTTGCTAAATCTCTAAAAGCTAAGTGGCATTCAGTACTCTCTGCAGTGTGCTGAACCATGCCAGCACATCTAACCTGGAGAAAGAATTGTTACATACTACATTGTTGCAACACTTACAATTCGCAATCAGCGACAGCATGAATTGGGAGACATATTGTAACAGCAGCTAACAATATGTAACAAAGACCCTTAGTGCTCTCATACTGTGGCTTTTCAAATACTTTAATGGCTAAGCTGCATAAGTGATGCTTCTCAAAATTCAAAAGAATGAGGTAGTATCTTCCAGTTTACTTTCACTCTTTACTTTCATCAGCTACCAAAACCCAATTTTCTGCCCTTTTAAGGTTAGGGAGGAGGGGGTTCCTAAATGATAGCTGCACTGAGCATCGACCTCTTTTCTACAGTAGCTAAAATGTAAATGAGGAAACATGGTAGAGCTTTTCCAAGTCTTTGAGATCAAAGGAAAAAGCAATGATAAAAAGAATTTTTAAAAAATTCCAGGAACAACATTGCTGACCTCTAGCACAGTATCTGGGATGCTCCTAAACCAGGAATGGTATTCAAGCAGCCATTCAGACAGAGCATTACATGTCCCACTGATATGGCAGCTATGGATACAGCAATTTGGCAATCCATTATTATTTTGAGGGTCACAGGATTTCCACTCTTCTTGTAAACATCTCCAAGGAAGTTAATATGAAATTTCCAGGAATACAATGTTCTAGTGATGCTCTGTGAGGTCTAAGTTTCATATAGTCAAATCTAAAACGGCAACTGGTTAGCTCTCTGGTTGCCATAGACCAGGCCTGGGCAAACTTCGGCCCTCCAGGTGTTTTGGACTCCAACTCCCACAATTCCTAACAGCCGGCTGTTAGGAATTGTGGGAGTTGGAGTCCAAAACACCTGGAGGGCCGAAGTTTGCTCAGGCCTGCCATAGACGCTAAAGACATAGAGCAGGGAAAGCAGAATGTTGCCAAGAACCCAGGTGAATACTAATTCTGATATTTGTTTGCTCTCCCTCCACCAAATATTAATGCACAGAAGAATGTGTAGTGGTTTTTTCCCTTCAAACATCTTTGTATACTGACATGTCAGTCTGTTTCTACTATAATGGGAAGCTTTCACCAAATGTTGGAGCAAGTTAAGAAAATTTCCAAGGAACAGATAAGTGTCGCCATGGCAGGTTCAACTAGTGGCCGAGGTGCAACAAAACAAAACTGAAATGAAATTTTCTGAATCACCTCCTTTAAAATAGGGGCTGGCCCTAAAAGGTAACATTTTTAACCTATAGAAGCATTTTATTCAGCACTGAGGACCACATAAAATGCTTTAAAAGGTGGTATTCTGGAAGCAAGAGACAATAGTGCCTTTCATTTTTGTACATGCCTCAAATATGTCAAGTGGGTATCTTAAGATATTCCACAGATCAGGTAGAAAAAGCTTTCCACATATACAGGCCTGCCTGTTTCAGATTTTAATTCCCAGAAATTTTAGCCATAGTACACAACTTTGGAAACTCCATTACATCAGTATAAGGCATTTTTGAAGCAGGGCCCAGAAGCAGGAGCGGAATGAGAGGATAACGTTGTCAGAAAACATTGCCCTTCTAGCTCCCAAGATGATCCCAAGAGCTAACAATGCAGCTTGTTTTCTCTTGATGGAGAAGCCACCACTCACCTTCATGATGCCCATGGCCAATATTCCACTTCCTATACTATTGGTGTTATACCAGCTGCCTGAGTTCTGGCTACAGTCAAAACATTTACCCATCCAAAGCATCTCACATGTTTCCCCATTGTGAAGCACTGGAGCCAGGACTTTGCTTTAAACACAACTGAGATTTAGCCTCCCTTAGCTTGTATGCCATATCTGTAAATCTTTAGAACAAAAATGACAATTAGACCTCACAGGCCTGCCCCTTTCACGGCCCGCAGGGGCTGAATAAATAATTTTGAAAAAAATTATTTGAAAAAAAAATTATTTGAAAATGGGGGCGCTTGCAGGCATCAGCTCCCAGTGCGCGCTGCAGCGCCAGCGACATGGCGGAGGGCAAGAGGTGGAGGCGCCGGCATCTCAGATGTCACCCTGCCCCCAGCCTCGTAAAAAAAGGGGCAGGCAGCGCAGGACGCAGGCCCTGCCCCTTTTCAGCGGGCTGGGTGACGCCAGACGCCCCCGCCGAGGAGGAAGAGGTGATCTGCGTCACGGGCGGAGCGCCCCCAGGTTCACCGAATTCCGGCCCTTGGGCCGGCAGAAGTTGGACAGCCCTGCCTTAGAACACTGGTAGGCCCATTAGTTACTTTTAAAATAGAAGCAGATTCTATGATGGACCATTTGTATACACAGTGCTCACCTGAAGAGAAAGACTACACCAGCTAACCAGCTTTGGTAATGACATTAACTATAGAAGCTTCTTTGCCCTTGTGTTGGGGGCTTGTCTGACATGCGTTGTGTGTCTCCTTCTACCCCATAAATCCCAAATGGGAGTCCTGCACTTCTAACACACTGCTGGAGTCCCCTGGTGACACAATGGGTCAAATCCTTGTGCCGGCAGGACTGCTAACCAAAAGGTCAGCGGTACTAATCTGGGGAGCGGGGTTAGCTCCCATCTGTCAGCTCCAGCTTCTCACACGGGGACATAAAGAAGCCTCCCACAGGATGGTAACACATTTGGGGCATCCCCTGGGCAACGTCCCTGTAGATGGCCAATTCTTCTCACACTAGAAGCAACTTGCAGTTTATAAAGTCACTTCTCACACACACACACACACACAGCTAGAGAAGTGATTTGAAGACCACAGCAGTGTGAATTTGGATGCAGCAGACACCCTGGGCATTTCCTCTTCTTGTATTAGGACCCCCTCCTCCCTAACTCACACAGACCAGACCCATACAACCCAATCTGAGCATTTCTAAGGGGAATGGCTTCTTGGAAGGCTTAACAAGTCGCATAAAATACAACAAAAGCCAGAGGAAATAACTCAAGAAGAGTATCACACATTTCTATTCACAAGAAAAAGCTCCAGTCCATCTTTTTATTTTTTTGAAAAATTTCTGACATTACAGAACTAAACTGAAATGTATTAATTCCACTCTTACATTTCATGACATAACAGAAAAACTTCAATGAGCCAAGAAGGGGGAGAAGCTTATAAACTAAAATATGGATCAGCATTTTAACAGCTGAACAGAGAAAAGGAATTAAAATGCTGCAATTAAAAAAAATCATGAGTGGATGGGTAAAGCATGTAGAACTGAAAATTTACAAACTAGTTAAAACCTGGAATCGCTGACTGCTCAGAAACTACACAGATGGATCATGGGGATGAACGGCAGAAACGGGTAATGAGTGAGGCGGTTGCATTGTCCTAGCTGCTTCCCATTCCACCAGTCTCCGAAGAAAGCCTACAAGGAGAACAGAGGTTAAAGGCCTTTTAGCAAATTTGGACTGGTTAAAGCCACAGTTCTAAAGCAAGACAAAGTCAATTCCATCTGTACAGTATTAGCATTTAAGAGACCCAATGTCTACTGTTTAATGAAAAGCTGAAATTGATTTGTAGTGCTCCTTATTTTACTTTATTGTACCGGTATTTTATTTATACCCCACCTTTTTCCCAATGAGGGGATCCAGTGATAACTGCCAATCCCATAAGGAGCAGCTGGAAGGCTTTGATCAGCAACGGTTCTAAGTATCTTGTTGCAACTTAGATGCTGAGGAGCTCAGGCTGCAGTAATATCAATGCAACCACTTTCTCCCATGCTGGGACATGCCATCTTAACGCCTTTCGATTCCCCGGGCTTTGTTAACAGCAGACACAGCTGAGTGCCCTCTACTCCCACAACCATCTGCCAGATATGCAGCAAGGAAGAAGTGGCTCGTTGCCTTGAAGACTGAATGCCCTGACCCTGAGGGAAGCCACTGATGACACAAGCCAGTAATGATATGGGAATTATGTGGCGGAGTTACCAGGCGAAGTAAGAATAGTTAAATATTTAAAGGAAAAGGCAAATATGGGTTTGCTGTAAAAGATAGGGTCCTCTTTCAGGTTTGTCAGAACTAGTGATAGCTATCAGTAGCAATATATAATCAGTTCAAAACCCTTTTAATGGTCTGATGCTTAAAGACTAAAGCTAAACTACGTTTCTTCTGCCTGCCCAGTTTTAGCCGAAGCCACACATTTGAAATACATTATGGTGGGTCGAATCCAGTCTGCCATACCATTTTAATGTGGCCCATGAGGCTTTCAATACCAGGGGAACATGGCTACATTCATACAGTATTACAATTACAGATGGTCCTTTGTATGTAACCATAAGGCTTATGTGGTCCTCAGTAAAATGAGTTTAATAGCCTAAAGCCAAGCCAACAGGGGCAAGTAAGTGTGGATTCAAAGGTCCTAAAATTCAGGGTTTACATGTTTTCCTGCGCCACTTGGTATACCAAGTGTTTATGGTTGATTTTTAAGGGAGTTGGAAAGAAAAAAAAGTTGTCTTAACATTTCTCCATTCAGTCCTCTCACGTCTTCAAGTTGTAATCTTTACATCCAAGAGGCACAAGCCTAGGTACACAAAACTTACCTTTTTGGTTGATGCCCTCTATCTAGACACTCCCAGCTGCACAAGTGGTGCTCATCTAACATCAGACCCACCCCGGCTGGGAGTGATATTTAATGACCAAGTTGCAGGAGGCTGAGATGACCCAAGGACACAGATTGATGTCAGGAAGAGCCCACGTGAGCAGAGCATGTGTATGTAAACCTTCTCCCACCCAATCCTACTGGAATGCAATGAGGAATAGCTGCTAGAGTGGTCTAAAGCAGCTATAACCTGATGGCCAAAGAGGAGGCAAACGAACTCTTATGCTGGAGCTGTTGAAAGGGCACAAGGGACTTCATTTAACAGAGAACATAAGAATTCCAGTTCTCATGTTTAGAATGAAACTATAGTGGAAATTGTTAAAGGGCAAGGATAGGATTCTAAAGGATGTGAAAATCTGGGACTCTTAGGCAAATCATTCAGCAGTAAGGGATGCCTAGTGTTTCTCCCCATTAACAAATATTGACAGGACACCACCCTCCTACTTTAACACAGAGCTAATGGCATTAAAATGGGTACAGGAACAGAGTTCTATGTGAATGGCAGCTTGATAGAAAAAGGAAGAAGAATGAAACTCAAGATTCCCCATTTCTCATAATTACAGCTCCAAACGGTTATTGTAATTGCTTAGGAGTTGGTGCTGCCCTGAACCAACAGCTTTTGTACAACACACACTCACACTTACTAGTAAAAAATGGACATATACCTCACAAAGTTAGCCTCGACATGACACTAGAAAACAAACGGCCAGCCCAAAAACTTGGTTAAGAGTGGACAATTTTTACTTAATGTGATTACACTACAGAGCAGAACAGTTTTTTTAAAAAAAGTTACAATTGTGAAAGTCAAACTGCAGAAACAAGTACTTTAAAAGACTCCTGCTACTTAGGAAAAGGAGTTTGACAGAGCTGTATAAGTCAGCCAGTTGAGGGTCTCCCTCCCCCACAACAGGACCCCCATCTCCCTGAATTGCAAAGAATGACATTGCGCAGACGCCACCCATCAGCCACCATTTTGAATGTGTTCCAGTAACTTTTTTAAAGTACAAAGGATAAACACTTAACATCTTAGCAATCCCACCATCACCGTTCTTGCTCAATGTTGCCTCAAGTCTGTGAAAGTTTATATGCACAGGAGGCTGCTCAAAAAGTGTAAGTACATGGGCAATGTTTGTGTGGCAACCCCAGGCTAAAGATCATGTGTATTCATGTTCAGAACGAACACATGAATGCCATGCTAAAGGCAGCAACATGTCATCTTGTTGCATATCCCTTTTGTCTGCACAATATTCCGATCAGCTTCCAATGAGCCTTTAGTGAAGAAAACCAGCAGCTGCCAGTCTCAAAGATTAAGAAAAATGAGAATGACTGAAGCCAGCTGGCCAGACTACTGTTTTTCAATACCAATTACATGCCCCAAGGAGCATCTGTTAAGATGCTCTGACACTAGTCAAAGGCCAATACTGCCATCAATAGACAACCGTTTTTAACAACAGTGCTAGGCTACTGAACTACTCACTTTAAGGGCTAAGTGCCTGACATTAAGTGCCATTTAGAAATTCACTTTAAAAAAGGCATCTGAAGCATCATTCAAATTCTTCACTGCAAGGTGTCCACTGCTCCAGATGCAGTCACCTCCTCAGTGGCCAAAACGGTCTTCAATGTGGAGAAAGCCAGATGACTGTACACCATAAGCTATACAAAGGAAATAATGTGGCTGCAGAGAATATACTGTAGTTCTATTGAGCGGATGAACTGCAAGGCTGTCTGGGCAACAGGTTTCATGGAAAAATGGCAAGATACATGAAAGCAGGGCAGTATGAAAAATCTAATCTATTAAGCATCAGAACCTCCAAAGAATATGGATTGTATATGTAATCAATTATGTATGTTAGCCTAGCCTGGTGCTGTGCAGATATTTCAGACTAACACTCCCCACTAGCCAGCAGACCCAATGCCCAAGGGTAGCAGAGTTCAAATCAATACACAGGACACCAAGTCAGTGAAGACTGTTGTAGTGCAATGGTTGAGTATGTACTGAAAGCCTTTAGCCTGGGGGTGCAATGTGATCATTTAACCAGCTTGTGGCCACATAATTCAGTCCCAATTCAGGCACATCTGTGTACGTTCCCACTGTGATAACTTTATTACAAAGACAGACATTGAGACAGGTTTGGCCAAAGTAGCCTCTTTGCACAGCTTAAAGCAAGGAATTGCAAATGAGTACTTTTGTTAACAGATGCTAGCATAATTCCCAGCCCGCCCACTCCCTCCCCACCCACCTTATTCCAGGTAATAATGCAAACAAAACTACTAAAAGTAAAACTACTACAAGCTACATAATCAAGATCACTACTGGACTCGAAATCTTATTAATACACTTGCTCAATTGTCTTTGACCTAGTAGCGGTCGCAGCAAAAAGAAACTCCATCCTAAAGGAATCACAAGCTCACTTTGCTTTGAAGTTTAAAAAAAAATCTCTTCCAAGTCTCCTCTACAGGATTTCCCACATTGCTGAAAAAAATTCTGCTGTTCCTCTAAGGCCACAAGCAGATACTCAGTAGGGAGAGAATCTCTGTTTTTCCGTTTTCAGTTTGTTAGTAACACATGGCACAGCTGAGGTGGTGGAGGCACCCTTAGCAGCAGACACAACATTTAGAGCCAGGAGAGGGACGGGTTTCATGCCAAGCAGACTGGAGACACAGGGGGCGGTCGGAAGAGGGTTGGGGAGACTGGAGGGTGCGTCGGAGACCCCTGCTGTCGCAAGCGAGGGGGTGGTGGTGGAGGAGGAAGAAGAAGAAGGGGTGGAGGGTTGAGAGAGGTTGATGCTGAGGTGGTCGGGGATCGTGACGGAGGCTGCCTGGGAGGAGGGTTTAGCGCTTTCTAAACTGTAACAGAGGAAAAAAGGAACAAAAATACGGGTGGGTGGGTGGGAACACCACACAAAAAGCACAGGACACAAACAGCTTAAATAGCAAGAGCCTAGTCTAGGAAGGTTTGGAAACAGCATAGCCAGAAGAAAGGTAGGATAGGGAGAGAATACTGGCTGCAAGGGAACCTCAACACTCTCTTAGTGTACCAATGGTCGCTAACAGACCCCCCTCCTCCCTGCCAAATCCCAGACTCTAAGCCATTATAAAATGTTTTTTTGGCTTTTGAAAACATTGGTTGCTTCAGTACTGAACTACAGAGTACGTACACACACATTTAATACAACAAAGGCAAATGAAACCCTAGCTCTTCTATACAAGTAGTTGTAATGCACCACTTTCCCCATGTTATCCATGCACCTGTTTCTTCAGGTTGAGTAAGGATACTCCATAGACCCTCTCAGCACTCAACACACGCACATGGGCAGTAAGCTAGTTCTCGCTGTATCATGCACCGTAACTAACTGGGAAGTCTTAATGAAAGAAATACTTAGGCCAACTGCCAGAGGCTTAACACAAACCAATCTTCTCTATTGCTGAACAGAAGTAATCCTTTATCTAGTGAGAGAACCATTTAAAATGTGCTTTAAAATATAGTACTCAAACCAAGCCAAATAACTAAAGGAAGGTTTAATTTACTTGTGATAGAAAATATATTTGACCTCATCTCTTGCATTTTAGGTGTACTTCTCAATTACATTTTCTAGGATGTGTAGCTGCTTTAAGAGATGTGACCTGGTTCAAGAGAAGACCAGGACCACATTCAAACCAAATTATACGATTCTGATAGAAATATTATTCCTCAATGCCCTTGCACATGAAGTCCAGTTTTGATTAAGACCTTCAGATTTAACAGGATGCTCAGCACAACAAGACAAACAGGCACAAACCTTTCCTCCTTTACTTTTTTCTGCTCCAATTGTGTTTTCCTAATGTTATAACAAAAAGTGCCGTCCATTCCATCAAGTGGAAATGACACACATCTTCCTGCCTTTAACTCCGATGCATTTCTTTTCATGCCACCCAGAGAGAAAGCTTAGAGGTGGAGTGATTGTGCTGTGTAGAATGAATGACTGGTCCCCACTACTTAGTGCGGGTCAGACCTGAGTAAACAGGAGTCTTGCAAATATTTTTGGAAGTCTCTATTCAAGTGGACAAGATCTAGAAGGCAATAGGCAATCTAGTTGGCAGGATCTGTTTTTAGCTATGGTAAGCACTTGGCCTCTGCTACTACATAAAGGGCACTCAAAATCCTTACATTTTCATCTTTGGCTCCATGGTAGCCATTTGCAAGTGTCACCAGGACACTCACAAGGCAGAACCACTTCCTGATGGGTTTCCTTCCCTCCCAGTCAACAATATACTAGTTCAGTGCTGTGTTATAGGATAATGCTTGCCATCCTCACAAAGAAGGCCCAATATATGAACGAATTTGTTTGTGAATAGGACTTTCAATTTTGCTACACAGGACTCTAAATTTTGGTGAGCAAACATTTCAACGAGCTTCCTATAGAAAGGTTCTAGCTATTTCAGAAGACAACTGGGCCAATCAGTACAAAGAAGCAACAGCTTCCTGGGCACCCCAAAACATTCCCCTCCATTCCAAGAATATGGAGGTACTTTCAGTTGCTCAAAATAATGCATCAAGACACTGTGATAGATAGTGCAGTTTTCCAAGCATTAGCAAAGTACAGATTTGTCAAGGTACCTATTTATTGACAATGGCTCATATGATAGAATCAAACATCAACTCTTCAATGGGGAGCTAAAATGACTGACAGAAATCTCAATTTCCTGCTAGCTTTCAGTTTTCTTTGCCACTCTGCCCAGATTCTCAATACTGGTCCAGCCGTTTTGAAAGGAGCACCAGGACTACAGCAGTGATGGAATAGCAGAAATCTAAGACACACCATGCCATCTGCTCAGGCTTGAGTTTTTAATTATTGAAGTCAACACTCTCCCCACTGAGCTGGTGCTTTTACTTTTGACTCATGAGATCACCTGACCTGCTCGAAAGCTACAGAGGGCTACTTGCCAAGTAGGCTTTAAGGACAGGACCTGAGAAGCAGCAATTGCTTGCTGCAGAGTACTGCTGCAGCTTTTAACTGAAGCTTTGCTGTTAGCAACATAGGAAGGGAGAAAAGAAACCGAAGGAGCCCTTCCAGTGCACACAACCACATCCCCCAAGGTAGCACTAAGTCTTCACTCTCTACTCCAGTTCCAACCAGTGGGGCTGCACAGCTTCTAGGGCTCCTGAAAGGCATCAACTGCCTTTCTGGAAACCCAACAAATAATCTTATTTTTGGACAGGCTTTGTTATAAAGTTCCAACTTAAATCTGCGTCAATGTTAAGATACACGGCTTCCCAGAAACAGTGATGAATACTTCTGTCATCAGCCAGGAACAATATCGTAAAAACAGCCCATGGGTTGCTAGTTAAAAATGAGGCTGTCCACATATTCGCCCCATTTACTTCAATCGCTTTCTTTCCTCAAATCTTCATTCAACACACTCATAAAAAGAAGGGAATGGGGCATGGAACAGTAGTATTTAGCCAGCAATGTTACAGGGGAAGGGCGGTTGTTTAGAGAAATGTTTCAGTGCTAAGAAATCACTTTTTAGAATACTGCCTGGTTTTAGAGAAACTTCACATTCACATTTCTGCCAACTGATACATGCATTAGGAAGAAGTATACAATTTGAAGAGACTTACCTGACATTAATTAGATATTGAGCCAGGCTAATACTGGCTGCAGATCCAGTTATGGTAACCTGCCTGTCAGTAGATCCTTCCACTGGATTGGCAATTTTGATCTGCGCCCCAGACATCTGGCGAATTTCGTTGATCTTGGCGCCTTGACGCCCAATGATACAGCCAATCAACTGAGTGGTTTAAAAAAAGGGGAGTCAGAATGGAGCCTGAGAGTCCAACAATATCTGGCACTTTCTCTATAGACCAATGACAAACAGAATAAATGTGGGAAGCTAGGTAAACAACTCATTAATCTCATGTTTGGTAAATAATCCTTTCCCCATATTAGCACTCATATTCAGAGAATAAGCAAATTGTAGCAAATTGTAGCTGCGTATTTATTAAAATAATATTCTAAATTTGCTTCTCCAGCAAACAAACAATAACTACCTATAGACAAAATAATCACCGGTAACATTACCTTAGTCAGAAAATTCAAATTAAGAACAAGCAATTAGCACTTTGCAAATGTTTTGGACCGCAACTCCCTTTAGACCCAGTTAACATGGTCTATGGTCAGGGATTATTGAGCCTTGCACATTCTGGCTTCATTATTTTTCATGTTGCTACACATTGCAAACATTAAGCTGGCTTTCTTATTATCTTCCTCACATTATCACTTCTACACAGCAGTTTGAGAAACTTCCCTTGCAACCCTGTAAATTTCTTAAGTTGAATTTGTATGTAAATTGGAACAGGTACATTTTAAGTGTAACTAAGGCACACACACATGCACAGACGCTTTGAAAAGCATAGGGAAGGGTTAACATCCCTGTGATGTAGTGTTTTCTTATGCAAGGAATACTCAAGACTTTTGCCAGTTCCTGCACACAGCAACTAGTTTTCATTGGTGGGCTCTAATCAAAGTACTAACAAGGGCTGATCCTGGCTAGCATTCAAGATCATTCTTATGGGGAATTTTTGGTTTGTCAGCATGACCTCCCATTTTTTAGTCAGATTAACAACTATAGTTCTTTCTCATGAATCAAAAAAGTATACTATTACTGATATTTCTTGCATAATGTACTTATATTGTTTTTTCAATTAGGGACCCTGCCCACTAATATGTGCTGATATTGTAACTTTACAACAAAACAAGAGTGCACAATGCACACAGTAATACAGAATAGACAGAACAGAACCTGATGAGCACAAAAGTCTTATTAACACAAGTCACTATAAAACACTAATATAACGCAAACATAATAGAAATGCACTAGTGTTCAACAAAACCTTTGGCCTAAATTCAAACTATACTTAAAGGTCAGGATTATCCAAACAGCTTGCTTAGCTTCAGTGGTTCCCATTTAACTCAAAGTGACATGAAATCACCCCAAGTTGGCTGCAAGATTCCAACAGCGAGACAACTAAATTGGTTCAACTGTTCTATTGTTTGCAACACGAACCCAAAAACACAAAGAGGCCCAAACATTATTTTCTGTTGCATCAATTTTGGAGCAGACAGAAGTGTCATGGTATCTGTATGCTCAAGGCTTCACTACAAGGGAGCTCTATAATTACCTGAGCAAAAGATTCAAGTGGTTTGCCATTTTCTACTTCAATTTTAAACCATATGAATAGAAAGGAGGATATGACAACTTGATGCTACGAGCTGCAACACTCACAATCTTTGACCAATTGCCATGGAGGCGGAGATTTAGTGAGACTTCAAAAGATCTGAAGGGCAGTAGGTAAACTCTGTGTCTGGGGGTACTCAAAAGAGTTTTTCACACCCCTTTCTTAACCTCATAGCAATTCAAAAATCTCAATTTCATTTTTTTAACAGCACTGAAACCAAATTACAACCCATTCACACACACCCCCCAAAGTTCTAGGTTGTAGAAAACTAGATTTGGATGAGCTTCAGAAGGATTGCGATTAGAAAGTACAACTGTACATGGAATTGAACCGTAAAACAAGACCCCTTAAAATTATTACTCCTGCTTTTTCTCTCCCTACAAAAATAGGGAACTCCCTCCCCTGCAAACCTCACAAAAGCTTTCAATTCATTTTAAAAACAGGTTACTAATACATTTCACCATATTTTAAGCAAGTTGCATGGTTTCAAAAAGGTCCAAGAACCCCAAAATAATATTTTAGAGTCAAGGCCCACTTTAGCCCTAGAGCTTGTTTGTTTGGTTATTCTTTAGGAAGGGCACTGGATGTTATGGTGCCCTAGTTCCAGCGCTATAGCTCCGCTGCCTCCTCGCTTACAAATATGCAAATGTCCTGAATATAAAAACTCCACTCATGTGTAGCAAATTGAAGATAGCTATCCAGGCTATAGCACAAGAACAATGCGACGATGTCCCGTGATGGGATTCTTGGGAAAAGAGTACAGGAACTCAGAGATGGAATCGTTCTAATAAGATTCAACATTTCTATGTATTCTGCAACTCTGAAAATACTTACATCATTTGGAATGGTGAGTTCATGAGAAGTAGTTTGAGCCGATGCATCCAGACCTGCTAAAACACAGAAAGAGACCAAAGCACATTTTAGCATGAGGCAGAGATAGTAGGGACCAGACCAGTCAGGTTAGCATTTGCTGCCGGAAAAACTGCTATCCTGAAGAGGTTCAGACAGAACAGCAAGATGTAAGATGCTATATCCAAGCCCTTTCTTCCTTTTCCTAAGTATCTGAGAATTAAAGTTTCTGAGCAGACAACAAAAATGGCTTCTATCTGGTCAGGGTGAAGAGAACATAGCATATCTGTTCAAATATGCAAAATGAAAGAACCGGAGTCACCCTTTATGCAACTCTCTCACAAAAAATGTAGGAAATACAGACTCAAAAAGAAATATGCACTCCCATCTTTTCTTCAGATCTTAGTCATTTGAAAGAATTCTTCCTGACACAAATACTGTTAAGGCACAATATGCAGTGACCAAAATGGAAGATGGATACTGCTATTAAAATCATGTGATCTGCCCTTTATATTTAGCAACCCAATGTAGCTATTGCATAACATGTAGCTAACCTAACGCTTTCAAAAATGAACAACTTTGCTCCTAAGTGAGAAATTAGACACTTTCTATTACACTCAATTGTCCATAGATTCCAGCTGGATTTCTTTTGTAAGAGAAGAGAGAATCAAACCTAATAAATATCTGCACCTGTACTACTGTCTACATTTTGCAATTGCTTGCACTGTATCTGGTTAGCAGAGCTGACTATAAAGGAAAGAATCTCCCACCAATATGAACACACAATAGAGTAACTACAGTTTTTTTTTCAGTCATTACCCCAATAGCCTTTCTCATCTGGAGAGCTGGATTCAACGCCTGTCAAGATACAAGGGACAATAAGTGTGGTGGTCCTAGCTGAAGCCCTAACAGACTTTCAGCCACAAGACAAACTTTTATACAATTTGGCACAACTGTCAGCAGCAGCTGGATGCAAGAAATAACTGGCAAAGCTACTGATAGGGTTATGAGGGGAAATAGAATAAACACCCTACCTAGCAGCAATCACGTGTCTCATTTCCATGGGTAGTGAAGACCACCCACTCCCCAAGTTTGTTACCTGTTGACTTTTTAAAGTGAGATAATGGAGCTTAAGGCCAGCATCTGCATTAAAGGCCAAGTGATGATTCTTGGACTGCTAGCTTATACAAGAAAGAAGGGATTTTCATACCACTGAATCCAGTGTTGCCATGAGACATTGGAAAGTGTGACTGTTGCATTGCCAACTGGTGCAGCTTGGTCAGCTAAAAGGGAGAGAAAGAGAGATGACGTTAGGAATTTTGAAAGCCTACTTGTTCCGCATAAAGTTTCAAAAGAGAGGGAAATAAACAGACACTGCAAGCTGAGCATGAAGTGCTGCCCCTTGGGGCAGGAGTTTAGGAGAAGGGTTAAGGAGCAAGCGCTGCCCTGAGCAGAAATGGGTGCAGACAAAAGGGAAGCACCATGGGGTATGGAGCCAACCCCCATCTCAAAGTACCCTGGGTTTAAACAGGAGGCATCTGCAGTGAATTGTGACAAACACTAGGAGACAAAGCACGAACAGGCAAAGTAACACAGAGACTGATTTGCAGTGGTGCTTGGGATACACCATGCAGGACTCTGTCAAGCATTTGGAGGAGAGAGGTATATCATGAAGAGTGACTAAATGGAGCCAGATGCTCTCCCCTATATTAAACAACACAATTTGCTAGATCTTTCCACTAGACTTACTCAGCCCAGCCCACTCTTTCTCTTCCTAAGTATGCCACAAGCGGAGATCAGAGTCCTATGGGCCCTTCCATGAGAAGTGCTACATCTAACTCAAACACAGACATTATCAGTAAAAGAATAGGGATGTAAAACACCCTTTTAACATCAAATTAAAATGGCTAACGGCTTTTATATTAAGCTGGAAGCGTGGCAAGGAAATGCACCCCAAGCAAATGCTCCACCACCTTCTAGCCACACCTGCACAGTAACATGATGTACAGAGCATCATGCTTAAAGAGGAAAGCAGAGGTTTGAAGCAAGCTTCCCCTTCACCACCACCAGTGAAATGCACTACACCTATCCCCTTTTTATCAAGAACCACAATGACAGTATACCATGGAGTTTTGTCTTGTTTGTTTTAAAGGGTTTATGTCAAATTGAGAGAAGTGGGAGGAAACTGGAACTTGGAAATGTGTACCAAGTTTTGCTGTGCAAGTGTGTCACAGGCCGGCAGGAAAAGGAGGACAGCTCAAGACTGGCTACGCAAAGAAGCGCTGAACAAAATTTGAGGATTGTTTTAGATCAAATTGTGGTTTCAAATCAAAACAGATTGCTAAAGCTGCTTATTGAGAAAGCATGGAGAAATTTTGAAGGGAGGAGTCGGGTGGTTTCAAGACAAGAAGTGTAAACAAAACTTACATCTGGCTGTGGAATGGCATACTGTCCTTGAATGGTATAGGCCTACAAAAAGGAGGAAAACAGTCCTATTAAAAACCATTGGACAGCCACCCAGTGACAGATAGATTTCAACTAGCCAGGAAGCCAGAAAGCTGAGGGGGAGAATTGGTGGGAGCCTGAAGGCTGGTCTCTAAGGGGGTTGCTTGAATTAGCTAAGTGTATAGAGTGTGAAAAGGGAAACTGGTCCCCTGCCACAAAAAGAATTAGTGTTAACTGCTGGTTGTCGGTGATGATTTGTTGTGTAGTGGAGGACTGGACAGTGCTACAAGCCCTTTTGCCCTACATACAACCCAGACTTGACCCCACAGGAAAGCTTAATTACCTCCTATGCTCCAACTGCTTTTAAAGCTAAAAGGAACCAACCAGCTGAGTGTTCAGCCCCATCCCACTAAGTTAGTTGCCCAGCATTCCATGCTCCTCGGGAACCTGCAGTGGACACACTATTGCCAGGTGCTAAATGGCAGAACTACATCTGGAAGAGAGGGAGAGAGCAGCTGCCAAACAGGATGGTTTTGGCAATTACGCTACTGAAGCAACCCAGCAAGGCAGTGACTGTGTGGGGACTGGCTTAAGACTAAGTGAAGCTTTAGGGGCACAAGTCTCTCACTTGTAGGGCATGGGGAGAACTGCAGCCCAAGCTGGAAAGGACCAAGCTGTAACCACTTGCAGGGCTGCCTACTGGCCTGCCGAGTACTGTTTGGTGGCCTTAATCCAGTTCCCAGTGAACAGGAGTTCACAGCACAAGCCGCCACCACCAGTCTTGCCACCCTTGTTGGCAGTCTCAAAGAGGCCAAGGATTGAAAGGGCCATGGAGACTGAACTCCCCTCTCACCTCTTGAGGTGGTCCCTCCAGGTCAGAGTTGAGGCACATTGATGGGGCGGTGTGGGGGTAGCTTGCACTGCCGCTGCTGTACCTGTCCTGTGGATAAATAGAGGACTTCAGTCTCCAGGGCTGTCAATCCGAAACCTTTCGCTAACACCAAAGTCATATAAAACTTTCTCTGATCAAGGGCTAACCTGTGCTAGATAGATGCTGCCTTACTCTGATTCAAGTCACATCAGTAGCACAGACAACAGTGTGAGATTTCCCTGAGGGCAAGCCCCAATTATTGGCACCCTCAGGGGCAGGGGGAGTCTGCACGGATACAATGAGCCTCACCCTCTAATAGAGCTACCCTGCCACAAGACCAACTTCTAGGATGCGAGCGAGCAACTGCAAATATCTTCCATAACCTCCCATGTGCCGTTCCACTGCCAATCAACTGCTTAGCAAGCTGTCAAGAGCCTCTGGAGAGTAGGTAATATGAACAGGGCAAGGAAGAAGAGAGAAGGGATTGAGGCAAGAACAAGACCAGGACAGCCACCGTTTCCCCAGCAAAGGTTATCAGACAGATCTCCCAATATAAGTGGCATATCAATGTGCATGCACTGGGTACACCGCAGCCAGATCTGTACAGTTGCTGCCTCTACATTCTGTTGCTGACTGAAAACTATCAGTTAATGCCCAGCACACCAACACACAACCTTCATAGTCTTCACTTTGCTTAGCTCACCCCTCTCCCACCTATCAGTTAAGTCAAATCTACTTCTGAAGCATTGGAACAATGAATGGTGCCCCATCAAAGGAAGTTTACAGATGAATATTGAGGCATTTGAATGGCCAAGTCTTCAGAGCGTTCCAATTCCAGATACTCGCGCAAGAGTCTTCGCTGGACACAAAGTTCCAAAAGGCTTCATGCTTCTCAGAACTGCATGTCTCAACCACACACAAAATCTATCTGACTAAATTGGCTTCATGTATTGGCAAGTTCAGCTGTAATTTTTAAATTCCTTGCAGAAAATACCTTTACTCTTTCAGCCCATCAAGCAAGCAGATTTCATTGAAAATGGTAATAGGATTCAAGCCAGCTGGGAGACTGAAGCCCCATCCTGCATTGGCCATAATAATACTTATTATTAACTTTAATAATATTTAACTTTACCAAAAATTGAGACTTGTGCCTCATCTCCCATATGCCTTAAGCAACTTACATAATTGTGTTTGAGAAAGAGTCAGATCCAGTATAATCAACATGTTTTAAGCTAGCCATGTAAAATCCTTGAGACAACAGGAAAGAGCCACTCAAGGCACCGTAACCTTGTTAAAGGAATTAGTTTCAATAGTCCAGATTTTGGCTTATAACTATCACGGTGGCAATCAGGATCTCCTCACTTCCCCAGTCCACTGGGTTCTTGTTGTTACAACACCTGTTTGTCTCAATAGTCATTCCTGCTGCTTTAAAACTACTGCTCTGCAGAATCCAAGCTAATTGCACTAATTGCAAGTGTTGCCTCAAAACTGAAAGCAACAGACATTTGGTTTGTTGATATGTCTGAAGTGGACTACCAACTCCAGCTAACTCCCCCAGTGCACATGGCTATCTACATGAAATCCCAAAGAATATCAGAGCGTCTTGACCATTCGAGAGCAGCCTCCAAAGAACAAAACCAAAGCAGCAGAAGTAGCACTGTGCTGGCCAGGTGGGCAACACAGGTGATAAGCATGCAGAGTGGTTTGATGTGTGCTGGCAGTGTTGAAGCTTGGTAGGCTACAGTTTTCTTGCCCCCACCCATAACCAACAAGAGGAATGTCCTTACCTGACCGCCTGCAAAGATGACAGGAGAACTGGATGGCTTAGGTCGGTAAGGGATGGTGACGCCCTTTGGGGGAGACTAGATTAAGGAAGAGGCAAAGAAAAACATGGTTAATTGTTGGGCATTCTAATGCCAAGATAGTTGAGTATCTGGCAAAAGCTTGTACAGTTCTGTGAGGTGTTTAAGCTGATTACCTACTCAAAATTGCACGATTCCTCCTTTGATCTGTCCCTGAACAGAAGTCATATTGGTTTCTATAGCAGAGGATTAACTCTGGCAGTTTTTAGTGTATTTCATTTATTTGTAGCATTAACTCCCACAGAAGAACAGCCTACTTCAACCAATATGAATAAGAGGGAAAGCACTGTTTTAAAAAGCATCCTGCAGCCTGATCAAATGAAAATATTGGAAACCAAATACAAAGTCACTGTGAAGGCCAATGTACATGATACTGCTTTGATAATAATTAAACTGTTACTAATGTTTATATTAGTATGATATTTTAATTTTACGTAGTGATAATTGGTTGTTATTTTTGCCTATGGCCTATATTATTTTCTGTATCTGTAAGCCGCTCGGGGTTCCTTCAGGGAGAGGAGGCGATGATTATTTTGTGACAAGCAGAATCACTTGAGGCTATAAACACCACAGACAATTGCTGCTGTTGTTTGTTTCTGAGTTAAGACAATCCTATTATAGAATTTTCTTGATAACACTTGTTCAAAGAAGGTCTGCCGCTGTCTTATTTATTTAGAAAATTTATACCCCATCCTTCTTGACCTCTGAGGAGGGACTCAGGATGGCTTCCAACAGGCAACAATTCAATGCCAACACAATATAAAACACATAATACAGCCAAATACAATTCAATGCCAACACAATATAAAACACATAATACAGCCAAATACATAAAAATAGTTATAAATATACATTAAGACAGTTTGCCAGGTTAAAAACGTCATCCAAATCAGTCCAAATTGTGGTCCCATAAAATCTTATCTTCACCAGTAAAATCAGTCCATTCTCCAAATGCTTGATAGCCACGATTTAAGTTTCTTCCGAGATCTAACCTCCTTAGGGAGGGAGTTCCACAGCCGAGGGGGCACCACAGAGAAGGCCCTGTCTCTCATCCCCGCCAAACGCAACTGCAATGGCGGTGGGACCAAGAGCAGGGCCTCCCCAGATGATTTTAAGGTCCTTGATGGTTCGTAGAGGGAGCCTTCCTCTGAGGCTGCCAGAGTCCAAATTGATCAAATGAATTACCCTGAATGAAAGGGTAATTGAATTCAGAGCTCCAGTCACTGTCCAACTCTTAAACCACTATTTATTTATTTATTTATTTGCTTCACAGGCAAAGATAGAGAGATATAGTGAGCCATTATTTCCCTCACCCATTCAACAAATTAAAACAGGGCCTTACATCACACTCTCTTATATGGTCTTGTACCAAGTGTCGGCCACTATTACAAGCTTTACTGAGTTGGTTTCCCAGGCACACTACTGCTTTTTTGTAAACTAGACCAAGGATTACCTTCTGTACACCTATAAGCTGTATCGCAGGTGTTGATTTTAAGCACATTCAGCTACTTTTACAATAACAATTCCTCTTTCACAGTTCTATTTCAAGGGGTACTAAAATTGGATGAAAGCCCTTTAAAAACCTTGTTTCTCCGCTATCAAGTCCCTATGAACTTGAAACCAGGAAAATGTTTCCTGGTTTCTCTGACAACATGTTGTGACAGACTCACTTTTTCCTAAAGTGCCAGGGACAATACCACACCTGTGCCCACAGACCACAATTGTTTCTTTCCTTCTTGGAAACATGTTGGGGATTAGCACCAACCTACAGACCACCATTTTGAGTAGCACTGACTTCAAACACACCACAATTAGGAAGAGAGGATTCTCACATATGCAGGACCCCAGACATGTTATAAAGTAAAAACACTCAGACAGCTGTCAGCACAGGAATTCAGTCTCAGCTGTTTCAAAACTAAAATGCAACCACCAGAAATCCAGTAACAGTAGCCCTTCTGTTGAACTCACAACCTTTCAGTATCTTAAAGACAGGGCACTCAGTATTTTCTACTTACCTCCAGCATGACCACACAGATCTGTTTGACGCATTCAATGATGGACTGAGGAATCCCAGCGATGGTGATCGCTCTTTCAGTAGAGTTGGGTAACATGTCTCCTGCCACTTGGACCTGTGCCCCTGTGCTCTTAAGATTAAAAATACCAAGTCACATAGTTTTCCTCTTGAGTTATTTGTCTTACAATAGGACAGCTGGTTAACACAGCGGAATGGCCATTTCCCCCTCTTCCAAGTAATTTGGAACTAGCCAAAGGAGGGCTCCATGTTTACAACTATTTTTACATAATACATCACAGTAACTGATTCAGCATGAGAGCCATGGCTTCACATTCCTTAGACATCCAATGTTCATAAATAGCTTTACAGGCAAAGACCTAGTTTTCCAGACTCCACAGATTCTACAACAAGCCTATTGGGCAGGTTCCTTCCATTATGAACTGCAATAATATCCTTTACTATTTCACAACTATCATTTTTGGCAACTTGAAGGTTAAGCATCCTAATAATGATGAGACAAACTATTTCATATCCAGTATTACTTATCAGGGAACATATGATGCCACAAATAATCTGATCAATATAATCCACTTCTTACCTTCACAGTGAACCTATATAATTTTAAGTTTAAGAATAATATGCCAAAAGATTTTTTAAATGGCAAGTGTTTGATACTGTGCCCTCAGCTAAAATGTAGAACTGACAATCACCAGCTGCAAAATGAGAGTCTATCAGACAGTGTTTATTTCCCAGGCAGCTCTAACTGTGACAGTATGAAAAATTCAAATGGATGATCTATGGCAAGCATTCCTAAGCCTAGCTAAACTCTGAAGACGGGAAAGGAGACAAGAGCAGAATAAACAATCATAGCCTGAAGGTAGGCAAAGGGGACTGTATGAAATAAAACAGCTTCACTTCTGTGAATGTCACAACTCTTTAGATTCAGCAATATAAGATTTGTTCTGACATGTCTTGTAATAGAAAGCATCTGATAAGAACACGAGAGAACTCAAACATTGTACTTCGTATTTTTTCCCATCAAAATGGCAAAGACTTCAATTAAGAGAAAAGTGCTGTACCTCCCTCATCCAAACCCCCTCCTACAGTAAGCAAAAATTGTATACACAATACAGTAGAGATTTGAGATATCTTTGATACTATCCTTCAATAAAAATACAGTTGTACTACAAGTTACCCTTAAGCCTTTTGTATATATTAAATTGGAATCCAACATTTTGAATACTAAAAATTAAACTACATACTTGACTTCCAAAACAGTTAACCTGTTTTTATAAATTCTACAACAATTATTTAAATAAATGAAGGTAGGATCCCAGCACTGTCTAGTTCTGAGATAGGTCATTCACTGAGAGGACTGCCTACTACCAGGGAACCGTTCACTTATCTGACAACAACTGATCCTGAAAGTAAAACATGAGACAAAGAAATGAGAGTTAACTTATAAAAAAGCACACCAAGTCTGACTCCAGTCTCAGTTTCATGAGCACTAAATATAAATGGCTGTATTAAGTAGGATGACACAGAGTCTATGTGTGGTATTCACCCTCCACACATTTGGCACATGATGAAGTCATCATGAAAAGGGAATTGATGTAACATTTGCAACAGAGGCAAGTGGCAAATAAGTCTCATTGGCCTAGCTGAGTTCAGTACACACCTCTCTTATCTCCTTGATCTTGCAGCCTCCTTTCCCAATAAGAGAGCCACATTGGCTGGCAGGTACCACAAGTCTCAGAGTAACAGGGGGCCTGCTTGAAGCCGTGCTGTTGGTCATTGAGCTGCTGATGTCCTGAAAAACAGGTTAAGAAACTTCAAGCTACAGAAACTTCAAATGAAGGCCAGAAATAGTCACATTTTTAAGAATACACGATGCTTAGGGGAAAAGGTAACATTCAGGTAATACACGCTTTTGGCTGAGAGAAAGGCACAAACTATATGTGTATTCTATGACTGGAGATGGCTGTTTCAACATCCATGCAGAATTAATATCTCTATTATATCTTCTGCTGAGGAACTGCCCCAAAACCTGCTTGGTCAGTGACTATCAAATGTTACTGAGGCAATAATCAACAACATCAGCCAAGGTGTCTGATACACTATCCTGACACCTAGACCCTCCTGCACCCACAAGTGGACAGACTGCACTAACATGTTCAATAAATCAGCTTGGAAGCAGCCAAAACTAGAGCTTGTGCCTTTCTCCCTAGCTGTTATTCGTAATTCAACAAAGGAAATACTCTTTGTGATGCCTTTGTGTCAGGGGCATCAAAGTAATTTTTGCCAAGTGCTACATCAGCTTTATAGTCGCCTTCAAAGTGCCGTTGAATCCATGGACTTAGAATTCGTGGATACAGAGGCCCAGCTATATGTTTTTATATAGAGGTTGGTGCTCTTTAGGCTTTACTCAGTTTGGGTCCCCAAATTTTACTGAATGACAACTCCCTTTTAAAAAAAATTATCAGCCATCTATACTGGGGATAAATGGAATTGCAACCCAACAGCACTTATGGCTCGGCTTGAGGAAAGGCTAAAGGACGTTCGAAGTCATACATCTTATCTACAAGCCTTGTAACTAAATTCAAATCACAATATCCTAACTAAAGATAACAAAAGGCAGACTTCCAGATATTACTGTATCACAACTCCCATTAAATCTACCTTGTTTTCCCCAAAATAGGAAAGGTTTTATATTAATTGTTGCTTTAAAAGATGTGTTAGGGATTATTTTCAGGGGATATCTTATTTTTCCATGAACAATCTGCATTTATTCTTGAACAGAAATCCACATTTATTCAAATATAGTCATGTCATCATGTCTCTTGTTCATCAATTTACATATAATACTGTACCATAGTAAATGGTGGATAACCCTTTTACCAAGGAAAGCAGACACCCTGAAAGAATCGCATTCAAAAGACCCTAAGTAACCCAAAACAGTAAGAGTGGTCGAGTACTGGCTTCTCACAAACAGATCGAGAAGTCCCGCTGGGGTCACTCCACACCCAAGTCCATTATATTAGAGTATTGTGGCTGCTTCCGGTTACCAGTGGGAGCCAACCGCTACACTTGGATGCAGTGCAATGCGGAAGAGCATCTGGAACGCCAAGGGACATGAGAGCATGTGTGACAGGAGTGACACCAGCAGGACTATCCAATCTGTGTGTGAGAGTCCAGCACTCGCCAACCCTTATTTTCTTGTGGCATTTTGAGTGTGATTCTTTGGAGGGTGTCTGCTTGCCTTGGTATCACATTCTATTGCCAATTGAGGTGTTTTGGTTTTTTGGGTTTTTTTACATTAAGAGCTGCCCGGACACTATTTAACTTTTTAATGAACTGTAACAAGGGCTTATTTTTGCAGTAGGGCTTATATTTTGAGCATCCTCAAAAATTCTGAAAATACATACTAGGGCTTATAGTTGGAATAGATCTTATTTTTAGGTAAACACGGTAGTCACAATGTCTAATGATGCAAAGTACTGGAGCTATATAGTCCAGTATCTGCAGAGGCTCATATAATGACATTTGGCCCACGGGCCTCGAGTCTGACGCATATGCTTTGGGTCACTTAATCAGCTCCCCCTTCCATGAGAACTCCCCAACAGACTGAATCAAGAATATAACAAAATCTTATTCAATATGTAATTGAATTTCACAAAGCCACAGAGGTATTGAAGACTTATGCTATAAGGATGAGATTCCTACTGTAGTTCAGGCATTGTCACAATGGAGTGAAATAATGCCATCACTACAAGAATTATTGTGTTGAGCAAGCTGCAAATATCTTTGCCAAGAGCAAAGACACCATCTTGCCCTTGTCAAGGACAGTTCACAAGCTTTTCAAAAGAAGGTGGAGACGGTAGAAAGAGCCCTCTCAAGTTACTAAATGTTCTGCTAATGCTTCGGCAGTGCATTTCTAATGTTAGAGACGTAGCTTTGCACACGTATTGCAGGGGTTCATT
This sequence comes from Anolis apletophallus, assembly GCA_030556195.1. Lineage (NCBI taxonomy): Eukaryota > Metazoa > Chordata > Lepidosauria > Squamata > Anolidae > Anolis > Anolis apletophallus. Next base: position 152,090,270 of record JARBWK010000001.1, on the reverse strand, counting down.
TGATTAAGCTTCTTGGCTGTAGGGGAACAAACACATTTAGATTCCAATGGAGATGTAGCCTTTCACACCACTATTCTGTATTATTTGTTAAATTGAAATGCCAGTATTATGCATCATAGAACAAAACAGTTTGGGGTGGTTCTTTTGAAACAGCAGGACAAATGACCCTGGCAAAGGGGGAAAACATGATATTGAGCAAGATCACAGTTTTACCAGGCTAAATTCAGAAGCAACTCATGCTGATTCCTGCAGACTCAAAACTAACACACTAGGATATTTACTCTTTTAACTGAAAATAATTGGTCATTGAAACACATTATCCTTCATATTTGAACATATAACACACACAAAAACAAGGGAAAAACTCATAAACAACTTCAAGGCAGCTCAACGGAGAATGATACTTTGGGCATTTTAAGTCGCATGATGGGGAAGGCAGGCAGAAACCTAGCAAAAATGTCAGCAAATTGCTCCCTCGGCCACAGTATCAGTACACAGAGATGCATAATTCTGATTAATAAGGCACTTTTACAAGTTCTACTGGTTAGAGCTGAGTGGCAGGGTAAGCCAGGCTATTCACTATGCTAATTCACAATTTTAAGAAATTGGCTGTATAGATCCAATCAAACTCTTAGCTCATTTCTCAGCTTCACATTGTTCTGAGACTAGAGTCAATAGCTAAATGTCTCCTCCAGGCAAGAAACGCTCTGAGAAACACTAACAGCTACAATACATCCCAAACACATTAGAATTGCCAACACCTTCTTAATCTGAAATGAAGTTCATTATCTTGTATAGCATTAGATGTCCACAGACATCAGGAACAGAACTATGATCCAAAGGAATATTCTACCCGCAGTACAGAGGAGGGTGAGTTCCCAAAACACCTCTTCCATAGAGCACCATCTCACTTGGTCTCAATAGATCCTCAATCTCTTCAAAGATCATTTAAAAGACACTGACAGATCACACAATTAATTTTCCCCTGGAAGCACAAAATTCTGCATAAGAAATGATCTTACCTGGGACAGTAAATCCGGATCTTAGTCAATATTCTTGGATAATCACCAAGATTTACATACAATACACATGACATATTATTTGACACATAATGGTCATTCTTATGAGACCTATGCCTACCAGCTTAAGAATCCCTTACTACCTAAGTTCCTTTGATTTATACTCGTATACTCACAAACTCTATTATAAGAGGTCCACAAGCCAATCTACAATTGAATAATTCAATGTTTCTGCTGAACACACTGTGCTGTTAAAGAATGCTTACACAGGTGTAAAAATCTCATCTCATGTTTGAAATAAATTTATCTGCCACACTCAATACTGCCAGAAAGTTAAATGGATGGACACACATCATTCCTGGGTTGTTACAAAAGAAGTACAGTACAGTGTTTCTTCTGGTTAGTCAATGCATCAGGACAATTAAATAAAGCTTACACACCTCTTCCAGTTTGTCAATGATCATTGCAAATGCTTTAAAGATGGCATTAGTGGGTCCAGCAAGAGTAATAATCCGTTCTGGGCAATTCCCTTCTGAGATGTTAATGCGAGCACCACTCTGAAAGGAAACAAAATAGAGTTGCAAATGTCCTTTAAGATCCTTTCCTTCCACTTGACTATATTAACCAGCAAACCTATTCCTTAAAAAAATCACTGAATTTTGTGACTTAATGCTTTAGAAAACATGCAAATAATGAGGCTGTAGGCTTTATCTCATTATGCAGATCGTAAGTACTATCACCGGAGCTCCCAAATCAATAGTCATGGCTTTCAGATGCTGAAATGCAAATGGATGCCATTGCTTCACATGAAGATGTGGCTGATCCACAGCTAGTTCTTTGGAAAGGCCATCAACCACATACCCAAATATACATAAAGACTACCCCATAACTTTCATAATTAACAATGTTTGCCTTGAGATCTATGCCTACCATCTTAAGAGCCAGTTACTGTCTATCTTAGTTCTCTTGATTGGTTTTTGCCTCCTCCTTTTATTCCCCCAAACCTACCTCTTCACGCATCTTCTTTACAGATTCTCCTTTCTACACATGCACAAACACACAAAAAAGCAGAGAGAAACTGGTTACTAACATTACTAATCTGAATTCATGTAACAGAACAAGAGTTAAGAGGTTTCACATACCTTTCCGATAATGCTTCCAACCTCCTGTAACAGCAAATGCAAGAAAGGTGTAGTTCTCAATCATTCTGACATTCATACAGCCATACCCCCTCATCCTACTTCTACTGCACACCCTTCAAAAACATAACTGATGAGATAAATTTAAAATCTGACATTTCCATCTCTACCATATAGTACTCAGAACAGAATGATACATTAATCCAATATTACCCAATTAACTTATTTAAAAGTGCTAAGTTATAGATATCCTCTACTGTTCTTAACGGAATGCTCTGATGCAAAGAGCAATGCTTGCCAAGAGCAAAGTGATGCTTTAATTTGATCAGACAACTGGGTTTTCCAAGACATTTGCTGTGACCTACTTTCAGTCTAAAGCAAACAAGATGAAGAAGCACAAGTACCTTCCCATGCATAAGTAGACGAATGGTAAGTGTGACATTTAAACCTCCTTCGATAACACCGGTGTCCATCTTGTGTTCAGTTGTCAGGCTTAGTCAGTGGTCAAATCTTTGGTCGCTGGGAGGAAATCAAACTAGAACAGATAAAGACCACCTGTACTGTTTTATTACCACACAATGAGCTCATTCACACACACCCTTTTAAGATGGCACCTGAAAAATTTTGATCTTATACTCTACAATATTGAACATACCGCAATGTTTTGTATTCTTACTACAGCCCTAATGTTATATGAAAGGGAAGAGGTAACCAAGCTATTAACTAATTCTTCAAACCAAGAGTCTTATCACTAACCACAAGACACCTAAACATTTGCACCTTCTGGGTGTTTATTCATAAATTGGGCATGAGGTACTTAACCCAAATGTGTTAATCCTTATGGGAAACCATTGATTAAAGTTAATCTCTGGAACATCTCCCATGAACAACCTGACCTCACTCCCTTTCTCCCCTTTGCTAAGGGAGAACAGCTGACATTTTTCGTTCCCAGCTTCATAGCTCAGCAGAGTACAAACAGCTTCAGCAAAGGCTATCTTCAGTTACTTTCACAGATTCATGTGCACTAGTATTTAAAAAGACACTGACATTCCAGGGATTGGTTTTGCGACTAACTATTCACGTAACTGCATGACTTGGAGTGTCTAGCTTGGAAGCAGAGACCATAATACGCCCTTTCAATGCTAGCAACCTCAACCTTGAAATCACCTAGGAGCAACTTCTGAGCATTACTCCTGTGCAGTGACCAAAGGAAGTCAGTGCAAACACAATTTTAAGGAATATCGTTTCCTACTAATAGTAGTCTTAAGTCTGCAATTTGACTTAAAATAAAACATTAAAATACTAAGTATAGAAAAGGTGACAGCAAGCGACTTCCAAACACTTTATTGTTAAAACTATTAATATAAAGTTATTGCTTAACATTAGACAAAATAGAAGAGCTAAACTACAGATGGCAAAATACTATATATGTAAGAGAACCCAAGATTTAGCTTTGCTATATATTTCTGCTATAGAAAGTAATCCATATATTTTTAAACATACTTCAGTGCTTTGTTCTCTCTTCCTTTTAACTTCCTGTGTTCAAAGAATGCAGTGATTGACATTTCTACCTTAATTAACAGCTTGAACATGACGCAGATGGCAAAATGCTTGGAAAAGAAAAGTGATACTGCAACCAGATTTTGGTTTTGTGCTTGGAAAAGAAGACATACTCTCAATCAAGTTTTGGGTTTATGTCTGTCGTTCTTTCAATTACCATTACACATTTTGTTTTTAATCTCAATTTAGTACAGTGGTTCTCAACCTGTGGGTCCCCAGGTGTTTTGGCCTACAACTCCCAGAACCAGCCAGTTTACCAGCGGTTAGGATTTCTGGGAGCTGAAGGCAAAACATCTGGGTACCCACAGGTTGAGAACCACTGCTTTAGTACAAGACAAGAATAGTTCCTATTTAAACCATTTTACTTTCCTCAAAGATCTCAGGCCACCTGACATCCTGAACCTAAGCACAAGTGAAGTGATAAAATTATACCTGCTCATACTTTTACCTGCATTCCAGAACATCTCTTCCCTAAAACCAATGATTCTTTTTTTCAGGAGAGATTTGTCAATAACCCTTGCTGGCGTTTATAAGGGAGAAGGTTAATTCCACATCCTCCATGTTACACAAGGTGGGCCAAAAATCCCCAGGATCTCTCAAACAAGGGGTTTCAAAAAGATGTACCCAATTTCAATGTATTATAGCAAACCTGGGCAATTGCTGGCCCTCCAGGTGTTTTGGACTTCAACTCCCAGAAATCCTAGCCAGTTTACCAGCTGTTAGGGAGTTCTGGGATTTGAAGTCCAAAACACCTGGAGGGCCTGCAAGGGCCAGGTCTGCTATAATACATTGAAATTGGGTACATCTTTTGAAACCCCTTTGTTTGAGAGATCCTGGGGTATTATAGCCTTCAAATCCTATCGTTTTGAAACACCCTTGTAGAGGCAGTACCCAGTTTGTGAACAAGATAGTTCTGCAGGCCTGCTCTTGTATGTTAAGTCAGAACAGGTATTCCTTTTCCCCATGATAACTCTTCCAGGAGTGCATTTCCCTTCCTAGGGGTAGATTCCCTATCACTTCCTGTTGTCCTACCCCCCCCCCGAGTGTTTGTAACTAGAAGTCAAATGCAAGTCAGATGCTTGTAACTTGTAACTATACCAAGCCTGGGCAAACTTTGGCCCTCCAGGTGTTTTGGACTCCAACTCCCACAATTCCTACAGCCCCGGTTGTTAACAGCCTACTGCCCAGGCTGTACCATGTTATGTGATGGCATGATATTGGACGCCATTTAGTTTGCCCAGGTCTGTCCAAACAAACACCAGGTGTTTTGGACTATAACTCCCACAACTCCTACAGCCTACCAGCTGTTAGCTATTGTGGGAGTTAAAGTCCAAAACATCTGGAGAGCACAAGTTTGCCCAGGCCTGATCTATACTGTGTTATGTGATGGCATGATATTGGATGCCATTTACGAAGTTTGCCCAGGTCTGATCTATTATACCAAGCATGGGCAAATTCCAGTCCTCCAGGTGTTTTGGACTATAACTCCCAAACTCCTACAGCCTGCCGGTTGTTAGTTATTGTGGGAGTTGGAGTCCAAAACACCTGGAGGGCCAAAGTTTGCCCTGGCCTGATCTATACCGTGTTATGTGATGGCATGATATTGGACGCCATTTACGAAGTTTGCCCAGGTCTGATCTATACCAAGCATGGGCAAATTCCAGCCCTCCAGGTGTTTTGGACTATAACTCCCACAACTCCTACAGCCTACCAGCTGTTAGCTATTGTGGGAGTTAAAGTCCAAAACATCTGGAGTTTGCCCAGGCCTGATCTATACTGTGTTATGTGATGGCATGGTATTGGACGCCATTATGTTCTTCACACATAATGTAAATGTATTTCTTATATATTCGGTATATATACTGTTGATTAAAATGGGGAATATATATATATATATATATATGGAAAGTATGAATCACTTCCAAACAATTCCTTCCCTGTCAAAACAATGCTCTTATTGTTGCTATGAAAGCCCCCCCCCCCTTGACAAAAGTTAATTCCTACGAAGGAACAGGGAGCTGCGGGAAGGGAAGGAGGAGCTGTGTCGCAGGCTGGGCGGCTTTGGAAGCAACGCCACGCCACTCTCCTTCGCCTCGGCTCCTTCTTCTTCCTCCAGCGGGCCTCCTCCATTCTCGCCCGCGTCAGCCTCTCTCTCTCCCTCCTTCCTTCCCCCGCCCAAAGCAGAGGCCCCGCCCCTTCTCCCCCTCCCTCGTGCCACCCCCCTCCCCCTTTCCCTTTGCGCGCGCGGCCCAGGCCTAGATCCCGCCCAATGTGACGCAGCAACAGCGCCCCCACCCTCCGGCCCACTGCGGCCTTCCCAATCTCTCTCATTCCCTCGCGCACAATTCCCCCCCTTCCCTTCACGCGCCGCAGGTGGAACCCAAAGCAGCAGCGCCTCTGCTACCCCCTCCTCCTCCTCTTCCCCCCCCCCCCATTACCACCGCGCGCGCGCGCCAGTCACTACAGCGCCGCCTCACGCGCTCCACTAGGCCGCAGTAGGCCGCAAATGCATCCACGGCCTTGCGTACCCATGCGGGCGGGCTCCCGGAGCAGGGTCGTCGGGGAAAGGGGATAACTCGAGGCCGGGGATTTGGGAAAAGGGATATATTTTTTTCCAAAAAAATAATCGGGAGGAAAGTGTTTTGGAATGGAGGCGCCCTTACCTGGCGAGGTGGCTGGGCCCGCCCGGTCGCGCGTTTCCCTCAGTGGGGGAGGGGGACGGGACGAGGGGAGCGGGAGGAGGGAGGGCGGGCGGTGCGCGGGTCTCCGGGGCGGGCGGAGGGAGCGGGGCGGGGGAGGGGAGGAGGAGGAAGAGGAGAGAGCCGGGAGGGCGGCGGCGGGAGGAGGGCGAGGGCAGCGGGAAGGGGCTGCGGCAGCTGCTCTTACGGCGGCGGCCTCGGCGGGTCTGGGAGGGGGAGCTGGAGAGCGGGGCGATTTCAACCCCGCCTTGACCCGGAAGTGATCCGCCTCCCTCCCGTCTCCTCCCCTTGGGGCCCTGGTGCCAGGGAGAGGCCGCGGCTAGAGCGGCGCGGGCCATAGAGAGGGGGCCGTGCCGAGCAGAGGCAGGGCTGCGGCTAGAGCGGCGCCCGTTCTCCCAGCCAGGCGCGAGCCCCCTTCCGGCCGCGAGGCGCGCAGTCCTCCCGGAGCAGCGTGGCTGGAGGAGGGAAGAGGACGGAGAAGAAAGGAGAGGCCGCCATCAGCCTCGCTGCGTGGCTTCTCCTGGGCAGGCCAGGCGCCCAAGCACCGAGGGCTCCAGAGAGCCCACACAAGGCCCAGGGTTGACGCCTAGGACAGCTCACACAGAAAGAGTTCTCCCTCTGGAGATTAGGGATTGTCTCCATTGAAGCGCCTGCGCCCTATGGGCCCCTCTCAGGGTGCGCCTACACTGTAGACTTAACGCGGTTTGGTGCCGCTTGAACTGCCACGGAATTCTGGGATGTGTAGTTGGCAGAGAAGGCCGAGGGGCTTGCCAAACCATCCCCCTGGCAGTGAGGGCCCTCGTTTCCACACAGACCCACATCATCTGCACTATATGGCAGTGTGGACTCTGATATCCCGGTTCAAACCAGCCATATAACCCAAAAATATCCAGGCGGAATAACCCACAATATCGGCTTTGAACTGGAATATTTGAGTCCTTTAAGATTCAGGAAGGACTCCTCCCACGCTTGACGTCTCAAAAGGCCAATCTGAGATAGGCAAGTTCGGTTGCAGAAAGCACAACAGAAAGTCTCCTTGGGAGATGTTTCCAAGTTTCTGCGTTGTCGTTTCTCCTCAAGACTCGTTTGGTGTGACTTCTCGAAAGAGGCCGCAGCATTGTGGAGAGTGCGTCTCCACGCCTCCCAATGAACCATTGTTGGTGATCAATCTGGCTGAGCCTGAGATGCCGTTTCAGAGAGTCCTTATATCTCTTTTTTCTGGCGCCTCTCTTGCGCTGACCCATGGCTAGTTCACCATAGAGTAGTATCTGAATGCCGGTCTGAGTCCCTCAATAGAGGTGAAAAGGCCGGGGTACAAACGTTTTAAATAAATAAATATCTTTGGGAGGCGGTGGTCCTCCATCCTAGAGACGTGCCCTGCCCAGCGCAGCTGTGTTCTCAATAGCATGGCCTGGTGATCCCTGCTTGCTCAAGGGCAGCAACATTCATCACATAGTCGGTCCAGTGTATATTTAGGATTCTGCAAAGACAGCGCTGATGAAAGCGTTCGAGGAGTCGTAGGTGTTGGCGATAGGTGACCCATGTTTCAGACCCATAGAGGAGAATAGACAGTACGATAGCGCTGTACACAGTGATTTTGGTGCTTTGCCTCAGGTGCTTGTTACTCCTGACTCTTTTGTGAAGTTTTCCGAATGCACTATATGCCTTTGCTAATCGGCGTCTAAGACGGCGTCTAAGAGGTGACTTGATCGAAGTGTATAAAATCATGCATGGGATAGAAAAGGTGAATAAAGAAAAACTATTTTCTTTGTCACAAAACACTAGGACTAGAGGGCACTCCCTGAAGCTCCAAGGTAGGAAAATTAGGACTAATAAAGGGAAATATTTCTTCACCCAGAGGGTCATTGGGTTATGGAACTCACTTCCAGAAGAGGTTGTGACAGCTGTCAGCCTGAACAACTTCAAGGCAGGATTAGACAGATTCATGGATACCAAGTGTATCGTAGTTACTGAAAAGGACATTCAAGTGCCACCTGGAGTTGGTTGAGGTAGGCAGGATTTCCCGGGTACTGGTTGTGGGGGTCGGGAGCAGGTCAGGGTTTTGCCCTCCTTTCTGCTCGAGATCCCCGTGTACAACTGGTGGGCCACTGTGTGATACAGAATGCTGGACTAGATGGGCTGAGGTCCGATTCAGCATGGCTCTTCTTATGTTCTTATGTTCTTAATCTCAGATCTATATATTTATCAATCTTGGTTTCTGAAGAGATGCTTCCCAGGTAGGTGAACTGCTGAACGGACTTAAGCACAGATGTGCCTATTCTGACGTGGGGATGATGGTGTTCTTCCTGTGGTGTGGGCTGGTAGAGGACTTCAGTTTTCTTTAGGCTGACTTCCAGCCCAAACAGCTCTGCAGCTGCTGCAAAGCAGGATGTCAGGCGCTGCAGAGCTGCTTCTGAATGGGAGACAAGGGCAGCATCATCAGCAAAATGCAGCTCACGGACTAGAACTTAAGCCCTCAGATGGCTTAAGTTGAGCAAGCTACTATCAGTACGATGGTGTATATATATGCCGTCTTCTTCGAGATCTGCCGTAGCCCTTTGGAGCATCATGCTGAAGACGATTGTGTGGCAGGGGCCCCAGAATGTCAAGGCAGATAATGCACAATATCTGATTTGAACTGGGTTATCATAGGGCCCTTCCACACAGCCCTATATCCCAGAATATCAAGGCAGGAAATCCCACATTATATGAGTGTGGACTCAGATAACCCAGTTCAAAGCAGATAATGATTTTCTGCCTTGGATTTTATTCAGCTGTGGGCCCCGAGTCCACATTGCAGTATATCCCAGTTCAAAGGAGATAATATGGGATTTTATTCAGCTGTGTAGAATGGGCCTCAGGCTGGATCTGCACTGTCATATTATCCAGCTTCTGAATCTAGTTACACTTTTATTACATTACCACATAATCCAGTTCAAAGAAGATTATCTGGATTATTTGCAAGTGTAGATGGGCCTCAGTCACAGGATCACATCGGTTCAAGTCGACCCAAATGAACAAAAACTTTGGTGCCTCACAAAAAAAATCATGTTCTCTTTCACTGTATGGTCTCTCATCATCCAGTATCAGGAGGTTTTGGTCATCTGTTGCTGTGAGTTGGTGTACACCTGCTTTAGTGGAAGCCTCATTCAACACAATGGAATTTAGTGTATTGCAGAAATTGAAATACAGTCTGCTCTCCATTTCGCACATGTTGTATCCATGGATTTAATCATCCACATCTTTACAGTATTTTCTAAAATGCATGCCTTGATTTTGTCATTTCATATAAGGGAGACCATTTTGTTACACCCTTGTATATATAATAGGATTTGAGTTCTGGAACCAAACCGTAGGATACTAAGGGCCTACCATATACTAGAAAAAGATATTGGCTTCCATATACAAAATACCCCCTTATTATTTATATGTTGCCTTTTTTCTCCAAAAGGAGACTCAAAGCTGCTTATTTTTAACAGAATTTTAATACAATGTAAAATTTACCAATATACAAACATTAAAACAATTGAATATCATTGGTATTTTTTTAAAAAATCAGTTAACATCCATAAAAACATATTCAAACTAAATCCAGTATGTTGTGGTTTGAGTGATGGATGAGGACACTGGAAGACCAGGGTTCAAATGCCCACTCAGCCATGGAAACCCACTTGGTAACCCTGGACAGATCACACTCTCTCAGCCTCAGAGGAAAGCAAAGGCAAATCCCCTCTGAACAAATCTCGCCAACCAGTGATAGGTTTGCTTTAGAGCTCTCAAGTCAGAAGGGACTTATGTATATATACATACTATATATTTTTCGTCAAATATATAGTATGATCAAAGAATTGGAGAAAATAATATAAATTAAATACTATCTGTTAAAATATAAAGCAATAAGATAAAATTATAATCCTCCCATCTCCCATGCTTTGAAAGATGCTAGGCTTCTCATTAATCTTGAAAGGGGGAAAGAGTATTCCTGGCAGGTCTGTGGGGGTGGAGTTGGCGAATTGTGGTCAATTTTTAGAATAAAAGGTTTTGCCAAGCCACAGACCTGCCAAGAGAAGCCAGCATCTCTTAAGAGGATCTTGGATTCTCTCCCGTATTCCTGAAGTACACTCAGACAATGGCAGCTCAGTGACAAGTGGGAAAGGTCCTGCCCATCATTTGGCCTATTCTTACCAATACTTCAGGCTGCATCCTGACATTAATAGCATCAGCTCAGCCAGTGTCTTCATGCACCCTGGCAGTCCCCAAGAATATTTAAAATTGTATACCCCACCCCCTTTTATAGATATAAATATATAGATGTAACTAGGCCATCCTAGACATAAAACCATTTGACTAGAAACAGATGGTGCATCTACTACCAAGCATGGGCAAACTCCTACCAGCTGTTAGGAGTTGTGGGAGTTGAAGTCCAAAACACTTGGAGGGCCAAAGTTTGCCCATGCAAACAAATATACAAAAACATTCAAATATCTAGGATTGTTGAGAAGTGTGTGCATAGATACATGCACACACATATATGAACACAAATATGTATAAACGTGTGATACTAAGATTGTGTGTGTGTGTGTATATATATATATATATATATATATATGCATAGTGATCCTGTTATACTAGTATATTAGTACACAGTACTTATTATAACTTATTATAACATACCAAACTTACACAAATCTAATACTCACCCTTTTTGACTAAATTATTTTGCCAAAATTAGAGTGTGAGTTAGATTTGTGTAATACGGTAATCTTGGTGCTGAACCAAATCAAAAGGAGAAGCTGCTTCAGGAGCACCTGGAGCTCCTAGTTGAGGGATGTCACCTCTTATTTAACTGCCACAGCTCAATGCTTTAAAATCCTAGATTTGTAGTTCTGTGGGTTTGTTCTTAACTTGAATTTGTATGTAAGTTGGAACAGGTACATTTTTAAGTGTAGCTCCTGCCAAATACACACATACAGAGACATACATATGGGTGATTTGGCTAGCATAGGGAAGAGTTAACACCCATGGTGTTCGTTTTGCTCTCTGTGCCCCTGTTCAGAACATTTCACCTCACTTTCTGTCCCTGTGATAATTGAATTTTGAAAAATGTGGCTTGTTGTAGAAACAAGGATTGGTGATAAAGCTTCAGTGGAGACACCTTTCCCCCTGATAACGCTTCCAGGAGTTAATTTCACTTCCAAGGGGTAGATTTCTCTCCCTTCCTGTTGTGCCACCTCCATTCAGCTGTTTGTAATCGGATGTCTGTAACTCAGGGACAACAGATTAACCAACCTGCTTTTGAGTATATTCTCAGGGCTATCCAAAATCTACAGCAAATACTTTTTTTTGTTTCAGGGTTTTTGAAATGAGAGTGCTCATTAGATTTGAAGGTGCATTAGACTCGAATAAAAATGGTATTTAGGAGAGGATTGTGGCATTTAGACCTCATACACAAAATGACATGGTGGACTAGATTTAGCTCACATGTGCTTAATGAGGTAGGCCTTTTTATCATTGCTGTCACAGTCAAGCAACTCCTTCCAAATTACAAAAGATTGCACTTTCAGAAAGTTGTTGACTATTGACTATTTATAGTTGTCATTGATGTCATTTATGTATATAACACAATCTCGGTACATGGTGCTTTCAAATGTAAAGAATACCAAAACAGTTCCCTACTCTTAGACTTCCAGTCTAATTAGGACATGACACAAAACGAAAAGTGGGTGACAGTGTGGGAAGTCCAGCAGACATGGCCCCTTCTTCTCTCCCTTGGCATGATGGGGCTGCACCTACGTCTTCTTCTTTCCAAGGGCTACCAGAGCAATGACTAATCTGACAAATATTTGAACCAATTGAGGGGTTGTTTTTAAGTTATGTTCTTTTTAATCTCTGAATACCTTCATTTCAGTCCAAATGCTGCCTTAGGCAAGACTGAAAAATCCAAAGTAAGGAATATTGTAAATAAATACAATGCAACAGCCTGACCATTACATCCCAGAAGCATGAAAGACAGCAATTCTTCCTTCAGCCCCCTCCCCCCCCAAATTCTCAGGGTGGTCCGCGAGAAGGCCTTACTGGTACATTATTTAAACTGTTATGTTTATTCTGATCACCATGCTCAATATATCCCATATGCATGGGGGTATTGGGATAACGATACAAAAGGTTTGCTAAGGTAGATCCTCTCTCACTCAGACTCGCGCCCCCCAAATCCAAATCCTGGCTACTGACCTGAGACCATCCCTTCTTAAGCCATTTCTTCTCAAAATCTGGAAATTCCCCCTATTTATATTTATTTTACTTATTTATTTAAAACGTTTGTACCCCAATCTTCTCACCCCCACAGAGGGACTCAGACCCAATCCACCATTGTACCCCGATACTATATTTAAAAAATATTTTGTGCCCTTTTTTTTTTCTTTCTTTCGTTCTTTCTTTTTCTTTTATTCCTAAAGCGCAGGGACCAGAATGTTAAGTAGTACCACTGATGTAAATAAAGCCAACAACAACATATTGTTAAGGAGAAATGGAAACAGAATGTATAAACTAGTCATGCGTAAAAGGCATTACTTCATATACTGTACCTGTGACCAAGACATGCAAATATTACTTTTGTAAAAAAATATATGACACACATGATTATCCATTCTACTTAACTACTGACCATGCTGACTGGAAGAAGCTGACTTTGTTGTCAAATACCAATCCCCCCCTCCCTGCATAAAGTGGAGACTCAGGAGGGCCTCGATGAGTTACCACAGCCTTCGCCCCACTGAGTCTCCCTAGTTGCACCCAAGCATCCCCTGACCAGCAGCTTATAACCCCAACTTCTCCCCACCACCCCACTATTTGCAGCACTTGCCCGACTGGGCCAGCCCAACTGGTTAATTAGGGTCTCCCCAGCAACGCACCAGTACAGCCTGGAGAAGCCAGGCAAGGCCGACACCACAGAATATCAACTGGCCCCGCTGCTGGAGATACTTTATATAAATCCACCTCTCCTTGTGAGCATTCCTTCTGCAGATTGAATAAAAACTTACGTCATGTGCCTCCACGCTAGTGAAATCCTGATTTCTCATCTTAGAACATTCACGGTTAGCAGAACTCACCAGGCTTTTCCCCCTCCATATCCGTGGGATAACTCAAACTTCAATTTTTCTGACTTCAACTCTGACACTTAAAAAAGTAACTTTGTGCTCATGACACAATGAAACATTTTCCCATGTGGCTTAAATTAAGTAGTTTGATCTAAGGTAACCCATAGTTCAGTAAAGCTTACGCTTCACTACTTTAAGGTGTTTGTAGAGGATGTGCAAGGGGTTCTTGTGGAAGCAGCAAAGCAGCTCTTCTTTCCCCTTAGTGTGGAAGATACCCACCAAAAGTGCAATTGCAGAAAAACAGACATCAATATCATCTTTGCTAATGTTATAACAGTGGTTCCCAACTTTTGGATCCTCCAGATGTTTTTGGCAATTCTAGGGTTTCTGGGAGTTGAAGTCCAAAACAACTGGGGGGCCAAAGGTTGGGAACCACCGGCTGTACACATCTGTTTATCTGCACAAAAACCACATGCAGAGGGAAGTAATGCATGAGCACTTGGTGCACTTCCTTTTGCACGAATCCTGTAGTGAATGGGTAGAAATCTAGGATCTGGGAGCAACAATGGCATTAAACAAATAAGGTCGGAGGGGTGTGATCAGCTCTCCTTATTTAAATAGGTGTCAGTTCTCACAGCTGCAGTGTAAGTGTTGTTTCCACTTGCTAATTTATTCTCACAGGAACATTTAGCTATTCAAGGATACAGCTGCAGACGCACTCTTTTCAGCATCTCTTTTGTGGAATAGAGGTTGCATGTGGCTAAAAAGTAAACTGACTAAAGTGATCTCTAAAAACAATTTGGATGAGAAGGACATCATTATCCCAGTATGTTTGCCTAAGTAAATGCTTTCTATGTTGGCATGTGCTGGTTACCATACGTTATTTTAAAGTAAGGTTCAAAAGGCAAGAGCAATCCAAAAATAGCCATATCTTTGCAATCTTTAAAAAAAGAAATAAAGTTGCGTGAATTCCACAACAAGGGCAACGACCAAGGAGGCCACTGTTAAACAACATTTGGGGAGCAAACAATCTGTGAACCCACTATAAAATCAATGCAATTTAACGCCACTTCAACTGCCCTGGCTGAATTCTCTGGAATCATGGAAGTTGTAGTTTTACAAGGTATTTAGCCATTGGTGGCAAAGGGTGTTGGTGGTGTCAGACTACATTAGTTTTACCTTGTAGATGCACCCTGGGACTCTTCCATAAATCCACTTGTGATGCTATTTCTATGAGGCAATGCTAACTATGTTTGGTTTTAAACAACAGCCATGCAACCAATTCTAGCATAAATTTACTCAGACATAGATCCCACTAAGAGACTTATTTTGAGGTAAGTGTATATAGGATCTGGACCTGAGAGCTTAGCTGTAATGAGCATAAAACAACTTAATATGAAGAATTTATGTTGCCGTACCATCCAGCAATTGATTTGGAAGATCTAGGCTCCATCTATGCAGATCATTTAATGCAGTTGAAGCCAGCATCAAAGTACAGCAGCCAAACACACCATTCTGACAAAATAAAGTCCTTAATAGGCATCAGTGCACAGTGTTTGTTTAACCATCATTTGGCCTCAAACTGATTGCAGGATTGCCTATGTACTCATCTGCACAGTGAAGCCATGTTCTTCAATACTGGTTTGAAACTACATTAAATGGTCAGTGTAGATGGGCCCCTATTCTGTTTGAGATTAGCAATTTGATTTAAATCTGGGTGATTTTAGTCTTAATTATGAGAGGGAGTATCATTCAGTATAATTTTGAATAGTTCATATTTTTTGAGATGAAAAGAAAAAGTTACAATCAAATGAATTCTCTCATAGTTACATCTTTTGCCCTTGATGCTTCCTAAATGCTCAGGATCGTCACTAGCATGTGGCAGAAGAGAGTTCGCTCAGGCAACAGAGTGTTATGGAGGCTACATACATTGTGCATTATTACTAGCAACAGCTGGCAGATGTACAGTTAAGGAGAATAACATTGATAAGAGCTGCTTTAGTAACACTTGACAACTGCAGCAAAGAAGCTTCTCAGTATGCTTGTCTCTCTTCAATCTCTTAATTAAAGTATATGCATCTATGTAGATTTGTTAATTATTTACTTTTACACACCCACACCGGGCTGGCCCTCTATATCAATGGTTTCTGCATCCATCGATTCAACAAACTATGGCTGGAATATTCCCAAAAGTAAAGCTTGATTTTGCCATGCACCAAACACTATGCTGATGTGTAGGCAAACCCTTCCCCCATTTCAGATCATCACACTCATTCCAGTACTGGTTTGAGTAGTACACTGTTTTATAAAAGGAATGCCATTTTACTATGCCATTGTACATAATGGGGCTTGAGCATCCTCAGATTTTAGTATCCATTGGCGGTCTTGGAACCAAACCCCAGTGGATACCGAGGGCCCACTATATGTTGATAAACACAGACTATCTACTTCATCATACTAGAGCAGTGTTTCCCAACCAGTGTGCCGTGAGCAATCATCAGGTGTGCCATGGGAAATTGGATAGAAGATTGAAGATTGAGAGAGAGAGAGAGAGAGAGAGAGAGAGAGAGAGAGAGCCCTCCTGTCCTACCGGGAAGCCCTAGCCGTGGCTTGATCCCTTACCTGAGTCCCGCAAACACAGCCTCTACTCACCACTTGCCTTCTTGGGCTCCCTCCTCTCCTCCGCTCCTTCCTCGTCCTTGGAAGGATTTGAGCCGAAAGGCGGGGACTGCGTCAGGCAGAAAGAGCCGCGCAGAGAGAGAGAAGATCCTGGGATGGGACTTCCCCGGGTCCCCCGGCTGTCTGGGGGCGGATCTACACCGTAGCATTCATGCAGTGAGGCACCCCTTGGTCTTCCAGGGCTCAAGGCTGGGGAATCCCGGGATTTGTAGTTTGGGGAGGCTCAGGGTGGTGTCACACTACCATTCCCGTGATTCCTTTGCACTCAGCCAAGGCGGGTCAAGGGGCGTTTGGGACACAGGGTTGAGGCACCTTTAAGCAGGGGCCGAAAACTAACAGGGTTTGCTCACTTAAGGCAGGTGTGGGCCAACTTGCCCCCCCCTCCAGGTGTTCTGGCCTACAACTCCCACCATTCATATATATATATATATATATATATATATATATATATATATATATATAAGCTGTATAATTTTATTAGCTTACCCGCCACACGTTGCTGTGGCCAAACTTCCCTCCCTCTTTCTCTCCTTCCCTCCCTCTTTCCTTCCTTCCTTCCCTCTTTTTCTTTTTCCTTCTTTCCCTTTTCCTTTCTTCCTTCTCTACCTGTTTCTTTCCTCCCTTTCTTTGCTCTTTGGTTCCATTCTTCCTTCTCTCTTCCCTTCCTTCCTTCCTTCCTTATTGATGCATAAGAACACAGAGAGAGACTGACAGTTGTTGAGCAAGACCTTCGTGTGTGTCTTTCTGCCATTCCTGCCAGGATATCTATGTTGTGTTCATCGAAACAGGCCCAGGTTTCACACTGAGTGTATAAATACATTTTAAAACATATTAACTATATGTATTACTGTGTTAGAGTGTCATTTTGTGTCACTTTGGTTGGTGGTGTGCCCCAGGATTTTGTAAATGTAAAAAATGTGCCGCGGCTCAAAAAATGGTTGAAAAACACTGCACTAGAGAATGGATCCACTTTAAATCAAGTTTCTGCTTTCTGCAGAATTCTGGGGTTTGTAGTTTAGTGAGGCTGTTAAAGGCTCCTCCCTAAACCACAAACCCCAGAACTCTGCAGTGTCTTTGGTCCAATTAAAAACATTGGCTACTTTTCTTAAAAGTGAAAACAGAATTTACTTTTCCAAAATAACCCACATTTTGCAACACTGAAGTCAACCCCCTGTTCCAGAGAACACCATCCAGAGGAAGTCTGGCTCTTTACATATTGAAACTATGTTTCAAGATACGGAAATATAATAGCCCACCAAGAGTTAATTGCCTGCAACGTGTACACACTTCTTAATGCGTATGAGACTGCTTTAGCTATCATGGCTTCCTCCAAAGAGTTATCTTACTTCCCGGCCAGAGACGCACAGAGCGGCAGTTCCTCCTGGAGTGAGAATGATCCTTAAAATGGTATCATTCAGGGCTGAAGAACCTATGGCCCTCCAGATTTTTAAGACTAAATTAAAACGGTTTGCTCCCCGAAACAACCGTGTTTTATGCAGATATGTGATTTATTCTAAGAGCAGTGGCACAAAAATCAAAACAGCCCAGCAACTTGTAATATAAAGTCTGCATGTGGAAACACATGTTCAACCCTCCAACGTCAACGAGATAAATAGATAAATCCCATACAGTTTTACTGAATTACTGAAGTAGTGCACAAAAGGTTGATTCTCATATAAATATGGAAATATTTAGGCACTGATTAGGAAAGGAGACAAAGGAAACAAACTAAATCTGTGGTCTTCAGTGCTGAGCTCCCAGCGCAATATCACCAATTAAATTATTGATAATCTAGCCATATCAGTTTTCCATCAACTCTGGCTAATGGTGAACAGTGACAAGAGCAGCGATAATTCAATTTCTGACACACTGAAGGTTCTTAACTCTTAGTTTAAATGTATCTGTTTAGCAGTGTGAAGGCAAAGCTTTGCTTTGGTGCAGCGGGGCTATTAAATTACAACAGATAAGAACACGGGGAAATTTGTCCATCCTTTTCCCTTCTCCAGTTTTAGATGGCCCCCTCTTTTCTCACATTGTTGACGTGGCATGAATATCATCTGGAACAAACAAATTATTTAACACTTTAAAAATTGCAGAAAGATTTTAAAAAGCAGCAGAAGATACACAAAATAAACACAGCAACAAACACAAAAAACTTCCAAAGTTGCCCAAATTATATATAATACTAACCAGGAAGAAATTTACCCCTTATATCACTTTGTGAAGCAGGTGGACAATACTGGCCATTATGACAGAATAATTAATAAATGAGGGTCATATTATGTAGAATTAGTTATTTGATTAGTCCTAAGCCTTTTCAATCTCAAAAGCAGAGTCAAGGTTAGATAATACTAACAATAATTAGTTCAACACAAAATATACATTTAAATATTCATATCTATATTTGAAACATCATAGAAAGGTACAATCTTATTCTATACAACAATAAACATCCATAACGATACCGTGTCCAGGGCACAGCCGGGAGGACGCAATGTCTATGCAGAGTAAATCTCAATCAGTCCAGTCCGTAAACCCAAAGGCAAATAGTCCTAGGCTATTTAAAATGTAGCAAAATTTTAACCAACATAAACTTACCAGTACTTCCATGGGAAGTGTGTCAAATTAATTAGGATCATTGTTGTGTGCCTTCAAGTCTATTCAGACATAGGGTGACCCTAAGTCTAAAGTGTAGGCTGGTGGGATGGGTAAAATGGCCTTGGAGGGTCGCATCTGGCCCACAGACCTTAGTTTGGGGATCCCTGGTCTAGATAATCCTAGTTTTGCAGCTTGCCTTTGTCAGCAAAGACTGAGGAGTTTACTAGCAACTGGCAGATAAAATACCATATAAGAATATATGCAAGTGGTTAACAATGTGTGTGGAAAAAAGAAATGTAGTGATCCAAACATTTAAGGGTGCAGTTCTCAGTCTTAGGATCCAAGTTGTTGTCAGATTGAGCAGCACAGCCAAATATTAGGGTTTGGTGCTGTTATAGGTCAGTGTGTGCATTTCCAAATTGGGAACCATTGATTTTGGATATTCCATGTAAATTCATAAAATTACTAATCCATAGGAATATTCATGCATGCAGCATATTTCAGTTAGCAAGGTAAATGCGTTCTTGGGCATTTTATTTCTTAAACAGAAAATGTGATGCCAGAGATCGAAATAAAATGGAAAGCATTGGATTGGTTCCAACACTACTCAAAAAGAACTGTTCCAACATGCTTCTGCAAAACCTTTTGTTCAAATTGAACATCCATTTGTGAAACAAAACAATGAGGCAAGCCTTGCATAAGCAGTCAAAAAAAATGGAACCTTCTAGAAAACACTTAAAATATTTTTTTATGATTTCCACTTTTGCTTTTTTTAACATGCTTGGGGAAGGGAGGTAATGAGGCATGCTAATCTGTTTTTGTCCCCCCCGTTTTGCTGTTTACACATCAGAGTAAGAGACTCTCGAGGCAGCTGCTGTTCATCTTGCCTGTTGAAGATAGATTCACACAGCTGCAGTTGGATTGGTTGGAGCAGAATCCTGTTCATTCCCAGCTCGAGCTTTAATAGATTGGTTATAGATACTGCTGCAGATCATTCTTTCCTCATCATCTCCCATTGCTGGTGCTGCCAAAAAAACTCCCAGCTAGCCAGAAGAAAAGGGAGAAATGGGGGAAATACAAAAGACTTTATAAAAGGGAGCTTGTAACCAGCTTTGTTGACTGAGGAAAATCTCTCCCAATACAGTCCCTCACGACCACTGCGATCTGAGTCCCTGAACCTCCTTCCGGTACCCAGTTGCCAATCCATCCACTTGTCTTCAATGCGGAAGAGGGCTTGTAGTGCCATCACGCCAGTTTTATGGAACGCTCTTCCCTCCACAATCCGCGCACAGTCCGATCTGCTAGCGTTCTGTAAGGCTTGTAAAACCTTCCTGTTCGTGCAGGCATTCGGTCTGTAGACAACTCTAGGCCGTTCATTTTGTAATGTAGGCCACAAGAGTTATTTTTAGTGTGTATCTGTACAATTTTAATGCGTGGACATTGGTCCGTTGTTTTATAGTGTTTTTATGGTTTTAAGCACATGTAAGTCTCCCCGAGCCTGTCGGAAGGGGCGACTAACAAATCGAAATAATAATAAATAAATATGCATGTGAGTGTATCTTACACATATGTATGTCATATTGAATAGTAACATTTTACATATTCCATTAGACCAGTTAACATTTAGCCGGCTGTGTGAAATCAGCTTCAACTTGCTAGTTTTCTGCTGTTAGGCTTTTGGGCATGAAGTAGATCAGATCTACAGGATTATATACTTTACTACCTACAGAATTGTATACAATTTATGGTGATACCTGAATTTATTGTGTCTGAATGCTACAAGGAAGATGCTGGGTAAAACTGCCTGACCTTTTTGTTTTGCTTGCAAAATGAACCCTGGAGATAATGTAAGCATTGTGTATAAACAATGTTACAGTGGTAACAGAATCAGGCCCGGCATTAACAGTGATTTTTGTAATTGCCATTATCCACGTACTGAGCTAGAACTGCAAAATGTCATTCAGAAATAAACAAGCCGAAGATGACTCATCCCGATACACAGTAATTAGCATGTTGACAATTATGATCTGTTAATGGGCAATGGATGTGGAACTGCAGTGCTCTCCCATTCTTTGCTGCGCAGTCTGGTGAATCCCCAACACGCTCCAACTCACTTTTTACGCTTCATAAAGCTTCCCCGCCTGCAATCAAACATACACCAAAGAGATTAAAGAACTGAAAGAGCATTAAAGACAGCTGTGTCAAACTATTTCTCATGAATCCATGAACTCATCATATGCAAAAAGAGCTTTAATTTCTTTCAACTTTCTAAAAAAACCTATGAGGTCAATTGTTTTTTATTCCGATGTTAAAGACGGAAAAGCCTTGAGGCTGCAGGCAGCTTCCTCAAGACATAAGACATTGTTAGCAGGGATTGGAATCAATGCCAAGCACTCTACTAAATAATCCTCATTGGGGTCTACATATGTGGTGTGTAACGTAATATTTGCCTGTTAGGACACACACAACCCCACAATACTGTGCACTTCTGATATGATATATAATTTCCCATTTCTATGTCTCCAGTTCCCATAAACCATTACTACAGCATGATATAGTGGTTTAAGTATTGGGCTGGAAGACAAGGTTTGAATCCCTCCTTGATCATAGAAGCACCCGGGGTCCTTTGAGGAAATCATGCTCTGTCAGCCTCAGATCCAAGCTCCTCTGAACATATTCTGCCAAGAAAACCCTATGATAGGATTTGAAGGCATAGAACAACTATGTATGGGTGAAAGCCAAGCTGGTCTAGTGGTTTGTGTGTTGAACTAGGATTCTGGGGGACCATGGTTCAAATCCGTGCTCAGCCATGGAAGTCTATTGGGCAATCATGGGCATGTCACATTCAGTCTCAGTGAAAGACCGTGGCAACCTCCTCTCCGAACAAATCTTGTCAGTAAAGACCCATGACAAGGTTGCCATAAGATGGAAATGGATTGAAGGCACCAAACATCCATCAGAACATGCATAGGCATGTGACACAGAGGTGACAGGGGCAAAATCTCAACAAAGGTCTGCAGCAGAATAGTTGTGATCATCCTATTGTTACACTTCATAATAACCATGACAGTGTTGACACAGGCAGGGTAATCTCCTATTGAAGAGAACTGGGACATTGGCAGACGTACATATCACAGGCGTAATTCAGACAGAATAAAATATTGTGTTGTCGAAGACTTTCATGGCCGGGATCACTGGGTTGTTGTGAGTTTTCCGGGCTGTACGGCCATGTTCCAGAAACATTATCTCCTGACATTTTGTCCACATCTGTGGCAGGCATTCTCATAGCCGTTGAGAATGCCTCCCATAGATGTGGGCGAAATGTCAGGAGAGAATGCTTCTGAAACATGTCCATACAGCCTGGAAAACTCACAGCACCTTTGAGGATGCCTGCCAAAGATGTGGGCGAAATGTCAGGAGAGAATGCTTCTGGAACATGTCCATACAGCCCGGAAAACTCACAGCAACCCAGAATACTGCTCTTTAGTATGAAGTTAAACAGTTCTGCTATCCTGAGTAGAGAGACACTAGAGCAGTGGTTCTCAACCTTCCTAATGCTGCGACCCCTTAATACAGTTCTTATGTTGTGGTGACACCTCAACCATAAAATTATTTTCGTTGTTACTTCATAACTGCATTTTTGCTCCTGTTATGAATCGTCATGTAAATATCTAATATGCAGGATCAGGCATGTAGCCGGGGGGGGGGGGCTAAGGGGGCTTCAGCCCCCCCCCCCGAAATTCTCAGGGTGGTCCGCGAAATGGCCTTACTGGTACATTATTTAAACTGTTATGTTTATTCATATCATGATCTGATCACCATGCTCATTATATCCCACATTAATGGGGTTATTGGTAACAATACAAAAGGTTTGCTAGGGTAGACCCTCTTCCACCCAGTCTCAGCCCCCTGAATCAAAATCCTGGCTACGGCCCTGTGCAGGATGTATTTTCATTCACTGGAGAAACCTCCCATCAAAAAGCATTCTAAACCCCACCAACAATGGAATTGAACCAAACTTGGCACACAGAACGCCCATAACCAACAGAAAATACTGGAAGGGTTTGGTGGGCATTGACCTTGAGTTTGGGAGTTGTAGTTCACCTACATCCAGAGAGTACTATGGACACAAACAATGTTGGACTTGGACCAAACTTGGCACGCATACTCAATATGCCCAAATGTGAACACTGGTGATGTTTGGGGAAAAATTGGAGGGATAGTTGCTGGGATTTATACTTCACTTACAATCAAAGAGCATTCTGAACCCCACCAACGATAAAATTGGGCCAAGCTTCCCACAGAGAACCCCCATAACCAACAGTAAATACTGTGTGTTTCTGAGGGTCTTTGGTGACCCCTCTGACACCCCCTCGTGACCCCTCCAGGGGTCCCGACCCCCAGGTTGAGAAACGCTGCACTAGAGAGACAGAACAAAAATCAGTATTTCACACTGAAAATAATGGGGCTTGGCTTTGGCTAGATCATGACACTCACATACAATTGGTTTAAGCTCCACATTGTGATTTTTATTTCCAGATTTAAAGGAGTGGAATTGGGATCTGTTTCCTTAATTACAGCTATCTTAATGACTTATATTTTATTGCTATTGTTATGATTTTATGTATGTTAATGCTTTTAAATTGTACTTGTGCTCTGTGGCATTGAATTTTGCCTTGTAAACCTCCTCAAGTCGCCCGAGGGCTGAAAGGGGCAGAATACAAATATAGTAAATAAATAAATAAATAAATAATCAAATGTACTTAATTACATGCCAGCCTTCATCAAACCAGATCTTACGGTGTGCTGTGCAACACTTCAGATTGAAGGAGTGGGGCGGGGGGAGACTTGTGGAAGATGCAGGTCATGGTATGTTGTTGGACTGCAAGTCCCAACTGCCCACACCAGCATAGCCTATGGTGAGCAAGCCATTTGTAACTGAAACAAAGAAAAAAGAAGCCCAAGACCAGAATATTCTAGGCTCATGTGAAGGTTCTTCGTGCTCTCAGAATTTCTTCAGGAATTGTGTTGTCGAAGGCTTTCATGGCCGGAAACACTGGGTTGCTGTTTTCTGAGCTGTATGGCTATGTTCCAGAAGCATTCTCTCCTGACGTTTCACCCACATCTGTGGCAGGCATCCTCAGAGGTAGTGAGGTCTGTCGGAAACTTGGCAATGAGGTTTATATATCCGTTGAATGTCCAGGGTGGGGAAAAGAACTCTTCTCTGTTTGAGACAAGTGTGAATGTTGCAATTGGCCACCTTGATTAGCCTTTAATGGACTTGTAGCTTCAAAGCCTGGTTGATTGCTGCCAGAGGATTCATTGTTGGGAAGTGTTAGTTGGCCCTGATTGATTCTTGTCTGGAATTCTCATTTTTGGAATTTTGTTCTTTATTTACTATCCTGATTTTACCATATACCATGCAGCTGTGGACAAGTCTACATAGGAACCACCAAACACAGCGCCAAAACACAAATCAAGAAACATGAAAAGCACTGCAGAATAATTCAACCTGAAAAGTCAGCTATAGCAGTGCACCTGATAAACCAACCTGGACACAGCGTATTATTTGAGAACACAGAAATGCTGGACCACTCTCACAAACACCATGTCAGGCTACACAGAGAAGCCATTGAAATCCACAAGCACGTGGAGAATTTCAACAGAAAAAAGGAGGCCATGAAAATGAACAAAATCTGACTGCCAGTGTTAAAAAATTCTAAAATCAGGGCAGTAAATAAAAAGCATTCACATTCACAAGATCTTTGCTATAGCCTTCATATTCACCAATACCCACATCTCCCTTGCTGCCAGCCCCCTCCTGCAACCTCTACTCAGAGGCAAGGTATCTTCAGGATGCCAGAGTCTAAATTCTATTTTGGTTCCAACTGGAGTTGAACCAGTCTGTTGTAGTTGCCACTAGAATTGGATTTAGCCACAAATTAGTGGCTAATATAATTATTTTCCAAAGCAAAATGGACTTTTGTGTTGTTTGCATTCCCTTGATTTGAGGGCCATCTTGACTAGCCATCGGGGGGATTAATTGTGTACAGTGAAAGAAGAGATTTGGATCATACAACAACACTAACCAGCAGTACAATGACCTTACAGAGATGTACACCTTTTCTGTTCCTCTCTTCTGCCATCAAAGATCACCAATGAATGACCCTCTAAGTGTTGTTAGTCTACAACAGGGGTGCCCACACTTTTTCAGCATGCGAGCTACTTATAATAAAACCAAGTCAGAAAGATCTGCCTACCTCCTCAAGACTGGAGAGGGGAGGGGGTGGGGCTTGGCGCGGCCTGGCTCCGCCCCCCTGTGGCTTCAGCTCTACCAGCAGCTTCTCCAGGCTTGACGATGGCAGTCCCAAGCTAGCCTTGTGCTAGCTATGCCACCACTGGCTTGGCATTGCCATCCTGAAGCCTGGAGGAGCTGCTGGTAGAGCAAAAGCCAGAGGGGGGCGAGCCAGGCCGCACCAAGCCCCGTCCCTCCCTCTGGCTATGGAGCTCCCAGCAGCTTCTCCAGGTTTGATGATGGCACTGTCAAGCCAGCCTTGTGCTAGCTATGCCACCACTGGCTTGGCACTGCCATCCTCAAGCCTGAGAAGCTGCTGGGAGTGCTGAAGCCGGGGGAGGGGCGGGGCTTGGCACGGGCTGGCTCCGCCCCCTCTGAGAAGCACCCCATCCGGCTGGGATCAACCTCCTTCAGTCCTGGGATCGACTGGTCGATCGCGATCGACTTTCTGGGCAGCCTTGGTCTACAGTTTCCCTCAGCCCATTTTTGTATAGCCAGTGAAGGATGATAGGAGTTGCAGTCTAACACCTAGAAAGCGACACATATTTGCTTTGCAATGATGTTGATGGAAATGTGTATGCATTCATTTTTAGCGTGACAATTTAAGAAACTGAACCAAACTCGCACTTGTCCCCCCTCCCCTTCTAGCTGTCAAATACAAAGCAGCTGTTTTTCAAATGAGAGGCTACTTGACAAAGACAGCCACAAACCACAATTCTGGACACCACAAGTAAATCTAACTTGCAGACCATCATTTTAAAAACATCCTTTCTGCATTTTCAAAATAAACTGCAAATGGCTGGCAAGAGGGCAAAATGAGCAATTACTGTATATACTTGAGTATAAGTCTAGATTTTCAGGCCTTTTTTAGGCTGAAAAGCCCCCCAGCTTATATTTGGGTGAGGGTCCTGGTGGGAAGGCGTGGGGCTGAAAGGGCTTTTTTCAGCCCCTCGCCTTCCTGCCGCGACCCTCACATCTTTGAACAGCAACCCAGCTCTCCTTCCTCTCACGATACAGCGCACACTTTCCTCTCCTCCTCTCTTGTAGTCAGTCTTTCCTGCCTTTCCTTATTCATATACACACGGCATGTCCCCAAAATGTATAGTTAAAATAAACTATGGTGGTTATTGGAAGGATATGTAAGCACATTTACATTGAAGGTTAGAATAATGATTTAATCAGAGTTGGACAGTCTTATCTTAAATTACAGTTTTATGTAAATATTCAAAAACATTTCACCTACTGATGCCTCAATGTCATTTTATTGGTATCTATTTATAATTTTGAAATTTACCAGTAGCTGCTGCATTTCCCATCCTTGGCTTATACTCGAGTCAATACATTTCCCCAGTTTTTTGTAGTAAAATTAGGTGTGTCTGCTTATATTCGCGTCGGCTTGTACTTGAGTATATATGGTATGTTCTGGCTAAATGAATAGATGCAGGAATCAAAATTCAAGCCTCATCTCCCCTCACCTTTTTTTTTGCACTGAGACCCTTTACATTGATTCCAAGGTGAAATATACTAAATCTGATACAGGTCCATGTGTCGTGGCATTTTCGTACCCGCTCTTTGCAGTTTATACATGTTTGCTTAGACTGTGCTAACAGCAGAAGCGATCACAGCTTGAGCTAAGAGCAGGGGAGGATCTGTTGGACCTTATGTCGCACAGCTCTGCCTCTGAGAACAAAAGATGACTTCCTACAAATGCTCTTATGTTTTGACTTTGATTCCTTTCCTAAGGATTAATACATAAAAAGTAACACACATCAACTTCAGTTGAGTATTAATATCAATAGATTTTACCAAGAGACAAAAAGTACAAGGCAAGTAGAATAGGCCATGCTGCTTCCATTACGAGTGCCAGACGGTGGAGGGAAGAGTATGGTTTAGGATACACACATTCATACCAAGACATGGTCCTCTTTTGGATTCAATATCTGTTCCCCAAGGAGAGTAAAGTCACAGAATTTTATTTCTCAGAAGCCTTCCTTCACTATAGTCCATTCAGCCCTGATAAAGCATACTGGAGAGCAGGAACATTCGGTTGTCTAGATCATTTTGGCCTGCAACTCCCATCAGCCCTAAAGGCATTGTAGGAGCTGTAGTCCAACACAGCTTGTGTAAAACTGTTACCCATCCCTGTAGTGCATAATTGGCTGACCACCTTGCTCCTGTTAGTCTATAAGTAGATCTGGGTATTATCCAAGCAACCCTTTCCACACAAGGAAGACACCTTGGGGTAAACAGGTAAACATTGCTTCTTCCTGACGCAATGGCTTGGAGCATGTGATATGTAAAACCTGCAAAGAGTGCCTTTGTGATCACACTATCCCATTCTAGACACTCTTAACCACCTCAGATCAGATAGTCTTTGGTCCAATCAAATACATGCCCACAAATGTAATGCTATAGTTAAGCTCACTGAGGCTGGATCTACACTGCCCTATATCCCAGGATCTGATCCAAGATTATCTGCTTTGAACTGGATTATAGGAATCTCTACTACCATATAATCTGGGATAATCAGATAATATGGGATCAGATACTGGGGTGTAGGGCAGTGTAGAAGGGGCCTGAGAGTTACTGACTTGCTCATGTGTTTTTTCTCACACCGAAGTAGAAAAACGAAGAAAACAATACAACTTTCATAAGATGCATCCCAAACAAGACATTTCGTGAACGGGGGAAAAAATCAGACTCTTAATTGCAGCATGGAGATACTAAATATATGTGCCCTTCAAGGAGTACATAAAGGTCAGTGCTGATCAAACATATTTTGTCATTTAGCAAAACTTATTGTTGTTTATACTAAATGAGCAAAAAAACCTTCTCCAAATGCAGCTCAAACATGAGGTCCCCTCTCCTTTAAAGAGGGAGAGGGGGAAGTGCAAATCATTTTTAAGAGCACTTAGGTCCAGGATCCTGAAATCATAACCTCAGCTGAAAGGGATCATTTTACTGGACCCCAGGTGCTTGCAGCCTTCGAGAAAGCTCAGGTGTGTTAAGGAAAGCTTGTATGGCTCTATGATTTGCATTAGAGGAGGCTAAAGGGTGCTACTTTGTTTGCAGGTGTGCTGTCTTTTTAAGGTGACTGGGATGGCCTCCCACTTAGATTTGTGAAGATGCAGCAGTGCAATCACACCATCCCTGATCAACCAGCAACCCCGGGCTTCGTAGAAGACTCCATGGGCCAATGAGATAAGCTTGATATTTGGCTCAACTCTGCAAGGCAGCAAGCAGGTGCTGTTTTTATCCAATGACAATTCAGTAGCTTCAAGTGGGATGCAGGAAAGGGGTGTAAGGATAGGATGCAGCTTGGAATTAAGTGCTGGTCTCAGTCGGAGTCACTGCTGCTGGAAGAGGAGGAGGAATGCTGTAAACAAGAGAAAAGAAAGAGAGAGAGGAAAACTCAATGAGATGTCAATGTTAATATTTCATTGCTGAAATCTAATCAGGCTTCTCTCCCAGCTCCAGAAAATATCAGGTGACAATGTTAGCATGATACAATCAGCAAAACCCATTTCCCATACTTTGCAGATTGGTTATTTTTTTTAAAGGCAAGATTCTGAAAATATACAGAACATTTCAGCATTCCAGAAATTTCACAAAAAGTCATAAAACCCAACTTCTCCTCCACTTCAAAAACACTGTAGTATATTGTGTCAGCTAATGGGCCACATTGCTACTGCTGGGCTCCAGAAACCATCCTCTTCCTGTGAAGGCCAGGTAGCCACTGAGCAAAATCGAGAGGAGGTTTAAGCATATCAAGATTTCAGACCTTTTCCACTCATGCCCCCTTTCTGTCAAGAAACATTTGTGTGACCCAAGGTATAAAAGTAAAGGTTTCCCCTTGACATTAAGTCTAGTCATAATCTTGACTGTGCTCCATCGTAAATTGGATGGAAGAGTTCCGGGAATTCAACCACTAAGTCTAGTCATGTCTGACTCTGGGATTGGTGCTCATCTTCATTTCTAAGCTGAAGAGCCGGCGGTGTGCACTGACACCTCCAAGGTCATGTGAAAGGCATGACTGCATGGAGCGCTGTTACCTTCCACCCAAAGCAGTACCTATTGATCTACTCACATTTGGATGTTTTTGAATTGCTAGGCTGGCAGAAGCTGGGACTAACAGTGGGAGCCCACTCCACTCCCCGGATGTGAATCACCGACCTTTCAGTCAGCAAGTTCAGCAGGTCAGTGGTTTAACCCGCTGCGCCATGGGGCTCTCACCCCAGGTATATAGGTGTATAAAATAGGTATACAAATCATATCAAACATTTACTGATAATAAATCAGCAAGGCTGATTTTCATTTTGTGGAATACAGCTGAAACATTTACTGCAGAATCCACTGTAAACATTACAATGTTGTTGCTAATGGATTTATGCAAATGGGCGATGATCAGAAACCTTTGAATACTGCCAAATTTTTCATGACGCCAACGTTGAACTAAAGGGACTCCATTTGGGCTTGGGACTCACAGTTTAAGAAGCAGTGCTTTAGAGTATAATACTTTACATATGTACATAATTGCGAATAAAACCAACGAATGCAGAGGAGCTCATCACTGTGCTCAGAACTATAATTGTATAAACGCCCAATAACATATATGGAATTAGAGAATTTAGAAACTAAAATACAATTTGAAACAGTTGCAAACAAATTGTAAACCAAGCGGGTGCCTTCTGCTGATTTCAGACTTTGTTAAAATACACTTAACATTGTCTAAATTGTGCTTATTTCTATTCTCTCCTCTATTTCAACTGCTGTTTTTCTGGTTTTCCCCTTCTGTACCTCTTCTGCCAATACTGTCACTGCCAAAGATCCTTATTGTCACCTTCAGCTCCGAAAGAACCATGCAGAGCTAATAACCTAACTTCATAATCCACTTAGTAACTGAGCTCATCTTGTTATTGTCCTTCTGATACAAAACAAGAGCAATGAGTGGTTTTTCGATCATATTTTGATCCTATTATGTTTTTTGGACATAATAAAATGTCCATCTTTTGGGAAAAGGAGAGGAAAAAGGAGAAATATGCAAGGGAAAATGACAGGAACAAAAGAAGTAGATAAATACAATATGAGTAAAACTATATTCAAAATAATACATAACCGATTGAAAATAAATTCCATTTTACAATTTGAGAGTAAGAGTCAGGATGGAGCGAGAAAGGTTACGGGTAACTGCTTTTAACAGAGGTCCATCCAAGTGTGAAAACACACACAAACAAACAAATAAATATCTCAGAATGACTGAAATCATAAACTAGATTTTTTTCGTGTCAAGAGCGACTTGAGAAACTGCAAGTCGCTTATGGTGTGAGAGAATTGGCCGTCTGCAAGGACGCTGCCCAGGGGACACCCTGATGTTTTACCATCCTGTGGGAGGCTTCGCTCATGTTCCTGTATGAGAAGCTAGAGCTCACAGACGGGAGCTCACCCTGCTCCCTGGATTCGAACAAATGACTTTTAGGTCAGCAGTTCTACTGTCACAAGGCTGTCTATTTTTATAGGCTGCAACAAGAGTGCTTTCTCACACTGAATGCGCTAGGCGCATTTTAAATAAGTTGTTTTAGTGCATACCAGTCCTGAAAATCTAGTTCCTGCGCTAATAGACTCACCAGAATAGCACAGCTTGGCTTAACAATGCTTTAAACAGTGTTTGTATTCTAAATGGGATGGCCCAGAATCTCGTAGTATCTACCCCTGGGGACTTCATGATATTAGCTTATTTTATTTTCAAAATAGCTTGTTAATATACTTTTTTATTTAAAAGAGGGAGATGTTGCACTTCCTCTGATTGCAGAAATGTGCTTGGGGTAAACATAATGGAAATTAGCTGATGAAATATAAATGTAATAGGGCCTTAGCGACACATATGTACGGAAGCAAGTCTCCCATGGCATATCCTTACAGAAAGTGTGGGAGAATGTCGATTAATGCTTCCTCTTATTCAATCTCACTATAGGCTGGTCTTGCTATGGCTGGATCTACACTGCCATATAAACCAGTATCGGATTCCAGATTATCTGCTCCAAACTGGATTATATGACACTACACTGCCATATAACCCAGTTCAAAACAGATAATCAGGAATCGGATAGAATCATAGAATAATAGAGTTGGAAGAGACCACACAATCAAAGCACCCCTGACAGATGGCCATTCAACCTCTGTTTAAATGCCCCCAAGGAAGGAGCTTCCACTACATTCCAAGGCAGAGAGTTCCACTGCTAAACAGCACTTACAGTCAGGAAGTTCTTCCTAAAATATTGGATTATACCAGTGGTTCTCAACCTATGGGTCCCCAGATGCTTTTGCCTTCAACTCCTAGAAATCCTAACAGCTGTTAAACTGGCTGGGATTTCTGGGAGTAAAACACCTAGGGACTCACAGGTTGAGAACCACTGGATTATGTGGTAGTGTAGATGGGGTCTAAAGCCAATGGTAGCCCAAATTCAACATCATTAAGGAAATACTGTTTTCTCCATTCCTAGGTCACACAGAAGCACCTCCTCTTGTTAATAAAGACTTACTTCACCCCAGTTTTCCCTTATATGATTATTTAAAATGCAGGACTAGTTTCTGGGAAAGTGAATGTCTCCATTTGCTTCCCTTCCCTTCCCAGAATCTGTGTTGGCTTCAATGGAAGGCCTCCATTATTGATACTCTGTGGGCCATCAAGCAAAGGTTGACAGGTACAATGACCAAATGAGCCACCTTTGCTTAGCCTCCTTGGCCGCAATGGAGAGGAGCTCCTGATCCAGGCTTCTGCCACTTCCATACCATCCTGTCCCATTCTATCCTTTCTACCAACCTTTCCATGGAGCTTGTGGAGCTTGTGGGGCTTATGCATCTTCTTGTGGGCCTTCTTCATCTTCTTCCTCATCTTCTTTTCGGCCTTCTTATCCATCACGTGGGTCCCCATGGCAACACCCCCGGGCATCAAAGGGTTAACCCCCATTCCTCCAGGCATGCCAGGAGCAGGCGGAGGGTAGGGGCCACCAGATGGGACAGGGTAACCAGGTTGGTGCCCAGGATAGGGAGGCTGAACGGAGTGCCCTGGCGGATAAGCAGGCTGCCCAGGGATGCCTCCTGGGGGAGCAGGGTAGGAGCCAGCAGGGACAGGCCCTGGAGGGAAGGCGGGGTTCACGGGAGGAGGGTGTGCGGGGTTGAAGCCGGATGGGTAAGAAGGGTTGGGAGGATAGGCGGCTCCAGGGTAGGCGCCTGGCTGGCCTTGAAATGAAAGAAAAAAGAAAGACAAAAGGAAGTGTGATCAGCTACAAGGCAAGATGTATCCAATCATTTGGTGATGAATTCCTAAGGCAGATACTGACATGGCAGTCTAGCTGTACCTGGCAACTTTGCCAGAATTGGTATCTTCAAAGCCAGGGACAAAAATTGTTTTACTCCCTGGGCTAAATCCCAGACCTCCCAAGTACTAATATTTCAGGCTCATAATGGAAGGGAAATAACAGTATCTAGCCCAGATCTTTCCAAATGTGTCGTGACAAGTTAGTGTGTCAGCTGTGTCTCACAAACGTAATGAGAAACCTCTGAGTCTATGTGAAATAAAGAATAAATAAGGACTAAACTATAAAACCATTATAATTTAAATGGTTTTATATGGATTTTTATTATGCTACATTAATTGTTTTTATTCTTGGTTTTTCTTCGTGAACGAAGATTCAGGAAGGGCTCATCCCACGCTTTCTGCAAGCGCGTTGGTGACTAAGGAAGTTGGATGTGTCCTTCGAGCCTGTGCAATGGATTTTTCTGGTGGAGTGCAGCGTGCACAGAACTGGCCTCACCCTTTAAACCAAAGGTTTGTCTGCCGGGGTCTAGCAAGCTTGGACGATGGCAGCGAGGTCCTCAGGTCGTAACTGATATGTATATATGTGTGTTGTGGCATCAAATCATTGCCAATCTGTACGCCGCCTTGAGTCGCCTTTGGGCTGAGAAAGGCAAGATAAAAATGCTGTAAATAAATAATCCTATCTGTGTGTATTTGTGTGTGTGTACATACATACCTATATACCTACATATGAAATGTGTTCATGGGATATGTTGGGTCCCCATACATTTTATTATAATTTATGGATATCTTCTTATCAAGTTTGAAAGCTGCAGGAAATCTCTCCCCTTTCTCTGTCATGACTAGAGAATGTGCATGGCCCAGAGAAGCCACCTTACAGTCCATTGGACACCTTCACCCAGAACTAAGTTGTCTGAGGTAATTTGGTTGCCAGCCAAGAGACACTTGTTAAAATGATTATTCTTTAGGCAAAAAAGAGGTTCTGTCTGAATTGACACCAGAATTTCTGTGTTCCACTGACAGAGTTCAATTACTTGAGTATCTCTTAAGGTGGCTATTTGAATGGCATTGAAAAAAACTGAAGGCAGACAGAAGGTTGTGTGTATGTGTGTGTGTTTAAAGCATATCTCTAGTAGCAAGCTCAGAATGTGCCACCTGTGACGTGTCGGTGCAGTCAATGCGCTCTGCTGAGTCACTGAAGAAAGCATCTTGTATGCAGCTAAAGCCACACACGTGGGCAGTTCTTCCAAAACAACCAGTTCCTTCACAGAAAGCAATCTTACCAAGCTCATCACAATCAATCCACTGTTTGGAAATATTATTTTTAAGAATGTAAGGGATTCTGGAAGTTACATTCCACGATTTTTTCAAGGTCTATACCAATTGTCTGTGGTTACCTCTCTATAGGAGTACTGTTGCAAAATACTTGCTATTGTCATCAAATTTTAAAGCTGGCAAATTTTAATGCCTTGATACTGAAGATACCTTGGTGATTACCCTGTCTCTTTCTAAAACCAAATGCACCCTATTTTTTTTTCTTTTGCCTCCAGTTGGGACCCTAACTATCCCCTGGGGTTCAAAGATAGCTGACATAAACCTGTGTAACTTTTATGCTCTTTCATAAACAGTATCGAGAAAGAGCAGAAGTAACAACCATGATGCTGTTACCTATCAGGACAGAAGGGCATAGGCCATACATTCCCTATGGTGAAGTAGCCTAAAGCGATGTTCCCTCAACTTTGGTTCAGATATTTTAGATGTCATCTTGTCAGAAATTTTGAGTGTTGAAGTTCCAAGATTTGGCTGACCAAGAATAGAAAAGTTTCAAGATTTGGCCAACCGAGAATGAGTCCCCTTGGAGAGAGAGGATGGAATATAAATAACTATTATTATTATTATTATTATTAATCCCATACGACCTGTTGTCCCCTTTTACCTGCATTGGGATCCCACATGGTCCTACAGAAGAGAAGTCTGTCACCTGGTGAGGAAAAGGTTTTGTTAGAGCAGCAGAGTAAAAGTAACGGGCCACCAATACAGCGCAACTCAACATGGATGGAATCAGTTTTATATTCAGATCAAAATAAACACCATTAGGTCAAATTGCACAAGACAGGCCAAATACAATGGAAAAAATGCTACGTTCTTCCATGGAATAGTTTTGAAGCAAGACAAGAGGAACAGAAAGATACCTTATTGAAGAACAGAGCTGGGATGAAAAAGATGTAAGGGGGGGGGGGAGTTTGTGTGGGTGTTTACTTTAATCTGACTCTAGTGCACTATAAAACCCATGTTGCAGATCATCTGGTGTGGCCCACCCGATAGTGCTTTTCTGCAGAGTACACTACTGCATTTTTATCTCCTTGTTTCTAGTGAATGGAAATAGAGACTAGATATTTGGGCATTAAGCCTCAACACTGTCAAAATAAAGATAAGGTGACGTTTATCTGAATTTTATATTTTGGAAAAAAAATTCTTTTATACACTGTCATCACTGTGTTAAAATATTCCAAAATTATAGTGAGCCTTTAGATGATTTATATCACTTCATGTATAGAATGCTTAAATTTTTAGTTGTGTTAAAGTAATATTTTAGACTGGTTTGTATTTAATGTTTTCGGTAGCTTTTTTGTATTTCAGAATGTTTTTAGCTCTTCTTTTAAATGAAAAAATCCAAAGTAACATTCCACAGTATAGTCCTTTCAAACTTTTTTAAACACACTGAAAGCAGAACTTAAGGTGGAGGATAAGATCTGAAATCAATATCAGCCAGTGTTAAGACTAGCAGGAATCCAAAAGACCTGTCAGGTAAAAGCAGATAAGCCAAACTTATCTTTTTTGAGAACATGTCAGAACGACCATGTAGCAAAGATTTTGATATGACCAGGAAGGATGCATAGATTACACACTATTGATGTAAGTCAGTGGTTCCTCCAGATGTATCGGACTTCGGTTCCCAAAAATCCCAGCCATCTTACCAGCTGTTAGGAATTGTGGGACCTGAAGTCCAAAACACCTGGAGGAAGAAAAGGTTAGGAACCACTGCTGTAAGTAACCAAAAGCTCAACTTCTTGTCCCCTTGCTGAATACACTTTATTCAGCATCATGTATTGACTGGTCAGACTCAGAAGTGGAGTGGGCAGAGTAAAGGCCAACATGGCAAAATAGCACGACCTAGAAGAATCCTCCACCTGGTGCAACTGTGGAGCAGAACAAACAACTCTGCATCTGTATGCTTGCCCACAATGCCCTGTCTCAGGCACAGAGGAAGAACTGTTTAAAGCTTCAGACAATGTGTTCGCTGTTGCCTATTTTGGGTCTAAAAATATTTAGCCAATTGTGCACCCTTTATTTTATCATTTTTATACTTATTTATGCATTGTTGGCACAAAATAAATAAGCATCATATATACACATCAAATCCATTATTGCAGTGCAGTTTCTAAGCACAACCCTTCACAAACATCTGTAGAAGAAAATTTCACACAATTGAAGGCCATAAATCCCAAATACAGTTATGAAACCATATCTCTTTTTAAAATTTCAGTTCCCAGAATGACTCGAGTGATGGGAGTAATTGTTTGGTGAAGAATCACCACTATCTGGGAGATAAGCTAAAGCAGGGGTGCTCACACTTTTTCAGCATATGAGCTACTCTTAAAGCAACCAAGTCCAAAAGATCTACCTGCCCCCGCCGCCGTGCGCTCTTGCCACCGCGCGTGCTCTTGCTGGTGTTTTCCGCCCGCGCAGCGCTTCTTTTGCCTGCAAGGCATTGCAGAAAGGAGAAAGCACGAGGTGGGGCATCCAGAGGGAGCGCTCCGCCCTGCCTGTATCGCCGGCAACGGAGGCTGCACAGCTGCTTCTGGACGAGAGAGAGGCAGGGCGCTCCCTCCAGAGGCCCTGTCTTGTGCTTCCTTCTTCCTGCAATGCCCCGCAGCCGAAAAAAGTACTGTGAGAGCGGAAGCCAGCAGCAGGAGAACGCATGCGTGCAGGGTGTGCGCGCGCATGGCAGGAGCGCCCCATCCGGCTGGTGAGGCCCGAAGATCACCTGGAAGAGGGCTGAAGATCTACTAGTAGCTCCCGAGCTACCTAATGAGCACCCCTAGGTTTTGTAAAACTACTAATTCCATGATTCCATAGAATTGAATCATAGCAGTTAAAGTAGTATCGAGTTGCATTAATTCTACAATGAAGATGCACCCATCAAAATGTGAACAAACAAAATGTGGACAGTCTGAATTAGCTCTTTAACAAAACTGGAAAAATCTTTTGAATTAAAACTTCACTTCACAACTTTCCAAAATTCTGTGGAGAGCCAGGTATAAAACTCCATAGATAGTTCTCAAAGAAATGTAACAGTTCACAAAATAAGGAATTGATTAGGATATTAGTCTTCAGATTCCCTGAACTGGAAGCAGATAGCATAGGACTGTGCCATGCTAGTTCAGTGTAAAGCTTGTGTGTTTTGAAACATAACTATTGTACTTAGCTGTCTCTCCTCCCCATATTGTAGACAAGGCATCTAATCTCCACTGGCATCTCAAGCGATCAAACTAGTTCTGCTAAGATTTTGTGGTGAGCACGACCTTTTGTCACTATGGCGGACATCCATCCAGTCGGTGAAAACAAGACCTGGGGCTGACTGTAGTTCAGATCACGAAGTTCTTATTGCTCAATTTAGAATCAGACTAAAGAGATCAGGGAAAACACACAGACCAGTTAGATATGATCTCACTAACATTCCTAGCGAATATGCAGTGGAGGTGAAGAACAGATTTAAGGGACTAGATTTAATAGATAGAGTCCCAAAAGAACTATGGACAGAAGTTCGCGACATTGTTCAGGAGGCTGCAACAAAGTACGTCCCAAAGAAAAAGAAAACCAAGAAGGCAAGATGGTTGTCTGCTGAGACACTGGAAGTAGCCCAAGAAAGGAGGAAAGCAAAAGGAAACAGTGATAAGGGGAGAAATGCCCAGTTAAATGCACAATTCAAGAGTTAGCCAGAAGATATAAGGAACTATTTTTAAACAAGCAATGCATGGAATTGGAAAAAGATAACAGACATGAGGCCGCTTCTAGAAAATTAGAAATATTGGAGGTAAATTTCAGGCGAAAATGGGCATGATAAGAACAAAGATGGCAGGGACCTAACAGAAGCTGAAGAGATCTGGAGAAGGTGACAAGACTATACAGAAGATCTGTATAGGAAGGATAATAATATCGAGGATAGTTTTGACAGTGTGGTGAGTGAATTAGAACCAGACATCCTGAGGAGTGAGGTTGAATGGGCCTTAAGAAGCATTGCTAACAACAAGGCAGCAGGAGATGACGGGATCCCAGCTGAACTGTTCACAATCTTGAAAGATGATGCTGTCAAGGTGATGCACGCCATATGCCAGCAAATATGGAAAACACAAGAATGACCATCAGACTGGAAAAAATCAACTTATATCCCCATACCAAAAAAGGGAAATGCTAAAGAATGCTCAAACTTTCGTACAATGACTCTTATTTCTCATGCCAGCAAGGTAATGCTCAAGATCCTGCAAGGAAGACTCCAGCAACACATGGAGAGAGAGTTGCCAGATGTACAAGCTGGGTTTAGAAAAGGCAGATGAACGAAAGACCAAATTGCCAATATCCGCTGGATAATGGAGAAAGGCAGGGAGTTTCAGAAAAACATCTATTTCTGCTTTATTGATTATTCTAAAGCCTTTGACTATGTGGATAATAAATTGTGGCGCTTTCTTGGTGGTATGGGCATACCAAATCACCTTGTCTCTCTCCTGAGGAATCTGTATAATGACCAAGTAGCAACAGAAAGAACTGACCATAGAACAACAAACTGGTTCAGGATTGGGAAAGGCATACAGCAGGGTTATACGTATTCTCTCACCCAACCTCTTCAACTTGTATGCAGAACACATCATGGGTTGCAGCTAAACATAAAAAACCAAGATTATGGCAACAAGAATTATTGATAACTGGCAAATAGAGGGAGAAAACGTGGAGGCCGTGACAGACTTTGTATTTCTAAGTGCAAAGATTACTGCAGACGCAGACTGCAGCCAGGAAATTAGAAGACACTTACTTCTTGGGAGGAGAGTAATGGCCAATCTCGATAAAATAGCGAAGAGTAGAGACATCACACTGGCAACAAAGATCCACATAGTCAAAGCAATGGTATTCCCCATAGTAACCTACGGATGTGAGAGCTGGACCATAGGGAAGGCTGAGTGAAGGAAGATAGACACTTTTGAACTGTGGTGTTGGAGGAAAGTTCTGAGAGTACCTTGGACCGTGAGAAGATCCAACCAGTCCATACTTCAAGAAATAAAGCCCAACTGATCACTGGAGGGAAGGATATTAGAGGCAAAGATGAAGTACTTTGGCCACATCATGAGAAGACAGGAAAGCTTAGAGAAGACAGTTATGCTGGGGGGAAAGGAAGGAAAAAAGAAGAGGTGTCAACCAAGAGAAAGATGGATGGATTGTATCCTCAAAGTGGCTGGCTTGATCCTGAAGGAGCTGGGGAAAGTGACGGCCGACAGCGAGCTCTGGCATGGGATGGTCCATGAGGTCACGAAGAATCGGAAGCGATTGAACGAATAAACAAGAAAATATGTCTCTCCATGGCCTGAATTGTTTGTTGATTGTTTCCCCTGTCAATTATGCTATGCTAAAAATGGCATAACCACAACATTATGTGCCCAGGGCAAACAGCCAGAAGATATAGCTACATACAAGTGCCAGGCCCTGAGAACTTCCTAACAAACAGCAAACAATATCTGGATACATTCTGCGCTATTCACACAGTCATCAGATAGGGATGACCATACATGCATTAGGCAGGGGTGGGCAATTACCAGCCCTCCAGGTGTTTTGGACTTCAACTCCCAGAAATCCTAACAGCTGGTGAACTGGCTAGAATTTCTGGGAGTTGAAGTCCAAAATACCTGGAGGGCCGGTAATTGCCCACCCCTGCATTAGATAGTGCTCATGTTAACTATGCTATTGTCTGCTTAACTCTGAAGTGTTAGAAAACACTAACATTTAGAATAAACTTTGTGTCAACCAGTGATGTGAGTACTTTGGACTGAAATGAATGCTGGGAATTGGCAGACACGTTAGCCAAAGTTATTGTTTGTTGTCTGTTTGTTTTTCCGCTCCGTTTCAGGGCTGGGGTGACAGGCAGGAGCTCACCCCATCTCAGAGATTCAAACAGCTGAACTTCAGGTCTTCAGGTCAGCACAAGGGTTTAACTCATTGCACCACTGCAGCTCCTTAGCAAAATAATTTTTTTAAACCCTGCAAAGTGTTTTGATATTTAATGAGAGATGTCATACATTTTCAAATATTTGTTTCTTTAAATCAGCATTAGATACTTGTGGTCCTTCAGACTGGTACTTCCATGTTCCTTCACTGTTGGCTAAAATGGTTAGGACTCATAGGGATATCCCATCTTAAGTAGTCTAGACTCTGGAAGGTATCAAGTTGCTCACCTTTGATTAAAATCAGGGGTAGGCAAAGTGTTTCCCTCCAGATGTTACCAGCTAGTAGCCAAAAATATCTGTAGAGCCACACTTAAAATAAAGGAAAAGTAGAGAAACTGAGCAATCAGAGATATCGACCAAATAGCCCCAGAGGGGAAGAAAAGCAACCTGGCTGTTACTGATAAGATACCTTAATAGCAGGTAACTCCCATAGCACTGTAGTTATTTCAGACAATGCATAATAATAAACACTTGTTCACATGACTGTCCATAAATTCTGCTTAAGCTACACTCTGGTAAACAGAGTATGTTCCAGTTTTAGGAGCAAGGAGCCAAGTCTGAGAGACCATCAGCCATGGCTATCTATATTAAGGGCACATCTGGAAGGCTGCACTTTGCCCATCACTAATGTATACGGTCATTAAGCAAGACGCTCTGTCAGACCTAGTTCCCTGCCCACTAAAAGGAAACCATTACATAGTTGAGAGGGTGAGGAATTAATGAATCACTGTTTTACCAACAGCAGGCTCAAGGTACAGACCAGGTCACTTGAATTAATTTTGAAAAGATGGAGTGATGCATCAGAAATCTCAAATGTAAGTACATAACATGACCTAATCCCTCTCGGCATTACTTCGCGAACGAAGATTCAGGAAGGACTCACCCCACGCTTTTTACAAGGCGAAGATAGAGATAGGTAAGTTTGGTTGCAGAAAGCACAGCAGAAAGTCTCCTTGGGTGATGTTGTTTCCAAGTTGCGGTTCTTTCTGCGTTGTCGTTTCTCTTCGAGACTCATTTGGCGTGTCTTCTCGAAAGAGGCCGCAGCATTGGGGATAGTGCGTCTCCATGCCTCCCGATGTGAGGCCAGGGTGGACCATTGTTGGTGATCAATCTGGCCGAGCCTGAGATATTGTTTTAGGTGAGTCTTTATATCTCTTTTTGGGGGCACCTCTCTTGCGCTGACCCGTGGCGAGTTCACCATAGAATAGTATCTTTGGGAGGCGGCGTACTGTAAATATCCATCAAGCTATAATCCAACCATCCAATGTATCAGATGAGCCAGATTCAAATCCTAGATCAATTATTGAGTTGTTGGAAAATGTCTTTTACGAATGGCTGTCAAACACAAACTAAATGATGCATCTTGTTCAAATGTTGACAGGAGTCAACTGACAGATGCCTGTTGACAGGAGCAGTGTTGCCCTTTCAGTTAAGAGGCAAGAAATTCAAAAAGTCATGGACTTATTGACCTGCCCTCATATATTCAAACTTCAATTTTCCCTTTGGTACAACGGGAATGATTAAGATTGGCCCTATGATCCCCAAAATGTGTGGAATTAAACAACAAATCTTGCTGTAACATTCAATATTTTCCATCTTTATGCCAGACAATCAGTCCTTCAGCATAGACCAAGTTTCACTTGACCAGTTCCTGCACTCCCAGTCATTTCATTTTGTGTCAAAAACATTGCATAAATAAGTATAAAACTGATAAAAATAGAAGGAGCACAAGCGACTAAATAATTTTTGACCAAAACCGGGCAATAGCGACCACATTGTCTGTGGCTTTAAACAAATCTTCCTCTGTATATGAGGCAGAGCATTGTGGGCAAGCATACAGATAAGGAGTTGTTTGTTCTGCTCCACAGTCACACAAGGTGGAGGACTCTTCTAGGTAGTGCCATTTGCCAGGTTGTCTTTTGATCTGCCCACTCCACTTCTGAGTCTGTTCAGAGACTTCCAAGTTGCCCATTCTTGGTTTGCCCTTGGAGGAAGACCCTCGTGGGGGGCCATCCAATTGGGATTTCCTGGTTTAGCTGCCCAGAGGGATACTCTGGCTGTTGCTGGGGGAACATTAAGAGGCATGCACTCCCAGTCTTTCTTATCTAACATATTCAAACTCTCTGAGCAAGGCCTATAATATTTGCATAGCCATCAGAGTCATTTACATAATTAATTAAACAGAAGAGGGGTCTACTAGAAAACTCAATCTTAATATTCCTTAGTGCATGATCACTGAGTATACTTCTGGTGGATAAAACTAGGAAGATTCAACTATGCTGGCATCTTGATGACCCAATTTTGGCAGATCATTTATAAGTGAACTCAGTTTCCTATCATATCAGGAGATCTAGTTTTCACTGCCCAGGAGTTCATGACAACTTCAGTAGCATCATCATTGTACACCTCGATACTAGGGGTAGCTAATTTACAGTCCTATTATGTTAATTGTTATCAGAGTTTTGCCACCATTGGGTTGACTCAAAATTTGTATTCCACTCTTTAAAACTAAGAGTGTAGTCCAACACACATTTACTCAGAAGTAAGCCCCGGAGCACTCACTAGGATATAAGTAGAGGAGAAACAGATACGGAAGAATAAAATGTGAAAGCTGGAAGAAGAAAGATCAACCATTTAAGATATACAGATGACACCATATTCCTAGCAGAAAAGAGCCAAGACTTGAAACAATTATTGAAGAAAGTCAAGAAAGAGTTTTAAGGTTTAATTGCTGGATATTGAAGGATTTTGTACAGGGGAGATGGTAATGGGTTATGAAGATTTTATTTATTTATTTATTTATTTTATGGTATTTGTACCCCGTAGCTTCTCACCCCCGCAGGGGGACTCAGCACGGCTTACATTTGCAGCACTACAGGCCGCACCACCACAATACAATATAAAAATAAACCATATAATCAACATCATTAAAAAGCATTTAAAACATTAAAAAACATTACATTAAAAACCACTACATACAATAATAATTAATTAAAGCCATCAGTCCAGTCAAGTCCAAAGTGTCAATCCAGTTAAATCCAAAGGTACAATTTACATCTGCTGCCCAAAGGCCTGGTCCCAGAACCACAACTTTAGCTTTTTTCTAAAAGCGAGGAGAGATGTTGATCCCATTTCGTTTGGGAGTGCGTTCCATAGGCATGGGGCCACTGCCGAGAAGGCCCCGTCTCTCATCCCCACCAGCCGCATTTGCGATGCTGGCGGGAGCAAGAGCAGGGCCTCTCCAGATGATCTTAGACTTCGAGATGGGACATAGAGGCAGATGCGTCTGGACAAGTAAGCTGGGCCAGAACCGTATAGAGCATTATAGGTCAATACCAGCACTTTGAA
Organism: Anolis apletophallus; assembly: GCA_030556195.1. Taxonomy (NCBI): domain Eukaryota; kingdom Metazoa; phylum Chordata; class Lepidosauria; order Squamata; family Anolidae; genus Anolis; species Anolis apletophallus. Next base: position 152,047,244 of record JARBWK010000001.1, on the reverse strand, counting down.
TTGGGCTCGGAGATGGACAGGCAACCAGTGGAGCTGACACAGCAGGGGGTGGTATCCTCCCTGTATGATGCCCCAGTTAGCATTCTGGCTGCCGCCTGTTGGACTAACTGCAGTTTCCAAACCGTTTTCAAAGGCAGCCCCACGTAGAGTGCGTTGCAGTAGTCTATTCGGGATGTAACCAGAGCGTGGACCACCGTGGCCAAGTCAGACTTCCCAAGGTATGGGCACAGCTGGCGCACAAGTCTTAATTGTGCAAAAGCTCTCCTGGCTACCGCTGAGACCTGGGGTTCCAGGCTCAGCGATGAATCCAGGATCACTCCCAAACTGCGAACCTGCGTCTTCAGGGGGAGTGTAACCCCATCCAACACAGGCTGTAACCCTATGCCCTGTTCGGCCTTTCAACTGACCAGGAGGACCTATGTCTTGTCTGGATTCAACTTCAATTTGCTAGCCCTTATCCAGTCCGACACAGCAGCCAAGCGCCGGTTCAAGGTCTGGACAGCCTCCTTAGTGACAGGTGGGAAGGAGTGACAGATTTGGACGTCATCTGCGTACATATAACATCTTACTCCGAAACTTCAGATGATCTCCCCCAACAGTTTCATGTAGATGTTAAATAACATCGGGGACAGTACTGAACCCTGAGGGACTCCACAAGACAACAGTTGTGGGGTCGAACAGGTGTCTCCCAATTTTAACCATGTTTTAACTTTTGTACTGTATGTTTTATTTTGTTGTAACCTGCCTTGGGTCCGCTTGCAGAGAAAGGCAAAGTAAAAATACCTTAAATAAATAAATAAGAAAGTGCAAAAGCAGGTCTGAAGTTGAAGATTAAGAAAACATATACAGGTATAATGGCCACAGATGATTTATGAAACTTTGAAGTACACAATGAAGACATTGAGACAGCTCAAGATTTTCTATATCTTTAGCTCCGTCAATAATCAGAATGGAGACTGCAGTCAAGAAATCAGAAGACTAGGACATGGAAGGGCAGCTACATAGGAACTGGACAAGATCCTGGACTGTAAAGGTATATCACTGAGTACAAAAGCAAAGATTGTCTCTGCCATCACAGTTCCAATTGCTATGTATGATTGTAAATACTGGACATTGAAGAAAAATAACAGCAGCAAATTAAACCCATTTGAATGTGAGGTTGGAGAAGAGTTCTGCAGATATGGTGGACTGCTAAGAAGTCCCATAAATGGATGTTCTTGAGCAATATTTATTATTTATTTATTTACCCTATTTATATCCCACCTTTCTCAACCCCGAAGAGGAGTCAAGGCGGCTTTACATATAGGCAACTATTCAATGCCTTAAAACAACATACAATTAAAACAAACATTTACATTAATAATTAAAATTAATGCACATTAAAACATTTTAAAAACATTACATTCACTGTTGAAAACCACTCCATGTACAATCGCTAATCCAGGGCCATTCCAGTAGTCATTGCACATAATCTGTATCCATTAGGCCTGGTTGATCCATAGTTCTAAATGCTTCAAAAATACTTACAAAACAAAATTTCTGGTGGTGAACATTTCAGAACTCTATCAGAATGTCATTATTATTTCATTATCGGCGATTTTAAAGCAGAACCAATTAGCAACTGCCATTTATAATGAAATTTTGAAAGTTTTGTTAAGAGTTCTGAAATGTTCACTACTAGAACTTTTGTTTTGTAAGTACTTTTGAAGCATTGAGAACCATGGATCAACCATACCTACTATCTATTATTGCACTACAATTATTCTCTGAAGGCTTGATCCCAAAGCCACATTTTTACTTTCCTCCTGAAAGCCAGGCGGGAAGGGGCCGATCTAATATTGCTGGGGAGTTCCACAGCCGAGGAGCCATCACTGAGAAGGCCCTGTCTCTCGTCCCCACAAGTCGCTCCTGCGAAGGAGGTAGGACCGAGTAGGGCCTCCTCAGAACAGTTCAATACTGAACTTTCCCTAGAAACTAAGGCCCCTTCCTCACAGCTGAATAAAATCCCACGTTATCTGCTTTGAACTGGGATACATGGAAAGGTGGACTCAGATAACTCAGTTCAAAAAAGATATTGTGGGATTTTCTACCTTGATATTCTGTGTTATATAGCTGTGTGGAAGGGCCCCAAGAAGCTGTCATACTTTTAGCCCTGTCATCAGAAGACATGGGTCACCAGAAAATAATACACAATGCGTGGTTTCGGAGAGGGAACTCCTATCCGCCAATTCCAAGCACAAAAAAGGTTCGTACTCATGCTACTCGGACCTCCGGTTCCTGCAGGCATTTGCCCAGCACTGTGGTTTAGTGGTATGGACATTGGACAATTCTACCATACTTCAATCACTCTACTGAATCGGGACCCTCCTCTGGTTTGCCTATACTGGACCTTACAAGTGCCTCATTTGAGGAGTATTAGTACACACTTATTTTTCCACTTGGTGGACATTAACAGTGTGGAACTTTTGTGATCTAACCAGGACATTTCATGACTATTTATAGCAGATTATATATATGGCACGCCTACGAGTAGTGTGAGTACGAACCTTTTTTGTGCTTGGAATCGGCGGATAGGAGTTCCCTCTCTGAAACCACGCATTGTGTATTATTTCTAAATATTTGATATGATGTATTTACGTATGAGTTTGTAAGTACAATATAGTGTATGTAAAATTCCTTGCTTGCTTTGTGTGTAGATACGGAACATATAGTAGCTTTATTCTTCTGTGTTAGATACGGTTTATCATCAGAAAATAAGACAATAATTACTGGTAAGTTAGAAGGCAGATGGAAAAGAAGAAAATCACACTGCAGATGGATGGGTTAAACTATGGAAGCCAAAACCCTGAGTCTGTGAGAGCGACCGTTCAGAGCAATTGGTGACTTGGAAAACTCTCGTCCATAAGCCAAAGTCCATTTAAAAGCAGTTGACAACAAAAAAGAGCCACATAGTAATAACACTATGTAACAGCAGTTGATTTTTTTTCTGTTTCTGGTTTGAAAGTATTATTTCCTGTTTAATTGTGCGGTACTTACTTGGAAAGTAGTTGTTCTACTCCAAAAACTTTGTTTTTGTGGCTGCCACAAACTATGTTGAATTGGTTGAGATATTCATTGGAAAAACTAGAGCAAAATGTGCTGCAGGATGTTCCACAAAAACAAAATTTTGGGCAGTTTAATAAACATTCCCCATGTGTTTTTTATGATAGAACCAATTAGGAAATGACAGTTATAACCCTGGGACAAAAATCGTGTTACAAGCCTGGCAAGACAGGGAGACACTGCTGCTTCCTCAAGACAAAAGCCAGAGTTTATATAAGTCTGATCCAAAGTGTATATTGAAATACACACAACGCCCACCCAAAATGACAACTGATCACAAGAGCGCCCACCTGCCTACCTTCAGCCCTTTCCTGCTCCTGCTGCTTCACTCTCTTCCACTCTGAAGCTGCCACTTCCTGGAACAGGATTCCATCCCCACCTCTCTCATTCCCATTGGCTTGCGGCTCTCAACGCCCTCTTCCTATAGGCTAAGGAAGATGTCTATCAACAGTTAGGCTTCAAACAGTTGGGAAGTCCTTAGAGAAATGGGGGGGGGGGGAATGTGTGTAAAGGGGATGTCATAGATTTTGGGTTGGTAATGCAGACTGAGAGTTTGGTTGAGACAGACGTTGAGCTATATCTACACAGTAGAATGAATGCAATTGGACACCACTTAAATTGCCATGGTTCAATGCTATGGGATTTATAGTTTTACAGGGTTTTAGCCTTCTCTGTGTGGATCATAATAAATTGTGGTGAGTCCTTGGTGGTATGGGCATACCAAATCACCTTGTCTCTCTCCTGAGGAATCTGTGTAATGACCAATTAGAAACAGTAAGAACTGATTGGATCAAGATTGGGAAAGGCGTGTGGCAGGGTTGTATTCTCTCACCCAACCTATTCAACTTGTATGCAAAACACATCATGCAATCAATGTCCGGGGCCTCATGGATGCAAGGCTGGGGTTAAACCTGCTGGAAGAGACACTAACAACCTTAGATATGCAGATGATACCACTCTGATGGCCGAAAGCGAGGAGGAGCTGAGGAGCCTTCTAATCAAGGTGAAACCGATGGCCGGGAGAGTTTTTGCACAATTAAAAACTTGTGCACCAGCTGCGCCCGTACCTTGGGAAGTCTGACTTGGCCACAGTGGTCCACACTCTGGTAACATCCCGAATAGACTACTGCAACGCACTCTACATGGGGCTGCCTTTGAAAACGGTTCGGAAACTGCATTTAGTCCAAGGGTGGCAGCCAGAATGCTAACTGGGGCATCATACAGGGAGGATACCACCCCCCTGCTGTGTCAGCTTCACTGGTTGCCTGTCCAGCTCCGAGCCCAATTAAAAGTGCTGGTATTGACCTATAAAGATTTTTACGGTTCTGGCCCAGCTTACTTGTCCAAACGCATCTGCCTCTATGTCCCATCTCGCAGTCTAAGATCATCTGGGGAGGCCCTGCTCTCGCTTCCGCCAGCATCGCAAATGAGGCTGCTGGGGACAAGAGATAGGGCCTTCTTGGTGGTGGCCCCTCGCCTATGGAACACACTCCCAATCGAAATAAGATCGACTCCATCGCTCCTCGCTTTTAGAAAAAAGCTAAAGTCGTGGTTCTGGGACCAGGCCTTTGGGCAGCAGATGTAAATTATACCCTTGGATTTGACTGCATTGACAATGTGTTTCGCTTGATGGCTTTAATTAATTATTGTTGTATGTAGTGGTTTTTAATGTAATGATACAATGCTTTTAATGATGTTGATTATATGGTGTAGTTGTATATTGTATTGTGGTAGTGTGGCCTGTAGTGCTGCAAATGTAAGCCGTGCTGAGTCCTCCTGTGGGGTGTACAAATACCATAAATAAATAAATAAATAAATAAATAAATAAATAAATAAATAAATAAATAAGAAAGTGCAAAATCTGGGTGTCAGCTAAACATAAAAAAACGAAGATTATGGCAACCGGACTGATTGATAACTGGCAAAGAGAGGGAGAAAACGTGGAGACCGTGGCAGACTTTGTATTTCTAGGTACAAAGATTACTGCAGGAAATCAGAAGATGCTTACTTCTTGGGAGGAGAGCAATGTCGAATCTCGATAAAATAGTGAAGAGCAGAGACATCACACTGGCAACAAAGATCCGCATAGTCAAAGCAATGGTATTCCCCGTAGTCACCTACGGAGGTGAGAGCTGGCTGGACCTTAGGGGAGGCAGAACAAAGGAAGATAGATGCCTTTAAACTGTGGTGTTGGAGGAAAGTTCTGAGAGTGCCTTGGACCACGAGAAGATCCAACCAGTCCATACCTCAGGAAATAATGCCTGGCTGCTCATTGGAGGGAAGGATAGTAGAGGCAAGGATGAAGTACTTTGGCCACATCATGAGAAGACAGGAAAGCTTAGAGAAGACAATCATGCTGGGGGAAATGGAAGGAAAAAGGAAGAGGGGCCGACCAAGGGCAAGATGGATGGAGGGTATCCTTGAAGTTACTGGCTTGACCCTGAAGGAGCTGGGGGAGGTGACGGCCGACAGGGAGCTCTGGCATAGGCTGGTCCAGGAGATCACAAAGAGTCGGAAGCAACTGAACGAATGAACAACAGCAGCCTTCTCTGGCAAAAAGTGTTGGTTCCTCCCCAAACTACAACTCCCAGGACTCCATAGCTATGGCAGTTAAGTTGGTATCAAGTTGTGTTAATTCCACAATGCAGATGCACCCCTAAACTTATATGGGTGATAGGGTTTTGTAGATGTTTCTCAAGCTTCAGAACTACACTCTTGGAAAGCTGGACCATTTAAGGCAATTGAGTGAGCTCCCGCTGTTAGCCCCAGCTAACAGTGGGGGGGGGGGGGAATAGAGGGGCTTCACCTTCTGCCAATCTAGCAGTTTGAAAACATGCAAATATGAGTAGCTCAATAGGTACTGCTTCTGCGGGAAGGTAATGACACATCATGCAGTCATACTGGCCACATGACCTTGAAGGTGTCTACGAACAACACCACCTCTTTGGTCCAGAGATGGAGATGAGCACACATACACACACACAGAGTTGGACGCAACTGCACATAATGTTAGGGGAAACTCTTACCTTTTTTTAAAAGCTAGCTTCAAACTGCAGCAATCAGGCCATAAATTCCCATAAAAGCGCATAAAAGAAACTCTTTCATGAGCATTACTGGTCTGTTCTATAATCACCATCTGCACTGCAAACCCATTCTAGGATTTTCTATGTATTCATCTGAACAGCCAAACCACTTTCTTCAATATTGGTTTGGAACTGCGTTAAAATGGATGGAAAAGATGAGGCCCAAGTGGGAAATAGAGCAAGACTGTTGTGTATTGAAGTTGGGGATTTGCAGCAGGTGTGTCACTTCTCTTGAACAGGCTGACTGGCATATTGTGAAAACAAAGTCCATCTCAAAAGGCGGAGCTGATGAACAAAGGGACACGGTATTTATTTAGTACACTAGCAGAGTTTGCATTGGAACAAGTGAAACCAAGGGGGGGGGGGGGGGGGGGAGAAATAGGAGTGCCACCAAGAATTAAAAGAAGTTGAACAACTGCGTGCTTGTTCTACAAGGTTGACTTCAAAAGCCACTGGAGTATATTTTGGAAAAAATGCAGAACCATTTATCTGAAATTATTCCTCACTGTGTTTAATTCTGATAAATTTTGTGTGTTCAACATGATATAGTAAGATATAAAGTAAAAGAATGGATACATTAGGGGAGGTTATGGTCCAGTGTGACTTTAAGATCTTTTGGGGAGGCCCTGCTCTCGGTCTCGCCCTCCTTGCAGGTGCAGTTGGTGGGGACAAGAGACAGGTCCTCCTCGGTGGTGGCCCCGCAGCTGTGGATTTCCCTCCGCAGTGACATTAGAACAGCCCCCTCGCTCTTAAGCTTCAGGAAGAATCTTAAGACCTGGCTATTTAGGCAAACCTTTGGGGATTAATATGACCCATAAGTATGATGGAAGAATGGCAAAGCAATTGGTTCAATGTTTACAAAGCTCAGTTGCTGCTTGACTTTTTATATGTTTGATATGTTTTAATCGTTTGAAAGATTATTTCAATTGATATGTATATTTTTTACAGTTTTATAATATCGTGTTTTATTGTCACCTTACATAAAAGCCATGCATGACCTACGGTCCTTTATTCAAGCACTTAAGACCTGGCTCTTTAGCAGACCATTTAACCTGTAATCTAATCTTAATACCTGTTTGTGTAAGCTTACTCTGTTTTTATCTTGTTTTTATGAAAGTCGCCCAGAGCACCTCGGATGGAGGGCGACTAATGAAATAATAAATGATGATGATGATGAATCTGGCATTGGTTTATTGCCATAGTTTGTACGCCGCCCTGAGTGTCCCCCCTTCAGGGGTGAGAAGGGCGGGGTATAAGTAATGTAAAAAAATAAATAAATAGAGCAAACATGGCTATTTAAACTTTTTGTCCTACAACTCCCATGAGCCCCAGATAACATAATCAATACTACATGGTTATAGGGGTTTAAATCCAGTACAGGCAGTCCCCAAGTTGCAAACCCATTAGGTTCTGTAGGTTTGTTCTTAAGTTGAATTTGTTTGTAAATTGGAACAGGTATATTTTTAAAGTGTAACTCCAACCACATGTGTGTGTGTGTATATATACACACACACACATATACATACATTCTTCTTGGCTTTTCTTCGTGAACGAAGATTCAGGAAAGATTCATCCCACATTTTCTACAAGCGCGTTGATGAAAAAGGCCAATCTGAGATAGGCAAGTCCGGTTGCAGAAAGCACAGCAGAAAGTCTCCTTGGGTGATGTTGTTTCCAAGTTGCGATTCTTTCTGTGTTGTCATTTCTCTTCGAGACTCATTTGGCGTGACTTCTTGAAGGAGGCCGCAGCATTATGGATAGTGCGTCTCCATGCCTCCCGAAGTGAGGCCAGGATGGACCATTGTTGGTGATCAATCTGGCCGAGTCTGAGATGTTGTTTCACGGAGTCCTTATATCTCTTTTTGGGGGCACCTCTCTTGCACTGACCCATGGCAAGTTCACCGTAGAGTAGTATCTTTGGGAGGCAGTGGTCCTCCATCCTAGAGACGTGCTCTGCCCAGCGCAGTTGTGTTCTCAATAGCATGGGCTCAATGCTGGTGATCCTTGCTTGCTCAAGGGCAGCAAGGAGACCCCTTTTCCTCATGACATTTCCAGGAGTGAAGTTCTCTTCCGAGGGATAGATTTGTCTCACTTCCTGTTGTCTCACCCCCGTTCTTAACTATAAGTCGTTTGTAAGTCAGATCTTTGTAATTTGGGGACTGCCTGCAGTATACATAGGTCAACAGATTAGCCACCCTGCTGCTCTACAGGAAAAAAGAAATAGGATTCTCTACAAACCAGTGGGGGAAATATTAACCTTGGGAAGATGCTTTGGGAATGATGATACCCTTGGCCAAATGTTCTCTTTTGGTCCCCTTGACAAACTTATCTGCTGGCATGAGGGAGTCAGCCTCATAATGCCACAGGGGAACTGCGTTTATTAGGTTCCATTTTACTGCCTACAGTAACTTAGAGCAGCATTAAGTGTACACCTATGCTATAGAATTAATATAGTTTGACACCACTTTAACTGCCATGGTTCAATGCTATGGAATCCTGGGAGTTGTAGTTTCGTTGAGGTACCAGCAGTCTTTGGGAACCATGAATAAAGATCTTGTGAAACTACAACTCCCAGGATTCCCATAGTATTGAACCAGAGCCATTAAAGTGATTACAAACTGCATTAATTCTACAATTTTGCCTAAGAGGCAAAAGGAGTTAAATTTGTGGCTTCTGTATCCCAGCCACTCAATGCTGATCGAAATGAAGCATTAAAAGGAAAATGGTTTAAAGTGGGACTAGGACAGATATAGTCAATTATATTTACTAAGATCCAGGATGCTATATGCTCACACCTGGATTATAGTTTTGAGGAGTGTGTTTTATTTTTTCAAATGCACATGTTTTTGGCATCAAAGTTATTATGCTATTTAACAACTAACTTGTTACCTTATTTATTTATTTAGAAAGGAGATTCCATCTGAACATTAGGAAGAACTTCCTGACTGTGTGAGCTGTTCAGCAGTGGAACTCTCTGCCCTGTAGTGTGATGGAGGCTCCTTCTTTGGAAGCTTTTAAACAGAGGCTGGATGGCCATCTGTCGGGGGTGCTTTGAATGCAATTTCCTGCTACTTGGCAGGGGGTTGGACTGGATGGCCCATGAGGTATCTTTTAACTCTATGATACTATGATTTGTATCCCGTCCTTCTCAACCCCTGAAGGGGGACTCAGGCTGGCTTACAATCTTTAACTCTTTTAAAACATTTTTGCAAAGTAACTTAAATAATCACCTTTGGGTACTTGCTTAAAACATCTGAATAGAAGAAAAGGCTGGTCTGTGGTGACATTTACACTGACCCTTTAGGTCAGATAGGGGCCAGTTCAGCTTAATGGTGTCCAAATGCCACACAGAGCTGTTTCAGGGTAATGTGGGGTAACGCCACTTTATCACAGCCTTGCCTTCTTGTAACCAAAGTTGGGAGATTGTCCAAATTCCGATCCAGAATTTAGACCATCCTCCAACTTTGGACCCATCTGAACAGTTGGACAGGCCCGGATTAACACCTTTTTTGCACCCTAGGCCACACTTTGGAATTACGCCCCTTTAAGCCAACCTACCGCAACCCCCTCCCCACATCCTTTCATCTGCTCGTCCCCTTAGGGCCCCACATCCAGCTCTCCCGGTGTGGCCCCACTAGGTCCGCCACAGGAGTTTCCCTCTCGGCAGGCACTATGGATGCAGGTATGGGTGGAGGAGCCTCCTCCCCGCTGCCAGGGCTTGAGGCACTTGGCTCCTACCTGGTATCAGGGATTGCGCATGCGTTGTAGTCAGCAGCTGTACCAATGCCGCTCTTCTCCCCAATACCGGGGCTTGTCGCATTGGGCTTCTCTCCTGTACTGGGGTTTGCGCATGTGCCGTAGCTGGCAGTTGCGCTTCTCTCTCCAATAAGGAGGAGTCTCTTCCTTTTGTTGGAGGAGGAATACCAGCTTTCATGGTGTTAGGGCATGCACAGACTGCGCAATGGAGTTTCCTGTACTTGCACTGAAGGAGCCAACAAGTAGATGCTGTCGGCATCGAGGGAGTTAATTGTTTCTCCTGTCGACGTCGACGCCAGTGTCGAGAGCCCCTGCGCATATGCCGTTTGCGCAACAATAACAGAGGCAGGAGCTGGTATTCAGGAAGTGGCAGGGGTGGCGCCGAAAAGGAGGACCTCCGGTATCCTTCCTTCCTCATCTCCATGCGCGTTGCGTTTTTATTTGTTTCAAAAAAAATTGGTCCGTGATCTGCGCCCCCCCCCCCCGGCGTGCACCCCTGGGCCATGGCCTAGGTTGGCCTTATGGGTAATCCTGGCCTGCAGTTGGACCAGTTCTGGAATTGTTCCTCTGGGAAATGAATGCCGCATTCTGTCCATGTCCCAAACTGACTTTTTAAAAAAAGTTCTGAAGATTGGCTATTTCTTTACCATCTCATTTGGTGATACTGTGTAGCAATCCCTAGCAGGAAGAAGTACTGAAATTCAAACGTCTGGTAGGCTACGGTATCTGTGCAGGCCTGAGAAAGAACACGCATCACACCTAGCATTTGAAGCCTAGAGCTTGAAATAAAATTCCTTTTCTAGGCTATAGCTCCCAGAATGACTATTGCTCTGGGCTCTCGTCACCTTCTAACAGTCTCACTTTGCCTAATGGGAGGTCTGACCCTGCCAATTTAAATCCATAGCGTATATACAATTCATATGAGGGACAAACTTCATTGTATGGATTATACCAGTGCTGTCCAACTTCTGGCAGGTCCAGGGCCGGATAAGAGGTCACTGATGACCTCGGGCCGCTCGCCCCGCCCCCAGGCCCGCCCCCAGCCCAGGCCCCGCCCCTCCTAAAGCCGCCGAAAGGAGGAGTAGGCGGCGCCAAGAGCAGCGCGTCACAGGCCTGGCGTGGCGCGCTGCTGTTGGCACCGCCTACTCCTCCTTGTCGGCGCCCCCCCCCTCCCTTCCTAGGCCGGGGGAGCCGCCGAAAGGAGGAGTAGGCGGTGCCAAGGGGCAGCGCGTCACAGGCCTGGCGTAACACGCTGCCCTGCCCTTGGCACCGCCTACTCCTCCTTTTCGGCGCCCCTCCTTCTAGGCCGGGAGCCGCCGAGGAGGGTAGGCGGTGCCAAGAGCAGCGCGTCACGCCAGGCCTGTGACGCGCTGCTCTTGGCGCCGCCTTCTGCCCTTTTCGGCGGCTCCCCGCCTCTAGGTAGGAGGGGGGCGCCAAAAAGGAGGAGCTAGCTCTCTTCCTCCTCCCTGCCCCGCCTCCCCTCCCCCAGCCGCCTTTAAAAAAAAAAAAATCAATTTTTAAAAAATTTAAAAATGGCGGCTGAGGGCATAGGTGGGGCCGTGTCAACAGGCTACGGGGCCGAATCCCCCAGGGCCGCCAGTTGGACAGCCCTGGATTATGCAGCTGGAGGCTTCACTTGCTTAGATGTAACTAGGCAAGCACTGAGCAGGCAAGTGATCAAGCTGTTATGGAAGTACAGCCGCCTTAGGGCGAATCTACACCATAGAATTAAAGCAGTTTGACACCACTCCAACTGCCATGGGTCAATGCTATGGAATCATGGGAGTTATAGTCTTCTCTGCCCAAGAATGCTGGTGCGTCACCAAACTGCAGCTCCCATGATTGTGCCTTAGGGCCCTTCCAAACTGTCCTTTATCCCAGGATCTGATCCCAGATTATCTGCTTTAAACTGGAATATATGAGTCCCCACTGCCAGATAACCTGGGATAAACAGATAATCTGGGATCAGATCCTGGGATATAGGGGCAGTGTGGAAGGGCCCCTAGCACAGTAGTTCTCAACTTGTGAGTCCCCAGGTGTTTTGGCCTATAACTCCCAGAACCCCCTGCTGTTAGGACAGGTTGAGAACCACTGCTAGAGGCACAATCCCAGTTTCTAAAAGGATAATAGCAATATATAGGTCTTTCCACAATCCTGGTAACAAATACTTACACAAATACCAGGGAGAGGGGGAACTCTTCTGTGGGCCAGAACAATTCGCAAGTTTATGGCAACTAGAGTAGTTACTCCATTCATACACACTGGTGTACAGTATAATGCGTTCCCAGGTGATATCCTGTTTTCTGTATGATTTTCTTCAAGTGCCCATTTGCACTATATTTGTATTAATACCTAGCAGTCATTGTGCCATCAAGGTTACTGCTAAAAAAAACACCCTGGCTCATTGCGGTTGCCCCTGACTTTCAATTAGCTTTCCTGGGGGAAAAAAACCCTTTGAATGTCTAGCAAGACGTGATGGTGTGACTTTGATACAACTCAGGAAATCTTTTGATTTTAGTTGCTTCCTTGCTACATGGTGTCCAAAAATAAGAGCACAATAGCAATATAAATTTAATCCTATTTGAAAATTATATAAATGTCATGAGCCCCACCCACAAACCACAAAAACTGTTGGCTAACTCAAGTCATTAGTCTCAGAAAGCCCCATTGAGTGAGTTGGACTTGTTAACTCTATAGGTTTACTACAGTTCGGGCTAGCAAGTGAATTTCCAATTTCATGTTGGGGACAGAGCTGATAAAAAAAACCTATCAAGATTCCCGTCTGTCTCTCTATAATGACATCATTTTGATATTAGACTAGACCAGTCATTAGCATCCCACAGCTGATATTTCAGGCCCAAAACTTACTATCTCTGTGATAGTGCAGACAAAGGTTGGAGAGCTTGACCAGATTTAGAAGTGCATCTACACTAACCAGATAAATCTAATTTCAAGGACTTTGGAGCTGCTCCGATGCAGCTGGGAAGCATCCTGGAATCTTTTGGCTATCCATACAGCCAATCAGTCTCAAGAGTGCATTGGGGCTGTCAGTACATCGCTATCAGCAGGCAACTTCCTCCTAGAATGAAGGGACACACACTTATGGTCACATTGCTTGGCACCAGAAATGATATCACTATGGCATCGACAGCAAGCCTCCGGAATGGAGCTGCTTGCTGGTGGCAACATTTGGGGGGGGGGGGGGAGAGATAGCTGTTCAAAGCTTTGATACTGTGGGATCAATCCATGTTCTGTTGATGTGGATTAACATTTGGATGCAATAATTCTACTGTAACTCCAGCTATGTGCCATGGGAGCTCAGTAATGAGTCCTTTTTATTTTGGCCATGTAGATATTCATTCATTCAATTTAATATTTGTTAATCACCCTCCATCCCAGATGCTCCGGGCGATTTACATAAAGATACAGCATTAAAACAGACAAGCATTAAAATCAGAATTATAAAACAAATGCTCTATTAAAAAGCCAGGTCTTAAGTGCCTGCACATGGCTCTCAGATAAGGAAGCAGAGAGTTCCATAGAACAGGAGCAGTAATAGAAAAGGCCCTGTATCTCGTACTATCAAGACGTACTTCTCTGGGACCTGGTTCATACAGAAGATTTCGTTGAGTGGGGCGAGGTGACCATTGATGGTGGAGAGAAGAGAGGCGGTCTCTGAGATAAGCTGGCCCCTGGCCATACAAGGCTTTAAAAGTTAGGACCAGCATCTTGTACAGGGCCCGATATTCCATTGGGAGCCAATGGAGATGTCGCAGCATAGGAGTTATATGGCATTTCATCGGTGATTTAGCGAGTAGCCTGGCTGCTGCATTTTGGATGATCCGAATTTTCCGGATCCTTGACCAAGGGAGGCCAATGTACAAGGCATTGCAATAATCCAGCCTAGATGTAACCGTGGCATGGATGACTGTTGCCAAGGCCTCACTTGAAAGGTAAGGAGCCAACTGCCTTGCCTGGCGAAGATAGAAACAGGCCTGCTTGCTAACAGCAGCAATTTGGGACCCCATGGTTAGCTGTGTGTCTAAGACCACACCCAAACTCTTAACAGTAGCGGATGGAGAAAGGGGAGCACCATCAAAGGTGGGCAGATGGTGCAGCACACCTACCGGGTGGCCAGGCCACAAGATCTCAGTCTTGGCCAGATTCACCTTCAATCTGCTGGCACGCAGCCAATTTGACATGGCTTCGAGACACAAGATGAAACTGTCCGGTACTGAGGTTGCTCCAGGCTCCAAGCGTAGAAGGAGTTGGGTGTCGTCTGCATATTGGTAACACTCCAGCCCAAAACTCCGCATTAGACTGGCAAGTGGCTTGACATAGATGTTTAAAAGGGGGGGGTGGTGGAGAATTGCACACTGAGGCACCCTACAAGACAGAGGGGATCTTTCGGAAATACCAGCCATAAATTCCACATGCTGACCCCGACCTCGGAGGAATGAGTCAAACCAACTAAGGGCCTGGCCATGAACTCTGGATATGGCAAGTCGATTGATCAGTATGTCATAGTTGATTGTGTCGAATGTGGTGGTAAGATCAAGCAGTACCAGCAGTGCTGACCCCCCCTGTCGAGCTGGCAGTGGAGTTCATCTGTAATGGCGACCAGGACAGTCTCTGTCCAATGGCCAAGGCAAAAACCAGACTGGAAAGGGTCCAGACCAGCTGTGTTGTCCAAAAACTGCTGCAGTTGCCCTAGTACAGCCCGTTCGATCACCTTGCCTAAAAATGGGAGATATGAGACCGGTCGATAATTGGCAATGGCCTAAATAAGCAGATTTTAGAAATAAGCATTAGGTCAATGAGCTCAAAATTTGTGTATAATCTGACTAACCAGGTAATATAGCTGTTCAAGAGAGGAAGGGGGAGAGAGAAAACGTTTTTTAAATGGTGGCTGCTAGTTGTTGATATTCTTACCTATAGCACATGACACAGAGAGTGTTTTTCAATTTTGCTGGAACTTGTAGAAGATTCATTGCCAGACCTTGGGGAGTACCACACCAAACAGCTCTGTGCAGCTACTGTCCAGATCTGTACAATAAAACAACCCATCAACTAAGAAACAACAAATGAGATTTAGAGATGGGCTTAAAGCTAACCTTTAAAAATGTAGTATGAACATCAAGAACTGGGAAGCCCTGGCGCTCGAGCGTTGTAACTGCAGGTCAGCTGTCACCAACAGTGCTACGGATTTTGCAGAGACACTAATACAAAGCGAAAGCGAGCAACGTGCTGAGAGAAAGGCATATCAAGCAAACCCTTGTTGTGACTGCCTTCCATCTGGAAATCTGTGTCCTCAGTGTGAAAGATTTTGTGGATCCAGAATAGGTCTTCATGGTGATTGATGGATTCACCCCTTAAACTCTATCTCTGGAAGACAATCATACTCAGCCATGAGGGATTGCCCATCATGATGTCCACATCTGTACAATAAGACAAGCCTTCAGCTAAAACACCTAGTATTTCATTCTCTTGCCTGGTTCCAAATGGTTGAGGCACCCGAATGCACACACTTATCTTCTCTCTTCCTAGTCTTTTCCTTTCATTCCTGGCTATTTGATGCACTCATTCTGTACAGCTTGGATGCCAAGCCAGAAAGCTTTGGTAGCATCTCATTGTAGGTGAGTACTCAGGCAAAAAGCTACCTTGTAGGCCAGTGTTTCCCAACTGCTGTGACACGGCACAGTAATGTGCCGTGACGGACCTCCTGCTGTGCCGCGAGAAAAGCTCTCTGCCACCATTCCTTCCCCCCTCCTCCTGCCGAACTCCTGCTGCTTTGGGGAGGAGGAGGAAGGGCCGGGCGGCGGTGAAGAAAAAGAAGAAGGGGCCGGGGCCCGTCTCCTTCAGCCGTTTCTCCAGCCAGCCTCCAATCTGCCATGACTCCCGCCATGACTCTCGCCCCGCCCCCTCCCCCCAAGGGGAGGAAAAGCCCCGCCCACTGAAGCCCATCCACCACTCATGCTCCTCCTCCTCTGCGTGGCTTTGGCCTGGCTCCGCCCCCTCCCCCAGCTTTGGCTCTCCCAGAGCTTCTCCAGCCTTGAGGGGGCAGTGCCAAGCCAGCATTGTGCTGGCTGTGCCACCGCTAGCTTGGCACTGCTCCCTCAAGGCTGGAGAAGCTCTGGGAGAGCTGAAGCCGGGGGGAGGGGGCGGGCATGGCGCGGCCTGGCTTCTCCCCCGGCTTCGGCACTCCCAGAAGCTGCTCCCAGCAGGCCACCACCCCCCAGCTGTTCTTTACTGTGTTAGAGTGTCATTTTGTGTCATTTTGATTGGTGGTGTGCCCCTGGATTTTTTTAATGTTAAAAGTGTGCCGCGGCTCAAAAAAGGTTGGGAAACACTGTTGTAGATAAAAAACAAATTAATTTCTCCATCAGTGTGATTTGTGAAGACTGTTGTCTCCACACCGAGAGATCCAGCAAAGCACAACAATCACTGACCTTTCATTTGCCACCTGTAAACCTGGCAACCTTACTTGGCATCCATTTCCTCATCCCATGTGGTTGGCTGCAGTACTAGGGTTGGAAGCAAGCATGGAGAAACAGGCAACATGATGAGATCAACTCCTGTGTTTCCATAAATAAGTACCACAGAGGTTGCGCTTGACATAGGGTTGCCATTTTTAGTACCAATCTTATTTTCAGCACCATATCTCATTCTGCTTTTAGACAATGCCATTTGTGTCAATATGGATTGTCTTCCTTCACGGTTAGCAACAAAGTCCTGCATATATGTTTAAAATACTGCTTGCCTAAAATTGTGTCAGATTACATTATTTCTAAAATCATTCACAATATGGGAACACCTTTGCTTTTACTTTCTTTTAGAACTGAGAAGAAATCCAGTGCGGAGAGCAGAGCCTGGGTGTCTGAGTACTTGCGTCAAGGACACAGGCCCTGCGTTTTCTGGTGGGTCCTGGCCTCCAGCCAAGCGGTTTGATGTATGATATGGAAACAAGCCACCCTTTTCCCTTCTGATGAGGTTGCAAGAATGCAATTCTGCTTGACAGCTGAAGGTCAAAAGGAGAACGCAGCTGAGCAGCCAGACCCCTTCTGCTCTCTTTATTTTCCCTTTATATCCTGAAGGCCTGAAACAGCTGGCGAGATGTTTATTTGATCACATTTCTATCCCTATCTTCTCCCCCAAGGGATTCAAGAGACTCCCTATTACAGGGACATACTATTGAACTATACAACCTCAAGAGGTAGGATCAGGTTGACCCAGGTAAGGCCACCCACATTTGTTTCTTATGTGAGCTGAGGTTGTAAGCAATTCCTCCTGACTCAAGACTATTGTTCAACCCACTGGCTCTTATCCTGTTTCAGAAAGCAAAATAGATGTGTCGCATTACAGCCCATATCGGAAGCAACTGAAAATGTTATGGATCTGTCTTTGGGGAAATATTATTTCCTACTTTGTATATTTCTTGCGATTGCAAATAGGATATACAGCAGTGTTTCTCAACCTGGGGATTGGGACCCCTGGGGGGGAGTCATGAGGGGGTTTCAGAGGAGTTGCTGAAGACCATCAGAAAACATATGTCTGATGGTTTTAGGAATCTTTTTGGCAGAGAAGGCTGACAATCTCTTAGTCTGTCCTTCTCTTGCTTTTTGGAAACAAACAGTGAATCTTCCCACCAAAAGCCCTCCTCCTCTGTGATTTGCCAGCCTCTCGACTGGCCTCTCAGCCAAGGGGAGGGCTGTTTCTGAGACTCCAAGTGGGAATGGGAGAGGAAGTGTCCTTGGTGTATGGCAGCGTGGTGTGCACATGCAGGCGAGGGAGAGCATGCGAGGCTGAGGGGAGGCTCGCGCCAGTGAATGTGATTTTCCTGTTTCTTGGTAGGGGGTTGGACTGGATGGCCCGCAAGGTCTCTTCCAATTCTATGATTCTATTATTCTACTCTCTTAATCCCATATCCTCATATTTCCATTACTCCATGTTTTGATAAAGCAGTAGTTAATTTTAAAAGTATAATAAAGTAAAATTAACAGTTATGGAATAGTGAAGGAAAGGTGAAGAGAGTGGGAGAGGAGGATAGTCCTGATGATGTGCTAGACCAGTGTTTCCGAACCAGTGTGCCATGGCACACTAGTGTGCCGTGAGCGATCATCAGGTGTGCCATGGGAAATTGGAACATCCAATACCCTTTCTTCCCCCTCCTGCACTCCCCCCCTCTTCTCCACTCAGGCTCCCTTCTTCCCAGCCTCGCTCTGCTCGCTTTGCCTCGCTTTGCTCTGGGGTGAGTCTGCACAGAAGTGCCCGCACGGGTCACGTCTTCCTCCCTCCCCCTTCCCCTCCTGAACACGCTCATGCTGCCCCTTTGGATCAAAATGGCGGCAGAAGCAGCAGTGTAGAAGAAAAAGTAAGTGTTCGGCAGGAGGGGGAAGAAAGGGCGCGAAGGGGAAGGGGGAGGAAGACGTCTCTGTCGAAAGCTGGTATGGGCAAACTTGGACCTTCCAGGTGTTTTGGACTCCAACTCCCACCATTCCTAGCAGCCTCAGGCTCTCCCCCCCCCCCCTCAGCCATTTAAGCAGGAAAGGGCCTCAGGTTATTAGGAATGGTGGGAATTGAAGTCCAAAGCACCCAGAGGGCCGAAGTTTTCCCATGCCTGTTTTAGGGACCTTAAAGTGGTGAGCCTCCTTCCAACATTGTGATTCTGGATACAAAACAAACAACAACATAACATAACATTGTTTGAGTCTACAGTGCTCTCTGGGTGTAGGTGAACTAGAACTTCCAAACTCAAGATCAATTCCCAAGCAAACCCTTTCAGTACTTTCTGTTGGTAATGAGAGTTCAATATGCTAAGTTTGGTTCAATTCCATTGTTGCAAGAGTTCAGGATGCTCTTTGATTGTGTGTTAACTATAAATCCTGGAAACTGTAACTCCCAAATGTCAAGGTCTATTTTCCCCAAACTCCATCTGTGTTCACATTTGGGCATATTGAGTATTCATGCCAAGTTTGGTCCTGATCCAACATTGATTCAGCTCACAGTGCTCTCTGGATATAGGTGAACTACAACTCCAAAACCCAAGGTCAATGCCCACCAAACTCTTACAGTATTTTCTCTTGGTTATGGGAGTTCTGTGTGGGAAGTTTGTGTCTTTCTGCCATTCCTGCCAGGATATCTATGTTGTGTTCATTGAAACAGGCCCAGGTTTCACACTGAGTGTATAAATACATTTAAAAACATATTAACTATATGTATTACTGTGTTAGAGTGTCATTTTGGTTGGTGGTGTGCCCCAGGATTTTGTAAATGTAAAAAATGTGCCACGGCTCAAAAAATGTTGAAAAACACTGTGCTAGACACATAAGTGGAGTGGACACATTGCATAAGGTAGGTGATGGGAACATTGCAAGACTGGCAGTTAGTGATGGTGTTTGCCCCAGCAATAGCAGGGCTACAGGTTAATTGTGGGGAGGAGGCAGACCAGTAGTGGGATTCTTGTGGCGTCATACAATAGAGTTTCAAATATGTTTTCCCTTTCCTACGCAAGAGAGATCAGAATTTCATTTCTATAGTCACACACTTCAAATCTGGGGAATTTCCTTCTGAAGGAGACTCACCTGGCAACCTTCACAATAGCATTCCTCCAACTACGAAAGACTCCTCCAGCAGGCGTTTGCTTTGTCAAACTGCGGGTGTTTGAAATACTTATGTTCTCTTTTTTTCTGACATTCTCTGTTGTTTCTAACTATCTTTTTTATCTGATGTCTTGCTGTTATTTTAAACTGCTGTTGTAAGCTGCCACAACCCCTATAATGGCAGAGTGAAGTGTTTCTAAATCAATAAAAATACTACACATTCTCAGCATTTATTCATTCATCGCTTAGCTCTTCATGTGAAATGCCTTCTGTATGTCAAGTATAAAAATAAAAATACACTTGGCCTTGCCTGCAGGCTTCCAATCTAAAATAAAAACTAGACAGAAAAGCAAAGGGGAAGGAAGGTACAAAAAAAGATCGCCATATTTACATCATCAAAAAAATTGGGAATGTGAAGAAGTACAGATTTGCATGAAATTTCATGTGCTGTAAATATATCTGTGACTAAATTTAGAAATAATAGTACTGTAGAGCCTCACTTATCCAACCTTTGCTCATCCAATATTCTGTATTATCCAATGCAGTCTACCTCCCGCCTGGATCCACAGCTGTTTCAATACATTTTGATATTTTGGTGTTTAATTTGTACATACAGGTGTTACTACAAGAGTTGAATGAAAAGTAATGCCTCCACCTTCATTACTTGGATTTGGAAGGGAATATTTTCATAAATCAAATGCAGAAATAACCCTTAGAATGTGCTCTTTAACTATCACTATTCACATTTCCACATAATCACCAGACAATTGGATACATTTCTGCCAACAATAAACAAGTTTCCTCAAGCCGTCACGGAAGATGTTGACATTCTGTTTCCGCAACCAGCATCCCACAGTTCTCTCAATGTCCTCATAAGAAGCATAATGATGTCCCTGCAGATCTTCTTTCATTAATGGGAAGTCAGACGGTGCTAAATCTGGACTGTATGGAAGATGCCATACAGTAGTAAGATCCAGTCTCTGAAGTTCTGCTGTGGTAGCATGAGAAGTGTGTGGTCACAGGACGTCCAACTCTTTGTTTGTCACGCAAATCAGATGTTCCCATCTCAACATCTTGAAACTTACTCGCCAAACGACGCACAGTACTCACATCAACAAAATCACCAAAAACAGCTTGCATTCTCTGATGAATCTCCTTTGGGGTGACACCTTCTGCTGTCAAGAATTCAATGACTGCATGTTGCTTAAGTCGCATTGACCGGCCGTCTGTGCAGGGTTCCATACTTCACACTTTAACAACTCAACTGTTCAATGCTAAGGCTTCCTGCCAAAATGGAACTATAGAGGAGAGTCTACTGAACAAGCCAGTACCCAGGGGCGGATTTAACAGTATGCAAACTACGCAGCCACATAGGGCCCCACGTGGTCAGGGGCGCATCTGGTTGGCAGGTTCCGTGCATATGCCATTGGTGCAGCGTGACTCCAGCTGGACGAGGATGCGAATCGCACTCCACGGGGCCAAAAGGAGGAACTTTTTGCAGCCAGAGGTGGGAGGCTCCACCCCAGCTGCAAACATTCCTCCTTTTCGGCCTCATTTAGGGCCCTTAGCGTCTCCGTCCAGCTAGAGTCTCGCTGCACCAATGGCACATGCATGGAAGTTCCGTACATGCGCCATTGGTGCAGTGCAACTCCAGCTGGATGGAGATACTAACCGCACTCCACTTGGCTGAAAAGGAGGAACGTTTTGCAGCTAGATGCAGGAGGCTCTGCCCTGGCTGTAAAACCCTCCTCTTCAGTCTCCGGCCTCGTGGAGGGCTTGCATGCGCACCATGTGTGCATGCGCGGAGCCAGCTGGTTCTGTGCATGCACACCCTCCATGAGGCCGGAGAGTGAGGGGGTGCCAAAATAATGTTTGCTTACCATTTTAAATTACCTTAGTCCGGCCCTGCACCTGCTGCATACCAGTACTGCCATCTGTTGAGGTGTTACGAAGGTGGAGGCATTACTTTTCATTCAACCCCCATACATAACGTTACCATCTATTGAACTGCTTTTTCTGTCAATTTGTTGTAAGACATGATGTTTTGATGCTTGATTTGTAAATTCATAATGTAATTTGACATTTAATAGGCTTTTCCAGGCTTAATCCATCCTTATTATCCAACATTATGCCAGCCTGTGTATGTTGGTTAAGCGAGGCTCTACTGTAGTTGCTATTGTTTACTTTTGTAGCATCAGCATTGCTTTATGGCAAAAGAATCATAATCAGTGGGTCCTGCCAAAGGTATATAATCTAAAAGATATGTGCTTACACATACACACAGAAGGATGAAGGAATAACAAAATGCAAAGCCGAATGATACAATTGCAAAACAAATCATTCCAATGCAAAAAAAACCCCCATCCCAATATAATACAGAGAACTGACAAATAGATGCAATCAAAATATACATGTAAACAAAACGTCAAACTAAAATTACAAAGGCATTCCTGCCAAAATGGAACTATAAAACTATAGAACTATAAAAATAACAAGGGAAAAAAGTAGTCACTCTGCACATGTTTAAGGAGGTAATTTCAAGAGTTTGGATCAATGAATGAGAAAGGCTGAAGTCCTGAAATGCAGATCTCAAGCAGGTCAGTAAAAGAAACAATTTGAAAAATGGGGGCAGCTCTTGCGTAGGGTCAGGCCCGGATCAGGCCCTTTTGGCGCCCTAGGCCAAAGGCTCTGCCCCGCCCCGGCTCTGCCCTCCCGCCCCTGCCCGTGCCCCTCCCCGCCCCTGCCCGTGCCCCTCCCTCCCCGGCTCCGCCCGGCCCCGCCCCTGGCCCCGCCTCCTCACTGGCAAGGAGGAGGAAGGAAAGCCCCCACCCCCGGAGCCAATGTGAGGCCTCCCCACGGCTCCTCCCTCCCTCCCTCCCTCCTAAAGCCACCATGCCGGCCTGAGAAGCGGCCGTAATCGCCCTTTCCAGGCTGGCATGAGTCATGACGGCTTTAGGAGGGAGGGAGGAGCCATGGGGAGGTCCCGCATCGGCTCTGTGGTGGGGCTTTCCTTCCTCCTCCTCTCGCCGGTGAGGAGGTGGGGGCGGAGCCGGGGGCGGGGTGGAGCTGAGGGCGGGGGCAGAGCCGAGGGGAGCAGAGCAAGGGGGGGGCATGGATGGCGTGCATGCGCATGCACCCTTTTTTTTTTCTTGGAATTTTTTGGATTTTTTGGGGAAATTTTTTTTGGAATTTTTTTGAAATTTTTTTAAAAAACTTTTTGGGGGGGGTCCGGACCTGCTGCCCCCCCCCAAAGGTGTCACCCTAGGCCATGGCCTAGGGTGGCCTTATGGGTAATCCGGGCCTGCGTAGGGTTTTGAATGTTTAAACAAGAAGCTTATACTGAATTCTAGAAGAAATTGGTAACTAATAACGCAATATCAAAAGTGGAGTAACACAATCAAAACTATTGGCCAAAATGATCATCTTGACAACTGAACATTGAATGGAAACCAGAGGACTAAGGGTGAGATAAGGGAAGATCAAAAGAAGACTGCAGTAATCAATGCATGAACATTAGCAGAGGAAGCAGAAAGAAAAAGTCTTGTTTTGGCAATGTTATAAAGGGAAGCTCGACATGACTTTGCTTTGTCCTCAGTGTGAAAAACTAAGGACAAAAATGAGTTAAAAAAATAAAGAAAAAAATCTGTGCGTCTTTCTTAGGATAAATGGGGAAATTATTAAAACTGATTGAGAATGTATGCTGTAACAAAAGGTTTTAGAGGAAAAATAAACAATTCTACTTTTTAAGATTTAAACGGCTATGAAGCATCCATGCTGGAATAACACAGTCATATTGTAATACGATGTTCAATGTCAAAAGAAAATACCAGAGTCAGGAAGTACAGCTTAGTATCATCAGCATAAAAATGACATTGAAACCCACATGAATGGATAAGATTACCTAAAGATAGTGTATCAAGGGAATACAAACAGGAGTCCAGAACAGAGAGCTTTGTGGAACCCCGACCAAAAAGGGAAAAGAAGATACATGCTCTCCGGTTACTACATTAAATGACCAGCCAGAGAGAGAAAATGCGCATCATCTGAAAACTGAATCAGTAAAGTCGAGGCTATGAAGCAAGACCGACAAAAGAGCATGATCAACGGTGTCAAAGACTGCAGGGAGATTAAAGAAAATAGGGACTGAACCTTTTGACTCGGCTGAAAGGAAACCATCTGGAGTTTTTGTAACAGCTACGTCTGTAGAGTAAAAAAATCCAGATGGAAAAGGATCCATTACAGAAATATGAGAAAGAAAATGGGGGCTGTTGGAAATGTAACAACTTAGCCCTGAAGAGTGAAGAATGCTTCTCAATGGGCAAAAATAATAGGGTGAGAGAGTTTGAATGGCCTGAAGCATCCTCCCTCTATGTCCACCTATCCTGACCCCCTTTGTCATCATCATGACCAAGTATGATTGCACCCAAGCACAGGGTCTTGGTGGTGGATCCATAGGTGACTGTAGAGATCTATTCTTGATTTGCATGTTCTTTCACAGTGAGGACATTGATTTCCAAATGGAAGGGGATCCCATCAAGAGTTGGCTTGATGCACATTTCTCTTGACATGTTTCTCTCTTTCGCCTTCCATTCATGCCTCTTCAAATTCCACAGCACTGTTGGTCACAGCTGACTTGCAGTTAGAATGCTCGAGGGCCAGGGCTTCCCAGTTCTCAGTTTTTAAGGTTAGCTTTAAGTCTATCTTAAAATCTCTTTTCCAGTCCACCAACCTTCCGTTTTTTGTTCTTGACCTGAGAGTATAGTAACTGCTTTGGGAGATAGTGATCAGGCATTCGAATAACGTGGCCAGTCCAGCGGAGTTGATGGCAGTGGATGATCGCTTCAATGCTGGTGGTCTTGGCTTCTTCCAGCATGATGACATTTGTCCGCCTGTCTTCCTGAGAGATTTGCAGGATTTTTCAGAGGCAACACTGATGGAATAGTTTCAGAAGCTGAGAGTGCTATTCGTAGATGGTCCACATTTCACAGACGTATAACAGGGTTGGGAGGACAATAGCTTTCCCCCGTCCTAAATTGAAGGCCTAACCGTACTGTTCATCCTTTTTGGGCTCCTCTCATATACACTTTTTCTACTCCTACCTCATCCAGAATTTTATCATTTTATCTTGTCCATTTGGCCTGCCCAATGCGTTCGATTTTCTATTATGCTATCTTGCTTTGTATATTTTACACAACTGTATATACGGTATGTATTTTAATATGCTGTAATTTTTGTTGTTGTATTTTGCACTTTATTTTGCTGCATTGTATCTTTGGGCTTGGTCTCATGTTAGCCGCCCCGAGTCCCCTTCGGGGAGCCAGTGGAGGAGTATAAATAAAGTTTTATTATTTATAAACAAGCATCTTGGTCTCCGTACGAATGTTGCAATCCTGTCTTGGCCTTCCAAGAGGTAACTAGATTAGATCAGCACCCTGAGTAACTTTCCTATCTTAGAATGAAGTTCCTACAATAAAGCTTAGTTTCTTTCTCTGAGCCATTGCCACCTTTGCTTCTTAAATCAAGGACTCTAATCACTGGATGTAAAGCTTTCCATAACTGTGGCATACACTTGAACAGGGGGAACGTACATAAACAGCATAATTGGGAGGAAAGACAACAGAGAAACAAAGCGATAATTAGAAAGAGAAGATAGATCAAGCAAAGGCTTCTTAAGAAATGGAGAAACAGCAGTATGTTTAATTCAGGAGGAAATAAAGCAGTAGAAAGGAACGGTTCAACAATATAGAGAAAACAAGGGAGAATGGCAGGGCTCTGTGCTAGTTAAGTTATGAGGCCCCTTACTTACTTGGCCCTTGAAGAAGGGTGGCTCAGTAGGCCTACACTGCCTGATGTGACAGGCACCCATGGAGTATCAACTCTATCATTATGTCTGGAATCGCTCTGAAACAGAAAGCCTTCAAATTTAGAAATGCACCACATAAGATGAGCCTCCGTGGCCAACGGGGCCCTATGCTTAAGCTCACCTAAGCACAGTAGTAAATCCAGCACTGCTTCTTAGGGTTCTGTACTCTTAAACCTGATTTAAACATGATAACCTTACAAACCTTACAGTCTTCCTAATGTCATATCCCAGTTTTAAGAAGAGAGGTGCATGATCTCCTGATGAGTCGATTATGGGCCATACATTGTTGTTACCCACAGAAAAGTAATCTATTGTAGAAAATTTATTATGTCTAGCTGAAAAATGTGTGGGAGAGTCTACTCTTCCTTCAGTTCTTTCATTAACTTCTTGAATATTAAAGTTACCTTTTCCCCTTTTCTTCCTTTTCTAATATAAATCAAGATTCAAGTCCCCTCCAATGATTATATTCCCCACTGCCTCCTTTTTTTAAAAAAAAAAAGTTTTATTAATGAATCTTCTTTGATTCTGGTTGGGGGTATAAACACTAATTCGTGAAACTTTGCAATTATTTATTTTCCCTCTTACCATTATAAATCTCCCATCCACATTGGTAATTATTTTTTGTACCTCAAAATCCTGGTCGTCTTTTATGAGAATAGCTAACTATCAAGATTCATTTGTACCTCTTTAATCAAATTGAATTCCCTGCTACCCATGAAAGGATTTGCCAAGAAGCTACTTAACAAGAAGAAGAAAAAGAAGGTCAACAACAACAACAACAACAAGAAGAACAGCAAGAAGAAGAAGAAGAACAAGATGAACAAGAAGAAGAAGAACAGCAAGAAGAACAACAACAAGGCTTTATTTGTATTTTGCCCTATCTCCCCTAGGGGTCTCATGCCATCTTCTTGCCATCTTCCAGATTACTCAGGACTGGTGTCTTCCCTACCTTCCCTGTCTTAATTATTTTAGCACAAGGCTGGTGATCACTTTTCCCAGGCTAAAGGACAGTGTCCTCTCCGCTCTTAACTTCTCCTGACCCAGAGGCAGTCTTTTCCTTAGCCAGTTATAAAGCATATAAACACCCAGCAACCCTCATAATTGTGAGCTATTACTTATGATTATTCACATTAAACAACAATTTCCGGGTCACATAATCCTCATGCACCGGGAATGTGGCGCAGCTGGCTAAGTGTCAGCTGCATAAGATCTCTCTGACCAGTAGGTCATGAGTTCAAGGCCTGCCCGGGTCAAGGTGGGTGCTCGGCCTTAAGTGTAGCCTGCTGTTGACCTTTGCAGCCCGAAAGTTGCATCTGTCAAGTAGGTGATAAAGGTACCACATTAAGTGGGGAGGCAAATTTTGACTGAATTATGAGGCCATAAAAAGATCTCCAGGCACGCTGAGGAATGCGGAAGGAACAACGAGGGACGCTTGAACGCTGAGAGATGAGGAGTGTGTCAGCTCTCCCTGGTGGCCAGATTTGCCTCTGTTCATTTATATGTGTGTAATATGTCAAAAATGTATGTACTGTACTTTGATAAACAGCAGGGATTGTCTGCTTGTATATGTACATGTAATCTGCCCTGAGTCCCCTTCGGGGCGAGAAGGACGAAATATAAATAAAGTAAATAATAAAATAATAATAAATGTCCCCTTCGTTTTAAAGGTTATTTATGGTTGTTTGTTCATGCTCCTAGTTGGTATGTGTTGTTGTTGGTCCTTCTTCCCAGTTTGTCTTTGTTTAAAAACTTTTTTAAAACTTTCCTACTCTTTTTATGGGGCAGGACAACTGCTGCTCTTGTAGCTGCAAGATGAATTAGGTTACTTTACAAATAGGTTGCAAAGTCTACCTCTACTTTTTTACATTTAAAAAAAACAACATTTGGCCACTTTGTGGGCTACTTTATTTTTGACAAGTCCGTGTGGCTTCCAGGGTGCTCTTAGGGCACAGAAGTAACTTCTAGACCTGTCACACATACTCATCCAATGCCACTGTAAATCACTGGAATTAACTATCAGAAGGCAAAAATACAGGGCAATCCATTCTGGGAATCTGTGGTTAAAGCAAAATCTACTTATAAAGAAAGGGGAGGAAGATAAATTAATCTCAGTGGAAAGGAACAGAGAAAACAGGACATAGCTGGGAAACCTTCTAATATTGGCTTGCACCTGACTCTTATAGCTGCTGCGAGAAACTGGTGTTATAAACTGTCAGAATTGAACAGGTGGCTTAACTCTTCCTCTGCATCATTCCTCCAAATGGCACTCAAATCAGCATCAAACCTCACAATCTCATGTAAAGCTCTCCATCAAGTCAGAGTGACAGCACAAAGATACATATCTCTGTTAAGAAATATGTGTACCTCTGGGTTCCATGAGCACAGGATTACAAATAGGAGGCTACAGCTCAAAATGAAACTTCTGTCTCTCACTTTAGAGTATGAGTGTTCAACCTCGCTATCACAACTACAATCATAAAGGACTGTATTGCTTCAAAGATAACCTGAAAGAATCACCTTGTAGTGGTTGGACCCAGAGTGACCCCACTTTCTCTTTTAAGGTCAGTAACAGAATCCTGATGATATACATCACACAAAATTGCACAGGTTAACACATGACCCTCACTATACATCGCTGCTACAGGCAACCATCATTTTGATGTAACTTGACAAGTTCTCTGCTTGAGCACATTTGTTGATGCAGAGAGCTTCTAGACCTCGTGAAAAAGGATTATTCTGACACCTATGGGCATTCTGTACAGATATCTGAAAGCACAGGGAGTGTATTCTGTCAAATTTTAGAGAGACCATAGTCAGGGGATCATTCATGACAATGATGACAATGGTTGTGGCAGGCCACTGTGGAAGCTGCATGTATAATCTAGATCAGAGGTCCTAAAACCTTTTAAGTGGGGGTCCGGTTCACAGTTTCTCAGACTTTTGGGGGGTGAACTATAGTTTGGAAAAAATGAACTGATTCCTATACAGACTGCACATATCTTATCTATAATGCAAAAACAACGAAAGACAAAACAATATTTTAAATGAAGAACAATATTCACCAACATAAGCTTACCCATCTTTCAATGGGAATTGCGGGCCTACTTTTGGTTGATGAAATAGTCAAGTTAATTAGGATTGTTGTTGTGTGCCTTCAAGTAATTTCAGATTTAGGGCAAACCTAAGTCTACAGCAGGGGTGCTCATTAGGTAGATTGCGATCTACTGGTAGATCGCGTAGGGCGTCCTGGTAGATCGCAGGCAGGACAGGAGGAAGGCTCAGTCCCGCCCCACAGGCTCCCGAAGCCACCCAGGTGCAGAAGGAGGTTGGACTGGATGGCCCTTGGAGCTCTCCTCCTATTCTAGGAACCCGTTGTTGTTGTTGTTGTTATTAGAGGCTGAATGGCCATCTGTGAGGAATGTTTTGATTGTGTTTTTGCCTTATGGCAGAAGGAGATTGGACTGGATGGCCCTTGGAGGTCTCCTTCTACTCTAGGAACCTGTTGTTGTTACTATTATTAGTAGCAGTAGTAGCAAACGCTGAATGAATATTATCATCATTATTATTATGAATAAATTCAGGGGTTTATTATACTCACAATTAGTTGAATTCAGTCTTAAAATATATTATATGGCTCTCACTGAAATAAATTTTCAAATATTTTGCTTTTATGGCTCTCTGAGTAGTGGGTAGGAAGATCATTTTGACTTGGTTGTTTTATAAGTAGCTCGCATGCTGAAAAAGTGTGAGCACCCCTGGGCAGAGGCCAGATAAATGACCTTTTAGGGCCACATCCGGCCCGCAGCCCCTAGTTTGAGGATCCCTAATCTAGAAGTATGGGGGAAAGTGTTCTGCAGATTATTTTAGGTTTCAGATACTCACTGCACCCCATACTCTCTACCTTACATTCCCATCTTCTATCCTTTCAAACAAATCACAATGCAAGCCAAGATATTTTGCAACTGATGGAACACCACATACACCAAAGTGCACAGTACACAAACACATACATATTTCTATAGCCTTAAAGGAACAGAAACTGCAAATTATTTTTGACAAATAAGACAGTGATTATATTTGGGCAGAATAGTAGGGTCGGTCATCATAAAGACATTGACACATTCCCTTGCTCTCAGTCCTCTTCTCTCTGCGCTTTCATATTTTTCTCCCTCTTTCTTTCATTCTTCCTCTCTCATGCCACGTCTCCTTCTCCCTACACACAACAAGACCACATGCTAAGGATTAGCTATCTTGGCTGGGGCCTCCAGCCCTTCCTTTGATACGCATTACACATGGACTTTCAAATCTATTTCTATAGCATTATTTACATAACTTTGAAGTAGATTGTGAAGACATTGGGATAGTTCAAGATTTTCCATACTTTGGCTCAGTCATTAACCAGAATGGAGACCGCAGTCAAGAAATCAGAAGTCTAGGACTTATAAGGACAGCTCTGAATGAACTAGATAAGATACTGAAGGGTGAAGATTTATCATTTAATACTAAAGTTAGGATTGTTTCCCATTGTTTCCCATGACCATATTTGGTTGTGAAACCTGGGCAGTGAAGAAAGCTGATAAGAAGAAAATGAACTCATTGAGATGTGATGCTAAATAAGAATTCTGTGGATACTGTAGGTTGCTTAAAAAGACAAATAAATGGTTCCAGGAGCAAATCAATCCTACAAACCAATATATCTAAACTGAGGTTTTTGAACTTTAGCCATATTATAAGAAGACATAACTCCCTAGAAAAGGTATAAATGTCTAGTAAGATAGAAGGCAGGAGGAAAAGACACCACACTGCAGATATACAGGCTCAATCAAGCTACAGCCTTAAGTCTGCAACCTGAGTAGGACGATTAGATAGAGAGGTCTCTCATTCATTCAGTTATCAGAAGTCAAAGTCAATTTGACGCCGATTAACAACAACAATTAATGTGAGAAATGTAAAGGAACATATCCACTTCACTGTGGTGACTCTAGATAGGATCCTATTGAGAAGCCATCCCTGGTAGGACTTTCCTTAAGGGCCTCTTGTTCTTCTTGGCAAAAGGGCCCTCCTAACAGTACAGTGCAAAGCATAATGTGCTCTGATCTCAATCTTGTGCCAGATCCTCAATGCCCAACCTCTGCAGTCTCTGCTGCGCACACTCGGCTTGCAGTCGAGCTTCTGGTTCAGGGTCCCAGCAGTCCTCTAGGAGTTCCTGTAGGCAAACAGCAACCTGGGGAGAAACAAGAGAAGGGGACAGCTGGACCAGACAACTACAGGACTTCAGAGTATGGGACACTGGGCAACTGGATGCAAAAGAAGACAAGATTCCTGCTGCCCTCTTATCAGATGTGTAGAAAAGGGGATTCCAAGTGGTGTTGCTTGTCACACCAGTGACTCCTGCTGAAATAATCTTCTTCTAAAGCAGTGTTTCCCAACCAGTGTGCCGCGGCACACTAGTGTGCCGTGAGCGATCATCAGGTGTGCCGTGGGAAATTGGCACTCTCCGCCCCTCCTAGGAGCTCTTTCTCCCTCTTTCCCTCCCCAAAGATCCTCCCCGAGGCAAAGGAAGGGCTCCGTCGAATGCCAGGGCCAGACCCACATAGATCTATGAAACTCTATATATTTCATAGATCTGTGTGGCCTCTTTCGCTGCCTCCCTCCTCCCTCCGCAAAAGCAGAGCACTGGGCAGAAGTGATTGAGTTGGCGTTTTCGCGTTGGCTTGGATTTCTCGCAAGAACAGCCAAAGCCGGAAGCTCCACGTCGGTGTATTGGGCAGTGAGAGAACCTGGGAGCATCAGGAAGCTGAAGCATTCACAGGTTTCCAAGAAACAAATTGGGCCTCTCCTCTTGGAATTTTTTTTATTACTATTTTACTGGATTTTTTGAGAGTTGCCCCCCTTGAAGGAACTGTTTATAACAGCTTCATTATATCCATAGTTAACTGGAAGCAAGTTTCACTCAGGGTGAAATTTCACAAAGGTATGGAGAACAAGCTCTATGAGGAGCGGCTTGAAGAGCTGGGCATGTTTAGCCTGAAGAAGAGAAGGCTGAGAGAAGACATGATATCCATGTATAAGTATGTGAGAGGAAGTCATATATATGTTGTGTTCATTGAAACAGGGCCAAGTTTCACACTGAGTGTATAAATACATTTAAAAACATATTAACTATATGTATTTCTGTGTTAGAGTGTAATTTTGTGGTGTGCCCCAGGATTTTGTAAATGTAAAAAATGTGCCGCGGCTCAAAAAAGGTTGAAAAACACTGTTCTAAAGTATAAAAAGGGAAGCAAGATTCCTGCCCTCTGTTGTGCCTGGAAAGTCCTGGAGGTATAGTTAGAAAAGGAATATATTCTGGTCACCGCACCTCAAGAAGGATATAATGGAACTGGAAAAGGTACAGAAAAGGGCAACAAGAATGATCCAAGGGATGGAGCAGCTCCCTTACGAAATCAGGTTGCAACCCCTTGGTCTTTTCAGCCTTGAAAGACGGCGTTTAAGAGGTGACTTGATCGAAGTGTATAAAATCATGCATGGGATAGAAAGGGTGAATAGAGAAAAAATATTTTCTCTGTCACACAACACTAGGACTAGAGGGCACTCCTGAAGCTCCAAGGTAGGAAAATTAGGACTAATAAAGGGAAATATTTCTTCACCCAGAGGGTCATTGGGTTATGGAACTCACTTCCAGAGGAGGTTGTGACAGTGGTCAGCCTGGACAGCTTCAAGGCAGGACTAGACAGATTCATGGATACCAAGGGAATCAGTAGCTACTGAAATGGACATCCAAGTGCCACCTCTGTGTTGATGGAGGTAGGCAGGATTCCCCGGGTACTGGTTGTGGGGGTCGGGAGCAGGTGAGGGTTTTGCCCTCCTTTCTGCTAGAGATCCCTGTGTACAACTAGTGGGCCACTGTGTGACACAGAATGCTGGACTAGATGGGCTGAGGCCCGATTCAGCATGGCTCTTCTTATGTTCTTATGTTCTTATAAGCTGTGAAATATATTGTGTTAACTTCAACCGGACTTGTAACCACTTGGCTGATGCAAGGAATATCAAGGGAGGCTGTTCTTCTGATCCTTATGGCAGCTTTTCTCTTTCCTTACACCCAGTCTAGACAGTGTGCCTTCAGGAGCCCTCTTCAGGCATATCCCACCTTATGTCTCTCCTCATCTCTGCCATATATCCCTGCTTCCCTGACCTTTGCTCTTACAGTTTTACTATCTTCAGTCACCCAACTCTCATATATAGACCTTTTCCTTCTCTTGCTGAACCAGGCTGGTTCCAAAGATTTCTGCTACCCCATCAACCTGTCTCCTCCCATAGTAATACTACTAGCCCAAAATCAACCAGGTGCCCCCATCAACCTGTCTCCTCCCATAGGAATACTTCTAGCAACACAAAATACTAAAGAGGTATACATTCCGTTATCTTCACTTGGCAGCTTTAGCTTCTGACTCCACCCTGAGCCTCCAGCTTCTCTACCATTGTTCGTTCCTGATACTAACACCTAGCTTCTATGGCAGACAGGCAGGCTTGTGACTGTGGCAGAAGCAGTAGTGACTAAGGTTTTCCATGTAAATCCACTCTGGGGTTTAGTCTGCACTTTAAAAGAGCTATCCAATATGGCAATCCTGCTCCCCAGGAAGCTCAGCATCTTGGATGCTGATGGTGATGATTTTATTTGCACCCCATTTATTTCCAGGTTGGAATATGAAGAGGTTAACGACATCAAAAGTGGCATAGTTAAAAACATACAAAAAGGTAATAATTAAAATAAAATTTAATTAAATCAACTCTTAAAACAGTTCAATTAAAAAAGCAATCCCAAATTTAAAAGTTGTTAAAAATGACTCCGCTCCCCCTAGTGCAGGCATGGGCAAACTTTCTAACTTGGGTGCCACATGGCAGGGCCAGAGCAGGGTGGGCGTGCCAGGAGGGAGAAGGGTCTCCCCAAGCCCCCTCCCTGCCTCTTCCTCTCATTCCTCTTCTCCTTTGGAGGCAGAAAGTGAAGGAAAGACAGGAAACATCTGGATCCCAAAAGGGTTGGCTTGGGTCAGGATGAGATGGTGGATCGGAGAGAAAAAGTGTAACCATCAGACCCCGTATTGCCTACTCCTGATATAGAATCCTAGAGTTGGAAGAGACCGCCAAGGGCCATCCAGTCCAACCCCTTGCCATGCAAGAAGGCACAAACAAAGCACTCCCGATAGACAGCCTCTGCGGAAAAGCCTCCTGAGATGGAGACTCCACCACATTCCCAGGCAGCCTATGCCACTCTCCAACAGCTTTTAGTCTCATGAAGTTCTTCCTAATCTTTTCAGTCGAATCTCTTTTCATGCTATTTGAACCCACTGCTCCCTTGTGCCCTGTTCTCTAGAGCAGCAGAAAGTCAGTTTTCTCCCTTCTCCTCAATGGGAAACCCTTTGAAATCTTGAAACATATTTCTCATGTTCCTTCTTAACTGTCTCTTCTCCCAGCCAGGGGGAAAGAAGGAAGGAAAAAGAGAAGGAAATGGAGGATGGGAGGGAGGGATTTAGGAGGGAGGGAGAAGGAAGGAAGGAAATACAAAACAGTAGAAAGGAGAAAGAGGGAGAGAGGGAAGGAGGGAGGAAAGAGGGAAGGAAGGACAAAAGGGTAGAAGGGAAGGAAAGAGGGGAGAAAGAGGGATGGAAGGAAGGAAGGGAAGGGAAGGATGGAAGGATGGAGGGGAGGGAGGGAAAGGAGGGAGGTAAGAAAGAGAAAATGAAGGAAAGACAAAAGGGAAGGAAGGAGAAAAAGGGAGAGAGGGGAGGAGGGAGGGAAGAGGGAAGAAATGAAGGACAAAAGGGTTGAAGGAAAGTGGGATGTAAGAAATGATGGGATGAAGGGAAGGAAGAAGGAAAGAGAAGAAAGGAAGAATAGGATGGTGAGAGAGAGGAAGGCCTGAGAAAAGAGCCCAAGGGGCTGCATCTGGGCCCCTGGGTTTGCCCATACCTTCCCTAGCCCCAGGGCCGTAGCCAGGATTTTGATTTGGGAGGGGCTGAGTAAGAGAGGGACTACCCTACCAAACCCTTTGTATTGTTATCCCAATAACCCCATGAATGTGGGATATAATGAGCATGGTGATCAGATCATGATATGAATAAACATAACAGTTTAAATAATTTACCAGTAAGGCCTTCTCGCGGACCACCCTGATAATTGGGGGGGGATGAAGCCCCCTAAGCCCCCCGGCTACATGCCTGCCTAGCCCATTTCAGTTTTTATAAAAACTGAAATAAAAAGGTTTTGGTCTGTCTGGGAAGGGAATTCCAGAGAAAAGGAACAGCCACATTCTCTTGTATCATTACCAACTGTAGTGGGACTTCAAAGATAAAAGGACTTTTATCATTTGGATTATATCCCAAAGCAGATTCAATACCACCACCACCACTAGGAAACCTTGGGCCAGGCAGAAAGGAAATATTGGTAGCTACAGAGCTGGGAGGCTGGACCTGACAACTGTGGTGTGAGCCCAACACTAAGCAAAAGATTATTTGCAATATTAAACTCGGTTCCCAATTTTTGGTAACTGCATTTCAAATCTGATACTTTTTCTCACTACACACTGAAATTCCCACTTCTCCTATAAACTGACTACTAGTTCATTTTCCAGAAATACTTGGATTAGTCAATAGGTTCCATCCTTTATTCACTGTGGTGACGATTTCAGTATGCGGCGGATGTAGCTTTCATGTTGGAAAAGAAAATGTAGGATATGCATAAATAATCTAATTAGAAGAAACTTTCATTTTCCATTAGGATCTACATAACAGCATTTTAACCAGCCCTTGGAAATATTTAAGTGGATTTGAGGGTCAAATTAGATTTTAGAAGCACATGAGAGGAACAATCTCCTTGCTTGAAAAACATGGAAAAATCGCCCCCAGAATTATTCTCTTCAAAGTTACAGACTTGCATAGCTTTTAAGTAAGTTTCTTTGAATTCCCCTTAGAAAGGCTGTTATATACATCTGGCTTTGGTTTTAGCAAAATCTGACTTGTAATGTCCAGCTTGGTCCTGGCTTTATTCACACTTATGCTTCTTATCCCTGGACTCATCTACACAAATGGGGGAGACACCTCTCACTCACATTGAACTACAATCAGATGACATGACTTGTGGCCACTTCCACTTCTTTAGCTTTGAATCCATCTTCTAGAAATCTGGAAGATTACTCCAGAACTTCCTGGAAACTCTGCTGTACCTACATGTTTTTGAAGCATGGACAGCCACATCGTGTGGTGGGGCAAGCGCTGATAGCTGGCAGCACTTGCCATCCGCTTCCAAAGGTGCATCTACACTGTAGAATGAATTGAGTTTGACACCCTTTTCACTCCCATGGCTCAATGCTATGGAATCATGTGAGTTGTAGTTTGGTGATGCACTAACACCCTTCAGCATAATAGGCTAAAGACCGTGTGAAACTCAGCTACCATGATTCCACAGCAGTTAATGTGTTGTCAAACTCCATTCATTCTACAGTGTAGATGCACCCCTAGCCAAGCACAGCCACTCATTACAAAGGTTTTCATCTTCTTGGGTTCTCTGCTGCTGCTTTGTTCAAAGCCAGCATCCTCGTCCCCAGCACAATCCCACTCTGAAATTGTAAGAAGCTACGATGCCATGTGGTAGGGTAACTGGGCTATCCCCTATCACTGATCATATGACTGGGTCCCTCCTTATGGCCTCAGTGCAAACAAAACCATTGCCTGCAGGGCTTGATGGTGTCATACTAAAGGTGTTTGGACCATCAATATGACATTGAGTCACTTTCATACTTTATGTATGGCACTAATCTGGAGAATCCAGGGCAGCTCCAGGGCAGATTACTATGGATTGTACCAAATTGTGTTGGTGCAGACAAACCTCCAATATGATATAAAGGTAAAGGTTTCCCTAGACATTAAGTCTAGCTGTGTCTGACTCTGGGGAGTGGTGCTCATCTCCATTTCTAAGCTGAAGAGCTGGCATTGTCCATAGACACCTCCTAGGTCATGTGGCCAGCATGACTGCATGGAGCACCATTACCTTCCCGCCGGAGCAATACTTATTGGTCTACTCACATTTGCATGTTTTCGAACTGCTAGGTTGGCAGAAGCTGGGGCTAACAATGGGAGCTCACCCTGTCCATTGATTCGAACCACTGACCTTCCGATCAGGACCGGATGAAGGTAATAAAAAGTAGTAAGCGAACATTATTTTGGCGCCCCCTGGCTCTCCACCTGGTGGATATAGCGCATGCGCGCAGCCAGCTAGTTTCACGCATGCACCCTACGCGGGGCCAAAAGGGAGGAGCGTTTTGGAAGCAGCCAGAGGCGAAGCACCTCCAGCTCCAAAAAGCTCCTCCCCTGGCAATGGCGCATGCATGAAACTAGCTGGCTTCTGCGCGTGTGCCATTGCCGCAGGGCAGGCAGCAACGTGGTTCCAGGGAGACGAGCTTTTTGCAGCAGGAGGTGTGCTCCGCCTCTGACTGCCTCCATAGCGCTCCATGCGCCAAACCTGGCGGCCGCAGCCAAATGCACCCCTGGCCACATGGCGCCCGTAAGCGGCCGCTTCCCTTCACTTACCGTTAAATCTGCCTCTGCTTTCGATCAGCAAGTTCTGCAACTTAGTGGTTTAACCCACTTCACCACCATGGCCCCTCCCAATATGATATTTCACTATAATTTTATTACACTCCCTTTTCAGAATATCCTGCTATTCTGTTTTAATAACTGAAAAGGTGCAAAACAAAAATACTCATTGATCAATTAATTGGTTGTATAAAATATTTCTTTTTAAAAGGGAAGGAGGTGGAAGAAGATTCTTTTTGATAGCAAAATGCCTGATCAATCCAGCATATATTTACTCAGAGGTACAATCTGCTATCGGGGCTCATGCACCGATAACTGAATGTAAGACTGCAGTCTTACTTACCAGACCAGTTCTTTTCCAAGCCAGAGGAACGGCTGGCCTTCCCCTTTCTTTGACAGCCAGGTTCCATAACTCACTGTATGTAGGATTACGACCAAGTTCCGCTTCATAGGCAAGCTGGAAGTCAGGGACAATGTTTGCTGGGGAGGAAAAAACAGCAGAAGATAGGGCAAGATGGGCAAAGGGTGACCCTCAAATTGCACGCAGCCCCTAGGGACATTTATTTATTTATTTTATTATAAATATTTTGCAAAATGTGTTCCAACATCCTCCTTTTTGTTGTTATTTGGTTGTAGCAGAGTGGGGACAGGGACATTTTTCCTGATTTTAAGCCAACTGGTATGGCAAAACCCACAGACTCCCCCCCCCCCCTCAAAAAAAAACTTTGTGTGATTTCTCACCCTGCACCACTGCAAAATGGACTGGTATTGCTCTCCAAATGTTCCACATCTCCCCATATCTTTACAATGTAACACAGTGTCCCCAAAAAACAGTTGAAAGGTTGTCACTGCTACAGGAAGTGAGTGATGTCTATAAAGTTTTGGTGGAGGGGTGGCTATGATAAATGGTCACAGTAGCAATGGGATTTGGGAGTCAAGGCAGCAAAACCACAGCCTTTTGCAATCATTTGCTGGGCCATCTTGAGAGAAGAATGACCAGAATGATCCAAGGTTTGGAAGCCAAGCTATATGAGGAACTACTGCGGAGCTGTGTTTGTTTAGCTTGGAGAAAAGAAGGTTTAGAGGGGACATGAGAGTCGTGTTGAAATATTTGAAAAGATGTCACATTGAGGAGGGGGCAAGCTTGTTTTCTGCTATTCTGCAGACCAGTATGTGGGGATTTGTAAAAAGGCACCATGATGTAATGGGTTGACTGGAAAGGCATGTGTCAGCAGCTGATTGGCTGAGCATGCTAGGAACCAGAATTCTGATTGGCTATTGTCTCTAGCTTGATGCTGAGAGAAACGGTTTTAACTGTCATTTTTCACCTCAGAGAGTGAAGAGAGCGCTGACTGGAAACAGCCAGGAAGGAAATGGCTGCCAGCTCTCTGAAGCCTGATCATTTCAAAATATGAAGCATATTTTAAGGATGGTTTAAAAGGACTGTTTATTTCCTATGTTCTCTGTAAGAATTCAGAGAGACTGCTGTATATATTGTTGCTCTGTTTGACCTTTTGAACTGAAGTGAAGTTACTGTTACTCGTTACATAAATCTGAGTGACACATTATTATACTGCAGGGTATATTTTGGTTCAGAAACAGTGGTAAAGCTTCTGTTTATTTACATTTACAGCCTCTAACATCGGACATGTAGCAATGGATTCTAATTACAGGAAAAAATTATTCCACCTAAGAATTAGGAAGAACTTCCTGATCATAAGAGCTCTGATGCCTCTGATTCTGAGCATAGTGGAGTCTCTTTATTTCAAGGTTTTTGGAAGGTCCTGTCTTTCAGAAGGAAACTTAAGACCTGGCTATGCGGCCCACTTTCGACCAGTAATAACAGCAAATGAAAGAAGATTGAAGACAATGAATTGACCCGGACTGGACACTGGATTTTGGACTTTGGATTCTGATTTTAACAGGCATGTTTTAATTAACTGTTTAATTACTGTTTTAAATAGTTTTAATGTATTGCTGATTGTTTTTATGATGCCGGCATCCGATGATGCTTTTGTGAGGCTGCCCAGAGTCCCCCCTTAGGAGTGAAAAGGACAGGGTAAAAGTATAGGAAATAAATAAATAATAAATAAGGTCATCTGTTGGGAGTACTTTGGTTATAGTTTCCTGTATGGCAGGATTGGACTAGATGGCCCTTGGGCTCTCTTCCAACACTATGATTCTATGTGTTTTGGGCTGTAAGAGTGGGAAAATGTCCTGAAATATTGGGGGTAGGTGGTGGCTTCTGGAATCTTTGGGATGTTCAAGGGTTGTACTTGAGGCCACAAGCAGCCTATATGGCACGCTTTGTCCACTCTTGCGTACTGGAGGAGAGGCATGCGGAGGCCCGGGGGAGTGCCTCGCGGGAGGCGCCGCTTCTAAGGGATGATCGGCAGTCCGCCGAGGGAGGCCTTCCCCTCGAGGAGGGGCCCTCATTCGGGGGCGAGGCCGCAGCTGGAGTTGAGACTCCATTGAGGGGGTCATCGTGGATGGAGTTGTGGGGGAGCTGCGGGGGAGCCCGGGGAGGACGCTGGGGCTCTGGGGTCCCCTGGCCCCGACGGGAGGGGCGGGGTCTGCTTGCTCCAACATGGCGCCGAGCTCAAGCAGCTAAGCGTCTTTAGCCCTGCCCTCCATGTCCACCCCGAAGACTTTGTGAACGCCCCCCTCGGCCTACGGGTTGGAGCAGCCGCTGCCTCTGGGGTCCCTGACAGAGGCGTTGAATGTCTCTGAGGTGCTAGCAGGGGTTCCTGGGCAGCGGCCCCGGCGCCGAGCCTGTCGACTGCCTGCGATCCCTCAAGTTGAGACAGGGCTACAGCCCTCCTGCCACCAGTCTGGAGGGCCTGCTGTCACCGGTGGCCTTGTGACTGGGAACATTGCCAACACTGGAGGTTTTGAGGCCGGTCCTCCTCCCCAATGTCCCGATGGTGTGCCTAGAGGCCATGGACAGCCGTTGGCTGCCATGGGGCATGGCCCGGGACATGGCGGGAGGATTAGCAAACGGTGGAAGAATCCTCCGCCACTTCAGACAAAACAGAGGCGGGGTCGAGGGCGGGGCAGGGGGCGGGGCCAGAGGAAATCTCAGCTCTGCTCTGCAACACCTCTTCCTACAGCTGTCAGCTTACGGAGGGTGACCCTCAATG
Source organism: Anolis apletophallus (assembly GCA_030556195.1). Lineage (NCBI taxonomy): Eukaryota > Metazoa > Chordata > Lepidosauria > Squamata > Anolidae > Anolis > Anolis apletophallus. Next base: position 152,007,110 of record JARBWK010000001.1, on the reverse strand, counting down.
CCTCTGGAACCATACAGACCTTACAACCTTCCTCTGGACCTCCGGAGCGAGGGAGGTATGCGTCGCCCGTGCCTGGGGCACCCAGAGGGTTCCCTCCCAGGACCTTCTGGAATGCCAATCCCAGGCGTCGGGTTCCCCTGTTGGCGAACCCCCAACCCAGGAGGCTTGATAACCCGATGATGGGGAGACCGGAGCCACAGGCTTGAGGTGACCGCCACCGTATGGAACTCGAGACTCTAAGGACGCTGCTGGACTTCTGGGATCCTCCTAGGCTTCCCTCGTTCGACGGTCGAGCTGGATAGCTTTGACCCTGGATAGCTCTGACCCATGTGGTCACGAGCCTGGCTTGATGTCACCCCCTTCTTGATGTTGTTTGTTCTGTTTGTATGCTATGTATTTTCATGTCAAACTGTAAACCGCTCCGAGCCCTCGGTGAGTGGCGGTATAGTAAGTTTGAACATAATAATAATAATAATAATAAATTTGCCCAAAACAGTTTAAATTAATCCTCTTTCATTCCACTTTTTCAGTTGCTTTGAAAATGTCCCAGTTTTTCTCTCTACGCCCACACTCCCACTTTGTCCTCAGCTTCCTTACATTGCAACAAACTTAAATTGCAACAATTTTCAAAATTAGTTTGTGCCCTATTACATCAGAAGTGGGGAGAGAAGATATGGGGATGAAAAAAAACCCCTTCCCAATAGGCTCACAGAAAAGCAAATTGCCACAGCCCCTTCTAGTTTGTCTATTCTTCCTCACTAATAACTCTTGCTGTCTTGACCACACTCTGATGTAGCTTGGACAAACACTTTTAATCTATGAGATGTTGGAGGGTATGTGCCTACAGAAAAAAAAAGGTCAGTTTGATCATGTCCCTCCCCAGCAGAGTTATTTTAGGCATAGAAACTTTCTATACACTGCAATGTAAACCGGAAGTTTATCTGACCATCAGAGTGGCTGAATCAGATTGCAAAATACAGTAATGTTGGACACAGCAACCTCCCAAGCTTTTCATTATTGATTATATATATATATATATATATATATATACAGTGTGTATATATATATATATATATATATATATATATATTTGCTAACCTGTATTCTATGTGTATGTTGATTTGCCAGTTTGACCTACCTCCTTGGTGTAGAAGGGGTTACAGCAGGGTTTCTCAACCTTCCTAATGCTGTGACCCCTTAATACAGTTCCTCATGTTGTGGTAACCCCTAACCATAACTATTTTCATTGCTACTTCATAGCAGTATTGGGGGGGGGGGGGTGATTTTGTCATTTGGGTGTTGTAGTTGCTGAGATTTATAGTTCACCTACAATCAAAGAGCATTCTGAACTCACTAACAATGGAATTGAACCAAACTGGGCACACAAAACTCCCATGACCAACAGCAAATAGTGCATTGACCTTGAGTTTGGGAGTTGTAGTTCACCTACATCCAGAGAGCACTATAGACTCAACAATGATTGATCTGGACCACACTTGTCACGAATCCTCCATATACTCAAATGTGAAAACTGGTGGAGTTTGGGGGAAATAGATTGGGAGTTGTAGTTGCTGGGATTTATAGTTCACCTACAATCAAAGAGCCGCTTGCACCCCACCAATGATAGAATTGGGTCAAACTTCCTACACAGAACCCTCATGTCTTAAAGGGAGTCACTGGCGTGAGTCTCCATCCCACCTTACACACTCTCCCTCACGCACACACGTGCATCATGCTGCCATGCACCGAACACGCCTGCTCTCCCCTCCGTGCTTGGAGTCTCAGAAACAGCCCTCCCCTTGGCTGGGAGGCCTGCCAATCACAGCAGAGGAGAGCTTTAGGTGGGAGAATTTGCAGTCTGTTTCCAAAAAGAAAGAGAAGGACAAGCGGAGAGATCTTCAACCTTCTCTGCCAAAGGGCTTCCTAAGACCATCAGAAATATATGTTTTCTGATGGTCCTTGGTGACCTCTCACAACCCCCCTGGGGGTCCCACTGTGTTACAGACATGCGATTGTACTGAGCTTGTACTGTGATTGTATTTTTAATGGAAAGTGGATGAATAGGGCCAAAGCTTTTATGGACAGAACATTGTTTTAATCTGCAATGAATGCGTATGATGCTAATGTAATTGTATTTTAATGTATTTTAATGTATTTTAATTGTTGAAGGGTTCTGGGGTTTTATATTGTTACTGTGTGGGCATCGAATTGTGCCTTACTGTAAGCTGCTCTGAGTCCCCCCTCGGGGGTTGAGAAGAGCGGGATAAAATCCTGAAATAAATAAATAAATGTTCAGATTCAGGACTCCATTTTGTATTCAGACCTCAGTGGAGGTGGATGCATTTTGCTGTTTAGACTTTAGTAGAGAAATATGATGTATGGACTTCAGTGAGTACAGCTATACCTAAAGACTATGGGCTATTGATTTAAAGAATGGTATCCTGTGTTCATAACACAGGGAACTACATCCTATCCATAACTGAACTTTAATAAGAAATGTTCATGTATGGTGAATTAATACAAGATGTTTGTGAGTAAACAAGATTTTTCAAAGAAGACTTTGTTTTTTTAATCTCTGAGTGCATATTTTAACTAAGAGGTTTCAATATATTTTTGTAGTGACATGCCTTCATCCTTGCCAGTTTAAAGACATGGTTCTTCAGTTTAACAGCTGAGTTACCTGTGTGCCATTACAGGAATGGTTATGAATATTACTTGTTCAAAGAGTTGACTTCTAACGAAGTCATGCCTTTCTTGACTAGTGGTTTTCAAAAGGTGGTCTCCACTTGTTTATGGAGATTCACATTTGCCAAATGGATGTGACATCATTTTTACCTTTTCAATAGGGTTATGGTGCAGTTATTTCCAATAGGTTATGGAATTTCCAATAAGTAGACTCACATTTAACTGGACATCCTCAAGCAACCAGCATAACATTTTGACTAAAATTGCATCGTGCATTCACAAAACTGTTTTATAATACAGTGATTCTGTGATGCATTAAGTTTGTCTTAATCTGTCTTATGACCTCATCACAGGGAGTACTTTTCGGCGGCATGCATCAGTTAGTCTATACTTCTGCAATGGAGCCTGCTGGCTCCCATCCAACAATGTAGAGCAGTTTCCAGTGGGGCTCCATCACAAAAGTATAGCTGAACTGGCACATGCCGTTGTGTGACAATTCTGGTAGCCCATCTGATTAGGTTGTTAATTACTGCATTTCAGTATGAATATAAAATTAACCCAGAGTGGATGGTATCATATAGTATGGGGTATAGTACTAGCTAGGCTCTTTTTTAACAGTAACTCCCAAGCAACCAGAAACTACACTTATCCAGCATGAGCCACTCCCCTGGGGAGTCTACTACAATCTCGTCACGTGTTATGATTCATGTGCCACGCATATCCTTATTATTATGCTATTACTCTCCTCATTTCTGAAGAATGTGCTCAAAGTAACCTTCTCGGGCCTATTGCGATCGCCTACGATGATGATGTTGTTGTTGATGATGATGCTGACGATGACAAATCACTATATGTTGCCACAGCCACCCTCAATAGGAAAAGCTGCTACGAAAAAGGGACTTTTGTTTGCATGGAATGACATGTTTGCTGCCCACGCAGCACTGTGTTGCATCTTCAGGCCTGTTCGTACTTCCCAGTCAGAAGCCACTCAGCATCATTTCCATGCAGCGGCTGCAATGTTTGCCTGTTCCTTTCCATGCGCTCAGAATTTTTGCAAGGGTCCTCCACACCAGCACCACCTGGAGGCGGAGGTGGGCACTGCCTACTTTATTTAGGTCAAGGGAAGGGGAAAACCTATCAAAATTAACTCTTGCTGTGATGAGTGCCACCAAATTGACATTTTTTTGGCCCCTGTGCAGGAACGGACACATGGAAAATGCGTCAGCTCCTGTGCAGAGCTGTCAATGCCAATTTTCAGAAGTAATCAGTTACCTATCTTATTTCAAATCCTCTCCCATCATTGCCATTACAGTTCCAAAAGGTAGCTTGTGGTGTGATTCATTATATTGCTCTTTGCTTTTTGTTCATTTTTGAAGTCTCACCTAAAATCCAAAAATTGGGGAGCTGGCCTTAAAGTCGCAGACACATACAGATAAAACAGGTCTGACCTAGAGAAGACTTATTATTTACAGATTTAGTGTGAGAGCTTGAGAAGGCTCCAGGTAAGATTGTAATAAACCCTGGAAATTATTGTTAAGTACGTATGTACGCCAGAACCCGATTTGTGACCATCATCAGTTACCCTGAGAAGACTGTGGAACGACCTGCTGAAAGAACTCCAATAGCTAGATCAGCTGTCGCAATTTAAGACACAAGTGAAGACTGATCTCTTCCGGCATGCCTACCCAGACAGTTTTAATGACAAATTTTAAACTTGCATCTTACGTTTAAACTCTGTTTTGAGTATTTTAATATGTATTTCATGGAAATAAGTTTTAATATGTGTATATTAAGTAATGTTTTTATGTCAGTATATGTTTTAGCAGTGTTGTAACCCACCTCAAGCCGTGAGGAGAGGTGGGCAAAAATTAAAAATTATTGTTATTATTTTACTGACACAAAAAAACAGTATGTCACAGCAAATGAGATATATATGCTGGATTTCGTATCACAAAATCACAAGTCGAATTATTATTATTATCCATGCTTACTCAAAAACAAATAATGTCCTCTTTGTCACACAAAATTATTCAAGGTGTTCAGGCCTTACCAGTATATGAGGATCACCTATGTATCTCCACTTTCAATTTTTTAAATACCTGACTGTAAAGTAGGAAATATGACTAAGGTTATGGGCAAGACAGATTAAGTCACTGTTTCCCAGTCATGACCCCAGTGAAAGTCATTGGTCATTTTCCTGTCATTCCCTCAACTTCCTCCCATCATTTTAGCTCTTCCACAAGTAATTGGAAAATGAAACAAGCAAATTTTATTAATCACTGAGGGTAAGGAATCTACCAGTTATATTATTTACAAAAGGAACCATTGTTATGCTCTTAATATCCTTTATGTGCTAACTCTCTCAATGTCGCAGGAACAATTAAACCTCTGTTACCACACTCTTTCAGCTGTTTTAAAAATATTCCAGATTTTTCTCCCATTTTGTTCTCAGCTTGAACTTCTTGTTGTATGTCCACTTATGGTGACCCTGAGGCAACCCTATCATGGAGTCTTTTGAGGCCGAGAGTATGTGACTCACAAAACATTCCATGCTCAAACCCCTACAACCATGTTGGCTCTCTCTCAATATGCATTTCTCCAAACTGAGTTCAAAGTACAAAACTAGTCTGCAGTCCTCACTTAGGGAGGAATAGAGATGAGGAAACAGAATATTGCAATTCCCAATAAACTCAGGCGAAAAAAAAAACCTGCAGCAGTCTCTCCTAGTTTGCATGCTCTACCTTGTTTTTAAAAATTGCCGTCTTGATCACAGTTTAGATGGGTATATGGGTCCTGGCTTTTATTTATGAAATGTTGATGGAAATCCTGCCCCACAAAGCAACATGTTGCAGGCAATTTTGTGATTTGTAAGGATCTAGCCCTGTGGTTCCCAAAGTGGGCGGTACCGCCCCCTAGTGGGCGGTGAGGCAATCCAAGGGGGCGGTGGGAGGCTCAGGAGAATTTGGGGTGCACTGAGGGGGCGGGGGCGGGATTCCAACTCACAAGCGCGCGAGTGTGCGCCTGCGAGTTGGGATATATGTATTAACACAGTGGTTCTCAGCCTACCAGTTGGAATCCTTGGGCAGGTGCTGCCTGGAAACCACAGCGTGCGCGCCTTCCTCTCCTCAACTCCGCCGACGGCGCAGTCCTGTATCGCCCCTTCCAATCCAATGGATCCCTTGGAAAGAAGGGGCAATACAGGACTGCGTCGTGGGCAGAATTGAGGAGAAGAAGGGGACGCGCTGCGGTTTCAAGGCAACACCTGCCCAGGGATTCCAACTGGCAGGCTGAGAACCACTGCATTAATACATATATCTTTCTGTTTAATTGCTATTATATTTTTTTAAAAAAAAAATTCTAGAGGGGCGGTGAGTAAATTTTTTTTCTGGAAAGGGGGTGGTAGGCCAAAAACGTTTGGGAACCACTGATCTAGCCCATAGGATTTTACCTTCTAATTAAAGTAAAATAAAAGTTTCTAATATCCCACATAGTTACTGCCGTGACATGTTTGTTCTTCTCCAGACAATGAACTAGTAGCCAAAACAATGACCTTTTCTTTTCTTTCTTTTTTCCACAACAGGCAAGCAATGTGTGATGGGGACGGCTATAGATCTGGGTAGAGCAGGTGCTTTGCAACCAGGGGCGGTCTAAGGTAATTTTAAATAGTAGGCGAACATTATTTTGGTGCCCCCAAAACATTATTTTGCCGCCCCATGTAAAACAAATATACAATTATAATATCACAATATCATTAGTAGTATTATATTGTATCAATGTATATACAATATATTATACCATACTCATACTATATTATATCATAATTATATTATACTACATTACAATATAATTATATTATAATATATTGACATTATAATATAATGTAACATTCTATTATATTATTATAATAAAATAATAACATTATTTATTTAAATAAAATTATCCTCTACTAAATATTTTCATTACTCCTATAAAACTCAAATAACCCAAAATAAAGTAAAATAAAATATTATATATTACTATTTTGTACAATACCACTATACTGCAATATTGTTTGTAATATTACATGTAATATAAAATATATCATTATTCTATTGTTATATTGTATTTGTATTATATTGTATGACAATATTAAGCAGAACTGTATAATAATCAACAAGAAATGCAATGTAAATGCATCAAAATCAGAATACATTACCTATCACCCGAACCATAATTCATAGGAGTCTCCCATAAGTCCAAAATTAGGATCTCAATGTAAATGTAAATGTCTGAGGAACATCGGCAGGGCCAGGATGGCGCCCCATGCGGCCAGGATGGCGCCCCCTTCCCAGATGGCGCCCTAGGCGGCCGCCTACTTGGCCTATCTTGTAGGACCGCCCCTGTTTGCAACTTACCTTTGGTCCTCCAGTTTCTTTGGATCACAACTCCCAGAAGTCTCAACCAGGGAGGTGAAGTCCAAAAGATCTGCCGGACCAAAGATTGGGAACCACTGATAAAGATCCCAGATTCTGTCCCTGGTATGTGAAAGTGGAGCTAGGATAGAGTCCTGCCTGAACCCTATTGCCTGGAAACATTGCCAGGCAATAGGGTTGTGGGGAAGAAGGGAAGTTCCCAAGGGGATATCAGAGATCTCATCATACACCTCTGTCAACCCTTCAGCTGGCTGGTCCTCTATTTATATTCCCCACTCTCTGTCAATGAGTGGAGAAAGACTGTTTGTATATGTGCACAGACAAGTATGTGAGAGATATGAGGAGGTGGGGAGTCCTCCCTATCATTGACACCACCAGGAAATGTAGACTTCAAGGACAAGATGTTGAAGTAGACAATGCCACACTGTTGTGTTCTTGTGTGCCTTCAAATCATTTCCTGCTCACATTGACCCCAAGGAGATCCCATCACTGAGTTTTCTGGCAACAATAGCTGAAATATGGTTTTTGACATTGTCTTCCTCTGAGACTGAAAGAGTGTCATGTGCTCAAGATCACCCAATGGGTTTCCACAGCTAAGTGGTCTCCAAGTGTCTGAGCCCAATGCTCAAAGCACTAAACCAGTGGTTCCCAAACTTTTTTGGCCTACCGCCCCCTTTCCAGAAAAAAAAAATACTCACGGCCCCCCCCCCTAGAAATTATTATTTTTTAAAATTAATAGCAATTAAACAGAAAGATATATGTATTAATGCAGTGGTTCTCAACCTTTCTAATGTCATGACCCCTAAATAAGGTTCCTCATGTTGTGGTGACCCCCAACCATATTTCTGTTGCTACTTCATACATAATTTTGCTACTCTTACAAATTCTAATCCAAATATCTAATATGCAGGTCAAAGCGAAGGGGGTGGGGCCAAAGAAGAGGGCCACACGACCCCTCCTAAATGGCCAATCGTTCACTGCCCCCTTAAAGGGGTTCACCGCCCCCCCAATTCCCCTGAGCCTCCCACCGCCCCCTTGGATTGCCTCACCGCCCACCAGGGGGCGGTACTGCCCACTTTGAGAATCAGTGCACTAAACCATGTTGGTTCTCAAAACCACATTAGATAGACCAGTAGTTCCATATCTTTGGTCCTCCCGGTGTTTTTGGGCTTTGGTTCCCAGAATTCCTGACAGTTGGCCATGGGGGCTGGGACTTCTAAAAGCTAAGGTCCCAAACACCTCGACGACCAAAGGTTGAGAGCCACTAAAGCACCTTCTACACTGCCATATATAATCCAGATTATCTGCTTTGAACTAGATTATATGGCAGTGTAGCCTCAAATAATCCAGTTCAAAGCAGATAATGTGTATTGCTGCTTTGATAATCAGGATTATATGGCAGTGTAGAAGGGGCCTCAGATAGACCAATAGTTTTATAGCTAGTGTACAAGCAGGATTCTGTATTTTTTTGCACATTGGACAGCTTTCTCATAATGTCCCTTACCGGAGCACCATGAAAACGAGTCTCCAAGGACATCGCCAGTTTCTCAGGAATCCCAGTATTGATAAAGGTGCCGTTCAGATCCCAATTTTCACTCTCCAAAGCAGGGCCTTCCACAGCTATTGAACATAACACATCTCAAGGCAATGTGTGAAGCATCTTCTCAGGAGCAATTTTGAACTCTTTCACACTATGATTCTGCTTTAACAGCCACGGCTTCATTCTGTGAAGCTTGCACTTTGGGGAAACACTGAAAAATCCCAAAATGCCTCTCCCTAAACTACAGATCTCAGAAATTCTATAGGAATGGAGCCACAAACAGTTAAAGTGGAATCAGAGTGCTATACGTATGTTAGTGCAAAAGGGTCCTTAGAAATAAGGATAAGCACAAGAAAGTGGGAGTTTTAAAAAGCTTATGTAAATCTCAATGACACAGATAATATTCTCCCACTCCAGGAATCTACAATGAGCTCATCTCCATTTTAAGAAGCTAAACAGAAAACCAAACCTCAAAGTTTTTTTTTACCATGATTGTGATATGCCACTAGGTGGTAGCATTAACAATCATTTCGTGAATAATCATGTCTGTATGTATGGGGTGTCCTAAGAGAGAGAGAGAGAGAGAGAGAGAGAGAGAGAGAGAGAGAGAGAGAGAGAGAGAGATAAAATCATGGTGCCAGATTTCGGACATTGAACCCTGTGCCACAAAATGGGACCATTACTAAATCTACCACAGATACCATACTATCCAAGCCACAGCGTAGCACAAGCAGAACAGGGATGTCTCATTTGCTTATACTTTGCTATGAGCCATTGTACTCCTTTACCACCCTGATACTGACTCCAGCAAACAGCTCAAGGCATCTTAAAAGTAACTTGTACAGGAGGGAATAACTAAGACCATGTTGTGAGATAATAAAGCCTTATTGTTAGAGCAGATAAGGCAGTTTGCTTTGCCTTCCCTCCTCCAAGAAGAGTGAATAGGTAGCAAACATACAAGTATACTGTAGACTCTCCGTTAATTGGCATCCATGGAGATTGGTAAGTGCCGGATAAATGTAGTTTCTGGTTGCTTGAGAGTTGCAATTAAATATAGCTCTCTCTCTCTCTCTCTCTCTCTCTCTCTCTCTCTCTCTGGCATTACTTCGCGAACGAAGATTCTTAGGAAGAACTCATCCGACGCTTTTTACAAGCGCGTTGAACGTTGGATGTGTCCTTCGAGCCTGTGCAATGGATTTTTCTGGTGGAGCACAGCATGCACGGAACTGGCCTCACCCTTTAAACCAAAGGTTCATCTGCCGGGGCCTAGCAAGCTGGAACGGTGGCGGCAGCGAGGTCCTCAGGTCGAAGGTTTGGTTTGGGTTTCTTTCTCTTAGATAGTTGACCTTAGACGAGCACCATCTGCCCGGGTTTGAATTTAGAGTTTTCCTTCTCCTAGGATTGTTGCCAAGACGCTAGAGAGACCATCCTGCCCACTGACGCTCTTTGTCAGACCCTTCGGTTGTGATCTGTCTGGCATGGGAGGCCCTACCGGTGGCTATTATGCCACCGCCAGCATAGCTCACAACTTCATTAGGGTACGTAAGCCTTCCCCCCCCCCCCCATGACAAGGGGGCACACATCATTAATAATATTAATAACATTAATATTATAATTAATATTATAATATTATTAATTATTATATAAATAATATATTATAATATATAGGTCTGACACTATACCATATACTATACTATACCTTAAACTCTGTATTGACTTGATGTTAATATGAAATTAAAGTAATTAAGAGAAAATTAAAACAAATAAATATAAATTTAATCTAACACAGTTTTACTGTATTTATAAAAGCAACTTTGTAAATGCAATATGCTTTATTTTTTTGCTCCCCCCTTTTTTTTAGTTCTACTTAATGGAGCGTCTACTGTATTGGTTTCCAAAGGGCAGGGGTGAAGACGAGGTGAAGTATGTGAAATTATAGTATTTATTGATTAACACTGCAAGGGGGAAGGATGAGGTGGGAACGAGCTGATCTCACAGCCTACCAACAAAAGGGATTGCTAAAAGGTCAGCTTGAAGATATCATGCGAAATGAAGATAGATAGGTAATGAGCTAAGACAACTAGTTATGAATGAAATGTGGTGGTCCTGGCTCTCTCCTTCCTTCCTCTCTCACCTGGGAAGAGTGCTGAGCATCTCATGAGGATTTCCCATAACACCAGGGCCAGGGAGTAGACGTCCGCCTGCCTCAGTGCTGACCCCAAGTCTTGCAGGTTCAGGCTTTCATCCAGAATTTCAGGCGCAATGTAGCGCGGGGCCCCTACCTGGAGAGAAGGTGGGTAAACAGGTCACAATGCTTTTGAAGCATTTCAATGTCCACATTTCCTTTCTTCCATAGCAACCCATCTAAAGAACACATTAACAATCTCATCAGAAAGGGCTTATATTGGCGGCATATGCCAGTTCAGCAATAGATTATCCATAGGTCTTGCCGGCTCCCATTCCATGATGTCGAGGAACTTCCGTTGGGGCTCCGTAGATAAGCTCCAGTCGAACTGGCATATGCTGCCGCCACAGCAACTCGGGAAACACGAGCAGCAATAGGGGGAAGCCGGGTGGTCAATGCTTCCCCCTGTGCATGAGAGTTGGGAGATGCGGGGCGTTGGGTGATGGGTCCCCCCCCCAAATGATACGTGGCAATTCCGGGGGTTCATCCAATGAGATCGAAAATGAAAACCTCAGTCTTAAGTTTGCAAGACCTAAGCGGACACTCTTGTAGGTATCCTTTTTGTGAAGCCAGTATGAGTTGAAGCCAAAAAAAGCTCATCCCATTATCCAGCCCAATTATATAAGAATAATTATTTATTTATTTACGATATTTCTATCCTGCCTTTTTTCAGCCTAAAGGCGACTCAAGGCAGCTTACAAATTGGCAGCGATTTGATGCCATAGTAGTTATACAATAAAATTAAAAACATTTAGAACAACATTATAAAAAAACCATTAAAAACCATTAAAAACATATAATCACCAATGTCTTCCCATTATAACATAATAGCCTAACTTCCCAATCCAATCAGTGAGTCTGAAGTTATAATTAATATTTTGCATTGATTTAATTTGGACCTGAATGCAACTAGACACAACCTGGATCCATTCTAACTACTAAGCAATGGTGATCTTAAAACACTTGAATATTATATCTTTGGGCCCTTCCAGACAGGCCCTATATATATCTCACTCCAGGACTTTATCCAATACACATGACATTCAACAACATTGCATACACTTTTTTCAAACTTATTTTGGGTGATGGATATTTTGAGTGAATCCATCACCCAAAATAAGTTCAATGCATGAATCTATGGAAGTCTCTTATTTGTGTAGTTGCAATAAGTTGCAATCATGGCAAATAATAATAATAATAATAGCAGTCTTCCGTGGGAGGAAGAGGAAGGAAACTTAGGGTGCATCTTCATTATAGAATTAATATAGTTTAATGGCACTTTAACTGCCATGGCTTAGTGCTATGAAATCCTGGGATTTGTAGTTCAGTGAGACACTAATACTCTTGGCAGAGAAAGCTAAGAACTATGAAAAACTACAACTTACATGATTCCTTAGCAATGAGCCATGACAGTTAAAGTAGTATCAAACCACATTGATTCTACAGTGTAGATGCACTCTTGGGCCCCCTCTACACTGCCAAATAATACAGTTTCCGATTCCAGATTATCTGAACTAGATTACGTGGCAGTGTAGATCCAGCCTTAGTGTATGTGTCTGACTCCTTCTACTGACTCTCTAGCATCTGAGAATGGAGGAGCAGGGAACAGCAGCTCCCCACTCACCTCCTTTCCCCACAAGCCCACTATTGTTGAACATGATGCCACTTCTCTCCAAAACAGTTTTTCCATTCCGATCCCATTTTAGTGGTGCTGTGCAGGAGATACCTTGTGTACGATGCCGTCTGTGGGGCCTGCTTTGAATCGCTCGTTGGGTACAGGCAAAGTCATGGCATGGCCAAAATCAGTGATGACACAAGTCCTGTCTTCTCTCACCAGCACATTCTGACTGCTCAGGTCTCGATGTGCCACTCCAGGTTTATGTAATCCTAAAACCATTCAGAAAGGGTTTGAGTGGCACAGCAGTATCCAATAGAATCATCAGATTAGCCCAATTTAAAAAAATATGAGCAGTGTGAAGACCACAGAGAGGTGAAGATGATGCACTGTTCAATCTCAGGACACCTGCATTGCATGAGTAAGTTTAAAGATGAAAGAACGCAGATATGAGGAACTGAGAAAGGCCTCTTTCTGCTAGCGACACCTGAAAGCCGTTGGTAGCCAGAAGAACTGGAGGAAGAGAACCTGTAACTCTTTAGACACCATCGTAATTGCCGTAGCTCAGTGCTAATGAATTCTGGGGGTTGTCATTTGTCGAGGCACCAAAACACTATTTGGCAGAGAAGACCTTGTAAAATTGCAACTCCCATTATTCTATACCATTAAGCCATGGCAGTTAAAGTTGGTGTCATGAGTTCCACAGCGTAGATGCATCCTTAGAGGCTTCAGGCCCATTTGCTTGAGAGTAAATCCCACTGAAATCAAAACTTAAAAAAACAAACAAACAGGGGAATTCCAAACAAGAATAAATCAGGGCCAGCTAACACCTCAAAACAAAGGATCTCCCCAGGCAGCAACCAGCCAGGCTTTGAAGCTACAAGGCCATTCAATGCTAATCAAGGTTGCCAATTGCAACCTTGCCTCAAACAGACAATAGTTCTTTCTCCCACCCTGGACATTCCACAGATACATAAACCCCACTTGACTAATTTCCCACAGACCTCACAACCTCTGAGGATACCTGCCATAGATGTGGGGAAAACATCAGGAGAGAATGCTTCTGGAGCATGGCCATACTGCCTGGAAAACTCACAACAACCCAGTGATTCTGGCCATTAAAGCCTTCGACCACACTTAGTAGCCAGTGTAGAATTTGTGCTGCAGAGCTGTTGGAAACAGCATACTGAAGAGGCCTTGCTCTGATCCAGCAGGATAGAAACTTTGTATTTTAATGTCTTCCAGGAAATGTGAAAGGACATCAAGATGTATGAGAAGGTGGAATTGGTATGATAAGGTTTTCCCAATGTGGTATTCTCCAGGTATGCTGAACAAAAATATCCAAAATCCAGTTAATATGAATGAAGATGTTGTTCAACATACCTGGATGAAACTAGACTGTGGTTGGATGGCTATGGCCATTCATCTTTAAGTGGTTTTCTGAAGCAAATGCTTGATTCAGGAAAAAGCTACAATATAGACTTTGCAGGAATTGTTCCCAACACACTTAAAGAATGCAGAATTGCATAGCAGCGGCACATTTCAAACACGGACATACATCTCTTGGCAACAACCAAAAAACATAGGTCTATGGCATGTTAAAGCATGCCCGGATTACACATAAGGCCAACCTAGGCCATGGCCAGAGGCGCAAGCCGGGGGGGGGGGGGGTCGCAGATCACGGACCAAAAATAAATAAATAAAAAACTGGTCCGCGCCCCTCTTTCCCTCTTTCTCATGCCCCTCCTCACTCCTTCTCCCAGCAAAGTCTCTGCTCCGTCCCCTCCATCTCTCGCTCTCTGGGTTGCGGCGGGGCCCTCGCATTGATCCATTGATTTGCCTGCGGGTCTCTGGCTGGCCTGACCTCCTGGCTCCTGGGGAAGCCGTCTCCATGGCGACTCGCCCGGCTCCCCTGGCGGCAGACTGTAAATTCCTGCAGCCAGAGCCGAGCGGCAGAGTCCAGGGGAGGGCGGTGGGAGGGAGGGGAGAAGGAGGAGTAGGAGGCAACTAGGAGGAAAGAAAGAAAGAAAGTAAAGAAGGGAGGGAGGGAGGGAGAGGGGAGAAAAAGGGCATTGCTTGGGTGAACCTCTCCCAGATCCCCAGCACGAGACCACACCAACCCAGGCTCGCTCCTGCACTCTCGAACCAAACCGGGGCAGCCTGCTTGACCAAAGGGAGCCGTGGGTGGGAGGGAAGGATCAAGGCCAGGGTCTGGCTCTCCTGCCTTTGAGAGCAGCTGAACAAAAGCCGCACAAACCCCAACCTGAATCCTCCCTGGGTCTGCGGGAGCACACGCCAAGCGGACATCTCTCTCTCTCTCTCTCTCTCTCTCTCTCTCTCTCTCTCTCTCTCCCTTCTCTCCCTCTCTCTCCCTCTCCCTCCCTCTCTCTCCCTCTCTCTCATGTGTACCTTTGGAGCGAGTTTGCATCTGCTGTGCTCTCCCCAAGCCTCCCGAGGAGACCTTCAGAGCACAGCGGAGCTTTCCAGCCGGTGGGAATGGGAACCTTGGAGGTGGCGGGATGGTGCCTACTCGCCTTTCTCTTCTGCTCCAAAGGAACCATGGTGAAAGCCAGCCAAGTGTGGGTCTGAGTGGTGTGTGTGGGTGTGTGGGGGGGGGGTGGTAGAGGTTGTCTTAAAGGGGGTGTAATTCCAAAGTGTGGCCTAGGGCGCAAAAAAGTTTTAATCCGGGCCTGTCTCATGCCCCTCCTCACTCCTTCTCCCAGTAAAGTCTCTGCTCCGTCCCCTCCATCTCTCGCTTTCTGGGTTGCAGCGGGGCCCTCGCATTGATCCATTGATTTGCCTGCGGGTCTCTGGCTGGCCTGACCTCCTGGTTCCCGGGGAAGCCATCTCCATGGCGACTCGCCCGGCTCCCCTGGTGGCAGACTGTACATTCCTGCAGCCAGAGCCGAGCGGCAGAGTCCGGGAGAGGGCAGTGGGAGGGAGGGGAGAAGGAGGAGTAGGAGCCAACTAGGAGGAAAGAAAGAAAATAAGGAAGAGAGGGAGGGAGGGAGAGGGGAGAAAAAGGGCGTTGCTTGGGTGGACCTCTCCCAGGTCCCCAGCACGAGTCCACAACAACCCAGGCTCGCTCCTGCATTCTCAGACCAAACCGGGACGGCCTGCTTGGCCAAAGGGAGCCGCAGGAGGGAGGGAAGGATCAAGGCCAGCGTCTGGCTCTCCTGCCTTCAGGAGCAGCCGAACAAAAGCCGCACAAACCCCAACCTGAATCCTCCCTCGGTTTGTGCGACCACACGCCAAGTGGACATCTCTCTCTCTCTCTCTCTCTCTCTCTCTCTCTCTCTCTCTCCCTCTCCTCTCTCTCTCTCTCTCTCGTGCGCACCTTTGGAGCGAGTTTGCACCTGCTGCGCTCTCCCAAGCCTCCCGAGGAGACCTTCAGAGCACAGCGGAGCTTTCCAGCCGGTGGGAATGGGAACTTTGGAGGTGGCGGGATGGTGCCTACTCGCCTTTCTCTTCTGCTCCGGAAGCACCATGGCAAAAGCCAGCCAAGTGTGGGTTTGAGTGGTGTGTGTGTGTGGGGCGAGGGGGCGGCGGTAGAGGTTGGTTTAAAGGGGGTGTAATTCCAAAGTGTGGCCTAGGGCGCAAAAACGTTTTAAAAAACGTGTTAAAGACTTAACTATCTCTATCATGGCATGAAATCCTTACTCTTAGCTCTCACCTATAAATATATCCTGCGAAAAGAAGAAAAATATGTTTTGTAAGAACAACAAAAAAGAGGCAAAAGGCATGTTGATGTAAGAACTGGCAGCAGTAGTTGTGTGATTGTGCTGTTCGGGAAATAAAAGGATACAGAATTCAGCGGAAGAAACCCAAGACCCAATTAGTGTGGGTGAAAACCTGCATAGAGAAAACTATTTCATTGAACAAGTGGATTAGGATGAAAAACTCTTTTGCCCCCAAGGCACGCGAACCATTTCTAAATGATCACTGGCAGATTTTGACAGCAGAGGATATTCAGAAATGAGTTTTGAACAAGCTGTACTTTATATTTCTTTTCTGGGTCCAAAGTCGTTCAACGTGTCCTATTTTGTAACAAAAAGAATAAGGATACGGACAGATTCTCATGTTCCCCTTGGGATGTGTGGCACTTTAAAGAAATGCCATTTTTATTATGGCAAAAATTTGCAAAGACTGCCGTTCAATTTATCACCAGTATATATATGATCCCAGTCCCAAATTATTTCGCATGCTTGAATTGTTGGAAATAGCAACCTTGATTATAAGAAAGATGTCCGTGTTATCTGCTCAGAAAAACTACTTCAAGTGGCTAAGTGGCTACC
This sequence comes from Anolis apletophallus, assembly GCA_030556195.1. Taxonomy (NCBI): domain Eukaryota; kingdom Metazoa; phylum Chordata; class Lepidosauria; order Squamata; family Anolidae; genus Anolis; species Anolis apletophallus. Next base: position 151,990,378 of record JARBWK010000001.1, on the reverse strand, counting down.
AGTATTTTTTTTTAAAAAAAAATCTAAAATCAGGACAGTAAATAAAGAACAACACTCAAAAAGCGGGAATTCCAGACAAGAATCAATCAGGGCCAGCTAACTCCTCCCAACAAAGGATCCCTCCAGGCAGCACCCAGCTAGGCTTTGAAGCTGCAAGGCCATTAAATGCTAATCAAGCTGGCCATTTGCAACATTCACACTTGCCTCCAACAGACAATAATTCTTTCTCCCACGCTGGACATTCCAGAGATATATAAATCTCACTTGCCAAGTTTCCAACACCCATCAACCTCTGAGGATGCCTGCCATAGATGTGGGTGAAACGTCAGGAGAAAGTGCTTCTGGAACATGGCCATACAGCTAGAAAACTCACAGCAACCCACTACTTCAAATCCTATCTGTAACTGGATTGATAAGTAATGTAACTGTGTGCCGAATATATTAAGTTTGTAAGTAAACCAACTGTGTTACTTTTAACAAAGACTACCAAATATACTTTATGGGAGAGTATATGTTTTTGAGCACTGAAAGAAATACTTCTGAAACTCTGCTTGTTTGTGCTTTGGCATATCTTTGTTCCTAACAGTTCAAAGAGATATCCAGGTATATCAGTCTAACAGCTGAGAAACCTAATTGCATAAATACTATTGGATATATACCACTAAAGAGAAAATTCACTCAAATAATTTTTTTGGTGCTCTTCTCTGGAAGTCATACCTTTCCAAAAGATTATGTGTCCATAATGAATGAGAGTTGGGGATTGTGGACAGTGCCATTTTAGGGAGTTTAAATCCAAATTTACAGACAGGAATTATTACTGTTCATCAAACAACAGTAGTTGGGTGGCAACCAAGCTGGGTCTTTGTTTGTATTCATCAAGAGGTTCAAGTCTGCCTCCTGTGAACAAAGGCCTTTTCACACATCACTTTCCATTGATATTGATCAGCTAATCAATGCAAAAAATCTTGGTATATATAATACAATCTGTCACCCAATGACTTGTTGGATCTTACCTGCTTTCCACTGCTGCCCATGCAAGAAAGCAAGACCGCTGGCAAGGGAAGATCCTAGCCGGATAGTAACTTCCCAAGAACAAATATGCTTGCTGAGGAAATTTCGCAGGGATCCCTGTAAAGAAAATGCAACAATAACAGTAACAACATCACCATCCACAGCAACTACTTTTAATTTATATGTACCCTGCCTATTTCCCAGTCATGGGACTCAGCTTGGTGTAGGCCAGGGGTGCTCAGAATGGTGATCTCGATCACCAGGGTGATCTTCAGGCCTCATCCTGGTGATCTTCAGGCCCCTGACCAGGTTTTTTGCTGTTGGTCCTCTTCACGCGCCTCTGCACGCTGCAAAGAAGTCCTCCATCGTGGCTCCTCCCCGCTCCCTGCTTGCGCGCCACCTCCAAAAGCTCCGGAGTCTAAGAGGCAGAATGGGCCCCCTCTTTTGGATTCCTCCTCCTCCCTCCATCCTTCTCCAGCCACTCAGAGTCGTGCAGGACCAAAGGGGGCGGGCCTGGATGACGCGATGCATGGCTGGCCCCGCCCGCATGCGCAGAAGCGCTCATTCTGCCTCTCGGACTTCTTGTGAGCTCTTGGGAGGCGGCACACATGCTAGCGGTGTGGAAATAGGAGCAACGATGGAGGAGGAGAAGAAGGACGCTTTGGGGTCATTTCCTTACCGCATCTCAAAGGTCGGTCTTTTAACTTTGGGGTGGGTGCTTGATTGTTCTGTGGCATGTCTTTCTGTTTATTTTTAATGTTTAAAAATGGCCTTTTAGCTCCAAAGCCTCTCTGCTTGCTTTGTTCCTTGAGAAATATATGTTGGGGAATATGGAAATGTGGGAGAAATGGGGTGGTTGGATGTATTTATGCATGCCCCTTTGTTTACCTTGCTGAGTATTAAATGGCCTTGGAGTTCAAAAGCCTCTCTTCTTACTTTCTGGCTGATAATATGTGTGGTAATATGGCAGTGTGGGAGAAATGGGGTGGTTGGATGTATTTTTATGCTCTGTTTTATATTGTTGTTATTAAATTGAAATGTTGATGTTTTATAACTTCATTTTATGTAAACTGCCCTGAGCCTGCTGGAAGGAGCGGTACATAAAAATGAATAATAAATATAAATAAATAAATAAATAAGAAAATAGTTATATGTTTTACATTTCTGGGTAGGTGATCTTTGGGACTTGGTTTTTTAATCAGTAGCTCCCATGCTGAAAAAGTGTGAGCACCCCTGGTGTAGGCTATGAGGAAAATGAGCCAGGGATGGTTGTCAAACTCATTCATCATTTGATGACTGCAATATTAATTGGATTTCCATGTGTGAATCAGATTTCACAGCACAAAGAAGACTGGACCAGATCTTCTGGTTGCCATTGACATGTTCTTCCTTTCATTTCCAAAATTGCATCAGAAACTGCTGGTATATTTCCAAGCATTACTCTGCAGTTTTAGGGCCTCAAAGCTTGTCCCTATTTTAAAGCGCAAATGAGAATGTCGGACAGTGAAACCTGTTAAGAGAGTTTCAAATTCCAAGTGTAGCTGACAAAAATCAGCCTTGACTGTGGAAATAGAGCAACATGGGCAATACAGGTTGAGAAACATTGATCTGAAATGCTTGGGACCCATATTTCTTCAAATTTTGAATTTACGAGGGAGGAATTCCAGTATTTGCAAGTAGCTGGGAAGGAAGGAAACTCTCACCCCATGTCTTTCTTATTCTCTCTCAACTGAGTACAGGTGACTACCAATGGGGTCACTTTATGCTCGGCATCGTGGCCTGTTTCCAGACCACTCACATCTCCATGTGCCACAATTGGTTGGGTGGCAGGCAAGTGTAGACATGTCTTTTTACAGGAGTCTTATGTGAGTGGAACTGCAAGACCCAGAGTCCTCCCTTTCCTCACTCTTAATAATAATAATAATAATAATGAACAACTTTATTTCTACCCCGCACCCATCTCCCCAATGAGGACTCGGGGCGAATCACATGAATTCCAGACTCACATGAGGCCAAGCCCAAACAACAACAAATTACAACAAAATAAAATCAAGAACATCAACAATAAATACAATAAAAATACAAACATATAAACAAAAAAAGTATATAACTAGCTATCTAAAATCACAAGGACAGGGTGGGCCACAGGCACAAATATAAAGTGTTAAAAACTCAGGGTGAGATAAGTGAAATAGTATCCTTTACATGGGGGAGGGGGATAACTCCAAGAACGGGGCATTGAAGAGAGCAATGGTAGAGATTAGATAATTACTTAGAAAACCCAGGTTTTCAGGTGTTTTTTAAAGGTCCCCAAGGTGGGGGCTTTCCTAATCTCTCCAGGCAAGGAATTCCAGAGTCGGGGTGCCACAGCGGAAAAGGCCCTTTCCCTTTTGCCCACCAATTGAGTCTGTGAGACTGGCAGGGACGACAGGAGGGCCTCCCCCGAGGAGCGGAGGGTTCGAGCTGGTTCATGGAGGAAGATCCGGTCACTCATCTCTTTCCCCATCAGAGCTCCTTGAGTGAAATCTCAATGGGCATTAGATGTGTAACTGGCCCCCTTTCCCCAAAGGCAGACATGGGTAGCTGATGGCAAAAGATTTCAGTTTTTGGAGTATTTTGAATTTCCAGATAAGGGAGAGACATTCTTTATTATTGGCATTTCCACATGTTAAAAAATTGCTAGCTGTGCACAATCTGAACCATTTTGCCACCCTTGTGTATGGCACTCACCAATGGGTACAGCGAAAGCACTAGGAGACCACCATGTTCTTCTTTTGGTTCTCCATACCCAGCAGCCACTAGCCGTACCACATTGTCATGGTTCATCAGTGGAAGGCTGAGCATGGCCCACTCAGACATAAACTGCCGGCGGCACAGAGGGGAAAAGGCTTTGATGGCCACAGGCTGCTGGTGGAACGATCCTTGCCACAGTCTGGAGAACTGCCCCTCATGCAGAAGCTGAAGGGAAAGAGTTAAGAGAAAGGTTATAACACACTTCTAGGGTGCAGCCACTCTGTGGAATGAATGCATTTTGGTATCACTTTAACCGAAATAGCTTTAACTGCCATGGAATCCTGGATATTGTCGTTTTTAAAAGTCTTTTCTCTGCCAAAGAGTTCTGGTTGAATCATAGAATCCTAGAGTTGGAAGAGACCTCGTGGGCCATCCACTCCAACCCCCTGCCAAGAAGCAGGAAAATTGCATTCAAAACACCCCTGACATATGGCCATCCAGCCTTTATTTAAAAGCCTCCAAAGAAGAAGACTCCACCACACTCCAGGGCAGAGAGTTCCACTGCTGAACAGCTCTCACAGTCAGGAAGTTCTTCCTAATATTCAGGTGGAATCTCCTTTCTTGTAGTTTGAAGCCATTGTTCCATTGCGTCCTAGTCTCCAGGGCAGCAGAAAACAAGCTTGCTCCCTCCTTCCAATGAGCTTTCTCCCTTCTCCCTATGAGGAGGGAGAAAGCTTCTGGGATCTGTAATTTACCTCACCAAACTACAGGTCCCAGGATCCATAGCATTGAGCCATCGCAGTTAAAGTTGTGTCAAACTTCATTAATTCTGAAGTGTAGAAGCAGCTTTAGAGCAAAGTATGAGTGCTAGATTCTACTATTCCGTTACACTATAAAAACATAGATAGCTGTTAATGTGGGAGGATTTGAAATTCTGCACCCATGTGGCCTGCCATCTACAAACTGCATGTGTCTATTCCATGTGAATTGTGAAAAGAGGTTTGAGTTTCAAGATATGTTTTCTGCTCATTTTCTAGTAAAATCATAGAAGACACTGGGGAACTGGGTTCCTAAAAAAGGACTGGAAAATGGTTGCCCCCTTCCCCTCAGATGTTTTGGTCTACAATTCCAGAATGGTCAATGATAAAAGATTATGGGAGTTATAAGACAGAATGTCTGCAAGACCAAATGTTTCCTAGACTTGCCTTTAGAGCAGTGTTTCTCAACCTGGGGTTGGCACCCCTGGGGGTCTGCGAGGGGTGTCAATATTTTCTGTTGGTCATGGGGGTTCTGTGTGGGAAGTTTGGCCCAATTGTATAGCTGGTGGGGTTCAGAGTGCTCTTTGATTGTAGGTGAACTATAAATCCCAGTAACTACAACTCCCAAACGGCAAGGTCTATTTTCCCCAAACTCCATCAGTGTTCACATTTGGGAATATTGAGTATTTGTTCCAAGTTTGGTCCAGATCCATTATTGTTTGGGTCTCTCTGGATGTAGGTGAATTACAATTTCAAAACTCAAGGTCAGTGCCCACCAAACCCTTCCAGTATTTTCTGATGGTCATGGGAGTTCTGTGTGCCAAGTTTGGTTCAATTCCATTGTCGGTGAAGTTCTGAATGCTGTTTGTTTGTAAGTGAACTATAAATCCCAGCAACTACAACTCCCAAATGACAAAACCAATCCCCCCTCAACCCCACCAGTATTCAAATTTGGGCGTATCGGGCATCTGTGCCAAATTTGGTCCAGTGAATGAAAATACATCCTGCATATCAGATATTGACATGATGATTCATAACAGTAACAAAATTACAGTTATGAAGTAGCAATGAAAATATTTTTTATGGTTGGGGGTCACCACAACACGAGGAACTGTATTAAAGGATTGCAGCACTAGGAAGGTTGAGAACTACTGACATAGTGGATCCAGATCTTGGAAACTTTAATTTTTGGGACCCTGCCAGTGGTCATGTTGGCAGAAGAGATTCAGAGACCCGTGTTTTCCAAGCTCTGAAGCCCATATCAATGAACCACTTGCTACTAAGAATGAAGAGGGGAATTCTTTGCTACTGTACAAGCATCCTGGTTCAAATGGCTACAGTTCCTAGTCAGTGCTCTGCCAACACTAGAGGAGATACCTGACACATAAAGCTTTTAGTTGGAGTTTTGGCACTTATTGCGCCCCTACTGGGCTTGTTTTGCATTAACATTGTGTGCCTGGTTTGTCCCTAGCTGCAAAGACCTTTGTTCTATTTCAAACATGTGGACATTGGTGGGAGGGGCTGTGTTTTGGTGCCAAGGATGATGTCACCACCTTAACCCCTCCCCTTCCTGAGGTCAGCTGAGGAGCTGGACTTCCTCTCTTTGGCCATTCCAGCAAAGCACATGGACGTTCAAGGCGGAAATTTGAGCCCATGCTTGGACAACGCATCTTTGTTCACCATAGCCAACCTAAAGCTTTCAACCAAAGACTGCAGTGATAAAGGAAGCCCTGCCTTCACATAGATACTGTAGTTTTTGGGGACCAGAGGACTTTGTGAGCCAAAGGACCATTGAAAGCAACAAAGACCTGGAATCAAAGTTCAGCGTTCTCAATTCTGCAAACTAAAGGCAAGTAATTGCGCCCCTCTTTCTCTAGGACTTTTCCTGCGACCCCCTAGCAACCAACTAAGCGTTTCGGCCATCGATTTACTGATTGTAACTCAATAAATCTTTGTTTAGTTTACCATTTTGAGTCCAGAACTCATCTCTTAAAGACTCTCCAGGTCTCCCTGTGCATAGGAAGGCTAATCGCTAGCCTAGGGCCTATAGAAGCACATCAATTCCCTTAAAGCCAATTTTACAAGCCCTTGTGGTACGCCACAACACTGCTGAGATAGAGAATAAAGCAAGCTATGGTGTCTCTCAATGAAGCCACAATCCTTTCCATGACCAGAATGGTACCCGAAAGAACTGTAGGTCTGCAAGCTCTTCTTTGGGTAGTTTCCTCTTCTCCTTGTGTTCTGGGCCTGCAGCAGCGACGTTGGCAAGCTCCACTGTTGCTTCTGTGCTCAGTAATTCTGCAGGGACTTTCCAGTACCTGAGAACTCCAACACCTTGGGAGAGAACAAAGGAGATTCACTTTTGCAACAGCACAACCGTTCCAATTTATGTGCTAAATCTTGCATTCTTTACCTTTTAGGGAAATGTACATTTATTTCCAAAATGTATTTTGGAAAGCATCAAGGTATAAAGCAGTGGTTCTTAACCTGTGGGCCACAGACCACCAGTGGGCCACAAGGATGAAAATCTGGTCCATGAACCTCCTTCCTCTTTATTTATTTTATTTTATTTCTTCTCCTTTTGCACCGCTTGCCACTCATTCCCTGTTGCTGACCTTGTCATATATTTTGTATCAGAAACTAGAGTTGACATGGTCTATTCCAGTGCTGTCCAACTTCTAACCAGCCAAGGGCCGGACTTGAGGTCACTGATGACCTGGGGGGGCGTTCGGCCCCGCCCCCAGCCCCTCCCCAGCCCCGCCCCGCCCCGCCCCTGGGCGCGCGGGAGGAGAGAGAGATGCCAGTCAGCTGACTGGCTTCTCTCTCTCTCTCCTTCCCAGCTGCGGCGACGCCTGGGCGCGCGGGGGAGAGAGAGAGAGAGAGATGCCAGTCAGCTGACTGGCTTCTCTCTCTCTCTCCTTCCCCGCGCGCGCCGACGCCTGGGCGCGCGGGGAGAGAGAGAGAGAGAGAGATGCCAGTCAGCTGACTGGCTTCTCTCTCTCTCTCTCTCATTCTCCGCGCGCGCCGACGCCTGGGCGCGCGGGGAGAGAGAGAGAGAGAGAGATGCCAGCCAGCTGACTGGCTTTCTCTCTCTCTCTCCTCCCAGCAGCGCCGACGCCTGGGCGCGCGGGGGAGAGAGAGAGATGCCAGTCAGCTGACTGGCTCTCTCTCTCTCCTTCCTCACCGCGCGCGGACTGGGCGCACGGGGAGAGAGAGAGAGATGCCAGTCAGCTGACTGGCTTCTCTCTCTCTCCCCTTCCCGCGTGCGCCGACGCCTGGGCGCGGGGGAGAGAGAGAGAGAGATGCCAGTCAGCTGACTGGCTTCTCTCTCTCTCTCTCTTTCCCAGCGCGCGCCGACGCCTAGGATCCCGCGTGCGGGGAGAGAGAGAGAGGAGAAGCCAGTCAGCTGACTGGCTTCTCCTTTCTCCCTCTTTTCCGCGCGCGCCCTGCCCCGATCCCGAGCGCCGGCGCGGGGAGGGAAGGGAGTAGGGGCGAAGGAGGAAGAAAGCAGCCAGCTGACTTCCTCCTCCTTCGCCTCCTCCCCCCGCGGACGTGCCGCGGCTCCAATCGTGAGCCGTGGTGCAGGGAGGGGAAGGAGGAAGGGCGAAGGAGGAGGAGCCAGCTCTCTTCCTCCTCCCTGCCCCGCCTCCCCCTCCCCCCGGCCGCCATTTTTTTTTTAAAAAATCGATTTTTTTTAAATTTAAAAATGGCGGCTGAGGGCATAGGTGGGGCCGTGTCCAACAGGCTATGGGGCCGGATCCGGCCCCGGGGCCACCAGTTGGACAGCCCTGGTCTATTCAATGCAACTTTCTGAAACAGCAGGGGAGGACTAAGGTATTTTAAAATGGTAAGCGAACATTATTTTGGCGCCCCCTCGCTCTCCGGCCTCGTGGAGCGTGTGCATGCACGCCGGGCGCGCATGCGCTGGGCCAGGTAGTTCTGCGCGTGCAAAGACAAAACGGGGTGGTTGCAAAATGACGTGGTCAAAGGAGGGATACACACACATAGTTCAATAGCATTGAAATGTTTATAAGCAAGGAAATTATATCATCCAAAAGCCACACTGGGCTGTGGTATATATGAAGTCAACACGTAAATAATGTGCGCCAATGCGCTAATGACAATAAAGTGTCCAAAGAAAAGAAGGGGTAAATACCCCAAGATTAGTCCATGTCCAATGTTCAATATATCCAAATGGAACACCAAAGATGGAGGTAAGCCCACTGTGTGGAAAAGGGGATTCCGGGCTAAAACACCCAAACCGGGTGTATTTGTAATCCACAGTAGGTATACCAGCCTACTCTGTGGATTACAAATACACCCGGTTTGGGTGTTTTAGCCCGGAATCCCCTTTTCCACACAGTGGACTTACCTCCATCTTTGGTGTTCAATTTGGACATACAGTTCTGCGCGTGCGCCATTGCTGCGGAGGGACTCCAGATGGACCGAGATACCAATCGCCCTAAGTGATGCCGAAAAGGAGGAACTTTTTGCAGCCGGGACGGAGCCGGAGGTTTTTGGGCGATTGGCGTCTCAGTCCAGCTGGAGTCCCTTTGCAGCAATGGCACATGCGTGGAACCTGGCGGCCAGAAGCGCCCCTGACTACATGGCGCCCTAAGCGGTTGCTTACTTTACCTAATGGTAAATCCGCCCCTGTGAATCAGCACCACAAACTGAATCTAAAGATGACCAAAAACAGATTCGTAACCCTTTTGGTTGTAGAGTGGTCCCTGGCCAAAGTGGTCCCTGGTCAAAGTGGTCCGTGATCAAAGTGGTCCTGAGGTCAAAAAAGATTGGGAACCACTGGTATAAAGGAAGCTATAGAAACCTTACTTTTCCCCACTACCACACACATCAGAGTTTGCTCAACCTCCGTTTTAAAGTTTTATGATCTAATAACTTACGCCTTTTTATTTAAAAAGAAAGCAGATGGGAAGGAGCCCTCAACCTGATTTCTGGGATTATTACATCGCTTCCAACCTATCATCCTTTAGAGATGTTAGACTATAGACCAGTGGTTCTCAACCTTCCTAATGCGGTGACCCCTTAATACAGTTCCTCATGTTGTGGTGACCCCCAACCATAAAATTATTTTCATTGCTACTTCATAACTAAATTTTGCCACTGTTGTGAATAGTAATGTAAATATCTGATATGCCAGATGTATTTTCACTCACTGGACCAAATTTGGCACAAATACCCAATGTGCCCACATTTGAATATTGGTTGGGGGGGGGGGGTTGATTATGTTCTTTGGTAGTTGTAGTTGATGGGATTTATAGTTTACCTACAATCAAAGAGCATTCTGAACTTCACCAATCATGGAATTGAACCAAATTTGGCACACAGAACTCCCATGACCAATAGAAAATGCTGGAAGGGTTTGGCGGGCATTGACCTTGAGTTTTGGAGTTGTAGTTCTCCTAAATCCTGAGAGCACTGTGAACTCAAACAATGATGGATTTAGACCAAACTTGGTAATATGCCCAAATATGAACACTGGTACAGTTTGGAAAAAGAGACTTGATATTTGGGAGTTGTAGTTGCTGGGATTTATAGTTCACCTACAATCAAAGAGCATTCTGAACCCCACCAATGATAAAATTGGGCCAAATTTCTCACACAGAACCCCCATGAACAACAGAAAATACTGTCTTTTCTGATGGTCTTTGGTGACCCCTCTGACATCCCCTCGTGACCCCCCCAGGGGTCCCGACCCCCAGGTTGAGAAACACTGCTATAGACCCTGAGGATGGTGGAAAATGATAGATGATAGGCTTGCTTGGTGAAATTTCACACAAACTCTGTGTCACCAGAACAGCATATATTTCTCCCTTTTATTCTAGAGGTAGTGCCATGGCTTGTGGGTGCTGAATCAGATATTTGCTTTCTGGAAATAGAAGTATGCACACACATTATTATGCAGACCCTGACATAACAGCAGCACAGCATGAGAGAACCATTTCTGGAAGCATCTGAGCCTAGCGTTTTGACAACCAGCCATATGCATGTAAACGTGCTTGTGTATTTTAAGCTCCAGGGTTCAGAGGCTGAGGCTATGCCAGACTTGCCCAGCAGATGCTTCTCCCCAGGCGTGTTCCCTTTCATGCCGTTATCATTCTTGTCCACTTCCTGCAAACCTGTTCTACCCACCAAGCATCACCAGAAGGCAAGTCTAGTAAAGCTCGTAACTTTGTGGTAGGGCCAAGGAGAAGGAAGCCAATAAGCTCTGAATATTAACAGTAGGACCTTAGTGGAGTTGTGATTTTGGTGGGTCATCAGTAATGCTGACTCTTGGGCATATGGGCTTGCCATGTGAGGCAAACACAGAATTGCCAATATGTAAGAAACAGAGAACTGCCATTATCAGTCTTTCATCACCGGAAATCCAACAGAGGCAAACATAGAACAAGTTATTGTCCAGCCAAGGCTTACTCTAAATACCTCACCCAAATTTTCCCCAAAGTCACAGTACCTACAAACACCAGACATCCCAGGAAGGACAGAGAAAAAACAGCTGCGATGATCCAGAGGGTCTTGGAACCAAGCCGAGACGCAGCTGCAGAGATAAGACAAGGAGGTCACCATGTGAAGGAAGATTTGCTACAGCCCGTTCTATAATTCAGAGGGGAGAATAATCTCTTGTAACCTATTTCTCATGAAGGAGCTGTGCGCACTCTCAACCTCCTTGGCTCAAAGCCTTGGGCAACTTTCCCGCAGCCATTCCTCTGTAGCTCCAGGTGCTCTGACGTGGTCCTTCTCCGAGACCTCTCTGCCCATCCCTAGCATCTGCTCCCTTCGGACTTCTTTCTGATGTTTTAATTAAAATTAAAGGAGGGGAAAGGATCTGCCTACTCCTTCTTGTCTCCCGTAGCCAACATTCCTCTCTCCTCCCATTGCTTTCCAACATTTGAAGGCCACACTGTGGCATTACAATGATGTGGTGAATCTGTGTGTGTGCACGTGCGCATTGGGAGCATTTAAGAGCTGGCAGGCAATGCTCCACTGAACTGACAGGACTCCTATAGAAAATGACTGTCATCCACAGATGCAGGTGAACCATCAGGAGAAAATGCTGCTAAACATGTTCATACAGCCCGGAAACTACACAACACCCCAGTGATTCTGGCCATAAAAGCCTTCGACAATGCAGCTCTCCTATACTTTTTTTTTTGCTGCTGTTGCTATACTTTAAGGCAGGGGTGGGCAATTATTTTTTCCAAGGGGCCACACGAGAGCCAAAACATATTATGGAGGGCCACACTAAAGGCTGAACTACATTCTAATCTACATTATTTATTTATTTATTTATTTACTATATATTACACATCATTAATATTAACATATTAATATATCAAGAAATATTCATATATTATTAGTATTAATATCATAATTATTATATTATAATATATATATAGACATTATATATTGAAATTATAATATAATATAACATTATATTATATTATTACTAGCTGACCCAGCCACGCTTCGCTGTGGCTTTTTCCTTTCTTCCTTACCACCTTCCTCCTTCCATCCATCCTTTTCTTTCTTTTTCTCTCCTTCTTCCTTCCTTCCCTCCTTTTATCTTCCTTTCCTCTCCCCTTCCATCATTTTATTTTATCCTGGAGGAGGAGAGAGAGGAGGAGAGAGAGGTGCCCTCCCGTCGAGCGCGTATGCGCGGAAGTGGTTCCTCCGTCTCTTTCTTCGCCTCTCTCTGCCCTCCTTTCTTCAATCAAGTGAGGAGGGCAGTGCGAGATGGCCGTGAACAGGAAGAAAGAGAAAGAGGGGCCCGGGAAAAGGGAAGCTTCCCTCCCGTCTCTGCCAGGATCGCCTCGGCCCGCCCTCCTCTCAGCCCAAGCTGCTCTCAGAAGGGGCTTGTAGATGGCGGAGGAAGCGGGGTCGGGCAGGGGACTACAGTTCCCAGAAGGCCCCGCGCGGCCACTTTTTTTCGTGCCCTGTCTCCGCCCTCCTTCCCAGTGAGCCGCACGGAGCCTTCTGGGAATTGTAGTCCCGTGGCCGTGCCCTTCTCCCTCGCCGTGTTTCAGTCGTTCCTGGTGGCGGGTCGTGCGGGCGGCGCCGTGGCCGCCTCCTCCATTGTCTCCATGGGCTCTTCCGCTGGCTCCCATTCGTTGTCGGATCCGGGCCGCGGCGTCGCCTCCTCGGCTTCTGCCGCTGCCTGGTAGCCTGTTTGGGACCTGGGCCCCGCGGGAGGCGACGTGGGTGTTTCGGGCCGCGCGGGCCGGCCTCAGGAGCTGCTGGGAAGCGGTGGAGGAGGGGGGCATGGCGTCGGCCATGCTGGTTGAGTCCGGGAGTGGTTGGGAGGCGGGGGTGGAGGCGGTGATGGTGTCGTTGTAGAGAAGGGCCCCTGCACCCGGTGAGCGAGGATGGAGGGAGAGGGGTTGGGGTGTTTTTGGGGGTGGGATGAGAGGGCCGGCGGCATTGTTCTCCCTCTGTCCTCCCTTCGTGGGGGAAGGAGGGAATTGCTATCCCTAAGCGCCACAACGCCAGGTCCCGTTGGTGGTTTTTTGGGGGTGATCCTTGAGGGTCTTGCAAGGTACCTAGGTCGGGTTTTTTTTTGTGCCCTCTAGGTACCTCGTGGTATGCTGTAAGGTGATGGGGGGGTTGTGCTTCTGGGGCTTATAGTTTTGCTGTCCATTTGCCCCGTTGCACGACCATTCCCTTTTTATATATATAGATTATAAAATTATTATAAAATAATAAAAACCACTAAAATTAAATTAAATTAAATTCAAGAAGACAAGGTGCGAACCAAGATGGAATGGCCCAATGGACCCAGCCCAGAGGATGGCAAAGCGGACCCAGCCGCTGCCGCAGCAGAGGAGAGCAGAGCAGCAGGCGATCGGAGGCTGCAGGCCTCCGCCCGCTCTCGCCCCCAGCCATTCCCCAGCTGATCGCCCTGCTATGGAGTACCTGACATCCCTGGAGGCGATCCGGGCCTGCAACAGGAGCATTCGCGATCTGAGGCGGCTGATAGCCGTGGCAACCCGGAAGACAATCAAGTCTTCCAGGTCGCCACAGCGATCAGCCGCCTCAGATCGCCAAATGCTCCTGTTGCAGGCCCGGATTGCCTCCAGGGATGGCAGGCACTCCAAAGCCGCCGCTCCTCCGGCCTGTCTGCTGACACAGGCCCCACAGAGCCCGCGATGGGATGGAGGCAGCGGCACCCCTTCCTCTTGGCCCGGCACCCGGCACCCTTCTCCCCGGGCCGTACAGAATCAGCACCCGGGCCACATCCAGCCTGCGGGCCGTAGGTTGCCCACCCCTGCTTTAAGGGCAGTGTAGATAAAGGAATTTCAGTTGATGTTGGTGGTCACACAACAGGGAACCAATTCAGTTATTATTGTGCTATTATTCCCCTTTAACTGCCATAATTCCAGCTTGTAAAATATTGGGGGTTTCCGTTTAGTAAGGCATGGAAACATTCTGGCTGAGAACTCAAAATGCTCCTTCCTAAACTGGCAATCCTATAATTCCATAAGACAGAACTATGTCCATTCGAATAGAATAATAAGAGGATTGCTGTGAGTTTTCCGAGCTATATGGCCACATTCCAGAAGCATTCTCTCCTGACATTTCACCTGCACCTATGGCAGGCATCCAGGGTGGGAGAAAGAACTCTTGCCTGTTTGAGACAGGTATGAATGTTGCAATTGGCCACCTTGATTAGCATTGAATAGACTTGCAGCTTCAAGATCTAGCTGCTTACCGCCCGGGGAATCCTTTGTTGGGGGCGGGGTGGGGGGATTAGCTGGCCTTGTTTGTTTCTTGCCTAGAATGCCCATGTTTTTGAGTGTCCCTTATTTATTCGTTCAGAGTTTTTGAATATTGGTAGCCAGATTTTATTCATTATCATGTTTTCCTCTTTTCTATTGAAATTGTCCACATGCTTGTGAATTTCAATGGCTTCTCTGTGTAGTCTGACACGGTAGTTCTTAGAGTGGTCCAGCATTTCTGTGTTTTCAAATAATATGCTAGCTAACAGTAATACTGGTATCTGGCTACCAGTATTAAAAAACGAATCCTAGGATTCCATAGCAGTGAGCAGTTAAAGGGGAAAATCAAACTACATTGTTTCTACAGTGTAGATCAGGGGTGCTCAGAACGGTGATCACGATCACCAGGGTGATCTTTGGGCCTCATCCTGGTGATCTTCAGGCCCCTGACCAGGTTTTTTGCTGTTGGTCCTCTTCACGCACCCCTGCACGCTGCAAAGAAGTCCTCCGTCGTTGCTCCTCCTCGCTCCCTGCTTGCGCGCCACCTCCAAATGCTCCAGAGTCCAAGAGGCAGAATGGGGCCCCTCTTTTGGATTCCTCCTCCTCCCTCCATCCTTTTCCAGCCACTCAGAGTCGTAGGAGACCAAAGGGGGCGGGCCTGGATGACGCGATGCATGGCTGGCCCCGCGCATATGCGCAGAATCGCCCATTCTGCCTCTCGGACTTCTCGTGAGCTTTTGGAGGCGGCACGCATGCTGGAGCCGTGGAAATAGGAGCAACGACGGAGGAGAAGAAGAAGGACGCTTTGGGGTCATTTCCTTACCGCATCTCAAAGATCGGTCTTTTTACTTTGGGGTGAGTGCTTGATTGTTCTGTGGCATGTCTCTTTGTTTATTTTTAATGTTTAAAATGGCCTTTTAGCTCCAAAGCCTCTCTCCTTCCTTTGTTCCTTGAGAAATATATGTTGGGGAATATGGAAATGTGGGAGAAATGGGGTGGGTGCTTTATTGTACTGTGGCATGTCTCTTTGTTTCCTTTTGATTTTTAAAAATGGCCTTTTAGCTACAAAGCCTCTCTGCTTGCTCTGTTCCTTGAGAAATATATGCTGGGGAATATGGAAATGTGGGAGAAATGGGGTGGTTGGATGTATTTTTGCATGCCCCTTTGTTTACCTTGCTGAGTATTAAATGGCCTTGCAGTTCAACAGCCTCTCTTCTTACTTTCTGGCTGATAACATGTGTGGTAATATGGCAGTGTGGGAGAAATGGGGTGGTTGGATGCATTTTATGCTCTGTTTTATATTGTTGTTATTAAATTGAAATGTTGATGTTTTATAACTTCATTTTATGTAAACTGCCCCGAGCCTGCTGTAGAGCCTGCCCCTGGTGTAGATGCATCGTGTGAGTGGGTTTTTAAATTTTATTTTGCCTCACTGGGGGGGGGGGGTCTACATTTAGATGGTGAACTTCTCAGGACAAGCACTGCAATTAGCTCATGCTATTGTGTGTGTATTTATATAATATCACACAATTTTAAAAAAAATTATTTGTGTCTTGATTTTTAGGCTTGTTCCTGGTATTATTTGGGGCACTGATTCAGAACATTTCATTGGCTAAACTGCATCTGCTCTAGTTTCTTAGATACGGGTGGAATGACTGGAAAGTTTGTATCATAAATCTGTGCTTTTGGTATGAAATAAGTAGATTTTCATGTAGTACACTTTTTTTCTTTTAATTTTTAACATGTTTCCTTCATGCTTAAAATGTCAATTTATTCTCTACTTTAAAATATCCTGTTTTTTTCCATGCATGAGTAGAGTGAAGTGTGGCATACGGCATATGTTCTGTATCTCAAAAACTAAAGCTCATAGGGGAAGACTGATGCCATATTTTTTAATCAGCAGGACAAATATACCCAGAAACAGGCTTAATATTGGAGACACCAAAATGTGTGTTGCCAGTGTAACAACTTAATACAGCCTGGACCGTAATCTTTGCAAGTTCCAAAAATCAAATGTTAGTTTGACCTTCATCTCTGCAATTTAAAAGCCCAGTTTATCAGTGCCTTCTCTACTTCACACGGGAAAAAGATATTCTTTGAGAAAGGGAAAGCATACGTCACCCTCTAGTTTCTTCAAAGGGAAAACAGCACTAGACTTCTGCATACGATTAATTCTTAAGGAAGCCTTTGATATTGGACAAACTGATTCAAATCCACATTTAGCCATGCAACTCTTGAGCCAGCTACTATTTCTCAGTTTAAACTACGTCCCTTAAAAAGTAGATATCATCCCAATATCCTTTTAGAAAGTGGAATTTGAAAAGAAGAAAAAAAGCCCAGGACTGTGCTCATCATTCTGCTCTTTTGTGTAAATTGCTTTAGAGAATGCTCAGGAAACAACATAATTCTGTCTACGTTTCTATGCAGCGTTTTTAGTTTTGTAAGGTCTAGCCCAGGCATGGGCAAACTTTGGCCCTCCAGGTGTTTTGGACTTCAACTCCCACAATTCCTAACAGCCATAGGCTCAGGCATGTAGCCAGGAGGGGGGGGGGGCTTAGGGGGCTTCAGCCCCCCCCCCGAAATTCTCAGGGTGGTCCGCGAGAAGGCCTTACTGGTACATTATTTAAACTGCTATGTTTATTCATATCATGATCTGATCACCATGCTCATTATATCCCACATTCATGGGGTTATTGGGATACCAATACAAAAGGTTTGCTTGGGTAGACCCTCTCTCACTCAATCTCAGCCCCCGAATCAAACTCAGCCCCTCCCGAATCAAAATCCTGGCTACGGCCCTGCATAGGCTGTTAGGAATTGTGAGAGTTGAAGTCCAAAACACCTGGAGGGCCAAAGTTTGCCCATGCCTGGGCTAGCCTAAAAATGACAGTGACTCACACCTCCCAAATGACTGTATGGTACACATATTTGCAAAAAAATCTTTTGTCATGTCATTTTGTCATTATTATAGGTATACAGTGTTCCCTCACTTATTGCTGGGGTTAGGTTCCAGGACCTCCCACAATAAGTGAAAAACCGCGATGTAGGGATACTCTATTTATTTTAATATTTATGCATTATTTTAGTAGTTATACACTATTTAAGTCTTTATAAACTTATAAAGTGAAGGAAAGACCCTTCAAGGCTGGAGGGAGGGAGGACTGAGGAGGGAGAGCGCCTTGGAGAGCGGCAGCGGCAAAGCCCCACAAAACAGCGAAAATACCATGATATATATTTTAAATTGTTATTTATTGAAATCCGCGAAACAGCGAGTACGCAATAAGTGAACCGCGAAGTAGCGAGGGAATGCTGTAAGTCTAAAAATGGTGTGTGTGTGTGTAGTGACCCATAGAATTTGGACTAGAGCACTGCTTTTGCTCCATGATAGCTACCAAAGCATAGCATGGGAATCACAGACCTAGGAACCAGATATATAGATTCCCCTGACTTCAACACAAAATCGCAGAGTCGGAAGAGACTCCAGGAGTCATGCCGTCCAACCCAATCTGCCATACAATTCAACACAATCAAACAACTCCCTGCAAGTGGTCATTTGGCCTCTGTTTAAAAGCCTCTAGAGAAGAAGACTCCACTAAGCTCCAAGGCATGAACTTGCACATTACTTCCTATTGGATGGATTTGTAGGACAAATGGAAAATGGGTTGCTGTGAATTTTCCGGGCTGTATGGCTATGTTCCAGAGGCATTCTCTCCTGACGTTTTGCCCACATCTATGGCAGGCATCCTTAGAGGTTGTGAGGTCTGTTGGGAACTAAGCAAGTAAGGTTTATATATATGTGGGAGAAAGAACTCTTGTTTGGGTGGGAGAAAGAGTGGGAGAAAGAACTCTTGTTTGTTTGAGGCAAATGAGAATGTTGCAATTGGCCATCTTGATTAACATTTAATGGCCTTGCAGCTTCAAAGCCTGGCTTTGATGTTCTGTTCCTGAGAGTTGCCAGTTTTGGCGAGAGGAGGCAGCTACTCCTTCTCTATGTGTGGTTATCAGGCTGACTCAGAGATATTTGGTGTGTTTCCTCCCATCTCTGCTCTTTCAAGGTCGCTGCAGAAGGACTAGATTGCCTTCGTTTGCTTTGCCTCCCTCTTGCAAAGGGAACACACCTGTGGATGGTGTGTAGGAAGAAAGACCCAAAGGCTCTCCCATGAGGTCTGGAGCGGCTGGATAGAGAAATCAACTAGTTAAGGAGAAAGAAATGGTGTGTGGAAAAAAGCTTTCTTTTATCTCCTTAGCTCCCTCTACCCAACCACCTCCCCTTTTCCCTTCAGCTCCAGCGAATATGAGAAATAGCTGCAAATTACTGGAATCAAAGTGTGAGCACCTACATTATAGAACTGATGCTGTTTGAAATATTTTAACCGCCATGATTTAAGGATATGGAATCAAGAGAGTTGTAGTTTTTCAAGGTCTTTGGCATTCTCTGCTGCCTCACCAAACTATAACTCCCATGATTCCAAAGTATTGAGCCATGATGTTTGAAATTGTCGCTCATAGATGGAAATATCTAGGGAGCACTTAGTTCCCTGCCCTTGGTTGTTTGAGTAGACAGAGAATATGGAGACTTCCAGCTGTTTAACTCCAGCTCCCACTGGCCCCGGTGGCGCAATTAGTTAAACCCTTGTGCTGGCAGAACTGAGGACTAACATGTCACAGGTTCGAATCTGCGGAGAGCATGAATAAGCTCCCTCTGTCAGCTCCAGCTCCCCATGTGGGGACATGAGAGAAGCCTCCCACAAGAATGGTAAAACATCAAAACATCCGGGCATCCCCTGAGCAACATCCTTACAGATGGCTAATTTTCTCAAGTCACTCCTGACACAAACAAAAGAAATTTACCCCAGCCAATGGTTAAGAGTGATGGGCCTTGCAGTCAAACAAGATCTAAGAGGACTGGGTCCCCATCGCTATGTCCCTTAGTTGCTGCCCTGCCATTCCACCCTGTGTATATCTCCAGCTCTTCAACGCCAGCTCCCACTGGCCCCAGACAGCAAAGCCAATGGTAAGAAGTGATGGATCCTGCAGTCAAACACGATCTAAGACCTTCCACTGACCCCAGAACATGCAGGCCTCTTACCCTGCCTCTCTCCAGGCTCAACATAGCTGATATTAGCATTACACAGATCCGAACGGCACCTACAGGACAGCAAGCCAGCAGCAGACCGGAACTCGCAGTTTGGAGAATCACAGCTGTCCTCTTCGTTCATCCAGCAACCTAGAATGAGGAAAGTGGGGGACAGAGTGAATAGGGAAAAATGGAGAAATCAGGGGGCTCCATCATCTCAAAGTTGGAGACTTTCTCTTGTAAGGGAAAAGGTCACCTGGGATTCAAAGAAGGACCACCTTATGTGTCAATGTGATTTCTATCATTATCAATATTGCTGGCTTCAGCACCATTATTATTACTCATTCAGGCCATATGTTTGTTTTGAGCCTAGGGTTCCCTGTGTCTCAGAGCCTGGTCCCAATTCTCCAGTCATCAGGACAAAAGGGAAGAAACACAGTGTGACAGCGCTGTCTTGAAAACAGTGTCTCTCTGCATTTCCTTCTCGGTGTATTTTCCGACTAGTGTGTTCTGTGCTGCTGTACCATGCTTGGTAATATTATTAGGGGTTGCCCTTTCCAACAGGATCATTCTGAGCATTGCTATGGTCCACCTTCTGTGACACTGTCATGCATGGCAAAAAAATCACAAGGGGATTTCTCTACGTCTCAGATTTTGGATCTGAAATCTCAGAACCTAAGCGTGCATCCACATTGCAGACATAATGCAGTTTGGCACCACCTTAACTGCAATGGTTCAGTGGAATCATTAGTTATAATTTGGTAATGCACTAACACTCTTTACAGAGAAGTCTAAAGACCTTGTAAAACTGCCACTCTCGTGATTCTCAACCTGTGGGTCCCCAGGTGTTTTGGTCTACAACTCCCAGAAATTCCAGCCAGTTTACCAGCTGTTAGGATTTCTAGGAGTTGAAGACCAAAACATCTGGGGACCCACAGTTTGAAAGCCACTGTTCTATAGCAATGAGCTATGGCAGTTCAAGTAGTGTCAAACAGCATTATTTAAATAGGGCAGATGCACTCCAGGACAGTCCTGGCATGAAGATATGAAAGGTCAGGCACATGATCCTTCTAGCTCAGTGTTTCCCAACCAGTGTGCCATGGCACACTAGTGTGCCGTGAGAGATCATCAGGTGTGCCGTGGGAAATTAGATTCTTATCTATCTGATGTCAATAAAGTTTGCTACTCTGTCTCCATAACCTCAGCACTCGGGTCCCTGTTTCCGGGAGGGCCACGCAGTAGGGCGGACCTGTTTGGGCCCGTTCCCTTCCATTCTGCTCCGGCAGGGAGCACTTCCGGTCCAGTCCAGCCCAGCCCTGTTGGCGCTATGCGAGGTGTGAGTCAGAGAGCAGTGGAGCCTGAGCTCTGAAGGCAGGCAGACAGGCAGGCAACTGGAGGGGCAGGCAGGGCAGGCAGGCAGGCAGGGAGTCAGCCAGCTAACGGGGGAAAGGAGGAAAGGGAACTCGTGGGAGAAATCTGGGGCCCCCAAAGGCCATCCAGCCTGACCCCCTTCAGCCAAGCAGGAAGGCACCACCCAAGCCCAGATGGGCATGGGCATTCTGGCTATACATTAAGGCAGGCAGCATCTTTATTAAGGGCTTGGAAGAAGGTTTAGACTAGATATGGCCAAACTTGGGCCTTCCTCCAGGTGTTTTGGACTTCAACTAATACTGTGATATAATTGTTATAATACAATGTGTTATGTAATTGTTGTACTGTGACAATGACATAGTATGTTGTATTTGATATTATAGTAATATACGTATATTGTGTATACATATAATATTGATAATGTTGTAATGTAATGCAATATAATAATAATATACTATATAACTATATTTTTGTGTTCATCGAAACAGGCCCAGGTTTCACACTAAGTGAGTGTATAAATACATTTAAAAACATATTAACCATATGTATTACTGTGTTAGAGTGTCATTTTGTGTCATTTTGGTTGGTGGTGTGCCCCAGGATTTTGTAAATGTAAAAAATGTGCCGCGGCTCAAAAAGGTTGAAAAACACTGTCCTAGCTCACTATTGTCAAACTCTGGCATTATCTCTTTGGGATTTTAAGTAGGAACTTTCGGGTCCAACTGGAAGATCTCTGGCATCATCTGTGGTGGCCTTCCAGCAGGTACTAACCAATCTCAGCACTGCTTAGCTTCCAAAATTAAATGGTGCATCATGGAATCCATATTAAAAAAACCCTACAGAAGCAGTGTGTTTTGACATTTATAATAATACTTCCTGTCTCTTTTATTAACAGGTGGACTCTTCTTTATCTACCTTTTTGTTCCCTTTACATAGAATCATAGAATCCTAGAGTTTCTATGACCTTGTGGGCCATCCAGTCCAACCCCCTCCCAAGAAGCAGGAAAATTGCATTCAACGCATGGCCATCCAGCCTCTGCTTAAAAGCCTCCATTGTAGGAGCCTCCACCACACTCCAGGACAGAGTTCCACTGCTGAACAGCTCTCACAGTCAGAAAGTTCTTCATAATGTTCAGGTGGAATCTCCTTTCCTGTAGTTTGGAGCCATTGCTCTGCGTCCTAGTCTCCAAGACAGCAGAAAACAAGCTTGCTCCCTCCTCCCTATGACTTCCCCTCACCTATTTATACATGGCCATCTCCTCTCAGTCTTCTCTTCATTTCCAGTTCTTTAAGCCACTCCTCATAGGGCTTGTTCTCCAGACCCTTGATCATTTTAGTCGCCCTCCTCTGGACACATTCCAGCTTGTCAATATCCCTCTTCAATTGTGATTGCGTCCAGAACAGAATTTGTGGACAAACTAAGTAAACCACCACTTGCTACTAGGAAAAGGAGAAGGAGAAATTTCCCTAAAATGTATTATTATTATTTAGATTGACTTTTAAGACTTCAGGTCAGATTTAAGCACAAACTAAATAAGGCTGATTTAGAACTTCAGATTATGAAGGGGGCTCTACATTCATTGTAATACAATAAAATAAAAATTGATATTCCTAGATTGTTGTGAGTTTCTTTCCCGGGCTGTATGGCTATGTTCCAGAAACATTCTCTCCTGATGTTTCACACTATGGCAGGCATTGTCAGAGGATGTGAGGTCTGTTGGACACTAGGCAATGGTAAGAACACTTCTCCTTACCATACAAAGTGTTTTTACCATACGTACATCAAGGAACCTACTGACCGCGTAGGGAAGCTGATGAAATAATATAACCTACAAACTATCTACAGACCCACTAAGTAAATCCAACCAATGCTACGTTCAGCAAAGGACAAGAGGGATCCTCTCACCTCTGCAGGAGTCTACCAGATACTGTGCAGCTGTGGACTAGTTTCCATAGGGACCACCAAACGCAGCATTGCCCAAAAGCAAATCAAGGAACACGAAAGGTACTGCAGACTAACTCAGCCAGAAACGTCAGCCAGAGCAAAGCACCTGATGAACCAACCCAGACACAGCAAGTAGGGCCAGCTAACACCACCCAACAAAGGAGTTCCCCAGGCAGCAACCAGCCAGGCTTTGAAGCCACAAGGCCATTCAATGCTTATCAAGGCAGCCAATTGCAACATTCACACTTGCCTCAAGCAGACAAGAGTTCTTTCTCCCACCCTGGACATTCCACAGATATATAAAACTCACTTGCCTAGTTTCCAACAGACCTCACAACCTCTGAGGATGCCTGCCATAGATGTGGGTGAAACGTCAGGAGAGAATGCCTCTGGAACATGTCCATACAACCCGGAAAACTCACAGCAACCCAGTGGTGCCTTCCATGAAAGCCTTCAACATTACATTGCTATTCCTGTTCTCACTTCTCCTGTTTTAATAGTTATAATCACACTTTTTGGGTACTGCTATGATGTTTCTTAAATTGGAGAATAGGAGGCTTCGGTGTGTGTTAATTTGCCTGTGGTTATAACCAATCTGCATTTGGAAATCATGACTGCAATATGTATAATTGCAAATTAAGTTTAAATCTGGGGTTTTTTTAAATCATTGAAGCCATTTACCCACTTTCCTTGTCCCCTTATGCCCTCCCACCTTCAATCGGTCAGGGATTTGTTTTCTTCTTTTACATACTTCTGCACTTGAGCACACTTTAGTCTTTGAAACTGGGTCAGCTCCCAACCTACATAGAAACATAATCAAAAATGCACTTCTTTTTGATACAGCAAGGAACACATTGTCCTACCCCATTCACTAATTTTATTTACTAGGACTCTGAACACAAATATCCATTTATTATCCTTTTCTTGTTTTCATTTCTTACCCCTCAAAAAGAATATGTTGAGAGGAGTACAGTATGGAATAGTTGCACACGGCACATGGCAAGGGGTAGGAACCACAAATGCTTCTGGGTGTTGAACTGCAAATCCCAGTAGTTCTCACTGTTGGCTATGCTGGCCGGGGCTGCTGGGACCTGCAGTTCTACAATATCTGGAGGGCTGTGGGATTCTCAAAATGACTAAGGGAAAGTGGGAGGTGCTGCTTTTGATACTTATTGATCGTGTCTGCCTTCTCACTCATCCCCCCCCCCGCAAAAAACCACAACTTACCAACACACTTTGGTCTGAAGGTTATTTGTTATTGCATGTGTGTGGGGGGAAAGCCAGTTGGAGCGTTTTCTAACTGCTTCTTTCTATTCATTACAGATTGAGTACCCCTTATCCAAAGTGTTTGGAACCAGAAGTTTTTGGGGCTTCATATTTGTAGATACACAAGGCGATACCTTGGGATTGGGACCCAAGTCTAAACACAACATTCTTTTATGTTCTATGCATCCCTTGTACAGATAGCCATGAAAGTCATTTTATGCGCCGCATTTCAAATTATTTAGTGCCTGAAATAAAGTTTGTACATATTAGCAGTGTTTCTCAAAACTCTGCTCCTCCAGAGGTTTTGGACTTCAGCTCCCACAATTCCTAACAGCTGGAAAAAAACTGGCTGGGATTTCTGGGAGCTGACCTCCAAAACACCTGGAGGAGCACAGTTTGAGAACACTATTAAAACACCAGAAAGCAAAATTGTCACTGTCTCAGCTCCCCATGTGGACAATTTTGGAGGTCTGGGGGGTTTTTTTTCCATGTCAGGAGTGACTTAAAAAACTGCAAGTCACTTCTGGTGTGAGAGAATTGGCAGTTTGCAAGGACATTGCCCAGGGGACGCCCAGAGGTTTGATTTTTTTTTACCATCCTTTGGGAAGCTTCACTCATGTCCCCGCATGGGAAGCTGGAGCTGACAGAGACAGCTCAACCCTCTCTCCCCGGATTCGAACCCATTGTGCCACCAGGGGCTCTAGATAAGGGATGCTCAATCTATATGGTCTATATGAGCCTGGAAGAGCAAATGGCATGCATCCCTGCTGATTCGCAATCTCTCTTATTTTCCCAGAGGGGAAGCAAAAAGGATCATAATCAGGAAGAAAGGAAAACAGTTATACCTGATGGTTAGAGTGCTGGGTTGAACCCGAGTTCAAAATTCATGTTCAGCCAAGAAGCCCACTGAGTGCTATATTTTGACCTACCTGTGTGTGCTATTACAAAACACGGCTGGACAAGAGTTGTCTCCCAGGTGCTGTTGGGTCAGAATAACGCTACCATTCCCTCACCACGGAATGATAGACCAGAAAGAGATCCTAAGGGCCAACCCCATTCTGCTATGCAGGAAGACACAATCAAAGCACTCCTCCCAGATGGCCATACAGCTTCTCATTAAAAACTACTAGCTGTCTTCATAATACAATTTGCAGTGAAATGGCATCTGAAAGAATGCCCAGGCCTATGGTACAGGAAGAACCATGCATGTGATCCTGAACTCCCAGAACAGTGGTTCTCAACCAGGTGTTTTGACCTACAACTCCCAGAAATCCCAGCCAGTTTACTAGCTGTTGGGATTTCTGGGAGTTGAAGGCCAAAACATCTGGGGACCCACAGGTTGAGAACTACTGTTCTAGGAGAAAGGATGGGACAGAAGATGTGCTAAATACGTAGATAAATATGCTCTCCAAATAAGCCGGCTCTGCCTGAGCATCATACAATTCATGTGTTGTTAGCCAAGAGTCTTCAGTTCCACAAGGACAAGACAATATAAGCCTGGATGTAGGGTTCATGTGTGAGCTGCCATCTTTTCTATGCTCGTGGAGTGTATGTTCAGAGGAACATCTTTCTTTACCCTGAAACAAATGTAAAGCGATCAATTCCAAAACTTTACATGAGTTGATGTGAACAATCTGCTTCTACTGTAAGCCGCTCTGAGTCCCCTTTGGGGTGAGATGGGCACGGGTTATAAATACTGCAAATAAATAAATACTGAAAATCTGTGGCTGCTTTTCTTGCAGGTAAGTTGAAGCCTAAATGTTGCACTCATCGAGCAAAGAACACACATGTTCCCCTGACTTGAAGTCACACACAGCATTACAGCTATCTAGGGCAGTGTTTCCCAACCAGTGTGTCGGGGCACACTAGTGTGCCGTGAGCGATCATCAGGTGTGCCGTGGGAAATTGGAATCTCCAATACCCTTACTTATTAAAGGAGCGCTGCTATGTCACAGTATAAAATGCACAATTAATCATACATAATCATACGCAAAAAAAACACATTCAAAGTACCCAATCCTGCTGGAGAAAACCAAAAGTCTTACATAAGGTAGTTTGGCATGGTCGCCACAGAGAGCGGAGGAGTTGTGAACCAGGAAGTAGTGAGTCAGTAACACAGTCAGTTTGTGGGCAATTTAAAGAAGCAGCACCATAATCATAGCGGCAAGGTAGAAAATCACGTAGATAATCACATATATTCAAACCGCCAGAGGCTGAAGATAGATGTGGCGATGGAATCGAAAGCTGGCATGGGCAAACTTGGACCTTCCAGGTGTTTTGGACTCCCACCATTCCTAGCAGCCTCAGGCCCTTTTCCTCCCCCCCCTCAGCCACTTAAGCAGGAAAGGGCCTCAGGCTGTTAGGAATGGTGGGAGTTGAAGTCCAAAGCACCCAGAGGGCCGAAGTTTTCCCATGATTGACAGCTGTTGAGCAAGACCTTCGTGTGTGTCTTTCTGCCATTCCTGCCAGGATATCTATGTTATGTTCATCGAAACAGGCCCAGGTTTCACGTTGAGTGTATAAATACATTTAAAAACACATTAACTATATGTATTACTGTGTTAGAGTGTCATTTTGTGTCATTTTGGTTGGTGGTGTGCCCCAGGATTTTGTAAATGTAAAAAGTGTGCCGCGGCTCAAAAAAGGTTGAAAGACACTGATCTAGGGGATGAGGGCAGAGGGAGCTGTGAATACAACCAGCTTTAAATCATGCAATGTTGAATCATTGGGTGATGAGTATGCATGCAGATATGATGTAGAATCACCAGACTATCCTGGCTCACAATCCAGACCACCTTATCCCACACAGCTTGTAGGACTATAAAGCAATACTCTATTTTCATATCACCGTGAAGAGGGGCTGCTCTTTAGATATAAGAAATTATTTCTGAGAAGTCTGTTTGTCTGTGTCTCTCTGCCCTTTAATACTGCATATATCAAAAAATGGATGAAAGGAGATGTTGTGCTTTAGCCGTCAGTTTCTTTGCCCCTTATATGCACACTGCTCTCTAGTTTTCACTTCCACCTGCAGGGCAGTTGTATTTAACCTTATACATGAATGAAGAACCTTCACAACCAAGCATATTATTTTGCCTAGCCAGCATAGCAATAGTAAGGGATTATGGGTGTTGAAGTGGCTTGAGTCTAGGACTCCAGGAGACCAGGGGCTGGACCCCAGTTCGCCCACAGGAGGCTTTGGGCAAGTCACACTCTCTCAGTATCAGAGAAAGGCTATGGCAAAGCCCTTTTGAGAAATCTTACCGAGAAAACCCCAATGAAAGATCAACTTATGATCATCATAAGTCAAATTGACTTAAAACCACACAACAACAACAACAACAACAACGCCAAAATATCCGGCAGACCAACGGTTTTCCTGTCCTGACCTGTTGATTACACTATGTAATAAAATTTGTAGTCAAGATAATCAGTCTTGATCACAGCAATGCTAAAACAGATGAGGTTTCAAATCCAGTGTTTGAAAGGCCACAATTTCACCATCACTGCTTTAGCTGTTTGTTGAATGTCTTGATTTCACACCTTTTGCTCAAGAACATCAGTATGACACCAATAACATGATGTAACAAAATTTGATATTTTTTTTTGTTCCTTGTTTGAAAGTGTTATTTCCTGTTTAACAATGCGGTGCCTACTTTAAAAATAGTTGTTATATTCCAGAAAGGTTTTTGTGGCTGCCACAAACTCTGTTGAATTGATTTCAATGAGATATTCATTGAAAAGCTATAGCAAAATGTGCTGCAGGATGTCCTAAACTTTTTCCATTTTTTTTAATGATAGAACCAAAAATTGCATTACATAGTGTCAATACAGAAAAAAAATCAGTATTTCAGGGATGGTTGGAATCCCTAATTAGGGAAACTAGGTATATTTAATGATCTCTTTAAAGAAAATATACATTTATTGTCAAAGGCTTTCATGGCTGGAATCACTGGGTTGTTGTAGGTTTCTCAGGCTATATGGCCATGTTCTAATCTAGAAGCATTCTCTCCTGACCTCACAACCTCTGAGGATACCTGCCATAGATACAGGCAAAACGTCAGGAGTGAATGCTTCTAGAACATGGCCATATAGCCTGAAAAACCTGCAACAACCCAAAATGCATTTACGGTACATCGTCTACACATCAGAAGGAAATACAAGGCCATGCTATATAATTGGATGTCCTTACTCAACAAAATCCCAACAGGCTTTGAAGGCTTTGGAGCTTTGCTATTTCTGTCCAAGTCTTCCACAACCACCCACATCCCCTAGGAAGCCTTTGTCTGGTCCTTACCTTGCACCTTAACTTGGAGACGTCCTTGAGTAAGGTTCCAGATGCCAAAACAGCATTGATTATGAGGGCACTGAATGGTGCCGTTACGGCCGCCATCTAAGATTAAGCCATGGAGGTGTTCCAAACTGTTGGTCAGAGCATCAGATCCATAGGACAGACAGCTACGTTTTTCAGCCATGCTTGTGTGCCATCCCTGGGAAGCGAGGACCAGCAGCCAGCCAGGCCAAAGCAAGCACCCAGACCCCATGTACTTGAACTGGGACCTGAACTGGGTAGGCTGACCAATGCCCATTTTGGAGCCCCTCCTTCCCAGGTGGGAAGGACTTGGACCAGCTACAGCGAGTAGGATGGGGCTAGCTGTTGTCAGCTAGGGAGGGAGGTTGCACATACAGCCAAGGAGGGACAAGATGAATCTCTGGTGGATTTTACCTTTATTGCCAGCATGTTTGGGCTCACAGGATGAAGCAGCTGCATTCATTCTGGAAAAATAACTCCCTTGCACAAACTCAATCCTAGGTAGGCCAAGGACACAATTTCAGGTTTAAGCATTTGTGGGAGTGGAAACTGTGGGAGGCAAAGAACTGTCTGGGGGTAGGACATGATTATCAACAAAGTTTAAAGACTCGCTCAAAGGATTCTGTTCAAGATTAAACTGCAAACACACACACACACACACACCATACTATGTATTTCACTTGTTATTCGGTGCTCACAGTTAAATCAAGACTGTGAAGTCAACTGTTCCTCTCCCTTACTGTTCAATTTAAGAAAATTACTTGTATTATTTGTAACTGCTATATATAATCATGCCTTTCTATTTCCCTCCTTTACCAAAAGGTCTGGGAAGAGAATTTGTTTTTCTTTGAGGAAAGATGATGGCTCTGTGATAAGTTTGTATATAGAAAGTCCCAGTTTCAGCCTTCACTATACTCATAAAATCCCTATTAGTGAGGGGCTTGTTAAGAATGCCTATTGTATGCTGGGATGTGAACCCACTGTTCAAAATATAGCACAGGACTATGGCCTCAAAAGAGCCCTAAAGTTTGTTATGGCCTTGCTGCCCACAGTGTCGGTTCCTCTTCTTTGAAATGGCTCTTACTGCCTGCTCTAAAACAACAATTCATATACACACAAAAGCATGTAAAATCAAAGTAGAGATAATAAAAACGCTTTGATAAATACATTGTACATGTGACTACAGTCAGTCAAGTCAGTGAATCTGTCTATAGCTCTCTAAATATGGGATACATTTCAAGACTACTTGTGGATACCTGAAATCTTGGACAATAGTGAACCCTATATTTTGACTATGCTTGGGCTGGGAACAGGGGCGGTCCTACAGGTAGGCCAAGTAAGCGGCCGCATAGGGCACCATCTGGGAAGGGGGCGCCATCCTGGCCCTGCTGATGTTCCTCAGGCAGCGCCGCAGCGGCCTGCTTTTGCGCCCCGGCCTTGTGCGCTCCGACGCCACTTCTGGGCATGCGCGGAGGTTTTCGTGCAGGCGCAGTTGCTCCGGAGCTCAAGTTGAGCGCAGGAGCAACTGCACATGCGCGAAAACCTCTGTGCATGCCCAGTAGCTCTCTTGCGCAGAAGCCTGTAAGCAAAGCACTCCCTATCGGGCAGGCAGGGAGTGCCTCCCCTCTCCCTTTGTCTCCACCGTGTGCGCGTTTGCAGGGAAGGAGAAAAGAATCAGTGAAGGAAGTGTAAGTGAAGGAATGAATGGCTTTCCTCCTCCTCCTCTGTGACCTCTTCTCTCCCCCCTTCTTTTCTTCGGCTCTATTTCTGTCTAGACCTGAGGGGCCTGAGGCTATGAGGAGTTGTGGGAGTTGGAGGCCAAAACACCTAGAGGGAGGGGGGCAGGCCCAAGTTTGCCCAGGCCGCGCTGCCTGTAGGTAATATATCCTGATTTTGATGCATTTACATTGCATTTCTTGTTGATTATTATACAGTTCTGCTTAATATTGTCATACAATATAATAAAAATACAATATAACAATAGAATTATATATTTTATATTACATGTAATATTACAAACAATATTGCAGTATAGTGGTATTGTACAAAATAGGAATATATAATATTCTATTTTACTTTATTTTGGGTTATTTGAATTTTATAGGAGTAATGAAAATATTTAGTAGAGGATAAATTTATTTAAATAAATAATTTTATTATTTTATAATAATAATATAATAGAATGTTATATTATATTATAATGTCAATATATTATAATACAATTACATTGTAATGTAGTATAATATAATTATGATATAATATAGTATGAGTATGGTATAATATATTGTATATACATTGATACAATATAATACTACTAATGGCATTGTGATATTATAATTGTATATTTGTTTTACATGGGGGGCGGCAAAATAATGTTTTTGAGGGGGGCGCCAAAATAATGTTCGCTTACCATTTAAAATTACCTTAGACCGCCCCTGGCTGGGAAGCATACTATAAAATCACACTGGAAGACCAAGAGACCCACAAACACTTTCAGGGAAGAGGGAGCATGTTTTGGAGAGCAAATAAGTGAAACCATGGATTTTGAATCTGTAGATAAGGGGTAATACTTATTACCACAGTTCATTTAAATTTGTTGCTTTATAGATTAGGTTTTTCTCCGCATGTCATTAAAAATGGAGCTGAGGTGGGGATGATATGATAAAAACCATAAAACATTCCCACCACATATTGCCCACTTCAAGATGATGACATTCTCGAGAGAAATGACATTCTGCGGTGAACTAGTGAGACTGGCTATAAACCCTGGTTCCCAAACTTTTGGGTCCACTTAACTGAATGCCTTGTGTTGTCGTTTCAGCTCTGCTACACCGCGGGTTCGAGTTCCTGGTGTGCCTGTACTCCATTCTGGAATGAGACGTGGCACAGTGAAGGTAAGGGCCAGATTCATTTCGGCTAAAAATGGATGTTGGAGAAAAAGCACTCTCAAATCAGACATAAAGCAATGGATACATATAGACATTTATAGAGATTGATAGCAATTCAAAGAATGGATTTTTGCTCCTCTAATTTGTGCAATGTACAATTTGCATGCTGATTGGTGGAGCACCATCCGCTACTGCAGCTGTTTGGTTCCCTGGTCTGGCAGAAAATTTAATAAACTGTCATTGCTCAGTTTGACTCTTGTGGCTGTTTGGTGTCCACCTTCTTTGGGTGTTAGAGGAAAGTAATGTGGGGAAGGTCCAGGGTTGATGGGCTTTAATGGATTGAATCCTGTCAGCTGGGATCTCACAATAGGTCCAGACTGGGAGAACAAGGGATGCTAACACACCTTTATGGTGATCCAATGACTTTTTGGGCTGGCTTAGCTAAGGAAAATTGTCATTGGGGAGGGGGGAGTGCCAACTGCTCAGAGGAATGGGATTAGCCGTGTGTCTCCCCTCTGAGTGCTCGTGCAACTGTGTATGGGGGGAGAAGGTAATCAGTCAGCAGGACCTTCTGTGGCCATCTGATCGGATCTTTCTGGGTTGTGGATTTTATTTATTATTATTATTAATTTATTATTTTGATTTATATACCACCCTTCCAAAAAAGGCTCAGGGTGGTTCACAATGAATACACAACACAACATAGTTAAAACAGAATAAAAACAGATTAGGACCAGAATGGAAAGCACAACCTTAGAGATTAAACGCCTGGCGGAACAGGTTGGCCTTACAGGCCCTCCTGAAGGCCTGTAACTCCGTTATTGCTCGTGCTTCTGCCGGGAGGGCGTTCCTCAGGGTAGGCGCTACTACAGAAAAAGTGTGCTGCTGAGTCGATGACAATCGGCAAATCTTGAGTGATGGAACCTCCAATAGGTTTTGGTCCATGGACCGTAGTGGTCTCTGGGGAATGTGCAGGGAGAGGCGGTCCTTCAGATACACTGGCCCCAGACCATGCAAGGCCTTAAAGGTTAACACCAGCACTTTGAAGGCAATCGGTACTCAATGGGAAGCCAGTGCAAACACTGGAGGACTGGTGTGATGTGCCATGTTAGTGTCACTCCAGCTAGCAATCAAGCCACAGCGTTTTGCACCATCTTCAGTTTCCGGATTACCGACAAAGGAAGGCCAATGTAAAGGGCATTATAGTAGTCCAGTCTCGAGATGGCCATGGCCTGGATTATTGCAGCTAGGTCATCACGGGAAAGGATGTGCGCCAGCCGCCTCGTCTGACGCAGATGGAAAAACGCTGCTCTGCTCACGGTGGAGACCTGAGCCTTCATCGTCAGCAGAGGGTCCAATTTTAGGGTCCCAGGTTTCGATAACACTTGGGACTACATATGGGGATAAAGTGTTTATTTATTTTGTGTCAAAAGCATTGCATAAAACTGATGGAAGCACAAACCGCTACATAATTTTAGACCAAAAACAGGCAACATCAACCGCATTGTCTGTAGCTTTGAACAATTCTTCCTTTATGCATGAGGCAGGGCATTGTGGTCAAGCATGGTCAGAATTGTTTGTTCTGCTCTACAGTCACACAAGATGGAGGATTCTTCTAGGTAGTGCCATGGGGAGAAAGGTGGGACATATATTAAATGAACGAATAGCCAGTGATGCAGATGTTGGGCTATAGCAGAATGATGTTGAGACAGAGAGATTATGGTAAAAACCAAGGGTGTTTCTGTATTTATAAATAGTGGATGTCTTCATTGTTTTTGCATTAAAATGCAAACAGAAAGGATACAGTAGGAAGAGACTGCCAAAATTTGGGGGGGGGGAGTTTTTTTAGTGCTGCTATCTGGTTATCCTTCCTTTAGAGCTCTTTCACAATATTCTTGTGGAAAAAGTAAGAATATGCATAAAGTCTAGATTGGAAAGATGTCAACCTTACAATCCCTCTTCATCTCTGGTATTTACATCTCATCTGGGTTTGGAGTGGTGTTGTGTTCTGAGGCTTATTTAATTTACAGAGTAAATTAAATGCATGTATGCTTAGCAAACAGGAATCCTGTGATGATTAAACAGTAACATTTCAGCGGTGACAGTACAGATTAAAGCTCTTTGTACCAGCTTTCTCACTTAGCACCAACAGCATTCAAGTAGCTGCTTCTACAAAGTTCCCCATGTTTCTCCTCACAGGCGCTTCTGCACCACTAGTGTGAGTAGACATTGTCTGTGTAAACACTTCTGCAGCTGGCATAAAGTGAGATTACCAGCTCCACTTTTCTTACTGTGGTTGGCAACAGTTTTGTGTTGTAAGTTCCGAACGATAAAGCAGCCTCAATGTAGACATAGCAGTTTGCCACTTCTGGTTCTTATTGGTGTCCTGCCCATGACTTCTATCTGTACGCACTTAGGAATGGTAAACATCACTTGAACAGCATTGATAGAACTCAAGTGGAAGTATCTATCTCTTTCCATTCATCCATCTCTACGGTTGACTGAGATTCTAGTGGAAGTACAGTATATAGAAAAGTTCTACCAGTACAAAATTTACTGGACTTGCTCAGGAATAGGGAATCTGTAAGTCAAGATAATCATAACGTCCATCAGTCTTGTTCACAGCAATGCGAAGAATGGTGAGTTCAGAATCCAATGTTTGGAGATACACAATTTCACCATCTCTGCTTTAGCTGTTTATTCTGTGTCTTGATTTCACACTTTTTGCTCAAGAACATGACATTGATAATTGAATCCAATGCCCACCTAGTTTCACCAGATGTTGGTCGATGGTCCAATGTGGTCTACTGATCCCTGTCATAGAATATAATACACAGAGCATAATTTCCATTCTAGCATCCAGCCCTTGTGATAATTCTATATTCAAAAGCCAAGTAGATAATGTTGACTGAAGTAAAAATAAGCACCATTGACTACTTTCAAATCCTTAAATTACTTTTTTCTGTATAGACTAGACAGTGGCATGACAGAGTCACCACTTCCTACAGTGTGTATTTTTTCCTATTGTTTTATAGTTCTATACCAATCTAGGGATTTAGCACTAGAAACTGGGATGTTCTTATAAGTTAAGGCTTTATCTCATCTCAACAGAGTGGTTCACAGCCAGCCGGAAAAGGCCTTTACTCAGTCTGTCCATTGTTTGACACACACATGTACATATACACTTTACAGGACAGCAGCAAAGGGACACCAAAGAAGGTGGTAACATGTGGTCTTTCTGGGGTACGAACTGGAAGAAAAAAGAAGGGTGGACAAAGTAAATTAAAAATATAGGACCAATGGTGTTGGCTTTATGTACAGTGGCCTTGTATGTATCAGCACAGGGACTTCAATCTCTTTAGACTGCAAATCCCACAACCACTCACCACTGGTGATGTTGGCTATATCTTATGGCAGTTGTACAAGACCAGGAAACACACTTTTCCCACTGCTGCTAATACTGGCTGTTAACTATGTCTCAAGTGGTGCTGTTTATGTTCCCCTCCCTTTTAAGATTGAAGAGCATCCTTTCCATAGGAAACTAGCACATTATGCATTTTGTCCTACAAACTGGCAGAACTGTGCACAAAAATAAGCAATTCTGCAGGTCCATTTGGTTAGCCCATGAGTTGCAGAATTCAGCATGGCTAGTGCAGTTTGGATGGTTTTAATCAAACAACAATAATATCCAAATACACACTAAGAACAAGCAGTAAGATGATCCATTGAAATTTTAAAATGTGTTTGAGAAGATGTGTGCAGTACATATTTATGTGAAAAACTGCTAGAAAACTGTAGAGGGAGAGGGCAATGTGAAGAAACTTCTGGCAATTACCAAATGTGACTTTGACATTAGAATGTCTGATACCAATACAAACCTTACAACACAGTATTTCAGACTTCTGCTAAACGTTTTGGAGATATAAAAGAACAGTCAAGGTCAGCATTGTACAAAATATGAGATGATCAACATAAAGTAACCCAAGCAACATGTGAAAATTCAAGGGAGGAGTTTGAAGCTCAAAAAACATCACAAAATAATCGTGCAAAACGGAAAAACTGAGACAATCCATTCGGCCAGCCAGATTAAATACAAGCTCTGTAGATACTTGTTTATTCCTTTCATTTAAAAAAACTGTAATCAGTATACAAAGGAGCCAAACTATTTTAAATCTTTGTACAAAAATAGCACTTTTAAAAAGTGTTTCAGACATCATTACATCGGTAATTGGTTTGTTTGTTTTTTTTAAAAAAGGACATACATTATTACAAGATAAAACAGTCTTTTACACAGACAGACAAGAATTATTTTATTGCCATTGTTAACAGGTTGGCTTAAGTGTCTGCAGAATTGTGCCGTGAGCACCAAGAGGATAAAGAAGCAGCCATGTTACCACGCAAGAGAATTATAAGCCATCAGAGATCATGGAAAATGCTTAATAAACATTAGCAGACAGGTTTGAATAGCAACTGGGCAGTGATCCCCCACAACACCCACTTCCTTTACAAAACATGCAAATAGCAAGCACACATTCTCACACCAGTGGATAAGGGGGGGGGGGGATAAGAAGTTAATTACTGAATTCCTATTGCCCGTTTATATTGGACTCTGACAAGATTAAAGCTAGAAAAGGCTGTCTCAAGGCACAGAATACTAGAGAGAAATCTCCTAAGGCAATTGGCACTGGCTTTGCTATGTACAATCCGTGTATACACTGTGTATAAAAGTAAAGGCACATTTGATTCCAAAAAATCATTTTTCATTCTGAAAAACAGCATTACAAGTAATTTAAAGAAGATATAAAGACTGTATAGATCCTATAATAGTTATCTGCTTTGTTTTTCTTTGTAGATTTCAATTTCGGTTACGCACCAACAAGGCTCAAGTGGTAAAGCTTTTTTTTTTCTAAACTGAATGAACTTCCAGTTGCAAGCTTAACAGATGTTTTATGAATAAGAACCCTTCCACTCTTACACTTACACACCCACAGTATGCCAAATATGCCCTTTCCTGGACAGGCTAGTCTTCTCAATGCATTAAATTCTATCCCCTTCTCCTGCCTTCCAGTGGTTCTCAATCTGAGTGTCCCCAGATGTTTTGGCCTTCACCTGGTAAACTGGCTGGGATTTCTGGGAGTTGTAGGCCAAAACTCCTGGGGACCCACAGGTTGAGAACCATTGGCATAAAAGTAGTGAAGGGGAGTTTGCCATTCCTGTAACAGAATCCTCACCTTGAAGAGGATTTTTGGACGGGTTTTTAAAAATGATTAAAGCTTCCCAACTGCTCCGATAATCACAAAAAATTAGCCAAGCCAAGTTCTTTTTGTGGAATGAGAGAGCAAAAAGATGCATTTATCTCAATTGGGCAGTGCAGAAACTATAGGGAGGCATTCAAAGACCATCTCAACCAGTAGATAACCAAGGATCATTGTGTTCTTATTCTGGCACAGGCTGACAAACTGCATGACTGCAGAACACAATGTGAAAGAAAACTGATAAAGCAGGGGAGATGAGAGAAAGACAGGGTCTGCCACTTAGCAGTGTAGATGAGTTCCTTTTTAAAATCTCACAAGTATTGTAAGCTACTACACAACTTTCCACACCAAAGGTTTCTTGCAGTGCTTTCCTGGAAATTCCTGACCTGAGGATGGGGGGAGGACAAGAGACAGGGTTATTGTACATTGTAGAAATCACCGCAGAGCTTATTTCCTCCTGTCTGCAGGTGGGACAGTGAGCCAATGATCTTCCATTAAGATCAAAGCACTTTACGATCTTCCATTAAGGAAATGTTGCTGCCGATTAAGACTTCAGGGATCAAGAGACCCTGCCTGAGTAGTAGGGCAATACCAAAGTGGAAAAAGTAATACCAAATCCATTTTCACTACAGGCAAAAAACATGAGTTGCTATAGACACAAGACATTAATCCATATCCCACACAAACACACAAATTCAAATCAGAGCTTAAATTATAAGTACCAAAACATAGTACTATTAAATAATGGCAGATGCAACTTGAATGTGTTAAATTCCACAGCTAAATTAACACATAATCTAGACATTTATTTTAGAAGTCTCCAAAAGAAAATATGGCACTAATAAGGATTTTTATTCCCAGTCCAGGAGTTTCTATTGCTATTTTTTGCACAATGATGGTAGAAGAGAATCCAGGTAAAAGAATCTATAACAATAAAAAATATTGCCAGAGTTGACTACATGGACTTCCTTTTCTATAGCTCAAACCTGTGAAAGAGCATTAGAGGAGCAGAGGTTGATCTGTTTCTCAGGGGTAAAGATGTACAGTAAGATACTACTACTCTTTGTAGGGAGACCGCTTCCCCAAACTCTGGTAAACATTTGGCATAAAGTTACTCATGGCCTATTTTGGATTTCAGTTATTACAAAAAAGTACACAGAAAAAAACCCAGTAGCATACATCAAGCAAGGAATGACAACACTTGCCACTGGCAGATTTTAATGCCACTGCCACTTCTTACAAAAGATTTACCAGATTGCTATAATCAATACAAATGGCTTTTGTTCTTACTACATAAATATATATGTAGCATGGCCACCTAAAAGTTGGAAAGAAAGGAAGTAGAGAAGTTTACACCAGAAATCTTGTCCCTTCTTTGCTGTTCATAGTTTAATTTTTCTGGCCTGCTATTACTGGTTGGAGAAGTAGTTACAAGCCAAACAATACTGCTCTTTAAGAAACATGAGAATTCAAC
The DNA here is from genome assembly GCA_030556195.1 of Anolis apletophallus. Taxonomy (NCBI): domain Eukaryota; kingdom Metazoa; phylum Chordata; class Lepidosauria; order Squamata; family Anolidae; genus Anolis; species Anolis apletophallus. Next base: position 151,952,557 of record JARBWK010000001.1, on the reverse strand, counting down.
AAGAGAAACCTTTTGGAGAAGTAATATGCAACACAAATACTCTTGTGCCCTCTAGTGGGTTTGGGATATTTTTTTTTACTCTTTCTGTTCCCCGCCCACCACATACACTTATCTTAGGTTGAGGAGGTGTCTTTCTTTAAAAACCGAAAGCCAATTGAAACCTGGCTTCTGCTCTATAGATCCTTATTTGTTTTAGAAAATACATTCCTTAGTCTTAAAACAGCCCTGAGGGAAACATGTGTTCCTGCACTCTGCATGGGCGCTTTTTGTTTAAAAATAAACCCACTTCAAAGATGTCTCTCAAAATGGCCCTGAGGGACCCATCCAGCTCTGGGACAAAATTGTATCCACCCCAGCATTAACCCGTTTCCTTAGATGTAGAAAATATGCATGGGAAAGATGAACAGAACAGGATGAGTGATTAGTATAGATGGAGTAAGTTTCACACTGTTGCTTGTCATGTGGTAGGTAGCTTAGTCTTCTTTTATTTCCTCCAATACAAAAATATTTGTGCTCAGTCATCTCAGTATCAACACAGCTATCTTTTCTTTGGTGGAATCCTGAGGTGCATCACTATAAATGCAGATGTAATGCTCAAAATAAACACAGCGACTTGTGCTTTTGAAATCCACATTTTTGGATCAGCTAACTCTAGCCGGACTAACCACAAAGTTGTACTGTGCAGAAAGTCTTGCCCCTGAAGGAATCTTGATTCAAACTAACACTTCCTTGGCTAAATCATTCCTTGGTATGTTTGGCACCAACAGATCTTCTATTGAGAAAAGTGTTGGGTAGTCCCAATTAGAGTAGGCCTCTTTAATACATTGCTAAATGATGAGTCAACAAAAAAGAAATCCAATTGATTCAGGGGTCTACTGTAGTTAGGAGTGGACTGGACAACAGTAGGATTTATATCACAATTTCTCAGATCCAGCAAGAACACCAAGACATTTTCAAGGAACAATTTCCACTTTCCCCCCAACAATGTGGCAGAACAACTGAACAAACCTTGTCATTACAAATATCAACAATCTTTTTATTTATGGATGTCATTAAAAAGTGTATAAGGTAATAATCACATTTGCTTGAAAGGGGGGTCAGATTTTACAGGCTCAATTCCCAATCTTTTAAAATTCACTGAGTATTTATTGCTAAACTTCATAGGACATGTCACGCTCATTAAATTTTTTTGATACCAGTTCATTTTTAATTCAGGAATTTGTTGAATATGTGGAAAGGAATGTGTCGCTCTGAGATGGGCAACTGTTACTTTCTAGATGTGGATAAGCCGCCAATGGTGAGGAATAATGGAAGGCATAGCACAGTAAGATCTAAAAGGATAGGTATGTTCCTTTCCTCTGATCTAATCAGAATTTTTTTTACCAGTAACAGGACTAACTAGAGGACATCAAAATACAAATGCCTCCTTTTATATGCTGGTATCAACCTTTCAGTTTAATAAGAGCCCTAAAACTTCACAAGCACACTGGCACATTCCTTTTCTTGGTTATTACCCACCAAAAACCTGCATGGCAAAACAATATGACCAAACCAAGAGCATGCTAAACAGCAGAGGGGAGGGGCACTAAGTTTCACTCCACCTTCATATTCCTTTTGAAGCAATTGAGCAGAGCTCATCTTCACACTTTTGTCTCAACGAAAACAAAACCTAACAAACCAGGTCATTCACTTCCACTGCACAACTCGCCACATCCCAAATCGCACCACACTTTGCTTTCTTTATATATGACATTGCATGTCATGGAAGATTTTTCTTTGGAAGACAGGATGAAGTAGAGCACCAGTTCTAACAGTTCAAAAAGAGGTGGCAGATAGCACAAAGAATTCAGTACCAGCAGTAATGATCCACACACAGAGGATACTGTGCTTTGCGGGACTGTCAAGAGATCTGTTTAAAATCATACCCCTTTTTTGTCACTATGCTAGCATTTGAGCATTTTGATTCTGATGCAAGGTAATATCCCACAAATTGCATTGTGCCAACAGCTGTGTAAAGTGATTGAACCAGACTAAGCAACCACACTGGACAACTGGTTGGGCAAAAGCAGTGGTACAAGCACCAACTTTCATTTCAGTAGGGTTACACTGAATTTAGACAAGTCAACAAACCTTGTTCTTCTAAGACAGGGGTGTCAAACTTGTGGCCCTCCAGATGTTTAGGCCCCCAAACTCCCAGAATGCCTATCCAGCTTGTCCAATGGCCAAGAATTCTGGGAGTTGAAGTTCAAAGCATCTGGAGGGCCATATGTTTGGCACCACTGTTTTAAATCAAGCACGAGCAATTCCCAGCAGTCTGCGAGTCCCATCACCATGTATGCCTTCCTGAATTCTTTAAAAAAAATAAAACTCCCTCATGCCACCTGAAATATACCAGGGACAATTTTGCTACATGTTTCCCTTCCTCTTGGCTTGTTTTAGGTAGTTTGTTTAAATCAGAAATAAAAAAGAAATAATTTCTAGCTTTGGAAAAAGGCCCTGCAATGTCAGAAGCCTGTATCAGCTCTCTGTAGCTGGCATGAGGAGCTTTTTAAAGTAAATTAAAAGTGGAAGTGCCAAACCAAGGCCTTGTTCAAGTTACTCCAAGCAACACTCTAACTCTCCATCCCTTCCTTTCCCATTATTATGGCCTTCACACATTTGTCTGCTGTCTGTGAGGACCACCAGCATCTCTCACTCACTTCATCCATTTCTTTATGCGAGTGTAGCCTCATGGCTACACTATCATGAAGGAAATGTGATAGCTCGGAAGGAGAACAGTGCTGAAAATTAACTGCAATCTAAGGACACCTTAGTAATTCATCTACAAGGGAAAGAAGGCCTGCTAAGTCCAAGTCAGGGTTATTTGGCTCAGCAATTTAACCGAATACTGGGCAAAAGCAAGTTGAATATAACTGGAGAAGTGGTAGAGTGTTTTAATGCAAGGCATCAGCAGGGGCTAACCTCACCCCAGGTCTTATACAGCCACAGGATTTTCCTATTACACATACAATAGAAGCCAAAGCTCTAGATCCCATTTTCCCCAAAGTATTAGGTTCCATAGTTGAACTACCAAGATATATTCTAAAGTCCATGCCTCAATCCCCACATATACAACATATCTGAAATATCATCAACTGCACATATACCAGGTTACATGGTTTTCTGTTCCACTGCAGGTTATATATCATACTTTATATTAGGATCTGGAAAAAGGAACATTCTTTCTTGCTGGTGACCAACTCATACCATCTGAAGATCTAGCAACCTCTGTCGAACATTAACAATGTCAAATTACCCATTTCCCTTGCTGTCCCTTCCCTCCTATAAAACTAGAAAATGTTATGGATCACGGACACTTATTATTCTGGCAAAAATGGCTTATGAGAAATAAACATATGTCTCAAACTAGGAAAAAAGCAGCAATTAATCGAGAAAATAATGAAGAAAAGCCTTTTCGAAGTAGAAGTGGGATTTCTCTGAAATGACCGAGGATAGAGGGTAGAGACAGATAAACCTAAAAGCCAAGTATATAAAAAGCCAGATTTATGTTTGTATAGTTACAGTGTAAAATGCAATATAGCATCTGAATGTAAGCCCAAGCATAGCCTAACACAGCTCAAGAAGTTCTAAGTTAAGGCATCAAAACGACGACCAAAACTTTGGTCACAGCAATTTTAACCTCTTTCATCAAAATGAACATATTTTATACTTTATATAATATAATTACAATAATAATAATAATATAGATTTTTTTTTCTCCTAAAAAGTATTTCACTGATCATATACATTTAGAAACAAGGCATGATGGCATCTGGAATACCAAACAAGAGGGTGGAAAGACTGCTATATGGGTGAAGGAACAAAAGAAAAAGAACCAAGCAACTCTGGCTGTCCCCATTTCCCCAGGACATTTGAATCAGGGCTGACCTGAAACACAAACAGGCCTAATTCTGTATTCCTGGGAGTCAGAAATGGGTTTTCAAAGGCTGGATACTGCAGCTGAGTACCCATCTTTCACCACTTTTGTAATGAGAGACCTCACCTCTTGGACCCATGGCTATCCCAACAATCCCAAATTTGCACAATGCTGCACAGTCTATAGTGCCTCAGTATCCATTGCCACTGATGTTGATTGACTGGAGATCTGCTACTTGCATGACGCTGATACCACCACTGGCAAGGCGGGCAATCCCTTCAGGGCAGATAGACTCCATGGCTACCATGTTGGTTGCGATGAGGGCTGACTGTGTTGCTGCTCCATTGCCTTCTCCTGACACCCCTGTGTCCATGGAGACAGTAGAGACATCTACAGTCACACTGTTGGGTGCAGCTCCCTTCTTGTTTTGGTGAGTCTTGATATGCTTGGAGAGGTGATCACTCCTCATAAAGCGCTTGGGACACTCTGGGCAGACAAATTTCTTCTCCCCTGAAGGAAAGAAATGCATATGAGACTGGATAATTTATAGACAGGATCAAAAGCTTCAGGCAATCTGGAATACCAGAGCATGATACAATCAAGTCTTTAAGGACTGATCACACCCTTTCCAGCTCAAATACAGTAGCCACCTATGAGTTTCTGTTACAATATATGGTGAGTTCTTAACTTAAGATCCATGAACTCACCTAGGCTCTTCAAAGTAACGAGGAAGTAGTCAAAGGAAAAAATCCTTTGACTTCTTAACAGTTACTTTAAATGCAGTCCATGGCTTTAATCAAATTCTCAAGAGTCCACTGAGCCATATTTGTTGTGTTCCTTCTTTTTCCAGGGGTATTTTAATTAGATTTCAATTGTTCAAGTTTATTCTTCACAGAAATTTATTTTACTGTTCTGAGAACTGAGTAATTATTCTTTGTAAATTTGAACAAATCTTGGAAAAGGAATGGAATTTGCTTCTACAAGTGATATGCAAACTAATTTCTCAAAAAGAGACTTCTGTGTATCTAGTGTAAAATGAAGGCCAAAGGCTAAAACCAAATGACAGCTATACAGATGTCATGCAGAAGTACGTCTCTTAAGGTCACTGCCTTGGACAGAAGTTGCTTGCCAGCTAGTTCATAGGCCAAACAAATTGTTGATTCAACCCACATGAGAGAGACATAGGGTTGAAATAGGAAGTGGGATGAATAGCGAAATAAAAGTCTCTGTGATCTTTGAAAGTAAGTCTCTGCAATCAACATAAAAAAATCATCACTCAATACATGCCCAAACATCTCTGGATCAGAAAAGCTAGAAAGACAATGTACTGATTCAGAAGGAAGGCAGATACCTAAGGACCACCTTGTAGAAGCAAAGGTAGCGTTGGATCCACTTGCAAGGCAAATATGTCACCTGCCCATCAAACTGAGATGAATGTTTCGAGAGTTTTCCAAGTCAGTAACTTCATTCACTTTCCCAGAAAGTTTAGAAAACACCAATTCCAGGCCACACAACGTGGGCCCAAACACAAATGGGTGTAAATTCTTATATCCCTTCAGAAAGGTCAATCCAAGCTACTCATATTGCTTTCTGGTCTGTATGAAATTCTTGTACATACCTGTATGTGTCCTTTTGTGTCGCTGCAATTCATCGCTGCGTGTGAAACGCTTGCCGCAATACATCCAAGAACACACAAAAGGCCGTTCTCCAGTATGCCACCGAAGATGGGCTCTCAAGTGAGATGTTTTTCCATAAACTTTCCCGCAGCCTGGGATGTGGCAGATATGCTGCTTCTTTTTGCCTGGATCTCCAGAGTTCCTACAAATAGCAAAGGAACTGAAATCAGAGCCGAAAAGATTAAAAGGTTTGTTTAATGTCTGCCTAGCCCTGTGGTGAGAAAATGGAAGTAGTACAGTTACTTTTTAAATGTAAAGACTACTTGTGATGTGACAAAGGAGTTTTCTTTAGAGGCAAAAAAAATCTCCACATGTTTTGACCAGATAGAACAACCCAATTAAGAACATAGTTTATATATTTAAGTTAAGGACAACTATGTTCTTCAATAAACTGGTTGATCTAAGACAGCAAGTTGGAAGACTTCAGGTTAACCAGATCTATATTGTTAATAAACCATTAAGATGTATCAACTTGACCACACACAATATACATACAGTCCCCAAGTTATGAACAAAATAGGTAGGTCGGAACAGGTACATTTTTAAGTGTAACTCCAGCCAAATACACACACACACAAGCTTTGGTTAGCATAGGGAAGGTGTAACATCCTGTGGTGTTTGTTTTGCTGTCTGTACCCCTATTCAGAAGCCTTCACCTCACTTTCTTTCTCTATAATTGGATTTTGAAAAATCTGGATGGTGTGAAAACAAGGATAGTTGTGAAAGCTTCAGTTGACACTTTTCCCCATGATAACTCTTTCAATAGTGAATTTCCCTTTTGCGGAGTTACGCTCCCCCTGAAAACACAGGTTCACAGCTTGGGGGTGATCCTAGACTCATCACTGAGCCTGGAACCTCAGGTCTCGGCTTGTGCGCCAGCTACGGCCGTAACTTGGGAAGTCTGATCTGGCGACGATGGTCCATGCTCTGGTTACATCCCGAATAAATTTCGGCAATGCGCTCTATGTGGGGATGCCTTTGAAGACTGTTCGGAAACTTCAATTAGTCTAATGGACGGCAGCCAGATTGCTCCCTGGAGCATCATACAGGGAGCATACCCCCCTGTTGTGTCAACTCCACTGGCTGCCGGTCCATTTACGAGCACAATTCAAAGTGCTGGTCTTGGCCTATAAAGCCCTATATGACTCCGGCCCAGCTTACTTGTCTGAACGTATCTCCCTCTACATTCCGCCTCGTAGCTTAAGATCCGCCGGGGAGGCCTTGCTCTCGGTCCCACCAGCTTCGCAAACACGGCTGGTGGGGACAAGGCCTTCTCAGTGGTGACCCCCGGCGTATGGAACTCGCTCCCCATCGAAATTAGATTGGAATCCTCCCTCCTTTCTTTCAGAAAGAAACTAAAGACGTGGCTGTGGAACCAGGCGTTTGGACAATGAATATAATGGCACTGAACATTGAAACTGACCTGAGATTGTTGAGATGGAAAAGGCTTTTTGGATTGAGTAGCTAATGTTGTTGTAATTAATCTGGTTTTAATCTGTGCTATGTGTATGTTTTTTATGTTTTTATTATACTGTATTTTATTACGGCATCAAATGGATGCCATGTTAGCCACTCTGAGTCCCCCTGCGGGGGTGAGAAAAGAAGGGTAAAAATGATGTAAATAAAATAATGAATTTCTCTCAATTCGTTTTCACCCCTATTTGTAACTGCAAGTTGTTTGTAAATTGGGTGTTTGTAACTTGGGGACTGCTTATATTTTTAATTAAAGAATTCTGAATCTTTACCTGTTTTAATTACTAAACTATGGAAAATACAGTCCTTTTATATAAAAATATATTCTTGGTAACACACACTTCAGCTTTCTTTGTCCCAGAGATGTAATTTAGGACTGAGGGAGCAATTTGGTTTTTCTCAATGTTACAACTTCCAGATATCCTTACTGAAATCTTCATGCTACTGATAGTCCTATCAGTATATTACAGTTACCAAAACCAGACCCCTGAAGATGCTTTGTTCTAAGGATGTCCAGTTCTAAGACACTGGATACACAATAAATTAAAATTAGCAAGCAGCAACTTGAGGTGTACATTGCCCTTTTGGAGGGACATCCTTTTTCTGTCCAATTTAAGGAGCTATTTTAGTCAAACTTAGGAAGCATGGTTATAATAAAAATAATAAATCTTTATATCCCTCTTATCTCCCTCATGGGACCCAAAGCTGCTTACAACATATTAATGTCATACAAACAATCCAAATACATAAGTCCAAACCAGTAAGACAATAAATAATTACCTCAATATATTAAAATAAGCAATTTAAAAACAAAAACAATATACATTCACATGGCATCATGTCAAATTATATTTTTTTTAACCACGGAATAGCTGCTTTCAATAGTTAACAGCCTGAGAAATAATGTGTGATCACATAACACCTTCATAGAATCTACCTAGTAGTAGGTAAAGTGAGGAACCAGTCAGACAATTCTCCCAGGCCCTGGAACTTTCTGCATGGAGAGATCAGCATCGCTCCATTCCAGCTTGTCTTTTGTTGGCAGGTGAAACAGTACCTCTGCCATCAGGCATTTAGGGAATGGTGAGAGGCAGACTGCTGGGGATGGTTTATCAGTGCGATTTTGGAAGGCTGTGCAATTTTAAAAATGTAGTTTTAATGTATTTTAATATTTTATTGCTCCATGACACAAGGTATTTATTTTTTTAAAAAATTAATATTCATATTTTGATGCATTTGCCTTGTTTTTAATTATACTGTGCATGTTTGCTGTTAGCTGCCCTGAGTTCCTATACTGAGAGAAAGGAGGGATAAAAACAAAGCAAATAAATAAACAGCCCTTTCCAAGTATCCTCATCCGTAGAAACTATACTAATTCCTGATGGGAGACAGTTTGTTTTCATCCACAGGATAACAAAATAAGTGAACAAGGACTCTCACATTTGTTCATTCAAAGCATGAATTGTGAATGAAATGTGAAGACATGTAACTAAAAGGTCGGTCTGACAGATTCTTGCCTCGCTTCTTCCTGCAAAGATTAAATAATGAAGACTTCATCAATTCTCTTTCTGAGTGGCTTTCCCTATACAATGAATCAATCTACTTTCCTGCAGGGTATGAGTAGGTATTTCATCTCCAAAACACCGATCCTTTAGGATGTTTTAAAATGTTCAATATTTTTCTCCTTATTTCAGCTCTAGATGAATAATCTCCAGTTGCGCCAAGAAACTGCTTTGCCAACTCTTTTCAATCTTTTTGCCTTTTCTTTGAGACCAGTATTATACTACATAATGTACAGGTATAGAGAAATTATACGTTTTTTGTGTTTCCATGCATATACAACAAACATAAACACCAATTCACTTTTTGTACCTATAACAGGATTTATTGGCTACAACTATACAAAATAATCAGACCACTAATCGAAGCTAGATAATGATGGGTTATCACTTTGCATTCAGGTTCATAAAGTGGTGGACATAGTTGCTATAGTCCATTTCACTCACAAAGTACAAGCTTATGCAATTACAATGAGACAGTTTTCCATGTCAAACATTGACACTACATCTTTTAATGTAGATCTAGATTTTTAAAAATATCTAATTATTTTAGTAATAAGCCATATTGGGTCTAAATACCATAAAGCAGGTATAGGCAAACAAAGCCTTGATTTGGCTCGTTGAGCTTTTTCCTCCAGCCCACGGAGGGCAACAAGCAAAAGAGGAAAGGGAGTGATCTTTAGGGGGATGTTGAAAGGAGGTGGAGAAATGTGTGAAAGATAGGAAGGGGGGGGGGGGGAGAGGAAGAAGTCATTTCTATGTCCTACCACCTCCTCCTCCTTTTTTCCTCTGTCTCTTGTCCCCTACTTTCTTTCCAGGTTCCTCCTCTCAATCTGATTTTTTTGTGCTTTGCTTCTTTGCGCCCTCCTCCTACTCCTCTTTATGCAATGAAGAACTCCAAGGGCAACTGGAACAATGAGAACAGAATTATGAGAACAATGAGAGAAAGAGAGGGGAAAATCCCATCTTTCTTTCTTTCCTTTTAAAAAAAGTGAGAGGGGGGGAGGAAGGAGAAAAGAATTGGTGGGCGCGAAATACTGGAATGAAGAGACTCCAAAAAGGGTTTCAGGGAGCTGGTGTCAAAGGAGATTTTTTAAAAAAGATACAGACTCAGGACTCCAAAAGAGATAAAACAAGCAAGAGAAAGGGGAAGGAAGGGAGAACACACCCACAGTTGCCCAATCTCCAGTGAAAGAAGGAGAGAAGAAGGGGAGAAAAAAGAGGCGGGGAACAGAAGGAGAGAGAGAGACACAGAGATGCCAACTGAATGCCAGCAGAATATATTTATTTTTGCTCCCAGATTTGACACGTCTATGCATAAGGCAAAGAAGCCTGATTTGTCTTGGGTTGATGTGTTTTGGATTTTTAGCATAATTATATTTAGAAGGAACTGCTGGGCCTGGAAAGGGGGTGGGGCAGAGGGATACTGACCAAATACATCCAAGGTTTGGGAAGATGAGGTGGAGGGAAGATGAAGGGAGGTTTTGGAAGAAAAAGAATGAAAAGGGGTGGGCAGAAAAGGTGAACTTTAGACTGGCCTCCTTCGAGGTGCCCAGTTCTTCAGCACAATCTCCACAGAAGAGTGCCACTAAGTTTGTGCATTCCCAAAATGGAGTGTGTGTTGCTGACAGTTAAACTTTAGATGAAATTTTCCAGAGATCCCCCAAATGTACCTGAAAGGTGGGAGGTTCCATTTGTGTTACCATGCTGGTAATATCTTCAAAATTCATCATTACAAGAAACCAGATCTCTTGGATTTTAGCCTTTCCAATGGCAAAGTGAGTTTTACTAAAGCACTCTCAAAAGCAGAATTGAGACAGTCTGATATATTAGCATTAGATCCTAATTTAAGTCATGCTTTGAAGGCAATACCATGAAATTAGTGAAGCTAACATTAGTCATGATTAATTTAGATCCCTTTAACTTTGGTAGGTGAGCATGGATGCATCTACAGGTCATGCAAATTAGTAAAGGTCAGCAAACCTTTCTCCAAAGGGTTTTTTTTGTTGTTGAAAGAATGCATGGTAGAGACATCAGGTCTCCTGTGTCCAAACAACAACAAAAAATTGAAAAACTTAATCTATCCCGCAGGACAGCGACATGTTTTTTTTAAAGTAGAGTCGTTCATTTGCTAGCACTGGATGAAAGAATTGACTTAAAAACACTGCTCAGCTTTTAATATTCATAAGAGGAATTAATGAAAATTTTGAGATAAGAAGGAAGTTTTGATCATGGAATCCCCAAAGGGGAAAACACAAGGATAGGACTTGTATGACAAACCTGGCCCATCTTTCAAATTTTAAAAATGCAATGTGGCCCATGTCAAAAAGTTTGCTCATGCCTGCCATAAAGATACCACCATATCCCATACGATCCTGGAAAATCGGCAAAGTCAGCCTTGATGGGTGCATGGATGGGACACTGTCGTATCACGTCCTGTAAGCTATATTTCAGATGAAAGAACTGGTAAACCTCACTATAAGTCTTCCTCGTCTAAGAAAACAGTATGAAATGTATGGGGTTGCCAGAAATTACGTTTGTTGTACCCAAAACATCTACTTTAAATATCTAGATCTCATTTAGAATTTCACATTTAGCCCATTAGAGGCTCCTCAAGATAACTTGTTTTTATTATATGAGCTTAAGTCCAAAACATGTGGGTGACAAATTCTGAAAGTCGCTGTTGTACACAATCTTACCTTCCTTCGCTGTCTTTGCAGTAAGGACAAGTGCATGCTTCTCTGCGTGTTCTTCGGCCTTGCTGTGGCTGGGCATCTGGACTGGTGTCACCTTCTTCCAGGTTTGTTGTATCTTCTCCCAGACCATCACCACCAGTACCATGAAGACTGAGTTGGGTGTTATGATCACCTAGGAGTGAAAAAAAAACCCACTATGAAACTGGCAACACAAATAAAACCAGGGTTAAAAAAACATGATAAAACCTGAAAAATGACCAATATATATTTTTGGCTTTTGCAATAGCACTTTACATTGCAAGATTGAACAGAAGAAAAGTAGTAAGTCAATCATGTTCTGGAGTACAATTAAAAAAGGGAACACATCCTCCACACTACAAGTAAAGCACTGATTACTGAAGGTGGCCAAGGTGAGGGGATGGAGAAGTCAAAATCTTAAGATTTTGAAATCAGAATTATTTTATCTTATGTACTTCCTGGCAACATGAAACATCTTACTTGAATGCAAGCATTTCCTCTACAATTTCTTGAAATTTGTTATTTCAGAACTTGCATTCAGCACATTTGAAAATTAATAATTTACTTATTCTCAATTTCTATCTTTGTCATACCAGGTGCACTGTGGGACATAATGCATTAACCGTTTATTGTAACAGAAATACACTGGGGCTAGACTCAGCTGTAGAGTGCCGCAGCTTTCACATCCAGTTTTGTTTAACCAAAGTTTGGAGCATATCTGAATCTTATGCTCTAGTTTAACATTGCCTATAATCTGGGGAAGCAATCATAACAGAAGAGTTTCAGATGGTACACAGTACTTTTACACAAATTCATTTGGACATCATAGTAAATGTTGATTTATTAATCATCCCAAGCCAACACAAAGAATTTGCACTATATTTTGAGCTCTACACAATCTGTTCAACAAGACTAAATTGTAAAGTATTTTCCATGTATACTGCTCATTATCATTTTTGTTGAAGTTTCTTGTTTGGGAACTTGCAAAATGCTGGGATAAACAAAAAGAGTATTGTCAGACTCTGAAGTATCTCTTAGTTTGAAATGATCGTAGAAGCACCCAGGGAGGTACAGAACAGATGTGAACCAGCCTAGCAATAAAGTGAGGAAAAGCAATAAATACAACAGGGTGGGAGAGACAGTAGTTTAAGGAATGCTTCTGCCTTAACAAAGAAATCAGATTGGGGGGGCTGGGAGCCTGCTAGCTGGGTAATTACCGTGATCACGGAAAGGATATATAAACTTGAAAAATTGTCTGTTTACAGGCTATGCACCACATTTTATTTTACTCTTTTACAAAAGCCAATATCCAATTACAAAAACCATAGGAATTATAGCACAGCACTGATGAGTTTCTAGTGCAGGCAAGGATATAAAACATTTCATAAAGGGAAGGGAATACTCCTGGAATGTGAAGCTTTTGAGTCTATCAATTTTTGTTTCCTTTTTATTGGGCTGTGCTTATGTTGTCATCTAATTGCTTCTTCCATAACTTCCAGCTACACTTCCCAAATAGTTTATTTCCCCACAAGCTTTGCTACTTGATTATATTCATGGATTGAGGGAAGCCCACAGAAATCGTAACAGATGTGAAACACAGCAGGCTGAGCAATCTGTTTGCAGAGGCAATTAGCATATGCCAGTAGGAAGGTCCAGTGTGTGCTTCTGCGTCTGACTGGGCATACGCAAAGCCTTTGGGAGTCTCACAATCATTACATGGTTGCTGCATGGTTTCCATTTAAAGAAGATACACAACCATTATTTAAAGTCAAGGTAAGTCATTCTTGCGGTGCAAATGTTCAAAATATGGAACAGGTTAGTCCCAGTTTGTATGGTATGGTACAACAATGGAGCAATGCACTAAGGCAGTGGTTCTCAACCTGTGGGTCCCCAGGTGTTTTGGCCTACAACTCCCAGAATTCTGAGCCAGTTTACCAGCTGTTGGGGTTTCTGGGAGTTGGAGGCCAAAACATCTGGGGACCCATAGGTTGAGAACCACTGCACTAAGGCAATAGAAGGCAACCTGGTCCCCTCACCCCCAATGTTCAAGACTACAATTCTAACAAACTCAAGTGAGCCAGGAATGAGACATCATGTTATCTCATCATGCATCTTGGTCCCAGATCAGAAAAAAACTAAGGCAAGCAAAACCCATCTCTAAAGACCTCTGCATTGATTCTGTTGACACTTTGTTGATCACTAATTACTAATTCAGCACTATTTTTTACTAATCAGACAGAGCAAATACCGTGAAGTGCAACACTTGGTGGGATCCTTGAAATGGCAAATCTTTGGTCCTTGCATTTTTTGGGTTTATTCCTCCTGCCAGCTTCATGATCAAAGGTAAGAATGTTTGCATGCATACATGAATGCGCACGCACACACATATATATATATGACGGGGTTCTCAGATCCATGTGTTACAGATCCACAGTTTCCACTGGCTGCAGACTGTCACATTCTATACATAAAATGTTGGCAACGTGCATGCTGAAATATCTATGTGATCTTTGCCACCATTTAATACTATATGAGACTATCCTCTGTTTTCATTTGTTTTGTTTTTTGCATGATGGCGGGGCAATCCCTGCAGATCTGGAGGGACCAATGTATATCACACAATCTTGATTGTGAAGAACGATCAAGATTAGGTCTGCAAGAGCATTTTTTAAACGTCTGGGAAAGCTGACATGGTTTTCAGAGTACTCAAATTGAAAGCTTGCACAACTACAAGATCAATAATGGATGATCTCGGACTCTCTAAAAGAATTAGAACAACCACTGGCTTGAAAAGAACGGTTGAAAACAACCATAAGGATATGTAATCAAAGACTGAAATAATGTCTATCTCTCTCAGTTTTTAAGTATGGGAGAAGAATGCACATCACCACACAAAGCTATTTGTGTGTGCATGCATGTGTACACACATACACAGAAATACATTTAGACTATAAGTTACTATGGCTAAACAAAATCCCAGTTGTCTTTAAAGTGCAAATGAATCACTCACTATGGAAGACACAACATTCAACAGCTGAAGCCTATTTCACTTAGCAATATAATGCTAAGGATGAAGATAAGTTCTGCTATAGCAGGGCTGGCCAAGTTGCATGTAGTGCCCGGGTTAATCTTTTTTAATGGTGTGTTTCAGAATGTCCTCAGCTGCACTCTAGTGGAATCTTTGGGTCTTGAAAAGTTCAGAAGCAATTTTGATCTTTCAAGGTTTCTAAAGAGGCAATGTCACTCCATAACCTTGCACAATTGCCCACCCTTATGCTATACTATCAGCCTCTTTTTTAAATGACCCATCTTTGTTCTACCCAAGCAGCACAATAAAATGGGAATGAAGTGGTAAAATAATCTATATTCTATGAATCAGCATGGATTGGGGCGAGGTAGAAGGTGTACATCAAGAAATGAAACACTGTACTTCGCCATAGCTGTACTTGGTGCTAGTTAAATAAACTGGATGGGAAATTTTCAATCAGAGATCAAACTAGTGTTTTTTTCTAGAAATGTCAATTGGGGGGCAAGGACAAAGGGGCATTAAAAACTATGCATTATGTAATGAAAACCGTAAGAGCACCTTGGGCAAATCTCAAAGGAATACCATGGCAAACTCCAACTGAAGAAATCCAGCCAAGAACATCCTGTGATAAGGTCACCAGAAGGCAACTTAATCCTAGTAAGAAAGAAATGGGCTGTTGCCTTTCATAAAAATCAACACCTCAACTAAAAAAAATTACGGAAAGGATATTTAAAACATACCAATCATGCTTTACACAAAGTAATCAAAGTGCATGTACAATTGTAGCTGAATGCCACAGGCATAAACACTGCTGCACCAAATGAAGAGTAACTAGAGAGCTGGCCATAACATACAGCAATTACAAAGCAATTATTATGCACAAACTGTTAGCTACAACAACTCAGTATGGAGTAAGTTAGCACAAGATGGCACCAGCGTGGCAAAAGGCGTTTAACTGAGCTCCGATATCTTTATTGTCTTTATTTTCTTTTTTGCACTATTCCACTCTAATACTGTCTCGTTTTCAAATACCAAAGTAAGGACTGACTTACAGTATTACATATGACTGTCCAGAGATAGACACATATTATATCCCCACTACTGCCCATCTCTAGGTATGGGATACTCCTTATATCCAAATTTTAAGTAATATCTTTTGACATGAACAATTTTTTCAATCAGTTCAATTATTAGTTTAAGCACACGTATAGATGGGGAGGGGAAGCACTGAAACAGTTTCTAACAAATCAAGTGCAATTAGCTTTGGGCAGAGAACACAATGCTTCCATTTAGTTAGGCTAGGATCAGATCTCAGTACCACTGACGCCAATGAGACTGAGATGTTGATCCTTAAGATATGTTGGTAGCAAGGGCTCTTTTATACCTAATTTTATACAGTTTATTACAAACAAAAATCTACTCACATTCAAGTGACCTGGCTTAAATTGCCTTTGGATAGGGTTGGGAAGTTATTCAAGATTCTGCATTACATTTCTAACACCAGACTAAGACGACAAAAAAAACCCTATGGTATCTAGACTACTGAAAAATTGGTGCCAGCCTCTAGGCATCTGTATGCATACATACAGACAACAAGGCAGATTTATTAGGATCATACAAACTATTTGCATTTTATGTCGTCATTTGCCCCACTTTATGTTCCTGCATTAGATCTTCACTTCTTAGTGCTTTACTTTTGAACTGCTGTAAATTTCTTATAATAGCTGGCAGCAATCAGTTATGCATGAAATGTAGTATCTTTACAAGCCCAAGCATGCCATATCCTGACATCCAAGCTTCAGCATTTGCTCTACAAGCAGGGTGACAGGAATTCTGCATCACAGTTATCTAACTCTTAGCACTAAAGTAGGACAACTACCAATCTCTTACACACAACTTTATCCTAATGCCTGTAAATCTAGGCAATCACTAATGACACTTTCACAATACTATTAACCAAGTCTAACAATATAAGCCTAATGAAGGATCACATCATTCCTAATTGTAGAACTAAAAGGATCTCAAGCAGAAGCACTGCACTCCTTGCATGGACTTCAACCTCAATCAGTCCCAGCTGGGCAAATAGTAAGGCCTATAGTGTTCATGAGAGCAACAGCTGTCAAATCCTATCCAGGAACACAATCCATGTCCCTAGCAGATGGTAGCTGATGACAAAATACTTAAAGACTATAAAATTTAACTGCCACACTAAATATATATTTGCCTTTATTGGGCAAGTGCCATTAAATTAATGCATGGACCTTTAAAAAACGATTTACCCTATAATTTCAAAATAAACAACAAGCTTTTGCTAGATTTTCTTCATTTTTCAACCATTGTCTTCATTAAGTGTGCGACACTTAATGCCTGTTCAGAGTTAATGAAAGAACATAGTTGCCTGGTAATCCTGCTCCATACAAAAGCATTTTCCCTAAGTAAAAGTGTTTATTTATTCAAAGTCCAATACACTAGTGAAGCAGAAACATTGCATCTCATGAGAGTGATACTTCTTTTTTGAAAAACAACTTGAAAGCAGTAGTGTTAATCCTTAAACAAACACTTGATTTTACAAATCCAACAGTCTTACCAACATAATATATACCACCAAAATTCAAATTAGGAACAAGTGATTAGGATTATGACCACTATGTCACATCTCACATTTAAGATAATGTCTTTTCATTTTCCTTTTCATTTCAAAAGTAACATTATAGAACAAAGAGTCCCCTAGCACTTTAAAGATTAACAGATTGAATATATCTTGACTTTTTGTGGATTAGAGACCATTCTTCAAAAACAAAAAGAATGCTATACAGAGGCAGCTACATTCTCTCTAATTGTGAAAGCTAAGCAAGGTCAGCTCTGGCTAGTACTGGACGGGAGACCACAAAGGAATACCAGGTGTTGTAGGCTCTACGTCAAAGGAAGGAACTGGCAAAATCACCTCTTGCCTAAGAAAACCCATGAAATTAATGATGTCATCATAAGCTGGCAGACAATTTGAAGGCATATATGAACATATATCAATTTGGTTGGGATTATTTTGGGGGGAAGTATTTAGAGAAATAGAGGATATAATGAACATTAAAATAGAAAGAAGTCCTAGTGTAGCTTTATTATCATTATATAATAAACAATTGAAAAAAAAGATAAAGATGTGATAACAAACTTATTAACAATAGCAAGACTGTTTATAGCAAGGAATTGGAAAAGAGAAATACAAATAGAGTGGTACAAGGAAGTATGAAAACTGGCAATAAATGATAAGTTGACATGTATATTAAAAATTAAAAGAGGTATATGGAAACGAAGTGATTTTGATGATGGAGAAAATGTATTGAAAAAAGGATTTTAAAAGAAAGAAGGAAAGTTACATCCACAAGAAAAACTGAAATTTTGGACAGATGATATGTAAAATCTGTGGCTTGGGGGGGTGGGGTGGAGCACAGTGGTCAGAGATATATAATATGCATAAGCAAATAAATAACAATAGATGCCAAAAGTTAAAGTATGATAGATTGTATTGAATAATATGAATCTCCTGTAAAATAAAAAATGTGTAACAAATGTATTGAATTATGATAAAATAATAAAAAACCAAAAAAATCAATTTGGTTGGGATGTTGATAGTAATTTCAACAAATTTAGACGTACAGTAACTACTGACATTGATTATCCTTGATGAGAGAGCAGCAGATCAGCTAGTAGGTGATGGTCTTATTAAGACCTCTAATTTCAGTTTTGCTCAATGTAAAATCACCCCATTGCATATTTTATACATATGCCGCATATTACTGGATATACAACAGTTGTGTTGGTTCTCCAAAACCAAAGTGTCCCACTTTTCTTTCGCTGTAATTTCTCCAAGTTTTCTTTAAATGCCAATAATAACCATGACTTATACTGCAAGTGCATTAGCTTACATTCATCACTTGATACCACTTTTAGGTTGCAAGTTCCCTTCTGGTTTTGCCATAAAGCATTGTATGTATCAATGGTGATTGCAAATGTAATAATAATAATGCAATCTATGACAACGGAAATGCTTGCCTCACTGAGCAGAAGCCCCTTTTATTAACATACAATAATTAATCTATGATGTACACAAATGTAAGCTAGCAGCCGAGATGAGGAATTCACTGGCTCTGATTCCATAACTACTCCGATTTAGCAGTATCTTTTCTGCTAAACTGTAAATTATACTTTTTGATGACAAATGCTTAAAGTAATTCAGAGTCAGTGCTAATTTCTCAGTAAGCATGTTTATGTACTGAAAGTCTGAACATAAAAAGCTTCTTTCCTAGATATTCACCAAGGACCACAATTTAAATTACTGAACTCGTAGCAAAATAAATAAAAATTGAATCAATTTCAAAGGGAAAATCTTAATTCACACGACAATACTGACCTACGACGTGAAGTAGAACAAGTTCGGTCAATAACTGAAGTACACTATCCATTGGGGGAGGGGGTGGTTGGTTCCATATCTCTTTCTCACACACATACACACACCCCAGATACCAAAATCCATGGATGTGCAAGCTCCATCATTTATAAAGGCATAGTAAAATGGCATCCCTTCTATAAAATGGTGAGCAACTTAAAATGAGCACCAGAGAGAGCCTGAAGATCTGTCAAAAAGCTATAGCAGGGTAGTTACTTATTGTTATTGTTTGCTTTATCCCCGCCGTTCTCCTCATGGGGACTCAAGGCGGCTCAAAAATCTCACACTTTGGTCATAGTTCAAAATGCACAATACAAAAATGGAAAAAAATAAAATGTGGGTTAAGGTAAAAAAAACATTAAAATATAACACACTTAAGCTAGCCTTTAAAACTCACAATCCCCCTAAATCCCACCCACACTTTTCCAACAGCATGCCCCTTATTCTTCTCCAAATGTCTGCTGATGTCTTGTTCTTCTCCAGATGTGTTGGCCTGCTTACAGTAAGCACGCTACAAAATTAACATCTGCTTTTTTGGATTTTTTCCTGAATATTT
Organism: Anolis apletophallus; assembly: GCA_030556195.1. Taxonomy (NCBI): domain Eukaryota; kingdom Metazoa; phylum Chordata; class Lepidosauria; order Squamata; family Anolidae; genus Anolis; species Anolis apletophallus. The sequence goes on along the minus strand of JARBWK010000001.1, from coordinate 151,933,191 downwards.
TAAAGCTGTGATTGGTTAAATAAACTGATACAGTATTCACATATAGTATGAGGCATATATGAAATAATAACAGGATATATTCAACTGCAGTAAATATTTCTTTATAGTTAAGATCTTTGTGCTACTTCCTCCTTCTCACACCTTTAAGAACATAGTTTTGAAAACAAAACCAAAGGATATGACTTACTACACACTTGTTTAATATATTCATTATATTGATGCCCTTAGCTCAGACAAAAGAGCAAGAACAATTTAGAACCCATTCAATACAAACTTAATATACCGTATTTTTCGCTCTATAAGACGCACCTGCTGATAAGACGCACCTAGATTTTAGAGGAGGAAAATAGAAAAAAAATATTTTGACGCGGCGCTGCTTCGCTCCCCCTCTTGCTCCTTCTTTCCCCCCGCCCTTTGCTCGAGTGAAGAAAGGGTGGAGGGAAGGAAAAGGAGCAAGAGGTGGACGAAGCAGCATCGCGTCAGAGCCTCTGAGGCGACGCTGCTTAGCTCCCCTTCTTGCTCCTTCTTTCCCCGCCCTTTGCTCAGAGCCTCTGAGGCGGCGCAGAGCCTCTGAGGCGCTCCCCTTCTTGCTCCTTCTTTCCCCCGCCCTGCCTGCATCTTCGCTCCATAAGACGCGGCTGATTTTTCATCCTACTTTGGGAGGAAAAAAAAACTGCGTCTTATGGAACGAAAAATACGGTAAATATGAGAACAAAAAAAACAATTTATTTTAATCTATCCGGGTTCATCAGGTCATGAAATAATATGCAGTGCACTGAAACTATGACCCTGCACACATTGATCTGGGAGTTCCCCGAAGACAACAGTATATGTAATTCAACTTCAATCATAATTGTTCTCTTTCCACTACTTTTCTATTAGTTATCTTTCTCCCCATTTTCACCCATATGGCCACTCCATAATTTCCATGTCTTAAGGGTTTTAACTTGTACATTCATAAGTGCTACTGGGTTGCAATTCCCATAATCCCCAGTCCAAACTGGGGGGAAACCCAGGAGTACCAACAATTATATAAAAATATATATAGTTGGCCCTATGTATCCAGATTCTCCATCCATGAATTCAACGGCCCTTTGAAGGCAACCAGAAGGCTGATGTTGCCCTTGATGAAAATGAGTTTTGATACCCCTACTCTAGACCATCATGTCTTCAGCCTGACAGAAAAACCCACATATGCTTTCATTTCCAATGCAGAGGTATAAATGCACAGCAAAAAAGCAAAGGAAATTTTTGTACAGCAGCATCTACAAAACGTAGTTTTTAATCTAAGCAGACAAGCAACTGCATATGACTCACATGTAAACTACTTTGCTGAGTTGATATTCCACAAAGCTATTATGTGTAGACAAATGGTACTACGTTTTTTCCTTTCCTATTCAATCACTACTACAATAGGAAATAAGACAATGATTGATAGAAAAGATCCAAGTGTCCAATCCTACCTAAATGGTTATGGTATTAAGGCACCATATATCACCTGATCTTAGAAACTAAGCAGTCAGTTCTGGTTAGTACTTGTATGGGATACCATTAATGAATACCAAATGTTCTAGGTTACATTTTCAGAGGAAGGGATGGGAAAAAAACTACCTCTGAGTAGTCCTTAAGAAAATACTATGAAGTGTACAGTATGTGGTCATCATAAGTTAGCAAATGACTTGAAAGTACATTCACACAAATTTAGAGATGTACAGCAACTGTATGGGACAGTACTTAAAGAAGTGTCTCTCAAGAGTGGGTAAGTGTAAGTGACTGAAGGACGCAGTAACAGAATTCCTGACCCATCCAAAAAGGTCACATTTCAAAATCATTCTGGGGAAGAGTGAATACTGCTTTGTTGACATACCTTATATAAGCATGTCTAGAAATCGGAGTTAAATTAACCTAAAAAACATGACTCAACGTATCCACAGGTCAATGTATCGCACCTTAACTCTTATTTTTAAAAGAACCGCCTTCTTCTCTGAGTGGTGAAAGACAAGAGGTTATTGTTAGCACATCCCAGGAGAAGAAGAAATGACACCCACCCCCAACCCACTGTGGCACCATTAGTAGTCTTTTTGTATACTTGGGTGGGGAAATTAACAGTGGACACCTCTAGCTGCCTCTGAAGTGGCCTTGATACATTCCCCCCTCCGCAGAATGACTCTCAACTTATTTGTTGATACCAAAATCCGTAATTTTGAACCTAAAACCTGCCCTTGACATGAGGATGTATACAAAAGTATATATGGTGGTTAGCCACTTCAAATGACCAACTCTTGTTTCAACAACTGTAAAGCACATTAATTTACCAGGGGAGTAAACATTATAAAACCACTAGGACATTATTCCTTAGTAAAGGAATGCAGGAACAGTTAAAAAATGCTTCTGCATGAAAAAATGTGCTAAATTGTTAAATCTAAAGAGCCACATTAATATTTATCCTAATTTTAAAATGTGATAATGGTTGCTCATAAATTGAACATGGTTCTCAGCTTTACAAGCTTTGAAAATATACTGAAGCCTCCAAAAATGTTATATGCCAACTTCAGTATGATATGAATTGGGGACAAATAACATCCAGTTTGTGTAGCTTTGGTTTTTCATTACCATTCTCTACCATGTTGTTCTTTGAACTTTCAGATGTACTGCCTCAATGAGGAAGAGAAAAGTGGCCTTTAAAAAGTAGATATTAAACCAACAATATGTATTAGTAAATACAACTAGTTACCTGTAGCATTTGCTATAGCAAGTGGAAGCCCTTGAAACTGATGAAGTTGGATTCCGGATCCCAGGGCCCCAAGATTAATGGTCTGAAGGCCTGGTACAGAAGACAGCTGAGCGGCATTTACAGTGACAGTGCCACTGGGAAGAGATGCAGAAGCTATTGGTGTGAGGGTTGTGTTGGTGGTCCCAGTCTGCCCCATGGACTGCACTGGTGCCAAGGCGATTGTCTGAGTTTGTGGATTCTGAACCTGAAGATTTTGCAGCTGAATAGTCTGCCAGCTCACTTGCCCATTTGGCCCCACAGTAGGTGTTCGAATAAAGATCGGACCAGCATTGGGGAGAGCCTGGATCTGAAGGTTCTGCAAAGCGTCTTGAGTAGTAAATGCCTGGCCAGCTTGGCCTGCTTGAACAAGCTGAGGCTGCAATAGGATCTGCTGTTGCTGCTGGCTTTGATCACCATCCTTCTGTTGGCTTTGCTGGACTGCAGATCCAGACACCTGCAGAGCATCGGTATTTTGAGCACTGCCTGTCCTCTGCACAGTGCCACCGGTGGAAAAATTCATGATGCCCAAATTACTCGTTGTGGTAGTGGCATTGTAGTTGTTGGCATTGGTAAAAAAACCAACAGAGTTGGCTTGGGATACAGTCACACCCGAGGAACTGACTGAAGCACAAGATGCTGCTGGTGGAGTACTGCTCTCTTGAGAACCAGAGCTGCTTAAAGTCACCGACTGGGAAGTGGGTGCCAAACTGGCTGCAATGCTGTTAACAGGCAACAAAGTGATGTTACCATTCAAAGCCAGCGGAACATTAGTGACATACTGAGTCTGTCCTGAGAGGGTATTTACTCCCTGAATAGGAACAGCCTGCTGCAAAAGATTTGGCATAGCTGCCAAGATGTTGCCTGCCCCAGACCTGTTTGTAATGAGCTGCTGGTTTGTTCCAGGAATGATTTGCAGTTGACCGGAGGCATCTTGCTGGACACTGACCTGGGTAGGAGTGGTGGCAAACTGCAACTGTTGTCCATCTACAGTTTGAAACTGAGGGATCACCTGATACTGAATGTTGGGTATCATTCCTGACAAGCCTGCCAGCACTTGCTGGTTCTGCATATTTGGGGTGGTTGTAACCACATACTGCCCAGTGGAAGCAGCTTGGTTTTTGGATGATGAATCATTCTCCTCATTGCTGTTGCCCCCCTGGTCCTTGGGGGAGTTGGAAGCCCCAGAGGGAGTTGAAATTATTTGCCAGTCATTTCCATTTTGAGACATTTGACTGGAAAGGTCCAGTTCACTTGAGCTTCCCTGTTGTCCCTGTGAACCATCTGTGTTCTCACTGGGAGATTCAATCCTGCTGCATGTGGCTGCCAGCAGTGCCAGAGGGGAATGTTGGGACTCCTATTAGAAAACAAAGATGGAGAGAGGAGGAGTCAGGACTGTACAAAGCTAGGGTGGAAAGGGAATGGGAAACATAGATATAAAAACCTATCAGGAACAGGTGCCCTTCCCACAACCTGAAACTATGTGCACTGGACTCAAGAGCTCAATCAACAGAGAAAAGCCGCAGCTAAGAGCTTTCACAACAGAGTGACTTTCAAAACTGCCTTGACAAGTTGTCTGCATTTATGAACCCACAAACAAAAGCATATTTTAACCCAATAATTCTTGAATGAGGAAGTTCACATTCTAATGCTAGAATTAACATTTACATAAACAAAATGTAACTACCCTATTTTGATACTGTCCTGTCTGTACCATCACACTTGCAGTATGGACTCCATGCAAAAATGCTGGAATTTCAGCACATGTTGAAAAGCAATATGAAGGCACTACATGGCAACCCAACACACAGAAAGAAACAGAAAAGGATATTGAGCTACCAGACCTATCCTCAAGACTCAAATATAATTTCCCACTGATTCAAAATGTCTGTGCAGAGAGATAACATTATTTTAGAAACACCACCACTTACCTGGCCCTCACAATTTCCTCCATCATTACTGCAGCCTTCATCTAGCTTCTCGTTCTTGATAATAACCATATCTTCTGAAATATCATGGTCTGCATAGAGGGATAGGGATAGGATGTTGCAAAGACAAATAGTAAAAAGCAAGTGATCAGACAAGTTGTACAGAGCAAGCAATTTGTCCAATGAAAGAACACAGATGTATCAAAATGCAGGTCTATAAAAATTGAGACATTTCATTTTACACATTTCTTTCATTTTACACATTAAAATGTCTTACTTTTCTGCAAGCAATACAAAGTACCCAGTTCTGAATCTAACATTGAAACCTGGACATTGTCAAGTAACTACCTCAACTGGGAATTTAAGCGCAAAACCATCTTCAGTGGATTCTTGGTGTCCAGGTTCCTCTGTTAATAACAAAATCTGTGAATGATCAAATTCCATTAGACACAACAAAAATTGTGGCCCTCATATAAAAGGACAAAATCAAGGTAGTATGGACTTTTCCATTCTGCCTCTCTCAAAATGTGTAAGATTATATCACTAAGTGGACGGGTAATGAGGGGAACTAGCATGTCTAAATGTATTGGAAGGCTGATCTTTAATCCCAAATATTTATTCAAATAATATCATTATGGTGGAAAAGGGAGCAAGAGAAAAAGTAGCGAAGTATAGTGGGTTATGTTGAAACCAGACTATGGTTACGAGAGACACTTATCATTCAAATCCTTTTCAGCCACAGTGCTGAATGGCCCCACAGGATAAGAAATAAACATCATATACCCCTTGTAAGTTCCCTGAAGGGAGGGTGGGACACAAGTGCAATAAATGGAAGTCCCATCAAGTCATCAGCTGGCATGCCAAATGAGGGTGTTATGTGTCATGTAATCTCAATGGAAAATGGAAGTTCAGGATGGAGGAAGTCGCAGAATTTGGCAGGATATGTTACTGTAGTTTAGGGAATATCTGAAAACCAAATGATCTCTTCTCAATGAATCACGTTGTCATTAGAGTCACAACAATTATATGAACTGAGCTCTGCTGAGAGAGGGTGATCAAAAGACGGGGGGAAATATGGAACCTTATTAAAGTTCCCTCTACGACTTTTGCCTTCTAATATGACAAGAAGTGGCTTCATTTTGGGACTACAGACAACTTGCTACAGCTTTAAGTTATTTTCTTCAAATTATCTGTGGACGGCAGCTAATGGTTCTTGGACCAGCACCAGTCTCCAGACTATAAATTTTATGAATTTTATTTATTCATTAATATTAATAGGTAATATGTTCATATTCAAATATAAAGCAGCACTACTCTACAGCTCCAACTGATAATTTCCTCCCAGTGGCTGGCAGGTTTGTTTACGTTTCAGAGGAAAACACACAGCTGGAAGTTGTACACTCAAAGACAGCAGATTACTCAGCTCAAATTCATGAGAAAAGCAATCTCCTACCAATCTTGTCCATTAATTTCTGTTTAAAATATGTTTTGTTATGGGCTGGGTTTTTCCCCCCAAAATCTTAGCTGCTCTCTAATTGGGATACATGCAGTCATGCCAGCCACATGACCTTGGAGATGTTTATGGACATCACTGGCTCTTTGGCTTAGAAATGGAGATGAGCACCAACCCCCAAGAGTTGGACACAACTGGATTTAATGTCAAGAAAAACCCTTTACTTAATCTGGATCTAGTCAAAGATAGGCTTTATGAGTACCCTTGGGCCTTTTCACAAATGGAAATGAAAAAGGAAGATGATGTCCATTTTAACCCCCACCCCACCCGAATCATATTTTTCACTGTTGTTTCAATAAAATCCCAGGGTGTTGGGTTCCCCCCCCCATAAATTACAGTGAATACACAATACAACAAATACCCAGAAAGCTCCCCACAATATGTACTCAGAATAACACAATTGAACATAGGGACATGTAAGCTTTTGACTTTCAGCTGGCCCCAAAGAGAGCAGAAACAACGGAAAAGGCTTAACAAAGCTTGCTAAGCGCTGTGAGTGTTGAGTTTAAGGCAGGCCTGGGCAAACTTCGGCCCTCCAGGTTTTTGGACAACAACTCCCACAATTCCAAACAGCCTGCCGGCTGTTAGGAATTCTGGGAGTTGTAGTCCAAAACACCTGGAGGGCTGAAGTTTGCCCAGGCCTGGTTTAAAATAATCTCAACAGACTGCCCTAAGTAAGGGCCCTTCCAGACAGGGCCTATGTCCCAGGATTTGATCCCAGGTTTTCTGTTTATTCCAGATTATTTGCACTGCAGACTCATAAATCACTTCCATCCCAGAATATCAAGGCAGAAAATTGCACAATATCTGCTTTGAACTGGGTTACCTGAGTCCACACTATCATATATTCCAGTTCAAAGCAGATATTGTGGGATTTTCTGCCTTGACATTCTGGGATATAGGGCTGTGTGGAAGGGCACTAGTCCAACAATCAAACCACTACAAGCATAATAATGGTGGTGGTGGTGGTGATGGCAGCTTCTTCTTATATTTACATACATTGTGTCTACACTACTACTAACGCAGTTCGACATCACTTTAGGACAGTGGTTCTCAACTTGTGGGTCCCCAGATGTTTTGGCCTTCAACTCCCATAAATCCTAATACCTGGTAAACTGGCTGAGATTGCTGGGAGTTGTAGCCAAAACACCTGGAGACCCACAGGTTGAGAACCATTGCTTTAGGAACCCCGGGTGGTGCAATAAGGAAGGACTGAAAACTGACAGGTCGGAGGTTCGAATCCGGGTAGAGCGCGGGTGAGCTCCCTCTGTCAGCTCCAGCTCCCCATGCGGGGACATCAGAAAAGCCTCCAACAAGGATGGTAAAACATCCAAACATCCAGGCCTCCCCTGGGCAACGTCCTTGCAGACGGCCAATTCTCTCACACCAGAAGCGACTTGCAGTTTCTCAAGTCACTCAAAGAGGAGGGCATATTTTTAAATGAAGAAACTAAAAACAATGGGTTAAAACCTTGTGCAGGCAGGACCAGGGAATCCAAGGAGAGTGCGGATGAGCTCCCTCTGTCAGCTCCAGCTCCCCATGCGGGGACATCAGAGAAGCCTCCCACAAGGATGGTAAAACATCCAAACATCCGGCCTCCCCTGGGCAACATCCTTGCAGACAGGCCAATTCTCTCACACCAGAAGCAACTTGCAGTTTCTCAAGTCACTCAAGAGGAGGACATATTTTTAAATGAAGAAACTAAAAACAACGGGTTAAACCCTTGTGCAGGCAGGACCAAAGACTAATAGGTCGGAGGTTCGAATCTGGGTAGAGCGCGGATGAGCTCCCTCTGTCAGCTCCAGCTCACCATATGGGGACATCAGAGAAGCCTCCAACAAGGATGATAAAACATCCAAACAGCCTTGCAGACAGGCCATTTCTCTCACACCAGAAGCGACTTGCAGTTTCTCAAGTCGTTCCTGACACACACACAAAAACCAAAAAACACAACACAAATTTAAGCCGCCTGTGAATCCCGGGAAGAGTCGCAGTTTGATGAGGCGCCAACAAAACACTCAAGGCCAGGCTTCTGAGGCCTTGTCAAATGTGGAATCCACCAGCTGCCACTATGCTCAGTCTACAAGCCACATCTTCTGATACTGAACGGTCATTTACTCCTTGGCCTCTCCTCACTGATTCTGAGCCTCTGGTGGTGCAATGGGCTAAATGTGCCGGCAGGACTTCTGAGTGAAAGGTCAGTGATTTGAATCCGGGGGAGCTCCCGTCTGTCAACTCCAGCTTCCCATGCAGGGGCATGAGGGGAAACTTCCCACAGGATGGTAAAACATCCAGGCATCCCCTGGGCAATGTCCTTGCAGACAGGCCAATCCTCTCACACCAGAAGCGACTGGCAGTTTCTCAAGTCACTCAAAGAAGACTTATTTTTAAATGAAGAAACTGAAAACAATGGGCCGCTAAACCCTTGTGCAGGCAGGACCAAAGACTAATAGGTCGGAGGTTCGAATCCAGGTAGAGCGTGGGTGAGCTCCCTGTCAGCTCCAGCTTACCATATGGGGACATGAGAGAAGCCTCCAACAAGGATGGTAACACATCCAAACATCCGGGCCTCCCCTGGGCAACATCCTTGCAGACAGGCCAATCCTCTCACACCAGAAGCGACTTGCATATTTTTAAATGAAGAAACTAAAAATAATGGGTTAAACCCTTGTGCAGGCAGGACCAGGGAATCCAAGGAGAGTGCGGATGAGCTCCCTCTGTCAGCTCCAGCTCCCCATGCGGGGACATCAGAGAAGCCACCCACAAGGATGGTAAAACATCCAAACATCCGGCCTCCCCTGGGCAACGTCCTTGCAGACAGGCCAATTCTCTCACACCAGAAGCGACTTGCAGTTTCTCAAGTCACTCAAAGAGGAGGGCATATTTTTAAATGAAGAAACTACAGGTTTTTAAATGAAGAGCGCGGAAGCTCCCTCTAGCTCCAGCTCAATGGGGCAATGGATGATTAAACAGCCTTGCAGATGTGCAGGCGACTTGCAGTTTCTCAAGTCACTCAAAGAGGAGGGCATATTTTTAAATGAAGAAACTAAAAGCAATGGGTTAAACCCTTGTGCAGGCAGGACCAGGGAATCCAAGGAGAGTGTGGATGAGCTCCCTCTGTCAGCTCCAGCTCCCCATGCGGGGACATGAGAGAAGCCTCCCAACAAGGATGGCAAAACATCCAAACAACAGGGCCTCCCCTGGGCAACGCCATTTCTCTCACGCCAGAAGCGACTTGCAGTTTCTCAAGTCACTCCATATTTTTAAATGCGACTAAAAGCAATGGGTTAAACCCTTTCTCAAAGTGTGGATGAGCTCCTGTCAGCTCCAGCTCCCCATGCGGGGACATGAGGAAGCCTCCCAACAAGGAAAATCCAAAAACCACTAAAAACCAGTTTCTCAACACACGGAAAAAAAAAATCCACTAAAAAACCACAACACTAATAATTGAAGCCGCCCGTGAATCTCGGGAAGAGTCGCAGTTTGGTGAGGCGCCAACAAAACCCACTCAACTCAAGACCAGGCTTCTGAGGCCTTGTCAAACTCGGGAGGATTCCGAAACGGCGGTTTAAAATGGCGCCAGGGTGGCTTTCAACATCCGAAGGAAGGCCTTGCCTCTGAGGCTGAGAGAGCGCGACTTCCTCCCAAGGCGTCCACACACACACACACACACACACACAAAGATAGCGCACTCTGCACGTGCTCAGGGGCACTCTTGGCGAAAGCCGGCGGCGACGACGGCGGCGGTTCCATTTAACCCTTGAGTGGGTGGGTAAGCCAGCAACACGGAAATACTAACCTCTACTGAAGGTTAACTACAGACTAGGATAGGGAAGGCCTTGCTTTTTTTCTCCCGCTGAGAGACATTCCCACCCTGAGCCCGCTCTTCCGGCCTCCTCCTCCTCCCCAAGAAGCCCCTTCTCCTCCTCCTCCTCCTCCTCCTCCTGGGGCCCCTCCCCGCCACAGGTTGGCCCTGCCAACGCCGTCCCCCCCTCCCTTCCCTTCCCCTCCCCTCCCCTCCCCGGGGGGCTGGGCCAGAGCGCGAGGGAAGGCCGGCGGGAAGCACGCAGGCGGCGCCCCCCTCTCGGCCCGGCCCCAATGGTCCCGTCCTTACCGCTCATGTTGGCCGAGGCGAAGAAGTAGGCGAGCCCAAGCGGCGCCGGAGGGGTGTCCTGGGCGGGGGCGGCGGGGCTCGTGGGACGCGGCTAAGCCTCACCCCCACCGGTGACCGCCAAAGGCCTGCTGAGGGGAGGGAGCTGTGCCCACACGGCCCCCGAGGCCCCGCGCCACGCCTCCCGGCTCTCTCCTCCAATCGCAGGCCGCCCTGGGCGTGGCTAAGGGTGACTGGCACCTCCCGCAGCCACTCTCGGAAGCACAAAAAAAAAGAAGAAGGCGTGTGGAAAATTCGAGGGAGGGAGGGGGAGGGAGGGGGGAAGGGGGAGCAGTTTACCAAAAGCTCTCCTTTCGGGAAACGCCTTTCGAAAGAAGCCCCACCCTAGTGTGGGAGGCGGGGCTTCTCTGTCGAACTGGGAAGTGATGTCGCAACCGACCAATCGCGGGGCGGCGCTGTGACGGACTCGCCCGACTCGAATCGCCTGCCGTCCAATCAAGTAGCGGAGGCGGGCCCGCAAGGGCCTTCTCCGTCATGGAGAGGAAGGGCGGGGAATGACGGGAGGCTTAGCCAATCGGCATCGCGAGCGTTGCAGAGCGAAGGATTAAGCAGCCAAAGAGCTGCAAGGAGAGAGAAGGCGGAAACAGGACCTGCTCCAATGAAGATCGAGGACGGTCTTGAATTATCCAATGGGAACGGCTGCTCATGTGGGCTATTAGGAAAGGCTGACGGGCGTTGGCGCCATTTTAGCTCGGGCCTATTCCACCCCCCTCTTCCTCCATTTGAGGAAGGGATTATGCAATCACAACTGACGTTGGTCGTTTCTCCCTCTTGAGCAGGCCTGGGCAAACTTGGGCCTTTGAGGTGTTTTGGACTTCAACTCCCACAATTCCTCACAGCCTCAGGCCCCTTCCAGGCCTGGGCAAACTTGGGCCTTTGAGGTGTTTTGGACTTCAACTCCCACAATTCCTCACAGCCTCAGGCCCCTTCAGGCCTGGGACAACTTGGGCCTTTCAGGTGTTTGGACTGCAACTCCCACAATTCCTCACAGCCTCAGGGCCCCTTCAGGCCTGGGCAAACTTGGGCCTTTGAGGTGTTTTGGACTTCAACTCCCACAATTCCTCACAGCCTCAGGCCCCTTCCAGGCCTGGGCAAACTTGGGCCTTTGAGGTGTTTTGGACTTCAACTCCCACAATTCCTCACAGCCTCAGGCCCCTTCCAGGCCTGGGCAAACTTGGGCCTTTGAGGTGTTTTGGACTTCAACTCCCACAATTCCTCACAGCCTCAGGGCCCCTTCCAGGCCTGGGCAAACTTGGGCCTTTGAGGTGTTTTGGACTTCAACTCCCACAATTCCTCACAGCCTCAGGCCCCTTCCAGGCCTGGGCAAACTTGGGCCTTTCAGGTGTTTTGGGCTTCAACTCCCACAATTCCTCACAGCCTCAGGCCCCTTCCAGGCCTGGGCAAACTTGGGCCTTTGAGGTGTTTTGGGCTTCAACTCCCACAATTCCTCACAGCCTCAGGGCCCCTTCCAGGCCTGGGCAAACTTGGGCCTTTGAGGTGTTTTGGGCTTCAACTCCCACAATTCCTCACAGCCTCAGGGCCCACACCTCAGTGGTTCTCAACCTGTGGGAGGTGTTTTGGCCTACACCTCCCAGAAATCCCAGCCAGTTTACTAGCTGTCAGGCTTTCCTCACAGCCTCAGGCCTCTTCCTTTCCCCCTCAGCCACTTAAGCGGAATAGGAAAAGGAAAAGCTTAAGCGGCTGAGGGGAAAAGGAAGAGGCCTGAGGCTGTGAGGAATTGTGGGAGTTGAAGTCCAAAACACCTGGAGGGCCCAAGTTTGCCCAGGCCTGCCCTTGAGGCTCGTTGGATAAGAGTCCCCAGATGTTTTGGCCTTCAACTCCCAGAAAGCCTGACAGCTAGTAAACTGGCTGGGATTTCTGGGAGGTGTAGGGCAAAACACCTGGGGACCCACAGGTTGAGAACCACTGAGGTGTGTGTGTGTGTGTGTGTGTGTGTGTGTGTGTGTAGTGGTGTAGTGAAATTGAGTCCCATATATAGACTATTATTTTTAAGCAGTGGATGGTGGAGACTGTGGATACGGAGACCTGGTTGTACCTTCTTGAATTAGTGCAGTTTGACATCACGTCGTATTGGCTGTGTCTCAATCCCGTGGAGGCATTCAGCCCTCTTTGGCAGAGAAGGCTAGGCTTGTATTTTGGGAAGTCAGACTTGGCCACGGTGGTCCACGCTCTGGTTACATCCCGTATAGACTACTGCAATGCTCTCTACGTGGGATTGCCTATGAAGACTGCCCGGAAGCTGTAATTAGTCCAGCGCGCAGCAGCCAGACTACTAACGGGAGCGGGGTACAGGGAGCGCACAACTCCCCTGTTGCGCCACCTCCACTGGCTGCCAATTAGCTTCCGAGCACAATTCAAAGTACTGGTGTTGACCTACAAAACCCAATACGGTTCCGGCCCACTTTACCTGTCCGAACGTATTCTCCCCTATGAACCGTCAAGAGTGCTAAGATCATCTGGAGAGGACCTGCTCTCGGTCCCACCACCTTCGCAGGCGTGTCTGGTGGGGATGAGGGACAGGGCCTTTTCTGTGGTGGCCCCCCGGCTGTGGAATTCCCTCCCAAATGAAATTAGACCCACCCCCTCTCTCCTGACTTTTAGGAAGCGGGTGAAGACGTGGCTGTGCAATGAGGCCTTCGCAGAATGAAGGAGGAGATTGAGAAGCGACTAAAGTCGCTAATCACTTGATACAGACCAAATATATGGATTAAGTTAGACTTGATTTTACTTTGGCGAAAGGCATTTTCAAATGTATTGTATTTTATTGTAAATTTATGATGTTTTTAGATTTTAAATGTTAGCATTGAATACTTGCTGTTTGCCGGTCTGAGTCCCACTTCAGAGGTGAGAAGGCCGGGGTATAAAAGTTTAAAAATAATAATAATAAATAATTAAGGTGAAAGACCTTGTACTACTACAACTCCTGTGGTTTCGTAGCATTGAGCCATGGAAGTGTTGTCAAACTGCATTATTTCTACCGGAAGAGTTAACCCCGGCAAATGGAGTGAGGTAGATATAATTAGGCTTTCCTTTGTTTGTTTTCAGGGCATTGTGTGAGGTTTTTATATTTTATTTATTTATTTTGTTTACAATCCGCCCTTCTCAACCCCTGAAGAGGGACTCAGGGCGGCTGACAAACGGCAACGATTCGATGCCGGGTACATAATACAAAGACAAGATATCAAATATAGCAACTGATTAAAAACAGTTAAAAATCGAAACAACTACATAATCCCCGTTCCACGTTCATAGGCTGTCCAAGTCAATCCATAGTCCGCGACCACAACATTGTCATTACTCAATTGTCCGTCTGCTGCTCCACATCAATCAAACGCCTGGTCCCACAGCCACGTCTTTAGTTTTTTTCTAAAGGAAAGGAAGAAGTTTTAAATACAAATACAAGATGAGAACATCTCTTTGACTAGGAGCACAGTGCATGGGATCAAGGATCCCACTCAAGATCACACCGAAGTCCACAAAGCCTTGAATAGGCCCACTTGGGCATACTGCAATGAAGGGCCCACTGACATCGACACAAAAAAAAAAAAACACCACCTGAGCTCTGTGGGGGAAGCATTTTCCTGAATGAAACAGAGAGTGTTTGAAGACAGGGACATTCGTAGGGAGACCAAGATGCTTGTTTATTAAGATATTGTCCTCCCTGTTATCCACCTGCCAAATGTGATGTCTACAGGCCTTACACTCAACTCCTGGAATGATTCCATCTGCGTTGCCTCCAAAAAATCCTGCAAATCTCTTGGTGGACAAATGTCAGCGTGCTAGAAGTGGTAAAGACCCACCAGCACTGAAACGAATAATCCACCGCCACCAACTCCACTGGACTGGCCACGTCCAAATGCCCCATTACTGTCTCCCAAGGCCGTTACTATATTCCCAACTCGAGAACGGAAAATGGAAGGTTGGTGGACAGGAAAAGAGATTTAAAGATGGGCTTAAAGCCAACCTTATAAACTGTGGCATAGACATCAAAAATTGGGAAGCCCTGGCCCTTGAGCGCTCTAACTGGAGATCAGCTATGACCTGCAGTGCTGTGGAATTTGAAGAGGCACGAATGGAGGACAAAAGGGCAAAATGTGTCAAGAGGAAGGCGTGTCAAGCCAACCCTTGTCGGGACCACCTTCCACCTTGAAATTGATGTTCTCACTGTGGAAAAACATGCAGGTCAAGAATAAGCCTCTACAATCAGGTACGGATCCACTGCCAAGACCCTACACTTGGAAAGCAATCATACTCGGAAACGAGGGATCACCGATGAATGCAGGCATCCTCAACCTGCAGCCCTCCAGCTGTATGAGCCTCCAATTCCCAGAATTCCTGACCATTGAACAAGCTGGGTAGGGCTTCTGGGAGGTAGAGGCTGAAGCAGCTGGAGTGCCACAGTTTGAGGATGTCTGCCCTAATGGAAACACTCCGTGACCAGATTTCATTTACATTATGGCTAACATCACACTCTAAACTTATTTCTCCATTGCTTTTAAATTTTCACTTTAAATGCATTGGCCTCCTGTATCCATGGATTTTGTACCCACAGCTTCGACCATCCTTGGCTTGAAAGTAATTCAAAAGGTAAATCTTCATTTTCTATAAATGATACCGTTTTACTACAGCATTGTACATAATACAATGTCCCCCAAGTCTTACCATTTACATTTATATTACAAAGACAACTGATGAGATATCTTAATCAGATTCTATTTACTCTATGGATACACTCCCCTGGACTTCTTTCTGTGGGGTTATGTTAAAGATATAATTTTATGGGGGTTAAAGATATAACCCCCTGTAAAGGGTACTATTCCGCTTATCTCACCCTGAGTTTTTAACACTTGTGTGTGTGCGGCCCGCCCTGTCCTTTTGATTTTGACATCTAGTTGTATATTGTTTTTTATTTAGATGTATGTATTTTTATCGTATTATTGCTGATGTTTTTGATTTTATTTTATTGTCATTTGTTGTTTGGGCTTGGCCTCATGTGAGCCGCCACAAATCCCCATTGGGGAGATGGGGGTGGGGTACAAAGAAAGATTATTATTATTATTATTATTATTATATAATGTATTGAACAGAGATACAGGACATCATTGACCTAAAGCAAAACATCTCTGAGGTCATTGCCACAATTGGTTATGCTAGGCATGAACATACTCCCCCCCCCAGTGTTTTGTATTTCAACTCCCACAATTCCTAACAGTCTAGGAATTGTGGGAGTTGAAGTCCAAAACATCTGGAGGATCAAAGTTTGCCCATGCCTGGATTAGGCTATGCTACTGCGACCGTGGCAAGAAATCGAGTAATGTCTTGATATTCTTCGTGTTATTAATAGCGCTCATATAGATGTATATGAAATGAGACTAATTTCCACATATTTGTCTTTGCGTTTTCTTTTGTAATAATTTTAAATAGTAAAGAGACTTTATGGACACCAGGCTTGAGCATCCACAAGGGGTCCTGGAACCAAACTCCAGCGGATGCAGACGGCCCACTGTGAAAACAAACTTTTCAAACTTTATTGTACACATACAATATTCTGCTCGCTGTTAGTGTATATGGTTTTACATGAAACATCATTTGTCTACCATTTTGTTGTATAACTGGAGTAGATTTACATAGTTTTTTTTTAAAATAGTTTTTATTGAATTTCCAGTATTAAAAACAGACAAAACAAACATGAATCATACACACATCCATGCCCAGCTAGTCACCTGGGCAATGTCCATGTCGCACTATAACACCACAAAAACATATCCTGTTATTACTTGACTTCCCTATTCCCGTTAGCTAACCTCGTCTAATACATCTTAGACGCTATTTCTTTCGACTACTTATTTCCCGCGATCCCTCTTTTCCCCGATCCGGGCGTGTTTACTGCCAGTTCTTAACCTGTAAAGTATTCTTAATATCTCTATGATTTCCCAAGTATTCTATTAGCGGGGACCAGTCCGTTGATTCCTTTCGGTCTGTCATGACCCTCGTCAAATTGTCCATATTCATGATCTCCGTTAATTTAATAATCCAATCGTCCAACTTCAGGATGCCTTCCTCCTTCCAGTGTCTTGCGATCACCATCCGTGCCGCTGTAATGCTATATACAAAGAGTTTTTCTTTATTCTTGTCTATTTTGAAGTCCAGCAGTCCCAATAACATATATTCTGGCTTTAAAGGTAGATCTATCCCCAACATTTTGACCATTTCTCTCTTCACTTTTACCCAAAATTTTTTAATCTTCTTACAACCCCACCACATATGAAAGAAATATCCCACTTCCTCACAGCCCCTCCAACATTTGTTACTATATCTATTGTTGAATTTCGCTATTTTATTTGGCGTTAGATACCATCGGTAGAAAATCTTATATCCGTTTTCTTTCAGATCATATGCATATAACCACTTCAAATGTACCTTCCAAAACCTTTCCCAGCATGCTATAGGTATTGTATGTCCTATGTCCTTGGCCCATCTGATCATATTATTCTTTATATTTTCTTCCTCCATTTGCCACTGCAATAGTAATTTATAGAGACAGGCTGTTTTCCCCTCAGTTTTGTCATCATAAGGTCCCATGGTTGTTTGGTGTCTTTGAATCCAGTTCTTTTATCTTTCCTAAAGATCTCACAAATCTGTCTGTGTTGAAACCAATCTATTGATTTATCTAGTTTTTGGAAGTCTTCCAGGTTTTTTATCTCTATTTCATTACCCACTTTGTGGAGGATCTCTTCATATCTTAACCAGTCTTTCTTTCCGTACTGCCTTCTAAAATGTGCCTCTTGGGGTGCTAACCATTTTGGTGTGCTATCAAACAGTCTATCCTTCCATCTTAGCCAGATTTTCAATAGAGGTTTCCTAATGCAGTGGTCATTAAAATTTCTCTCGATTTTGGCCTTGCTGTACCATAGGTACCCATGCCATCCTGTTCTAAGATCATGGCCCTCTAGTGTCAGCAATTGGGTGTCTTTGAGCGACGTCCACTCCGTCACCCATTCCAGTACATTAGCCTCATAATATAGTTTTAGATCAGGCGCTCCCATCCCTCCTCTCCCCTTGGCATCTGTCATATTTTTCCAACTGATGCGGGCTTTCCTTCCCTTCCAAATAAACCTGCGCAACTCTCTGTTCCAACTCAGGAACAGTTTGTCGTCTGTCAAAACTGGTAGGTTTTGAAAAAGGAACATCAACTTGGGCAATACATTCATCTTAATTAAGGATATCCTCCCTAAAAGAGAGATGTTTAGATGTTCCCATTTTTTTAAGTCTCGTCTAATTTGGAGCCACATTGGTGCATAGTTATTCTTAATCAGATCTATACTTTTGGGGGTTATATAGATACCCAAGTACTTTACTTTATTGGTAATTGAGAGGCCTGTGTTTTCCTCTAACTGTCTTTTTTCATTTTGGGAAAGATTTTTCACCACTACCTTCGTTTTTCCTTTGTTTATCTTAAAGCCTGAGACTTTACCGAACTCCTCCAATTTATCTATCCATAGATTAATATTTTCCATTGGTTCTTCAACTATGCAGACTAGGTCGTCTGCATAAGCCCTTACTTTTATTGTTTCCTTATTTATATCAATACCCTTTAAATTCTTGTCTCTTCTGATATTTTCTAACAGAGTCTCCAGAGTCAGAATAAAAAGAAGGGGTGAGAGAGGGCACCCCTGTCGGGTACCCTTCCATACTCCAAACTCACTCGAGCCCATTCCATTTACATATATTGTTGCAAACTGAGTCGTATATATCGCCTCTATAGCATTTAAAAAATTATTGCCCAGGTCCAACTCTCTCATTAATAATTTGAGGAAGTCCCAATTAATGCGGTCAAAAGCTTTCTCCGCATCCACAAACAGGAGGGCCGCTTTTTTAGATATGTTCGACCGGTAGTATTCTAAGGAGTCCAGGATCGTTCTGATATTGTCCTTTAAATAACGACCCGGGAGGAAGCCTTTCTGGTCTGATTTTATCCACTTACTTAATAGGACTTTCAATCTTTCTGCCATGATATTCGCGTAGATTTTATAATCGACGTTCAAAAGCGAGATTGGCCTGTAATTTGAGATATCCGATTTATTTGGGCCATCTTTAGGAATTACTATTATGCTCGCTCTTGACCAAGTCTTCGGGAAAGTTTTGGTGTTCAGGATCTCATTCATAGATCTCAATAGATGGGTGGCAATCTCTTCTTCAAAAATTTTGTAATATTTGGCAGTGAAGCCATCAGGCCCCGGGGCCTTATTACTCTTTACATTTTTTATGGCCCGGCTCAACTCTTCCTTGTCTATGGGGTGATTTAGAGCTTCCCTAATCCTCCTCCGAAATCTTCTCCAACTTAAGCGAACTTATGTATCTTTGTACCTCCTCTTTTTTAATCTCATCCTTTGAATAGAGCCTTCTATAAAATCTCTGAAAGGCCTCACTGATTTGCTTGTCCGAACTTAAAATTTCCCCTTTCTCTTCCAAGTGCGAGACATGGTTTTGTTGCTTCTTTTTCCTAATTTTTGCTATCAGCCATTTCCCTGGCTTGTTAGCATTTTGAAAATGATAATGCTTTATAAATTTTAAATTGGCTTCTACCCTGTCTAGGTCTAGTTTTTCTTTTTGTTTAAGGAGCATATTGTATTGCAGTCTCAGTTTCCTACTCGGGGTTCTTTTAAGTTCTTTATCTACTTCCTTCAGCTTCGCATCAATTTCCTCCTCTGCCTTCCTTTTTTGCTTTTGTTTTAGGATACCTTGGTGAATAAAATGCCCCCTGAGGACTGCCTTACTAGCTTCCCAGACCGTGTATGGGTGCATGTCTTGTGTGTCGTTAATCTCAAAATATTCTCTAATCAGTTTCCTATACCTTTCCTTCTGGTTCTCATTTCGTATCAGATCGTCCTTAAGCCTCCATCTCCTTGTCGTTGATCTCGTCCGCCCTAGTTGGAATTCAAGTATGTTATGATCAGAGAAGATCTGAGGAGATACCCTTATTTTCCCCATCTTAGTTAACAAACTCTTTGTGGCCCACACCATGTCAATCCTTGACCAGGAACAATGTCTGCTGGAATAGCAGGTATAGTCCCTGGTTTTCGGATTCTGTACTCTCCACCCATCCTCCAGATCTAGCTCTTCCAAGATCATCAATCCTTCCTTTGGTAGTTGTCCCGATCTGTTATCCTTGACCTTTTTGGTGGATCTGTCAAGTTCCCTCATTACCACCCCATTGAAGATTTACATAGTTAAGGGTGTTAGGGATAGTAAATCTCTTAATATCAGCAGAAAATTAAAATCCAGATTCAGGTCCATGATCAGATTTACTATCTGGGACTAATTCCATATTCTCAGCCTAACTTCTGTAGAGCAGGGAGGAAACAACTCCCAGCCGCAATGCATAGTAAAACGGTGTATCTTGTATTAAAATAACAAAATCTATGCAATCTATGCCTCCATATACAGTAGACTCACTTAACCGGTCCGGTACCCATGGGATTGATTAATTTACTGAAACTACAATATAATGTAGTTTTGGGTTATTTAACTATTAAAAATAGGCCCAACTAATACCATAACCATTATTGTACCATACTATAAACTCAGATATGCAGTAATTAAAAGCAAAGAAAAACACATTTAACAATGTCGCACTAATTTTACTGTATAATTAAAATAATTTTATTTTAATGTCTAGAGTATTATTTCTTTGATTTTTTTAACTAGTTGCTTGAGAGTTCTATTTATTTTATTTTTTAAAAAAAATTCTGCTTAACTGAGAGTCTACTGTACTAGGAACAGTATCCCCTCAGTACTTTGACCATTGGTCTTTAATTTATTTTTGAAATAATCTCCTTTTGGAATGTCTGCCTAGGGATGAGCCATTAATTTGGGGAGCAGGTCAAATGTTATTTTCCTCCCTGAGAAAATAACTGGTGAATATGATGGGTTGGGAAAAAAAAGCCAAACAAGGTTAAATTTGGTGACTTTTGTGGTTGCCGTAAGTATTCAAAGGCATTGTGAGTAAAAGGCTTAAGAAAAGAGAATGCCATAGTGTAAAATATAGGGCAGTTATCTAACTATGATATAAAATTAAGTTAATAACTGGGATGAGATAGAAAGTTTTTCCTTCTGTTGTTGATTTTGTAGAATTCCTAAAGAATACAGGGCAAGAGACAAACTTCCGCTCTTGGTAGAAATCCCATTGCAGAAAGTCTTAATGATTGCACATTAGCAGCTGTCATCCATGTTAAATCAGCAGCTGGAAAATTCTGCTTTTACCAAGCATGACCTCACCATCCCATTCCTGTTAGAGGGAATTGTTTTCACATAATTCCTGAAGATCAGAGGGCAGTCTAAATGCCAAGATTGCTTTAGATTTTGTTTTTAAGAGGTCAGCAAATAAAAATTCAGTGGACGTGGGACTAGTGCATATGTCGACAGACTTGACTGAAAGTTAGGCAACATAATTGGTGACACTGCTATTTCTCCTATCTTGTTCCCTATCAGTCCAGAGCACACTAACAAATAAACCAGAGTTTTGGAAGAGCCACGTGAATCAAAGGCACAGCAGGAGGACTGACGTATTAATAAAAAAGAAAAGAAAAAAGTTCAGAAGATCTAATAGGATATTATTGTACTCTAAACCCTAGTTCATTTCTTTGCTTGGTAGGGACAACATGGAAATTGTGAGTGTTGAAAGTACTAACTTTTGGCTATCTGACCTGTTTTCCAGCAGTGTTCAGGGAAGACTGAAGTCTCCTTCGTGAAGGAACATTTCAGAGGAACGGTTTCTTTATCAAACTGCTTCAGGCTGCCAGCTACTGGTAGAAGGATTGCCACTCCTTCCCTTTAAATTGGAAGAGCTGTGGTAACAGTTTTGCTATAGGCCAAAATGCAGTGAAGATTTGTCCTGACAGTTCATCTGTATGTCAGGAAAAAAAGCCTGTTAAACTGCTTCATGTCAGTCTCAACCGCAGTTTTAAAGGTGGATGGTGCTTTGTGATTAATCTGTGTCCCTCCGCCCTCCAGCTGTTGCTGTTTGGCCCATTTTGCGGGGAAGTGTTTAGAATTGAAGTACTTGGGAAGAAGCAACTTCTGCACTAACTTTTAAGAACATCGAGGCCAAGGCCTATTTAAGGACTGTCACACTATCCTGTTGTATTGTAGCAATCACAATGTTTGAGGAAGTGGAAACATACCTGAATGGAAGCAGTATAGCACTTCTGTACAATGGTACTGCTTTGACAATGCACAATACCACTATCAGGCCCCTTCTACACTGCCATGTAATCCAGTTCAAAGCAGATAATTTGGATTTTATATGACAATGTAGAAGTGGCCTCAGTCTTCTGCACCACCTTGCGGACCCCCACTTTTCTAGTCACTGAGGCATATCTCCCATTCCTGCTTCACTTTTCTCCCCTGTATATTTTAGGCAGTAATTTTCTGACTGTGAAAAGCTATAGTATATGTGTGTGTGTTTTTAAGCACATTAACAGCCCATGGGAAAGCACCTGGCTATAGAAATAGTTGGTACTGTCAGGAGAATAGAGTGCAGCATAGCCAGTGTAAGCATATTAATTTATGATAAGAAAGAAGAGAGAAGATACGCAGGATGCTCTGGTAAGGTTTTAAAAGGTACACATTTACTTTTACTGTTGTAAGTAATCATGGGCGATCACTTGTGGCCAAGTATGATTGTCTTCCAGAGGTAGAGTCTTCATGGTGGATCTGTAAGTGACTGTGGAGACCTATTCTGGATCTGCATGATTTTTCGCAGTGACAACATAGATTTCCCCAAGGAAGGTGATCATGACAATATGTCTAATGTTTGTCATGTATATGTGCATTGTAATCTGCCCTGAGTTCCCTGCAGAGTGAGAAGGGCGGAATATAAATACTGTAAATGAATGAATGAATGAATGAATAACAACTGGCTTCCAGTTACAACAAATAAATAACAACTGGCTTCCCAGTTCTGTGTTTATGCCACATTTTTAAAGGAAAGTCTTAAGCACATATTTAAAACTCTTTTGTTGTCCACTGACATTCCATTTTCTGTTCTTGAGTTGAGAATAAAGTAATTGCTTTGGGAGAGAATGATCATGCATTTGGACAATGTGGCCAGTCCAGCAAGTTTCTGGCGGAGGTTCGTCGCTTCACTGCTGGTGGTCTTTGCTTCTTCTGACATTTATCTACATGTCTTCTCATTAGATTTGCAGGATTTTTCAAAGGCAATGCTCAAGGAATTGTTCCAGAAGTTGAGAGTGACATTTGAAGACAGTCGATGTTTCGCAGGTGTATGACAGAATTGAAAGAACTCATTGTTATCTTTATGAATGTCCCGATCCTCAAACATTCTCTGCTTAATTTAAAAAAATACGGCACTTGCAGAGCTCAGATGGTGTTGCATTTCAGCATTGATATCTGCTTTTGTAGAGAGGTGGCTGCCTACGTAGTGGAAATGGTCAACATTTTCTAGCATTGCACCATTAAGCTTTTTTTTCCTGGTATTGTGGAAGGATTGGTTGTTGCCTGCTAGTAAAGCACTTTGATTTTCTCAATGTTAAGTGAGAGGCCAAGCTTTGATATGGCTCTACAGATATATTTCAAGTGGGTTGTAGGTCTTTCTCTGAAGGAGCACAGATTACAGTATCGTCAGCATATTGGAGTTCTGTAACATAAGTTGTATGACCTTACTTTTGACTTTCAGCCTGCTGAGGTTAAAGAGCTTGCCATCTGTCCCATATATGATTTCCGTGACAGTGGAAAGCTTCCTGTCGTCAAGGTGTAGAATCATAGTGATGAAGATAGAACTAAAGTTTAGGCAATAGCACATCCCTGGATGATACATCACCCTTCTGTAAGTAAGTCACTTTGGGAGCCATTGTTATCCAAGACTGTTGGCATCATGGAGGATGGTCCACAAATTTATCAGAGCACCCAATTTTCAAAAAGTAAAATACATCTTAGACATAGACAAAAGGCAGTTAACTAACCAGTGTAAGAGTACCTAATGCTGACCCTCATGCCTATGTGTAAGGCATCTTTGTTGCAGAGAGACCTCGAAGCTATACATCCTAAGCTACATGTAGCTAAGGAACAGAGGTGAAAAACAAGACAGCAGTCATGCTCCACAGGGTCCTCCTCCATCCTTAACTGTTCTATATACAAATATTGAAGCTTTAAAAAGTCCAACATGGACATCCAGGAGATACCTACCAACCCTCTCTTCTCTCTGCTGCTGTCTGACCCGTTTCCTTAAGATTAGCCCAGCAACACTAGGCAGCATTTTGCACTTGAGGAGGAGCCACCAGGTCAGGGGAAAGAAAATTGGATTACTTCTGAGTAATGTGCAGCCTTGCTCATATTAGCGGGACTTCCTTTCTCTCAGGAACTACAGCTAAATGTTGATGGGCATGATTCTAAGTTTGGCTAGTGCAGAGTTTTCTCCCCCTGCCCCACCCCCCATCTGAAGCTAGGGGGTGGGTCACCACTGATTGTACACTCACACAGAGAGACCCATAGATATATTCTCTCTTTTTTCTCTTCAAATGTAAAATTTTGCCTAGCTTACTCCCAAGGAAACATAAAATGGCTGGCAAAAGAGAAGAGAGTCGGAAGCCCTCCCATAGCCTTAATCTCCTTAAAATACATATAGACACACATGCTTGGGATTTTACAGTTAGAGAATAAATTCTGTGCCACCTGTAAGCATATTGGTCGCAATAATGGCAAATGATACAATATTTAAAAAGAAATAGAAAAGGAAAGGAAAATTTAATAAGACCTATCTCATCCTGCTTGGGAATAGCAAGAGGAGGAGAATTACATCTGTATACCTTTATAAAGCGGAATGTTTGTATGTATGTATGTGTGCGGAGGGCAGAAGGGCGGAAGGGCGGAAGGGCGGATATGTGGCAGCCACTTTCACAGGCCACAGCGACCAGCGCAGGTGATGGACCTGCACCAAACTTGGTACACATAACCCCCCTAACCCCCTTTACGTCCTAGTGCGGTTCGGGGACATGACCCACGGATTATGTGATTTGTAGTACTTTCAAACACTTTGGTTCCCACAGACCACTGAGGCCACCAAAAAGGACCAATACAGACCACACTTACCACACACGGCCCCATTACCCACTCTACATCCTGGTGCAGTTTGGAGGAGGGTGGACCATGGATGATGGGACTTGAAGTACCTCTACTCACTTCCCAAGTCCGCTGCAACCCTCATCCAATCACTGATCGAGACCAAACTTGGCATACATAACCCCTATGACTGCCTTCACGTCCTGGTGAGGTTTGGGGGAGGGCTGACAATGGATGATGGGATTTGTAGTACTTTCACACCCCTCTGTTCCCACAGACCACTGTGGCCAACAAACACTGATAAAGACCACACTTGGCACACAGAGCCCCAGTGACCCACTCTACATACTACTGAAGTTTGGAGGGGGCCAGAACATGGATGATGGGACTTGCAGTACCTTCCCTCACTTTCCAAGACTGCTACAAATCTAATCCTATGACTGATCAACACGAAACCTGCCACACAGAGCGCTCATGACCCACTCTACATCCTGGTGCAGATCGGAGGAGGGTGGATCATAGATGATGGGACTTGAAGTACCTCTACTCCCCAAGTCCGCTGCGACCCTCATCCAATTACTGATCGAGAACACACTTGGTGCACATAACCCCCATGACTGCCTTCACGTCCTGGTGAGGTTTGGGGGAGGACTGACAATGGATGATGGAATTTGTAGTATTTTCACACCCCTCTGTTCCCACAGACAACTGCGGCCCCCAACAAACACCGAGAAAGACCACACTTGGCACACAGAGCCCCAGTGACCCACTCTACATCCTACTGAACTTTGGAGGGGGGCGGAACATGGATGATGGGACTTGCAGTACCTTTCCTCACTTTCCAAGACTGCTACAAACCTAATCCAATGACTGATCAACACCAAACCTGGCACACAGAGCCCTCATGACCCACTCTACATCCTGGTGCTGTTTTGTGTGAGACGGACCACGGATGATGGGACTTGAAGTACCTTCACTCACTTCCTAAAAACAATGCAACCCTCATCCATTCACCAATACAGACCAAACTTAGCACACAGAGCCCCCATGACCCAATCTACATCCTACTACACTTTGGGGGAGGGTGGACCACAGATAATGGGTCTTCCACTACCTTCAGTAATTTCATGATACCACTGCAACTCCCAATAAAGACCAAACTTGGCACACAGAGCCCCCATGACCCACTCTACATCCTGCTGCACTTCTCAAATGACCCGGGCACCCCGGGTCCCCAAGCTAGTTAATTAATAAATACCACATAACAGCTTGGATATAGCAATAGCAGCACAAGGAATTCATTGCACCAAGAAGTCCTCCACTAATGACTGAAATGCAGGAATAAGACACTGTGTCATGTGATAAGTACAGGCCAAACACAACTAAACTGCTGTAATAACAATTTACCAGCATTGTGTAAACTAATTGCACCAAGAAGTCCTCCACTAATGATTGAAATGCAGGAGTAAGAGACACTGTGTCATGTGAAAAGGACAGGCCAAACACACTACTAAACTGCTGTAATAACAATTTCCCAGCATTGTGTAATAAAGTCCTTAGTGAACTTTCTATATTATGTGGTCCTGTTCCAAAATGTGGTTACTTCTTTAAAAAATATATTATATATGTACTTCCTGAAACTATCCACAACTGAGCAGTCAGAGAATTATATTTTGGGACCCAAAGTACCTAATGATCCAGAATGCTTTTATAGTCATCAAATTAGGAGTTATTAGCATAGATCAGGCATCCTCAAACTCCTGGAGGGCCACAGTTTGAGGATGCCTGGCATAGAAAGAAGGGAGTAGAGCTGAATAACATTGTCCCTCCTTCCCCTGGTTTTCTCCCTTTGTCTGCTCTGATTAGCCAACAGTATTTCACTGATGAAAACTGGGATATAGGCTACACCAGTGTTTTTCAACCTTTTTGAGCCACGGCACATTTTTTACAGTTACAAAATCTTGGGGCACACCACCAACCAAAATGACACAAAATGACACTCTAACACAGTAATACGTTATAGTTAATATGTTTTTAAATGTATTTATACACATTTGTTTCACTGTTCTATTGTTCAATTGTTTGAAACTTTGGCCTTGTTTTGATGAACAATAATAAAATAAAATAAATAAAGATATCCTGGCAGGAATGGTAGAAAGACACACATGAAGCTCTTGCTCAACAGCTGTCAATCTCTCTGTTTTTAGTTTTTATCGCAATCAAGCTTGAGAAGTCAATCCAAATGAAAGATAGCTTTCACTGTATTGCCTCGAGCTCACCGTCTTTTCTTTTTTCTTTTGTCCACTACTCATATTGGGGCCTTCATCTGTGTCATAATTTTGTCCAGGGCCCTGTTCGGCATTTGCATTTTTGCTTCTCAAAAACTTCTCCATCACTGTCACTCGCTTGTCTTGCTGTGATCCCAAATTGCCACTGTCACTTGACGCGCAGCTGCAGCACTAACTCTAACTTTGTTTACTTAGCTGCATCTGAGCGAATCCAAGATGGTGCGACCATAGCACTCTCGAGTCACTTGTTAGGTGACGCGAGAGTGCTATGGTTCCATTTCTTAAAGGGATAGATATGCCTTATAGTTTATATATGAATGAAGTTCGAAAATAATTTCCCACGGCACACCTGATGATCTCTCACGGCACACTGGTTGAAAATCACTGGGCTACGCAACGCTGGAGTATAGTCAAGCTGGCAAAAGTTATTAATGAGGAAGAACACCCAAGTTAGGAGGTGCTGCAGCAGTTTGCTTTTCCCATCACATCCCCTCCTCCCTCTACTAATAATAAACCACTTTTGCACTTTGAACTCAGTTTGTATGAATTAAATTAAAGTGAAAGGACAACAATGAAACAGGAATATTTAAAAGTAGGTGAAAGGTGGGATGACAGAAGATTAATCAAGACGGTTACAGCCAAATCAAGGTGGATATGGTAATATTTATCCAGACCCTTTGTCTTGCTAGATATAACAAGATCTCTGTCAGGAGGAGACATAACAATATTTTGAGTCCAGGGCTGCTGCTGTGTTGAAACCACAAACACACTGTTTGGGTCTGCAATTTTAAAGACAGTATTATAATCTAAGTTCTATTTAATAGCTTTTTTTCATGAAGCTGACAAGTCACAATGGCAAGTTATTGCTTGTTTACTGAAAATTCGGTTTTTATCCAGTATCTCTTACAACAAAGATATCCCCCTCCGGAGGCATTGCAGAGTTAAACTGCCTTCCTCTGTTATTATTGCATTAAATAATTATCACTGTGGAGAGGAAGGAGGTCAGTGAAAAAGAAATGGGAATCAGGGGATAACATCGTGTTTGTTTTTTATGGGGGTGAAAGAGAGGCCAGAATATTTTCTAGCCCTTGAATCGTGTCTATTAACAGAGGTTGTTTATGAAAGTCCATGCAAAACACCAAGTTTTAAAAGTTAACTGCAGGAGAATTTAATCACGGTTTGATCTGTCCTTTAGTCTTCCATATCTAGTATGTAATAAACCCTGTTGAGACTCCCCAGGCTTATTCTCAATAATTGCAGCCTGATTTTGCACAATGTTTGCGATGTCAGTGTTGATACTTAAGTCTAATCGCAACCAGCAATTCACTTTTTTTTTAAATCTCCAGCAGCCTTCCCGCTTCTGAATTTCATCCATATGTTCTTCTTTCATATTGTGGCTGTTTAACCATGAAATAATATAATCTTGTATGTGCACTGTGTTTTGTGAAATAGTAATAGAGTTGGGTTTTTTGTGCGTGTCAGGAGCTACTTGAGAAACTGGTGTGACAAAATTGGGCGTCTGCAAGGACGTTGCCCAGGGGACGCCTGGATGTTTTGATGTTTTACCATACTTGTTGGAGGCTTCTCTCATGTCCCCGCATGGAGAGCTGGAGCCGACAAGAGGGAGCTCATCTGCACTCTCCCCGGATTCGAACCTGCAACCTATCAGTCTTCAGTCCTGCCGGCACAAGGGTTTAACTCATTGCGCAACTGGGCACTCTTAGTAATAGAGTGAAAGTGGCATCATGGTTTGTATATCTATTGTTATGCCCATAGAATCCTCGGACCCCTGCCCTGGGCCTGAGAAGGCGCGGCCGGGCGGAGCACTGGGCCCGCCTCGCTCGGCCTCCCGCAACTGGGTCTGGAGGAGAGATGGCCGAGTGGGGTGGCCAGCCCCGGCCCCACAGATGGACCTTTCGGAGGACGGCCGGGCGGTCTGCCGAGGGCCCCCTCTCTGAGGAGGCAACCTCGCCCATGGGCGAGACCCCGGTAAGAGCGACGGCGGTCCAGTGATGGAGCCCGTGGGCGGCCCTGGGACGCTGCCCCCTGGGCTTGACGGTGGAGGCATCGGCTGGCTGCCCCAACATGGCGCCGGCCTCGTCCAGCCTGGCGTCCCTGGCCCCGCCCCATCCACCTTCCCCAGTGGCTGGGATCACGCCCCCGGCGGCCCCTGTCGTGGAGTTGCCGCCGCTGCCAGTCCCGCCGCCCAGGGCCGCGAGCTCCCCGTTGCCGCTGTGCAGGCGGCCCGCGACGGATGCGGTGGACATCGAGGGGGTCCTGGTGAGGGTTCCGGGGGAGCGGCCCCGGCGACATGCGGGGCAGCTGCCGGCGGTCCCCCTGACTGTGGTCGGCTCGGGCCCCGGTGGGTCACCCAAGTCCGATGGACATCCGACGAGGCAGAGACGGGGTCAAAGGTGGGGTAGGGGGCGGGGGCGGAGGACGTCCCTCCCCTGCTCTGTAATACCCCCCCCCCCCACGGTGGCTGTCTTCCGGAAGGCGCCCTTCGGAGGGCCCCGTCCCAGGACTTTCCGGAACACTGCCCGCAGGCACGGGGCGCCTCCACCGGCGAACCCCCAATCTAGGAGGGTGGACAAGCCGCCGATAACGAGGCATGGTCCACAGGCCGGCAACGACCGACACCGCAGTGACTGTCACTGCTTAGACTTGGAGTCTTTGAGGACGTTCCTCGATTTGTGGGATCCCCCCGGCTCCCCCCATTTGATGGTCGCCCTCGATAGCTCCACCGGGTGGCTCTGCCCCTTTGGCATGAGCTTGGTCTCCTCTCCCTATTTACTGTTGTTCACCCTGTGATGTTTTAAATAACTTCATTGCAATGTCAACACATTTGAGATATGCTGGATAAAAGTGCTATGGATACCGTGGACAGCTTAAAAAGACAAATAACAGAATCCAAGAGCAAATTAAGCCAGAAATCTTCCTAGGAGCCAAGATGGTGAAAATGAGTCTGTCGTCCTTGGACATATAATAAGAAGACATACCTCACTGGGAAAGATAGCAATGCCTGATAAGGTAGCAGCAGGAAAAGAGAAAAATCGCATTTCAAGTGGAGAGATTCAATCAAGGAAACCATAGATGCCTAGTCTGCAAGACCTGAGCAGCACTATTGAGGATAGGGTGACCTCTAGATTACTCAATCATAAGTCAAAGTTAGCAACAATCTAAGAAGAGCAAAGGAACATTTCCACTTCGCTGTGGTGACTCCAAATAGAGTCCCATTGCGAAGACATTGATCCTAAATTGGACTTAATGGCACTAAAAAATCAGATGACAAATGTGTCCAGAGGGGGGCAACTAAAACTATCAAAGGTGTGGAGACCATGCCCTACAAGGAACATTTCAAGAACTGGGTCTGTTTAGCCTGCAGAAGTGAAGATTGAGAGGAGACATGATAGCCAAGTACAAATATTTGAGAGAATGTCATAAGGAAGAAGGAGCAGGCTTGTTTTCTGCTGTCTTGGAGTCAAGGACTCAGAGCAATGGGTTCAAATTACAGGAAAGGAGATTCCACCTGAAAATTAGGAAGAACTTCCTGACTGTGAGAACAGTTCAGCAGTGGAACTTTCTGTGTGATGTAAGATCCTTCTTTGGAGGCTTATAAGCAGAGACCGGATGGCCATCTGTCAGACATGCTCTGATTATGCTTTTCCTGCATGTCAGGTTGGACTAGATGGCCCATGCGGTCTCTTCCAACTCTATGATTCTGATTCTGTGACAACTCCCACAAAGCTTGGAAGTGCAAGATCTACTCATTCTTTCCTCCATCTCAAGTTAATTGATGGCCTCCCTGAGTCACTTCAGGGAGATGGAGATGGGATACAAAAATAAAGTTGTTGTTGTTGTTTAGTACATTAAGATTAGTACACAACAAACGATCACTCTGCTGGTTGTTGTATTGGATCACACATTGGACACTTCCCAAGTGTCTAGGACTGAGTGATATGTCGGCAAATAATGCGTGCAGGTCCTAGTAGGGTGGCCTTTTGCAGCTGACATGGTGATTTTGTCAGTGCTGCTTGAGTTTAAGTGCAGGCCAAGGTCTTTAGGCACTGCACCCCGGTGTGTTGATCACCCCTAAGATCACCTTAACTGGCTTGTGCTAGAGTCTTTGCAGTTCGAGCTTTAAACCCTTGTATCATGTTAGCTTTTCCAGTTGTTTCTCTTCAACCCTGCTGTCATCCGGGATTGCAACATCGATGATCCATTCTGTGTTTTTTTATCACGATCATGAGGTCAGGAGTATTGTGCTTCAAAACTGTCAGTCTGAATTCAGAAGTCCCAGAGTAGTTTGATGTGTTCATTTTCTGTAACTTTTTCAGGCAGTTCTTTGTCACAGGCAAATGGTATTTGTGGCACAAGTTCCGATGAATCATCTGAGCAGTGTTGTTGCTGCTGCTGTTGTTGAAATTACTTTTGAGAACTACAGCTCCCGTGTTGGCTGATGGTTTCTGAATATTGTAGTCCCCTAAGGTAACTTCAAGTTTCTGCTCTCTGAGTCAGCTTGCTAAGAAAGAAATGAACCCTGTGAAACAGCCAGAGAGTTGTAGTCTGGTCTCCTCCCTTCCGAAGAAGCAACACCAGCCCACAAAGACGGGCATAATTTGGGTTCAACCCTTTTAACAAACTGCCAGCCAGTCGTACAAGCTTGGGAACACCCAGTTGGGGAGTGGTTTGCTAGCCTGACCTGAACTGCTCCAACTTGCCCTGAGACCAGCTTGCAGATGCAGTCTAACACCTCCTGGGTGGCCTAAGCTATTTCAAGCAGCTGTTGATAATGTTACCTTTCAGCAGAAGGGAAGGGCGTAGACGGCGTGCCACTGCCAGCAACAAACACAGGGAGAGGATGTGCTTGGCAAACACACTGGGATTCCTCTGACAGCCAAAGGCTCCTGTTTGTCCACTGCCACCAGGGTTACCAGATCAACAGTTGAAAATAAGTTATCAAACTGCAGCTTTGTATGCTTGTGGAGTATTAAAGAGTACCTACGAGGAGCTGGGACTTTAGACTGCATTCTGCTCTTGACGCCTGATCTCGGCTCTGGAATGTGCCACAAAAAAAGAAAAGAAATTAAACTTGCCAAAAAAATCACATTTGATTGTCTTCTGTTTCTTTTCTAGTGTTGAAAAACAGATTTCCCAACAGTTGAGAACTCCCATTGGGAATTAAAAATAACCGGTATAAATTTTGTTCAACATTCTGCTGCTATTTGATGTCCTTATGTATTTCATAAGAAGTATTGCACTTGAATTACAACAGTTTCCTATACAGGAAACTTGTCTTCAGAGAATAATTCCCTTGCATCACTTTAGGACTCTTGAATAATGGGCATGGCCGACTTACCGGCCAACCCCTTTTGCGGGGCGGGTTGTCCTCGTCGCCATCTTGGGGAGGTCAGGGGCTTCTTCTTCCCAGAGGCCCCTGGGGCGGTGGGAAGGTTTCCCGCCGCCAGGGCCAGATGGCCAATGAGGGAGCTGGCCACGCCTCTCCCCCTCCATGTGGCTAGCTGGCCCTTCCCTCTGCCCAGGCAGCCTATTTAGGCTGCCTGGGACTTCCTCTGGCACATGCAGGGGCCAATTTGGTTTTCAGCAGGAGCGGCTACAGTATTTCGGTTAGTATGGTGCTTTGTTTCTCCGGGGGCGGTTTGGCCTCTCCAAGCGCCCAGATGGGTTTTTCCCTGCCCTCTCAGAGCAGCTGCCTTCCTTCCATGGCAGCTGCTCCTTCTGCCCCATCTCCCCGCCATGCGCCGGGCATGGCACAGGCCTCATTCACCTGGCCCCTTGCTGGCCGCCCTGTCCCGCCTCTGCTTATGGCCTCCGCCTGGGCACAGGCTTCCTTTGTTCCCTGTGGGGGTGTGGGGCTGCCGTCCACGTGCGCGGGGCTGCTGTTTGACCTGGGTGTAGAGGGGACTGTCCTCTGGGGGCCATTTCTCCCTCCTGCCCCATGCTCCCCGGCCTGCTTCCGGTGGGGGAGGGGCCCAGCTCTCTCCCCATGCTCGCTCCTGCGTGCCGCTGCCTGCCCCCTGGAGGGGGAGGGACTCGGCCTGCCTCCCACTCCCGCCTGGGTCGCGCTTGGTGCCTGCGTTCAGGTCACTGCGCGCCAGGCAGTCATGCAGGCCATTCTATCTCGGTGGCGTCTGTGGAAAACGCCCACTCCCCGGCAGCCACGGGGTTTGCAGCTGGGGGGAGAGGGACTTGGCTCGCCACCTGGCCCACTGCCCGTGCTACCCAGCTTGCAGGCCTGCAGCTTGCCTGCCTCCACACGACTTATTCATTCATTCATTTATTCTTTTATTCATTCAATGATTTATTTGAGGGGAGGCTTATTTAACTGATTTACGAGGCCATTCCAATTTCCAGGCAGTGTCCTGAGGTTAGGAAGCGTCAGCTCTCCGGGTGGCCAGTAGCTGGAATGTCAAATACCAGCATTACTGTTAGTAAATAACCTCTGTGTGTCTGTATATACATGTTGTGTGTCCTTGGCATTGAGTGTTCCTACTGTTCATGCCATCCCTCCTTAGTGGGGCACCCCCTGCTGGTGCAGGCTGCCAATGCGGCTACTAAATAGCCTCTGAGTGTCTGTGTATACATGTTGTGTGTCCATGGCATTGAGTGTCCCTACTGTTCGTGCAATCCCTCCTTAGTGGGGCACCCCCCCTGCTGGTGCAGGCTGCCAATGCGGCTAGTAAATAGCCTCTGAGTGGCTGTGTATACATGTTGTGTGTCCATGGCATTGAGTGTTCCTACTGTTCGTGCCATCCCTCCTTTGTGTGGGCACTCCCCTGCTGGCAGGCAAGCTGCCTTTGCTGCTAGTAATAGCCTCTGAGTGGCTGGGTATACATGTTGTGTTTCTATGGCATTGAGTTTCTACTGTTCTTCCATCCCTACTTAGCGTGGGGCACCACCTGCTGGGGCAGGCTCTCAAGCTACATAAACAGAGACAGTGTTGTGGCTGAGAACCCTATACTCATTTCGAAATTAGAATAGTTGGAAGAGATCTGGTGGACCATCTAGTCCCACCCCCTTGCCCCTGCAACAATTAGCCCCCATGGGCACCTCTGGTGTGTGAATTCTGACCATCCCATTGTCAGGATGATCCTCCCATATCCTTCTGGTGTCCCTTGCCCTTCTGGGTGCCTTTGTTGCTTGCCCTGTGGTGCTAACTGTTCTTGTCCAGTTGCAGTCCTGTGTACAGGTTTCTTCAATCATGGCTCCATGCGAAATAACAACCCAGAGGTCGGCCGAGAAAACAGCTACGGCCCGCAGGAAGGAGCTTCATCAAACACAAGGCAGCGAGTTCCACTGCGGAACAGCATTTGCAGTTAGGCAGCCCTTCTTATGCCCAGGTGGAATCTCCTTTTCCTGGAATTCGAAACGTTGCACTGTGTCCTAGTTTCCAGGGCAGCAGAAAACATACCTGCTCCCTCCTTCTCCTGGCTTCCTTTCACAGATTTTCATAGCTATCACGGATACTCTCAACTTTTTCCAATGATAGCAAGCATGTCCAGTTCTCTAGGATGCCCTTCAAAGGGCATGGTATCCAGACCTTCGCATCAGTTTAGTTTCCCTCTTCTCGGCACCTTACATCTTGCCTTACCTCTTTTGAACCGTGGTGTGCAGATGTGAGCTAGAATTCCATGTGAGGTCTAACCTAAGCAGAATAGGATACCACCATGCCCCCATTCATGGGGGAGGTCTCCAGACCTTGCATCTGTTGTTTCTCTCATCCCGACACCTCACATCTTGTCAATATCTCTTTTGAACCATGGTGCTCAGAACTGAGGTCAATTCCAAGCGTGGTCCATCGCAGAGTAGGATGACACCATGACCCTCCCCTTTCATGGGGGAGGCAGTACATTTCTAATTAGCACCCCAGATGGTTTCACCGGGAATGCGGCGCAGCTGGCTGGGTGTCAGCTGCATTAGATCTCTATTGACCAGGTCATGAGTTCGAGGCCTGCCTGGGTCGAGGTGGGCTCTTGACCTATTGTGTAGCCTGTTGTTGACCTTTATTTACCATTTACGTTCCTCTCAGGAGGCAGTCGCCATTGAGCAGTGCCTGCCCCCATGGCGGATTACAGGGTCCTTTCCTGTTAGGTGTCCTGAGGACCCTGTTTGATGTCCTTAGGATTGTCATTACTGACCTTCTTGTGGCACTGAATCGGACAGCTCAAACTTGCCCCCGATACAGTCCCCCTGCATTCAACCAGGACAGTCTCCAAGGAAGTCAACAGGAGAGCCAGCCAGAGAGCGAGTCAGCCTCACGGCCAGCACAGGCCATTCCTATATATGAGGTAATATGTTTCCTACAGAGATCTCGTTCCTGGGTCAAGACGTAGGGAAGAGACTGGCACGCATAGATGCGTATGACCACACACACCCCTTTTGGGGGGGGCATGGATCCCTCCGTCTGGGTCAGCCAATCATCAGAGTGGGAGGCTTGTGCAGTCAGCATGAGCTCGTCTGGTTCACGGCTTTGGCAGGATATCTGCAACCATACTTCCTGATTTCCAATTTTCTAGCCCAAAAAATCCTTCTACATAAGCATTCTCCACAATAGATAATTGGCATCCGCATGTGCTAGTAGCGGGCCGATTCTCTCTGTTTGGTACATTTTAGACACCTCACTGTCTCCTAGACTCCTATTGGTCGTTTCCTGTATGCAAACAGCAAGCAGGACCATGTGAAGCCATTGCTGTGGTTTGCTTCAACATTAACGGATTATTTCCGGCTTGGGGGCAGGCAGGGCAGCGTTGGGTGCACACAGATGCTTAATATGCCAGGCCATGGCCAGTATTTTGTCATCCATCTAGTGCAGGAGAAGACTTGGACCCCCCACTTCCATTGTCGTTGGGGAAGTCAATCAGTTCCTGTACGGTGAGGGCCCCGGTACCGGCAGCCAGGTCAGCTGACCTATGGGCACACCTTGGGCCGTCTGCGGCCAGGAGGTAGGTCACTTTCAGGGAACTCCCAGTACTCCCACCCAAGTTTGCCTGCTAAGTTTTGCTGCAGATCGTAAGGCCGGCATTCAAGTTTGCCAGGGCCTCAGGGTTCACTAGGCGACGTGCCTTGGTATTGGGTGCAGACTAACATCTCCTTCTCAGTGCATGATGTTCCAGGTGTAAACAATGAAATGGTAGATGCATTGCCCAGCTTACAAGGAAGGCAGGTTTTCGGTTCCTAGCTCCAGACGCAGACATCCTGCCCGCAAAGTGCCCGCTGGAACTTGGACCACTGGAAATGGGAGGCCTGGATAGAACTGATGCAATCCATCACGGCAGCTACCTTCAAAGCCTACTGGACAGCAAGGTGGCAGCCCGTGAGGATCCTTACCAGTTGCATAGGAGCACGAAGTTCGTGAAGAGTTGGAAGAAGCAGTCTCCCAGGCAGCAGGACACCACCGCCCCCCTCCAGCAGCTTACAGCAACTCTCTAAGAGGATATGCATATCCCATTACAAGGTATAGTTTTCTCTCCGGCCTTCTCTAATGTTTCATTGGGGCCCATACGTCCAGGGGAGGTTGTGGCCAACTCCAGACGGATTCCTCTGGTAGGGCCCGGCAGCTCAACTATGCGATTATCCATGGGAACTCCAGGTCTTACAGGCTCCATAAGTCCAAGGTGGCATATGGGGGGTAGGTTGCCTCCCTGCCCATTCAGGGCCGTGAGCGAGTTCAATTGTGCCCATTTGATACTGGCCGGGTTCCTCAGCTCCAGGGACACCTCCCCAAACTGCTTATTTGTGCATCTTGATGGAACCTCTCCCCCTCAGCAGATACCAGTTAATGGCAGTTCCGCAGAGCCCTCATTCATGTGCTGGGCCTACTGCATAATCATATGGAGGGCACTCCTTCAGGATTGGGGCAGCGTCTATGGCTGCTGCTGGTGGTGTCCCCGTAGGCGTATTCTAAGCCTCGGGCCATTTGAATCATCAGTGTTTACCTGTAAATCAGACCGGGCCTCCTCCTCGAGGTGTACAGGCTGCCGTTGGTTCTTTTTCTTTCTCTCGCAGGGCCATGGGCAGGACGTAAAGTGGTACCGTGATCCACGTGCTTGGAGTGGGCGTGGCTCAGCTGCAGGGAGGAGCCAGGCTGCCAGGACCTGAGTGGAAGGCAGGACAAGCAGTCCGTGGCGCCAGGAGGTTGGAGCCGCATGGGCGAGGTTCAGCCTGGCTTCATGCAGCAGTGGCTCACTGGAGGGAGCATCCAGGCTGTTGCCGTTGCCCCTGTGGACGGGAACCAGTGGCTGCTTGTCACTTTGGCCCGGCTTCATGCAGCAGTGGCTCACCGGAGAGAGCATCCAGGCCGTTGCCCCTGTGGACGGGGACCAGTGGCTGCTTGTCACTTTGGCCCGGCTTCATGCAGCAGTGGCTCACCGGAGAGAGCATCCAGGCCGTTGCCCCTGTGGACGGGGACCAGTGGCTGCTTGTCACTTTGGCCCGGCTTCATGCAGCAGTGGCTCACCGGAGAGCATCCAGGCCGTTGCCCCTGTGGACGGGGACCAGTGGCTGCTTGTCACTTTGGCCCGGCTTCATTCAGCAGTGGCTCACCGGAGGGAGCATCCAGGCTGTTCCGTGGCCCCTGTGGAAGAGGACAAGTGGCTGCTTGTCACTTTGGCCCGGCTTCATGCAGCAGTGACTCGCCGGAGGGAGCGTCCAGGCCGTTGCCCCTGTGGACGGGGGCCAGTGGCTGCTTGTCACTTTGGGCCGGCTTCATGCAGCAGTGGCTCACCGGAGGGAGCAGCCAGGCTGTTGCCGTTGCCCCTGTGGACGGGGACCAGTGGCTGCTTGTCACTTTGGCCCGGCTTCATGCAGCAGTGGCTTACCGGAGGGAGCACCCAGGCCGTTGCCCCTGTGGACGGGGACCAGTGGCTGCTTGTCACTTTGGACCGGCTTCATGAAGCAGTGGCTCACTGGAGGGAGCATCCAGGCTGTTGCCGTTGTCCCTGTGGATTGGGACCAGTGGCTGCTTGTCACTCTGGCCTGGCTTCATGCAACAATGGCTCACTGGAGGGAGCATCCAGGCTGTTGCCGTGGCCCCTGCGGGCCGGAATTGGTAGCTGCCTGTCACCAGCGTAAGCTGCTGCCGTGGCCCCTGTGGACGGGGTGAAGTTTACGGGTGTCACGTAACTGCAATTTGAGCTGTGGACTTGGCTACGCCTCCCACGGGGATGGCCAGCACGCATTGCAAGCGCCCGGGATTGAGACTGGTCGGGGCCATGGAGCAGCAGCTCATTAGCGGTGGATATCTCACAGAGATCTGCATGTGGCACCGGGGTGGCTACCAGGCAACAGTTCTGGTATTGAGGATAGGAGTTTGGGTTGGCGGAAAAGGGGGGGTGTAAGGCTGCCTCCTTACCCCCCCCCTTTTTGTGGCAGGTGGCATGGCCCTGGATCAGGATGGCTTATCGCCCCTTGGTTGTAAGGGGGATAACGCCCTGGCCCCCTGGGGTGCCGAGTTCCGAGGAGAGGCATTGGGCCGCTCGCACCCAGGCTTGCAAGTGCCTTTGGACATTCGCGGGGGCCTGTTCTACCTTGATCCAGGATCCATGCGTGGCCGCCAACCCTTTGTTCTGTTTAATAAATGAGTTGTGGCCATTTTCATCCAACCCTTTGTGTCAGTGTTATCATTGGGCGCGAGGTGTATCACCCATGCACACGCAATGGGCATGGCCGACTTACCGGCCAACCCCTTTTGCGGGGCGGGTTGTCCTCGTCGCCATCTTGGGGAGGTCAGGGGCTTCTTCTTCCCAGAGGCCCCTGGGGCGGTGGGAAGGTTTCCCGCCGCCAGGGCCAGATGGCCAATGAGGGAGCTGGCCACGCCTCCCCCTCCATGTGGCTAGCTGGCCCTTCCCTCTGCCCAGGCAGCCTATTTAGGCTGCCTGGGACTTCCTCTGGCACATGCAGGGGCCAATTTGGTTTTCCTCCTCCCTCCCTACTTGGCACACAGTTTGTTTGTGTTCTCACTGTACATTTAATCTGTTCTTTGTTGCACTGGTTAAGGTTATGTGTTACCATGTTATTTGTCGCAACTCCGTGTTGGCAGGTGGCATGGCCCTGGATCAGGATGGCTTATCGCCCCTTGGTTGTAAGGGGGATAACGCCCTGGCCCCCTGGGGTGCCGAGTTCCGAGGAGAGGCATTGGGCCGCTCGCACCCAGGCTTGCAAGTGCCTTTGGACATTCGCGGGGCCTGTTCTACCTTGATCCAGGATCCATGCGTGGCCGCCAACCCTTTGTTCTGTTTAATAAATGAGTTGTGGCCATTTTCATCCAACCCTTTGTGTCAGTGTTATCATTGGGCGCGAGGTGTATCACCCATGCACACGCAATGTTGTAGAGGAATATTTATTTGCTCCTGCAGCAGAGAGAAATCCGCTTTGATGATTTGTCCTCACATGCAAGGATTAAATACTCTAGGGCTATAAATGCCACTTTGAACTATTGGAGAAAAAATAATACCCTCCAACTGATTCAATTTGGCAGAGACAGACCCAATTAATCCTTTACTGTCCTAGTTTTTTCTGCTTTGTTTAAATATCCCAGTTTCTCTCTCTTCCAAGTTTTCCATTTTTAACTTGCTCCAATTTCTGCAAACTGATCTGAAAATGGCCCGAGTAAGTTTTGCCCTCAACTTGAGAAGGAGGAAACAAGGAGTGGATCTGGCACTTCCAAGTAGGCTCAGCCAAAAGCAAACTACAACTGCCTCTTCGGAATTGTCCATTCTTCATTCATAACGTTTGTCATCTTGCTTTACCATGTTCCAGGGGTAAGGAGAAATATAATTAAATTAAACATTTATCCATGAAATATATGAAGTATGAAGGCAGAGTATGAATGTAAGAAAGAAGCCATTTAAATTGATGTAATATTAAGTCAAGATGGAAGTGGAATGTAGTAAGGAGTTGAGGAAAAGGTGCAAGACCTCAAAAAAAAACACCTTATTTCATCACATAATAGTCAGTCACACCCCAATTTTCTGCATGCCAAAATTGTATTTTTGTTTTTGTCGCCTGATAGTTGCGCCCCCATTTCAGGCACATTTGACCTTCCTTTTTTCTTTCTCTGAAGGAAAGGCAGTTTAAAAGCTATAAAATTGAGGTGTCTGAAGTTTCACTCTTCTCTCTTCCCTTCTTCTTCCTAAACAAGGCAATTTACAAAACCCAGTATGGAGTTCTTCGGAGGAAGGAGGGACTATCCAAGTTCCAGGTACCTCCAGGAATTTTAAACTGCCTTGCCCTGAGGAAGGAGGGAAGAGTGGAGCTCTAGAGCAGTGTTTTTCAACCTTTTTTGAGCCGCGGCACATTTTTTACAAATACAAAATCCACCACCAACCAAAATACAGAGAGCACTGTGGACTCAAACAATGTTGAATCAGGACCAAACTTGGCATGAATACTCAATATGTCCAAATGTGAACACAGATGGAGTTTGGGGAAAATAGACCTTGACATTTGGGAGTTACAGTTTCTGGGATTTATATTAACACACAATCAAAGAGCATCCTGAACTCTTGCAACAATGGAATTCAACCAAACTTGGCATATTGAACTCTCATTACCAACAGAAAGTACTGAAAGGGTTTGCTTGGGAATTGACCTTGAGTTTGGAAGTTGTAGTTCGCCTACACCCAGAGAGCATTGTGGACTCAAACAATGTTATGTTGTTTGTTTTCTACCCAAAATCACAATGTTGGAAGGAGGCTCACCACTTAAAGGTCCCTAAAACAGGCATGGGAAAACTTGAGCCCTCTGGGTGCTTTGGACTTCAACTCCCACCATTCCTAACAGCCTGAGGCCTTTTCCTGCTTAAGTGGCAGAGGGGGGGGGGGAGGGCCTAAGGCTGCTAGGAATTGTGGTAGTTGGAGTCCAAAACACTTGGAAGGTCCACGTTTGCCCATGTCAGATTTTGACAGAGACGCCTTCCTCCCCCTTCCCCTTCCCGCCCTTTCTTCCTCCTCCTGCCGAACACTTACTTTTTCTTCTCCACTCGGGCTCCCTACTTCCCTGCCTCGCTCTGCTCGCTTTGCCTCGCTCTGCTCGCTTTGCCTCGCTTTGCTGCCGCTTCTGCCACCATTTTGATCCGAGGGGGCAGTGTGAGCGTGTTCAGGAAGGGAGGGGGGAGGGAGGAAGACATGGGGCAAATCTGCGCAGTAGCGCCCGCACGGG
Source organism: Anolis apletophallus (assembly GCA_030556195.1). Lineage (NCBI taxonomy): Eukaryota > Metazoa > Chordata > Lepidosauria > Squamata > Anolidae > Anolis > Anolis apletophallus. The sequence goes on along the minus strand of JARBWK010000001.1, from coordinate 151,892,243 downwards.
TTACATCTTCCTTTGTCCCTCCTCCCCTCCTGAACACGCAAGCAAAGCGAAGCTGGGAAGAAGGGAGCCCGAGTGGAGAAGAAAAAGTGTTCGGCAGGAGGGGGGGGGAAGGGTATTGGAGGTTCCAATTTCCCACGGCACACCTGATGATCGCTTGCGGCACACTGGTTGGGAACACACTGCTCTCGAGGTCTCCCTTTCAATTGCCTTGCTTTTTGGAGAGAGGAAGGAAGGAAGGAAGGAAGGAAGGAAGGAAGGGGAAGGGAAGGAAGGAAGGAAGGAAGGAAGGAAGGAAGGAAGGGGAAATCAGCCCCAAATGGCTCTGCAGTTTTCAAACAAACAAACGGTGTTTGAGGCTGTATGATTCCTCCCCTCCTCCTTCCCTTTCATAGGTAAGGCATTTTATTATATATATTTAAAAATGGAAATCAGATAAGACAGATTTTTTTTCTTCATGTAATAGTTGCACCACCCCCCTTACTTAAAATAGGTGTTACTATTATTCAATTAAATACAATAGTTTTCCTCCTTTGACCCTGATCCTCAACCCTGTGAATTAGCACCTTTCTGGGAAGATTCTTATTCAAAGAATGCAGCTCTGAAACTTTGGGTTCTTTGGTTAATTCTCAGAGACTTGGCAATGCTATGTCAGAAGGGAGTTAGGGGTTATTACTAGGAATACATGTACGTTAATGTAGTTGGATACCACTTTTAATCCCAGTGGCTCAATGCTATGGAATCATGGGAATTGTAGTTTTCTGTCTTCTGCTATCTCTGGCAAAGACTGCCAGTGCCTCACCAAATTACAACTCACAGGAATTTCATAGCATTGACTCATGACAGAAAAAGTGGTCAAACTTAATTAATTCTACACCATAGATACAGTCATGGTGGGAAGAGGGACAAAGTTTGTAAAAGACACTTTTTAGAGATCACCCCCCACCCCCCGAGGCCATGTAAGTAGGGATTTTGGAGAGCTGTCATCTACAAATTAAATTCCCCCAAATTGAGGGGGAGAGACACATCATGGCTGATGGGAAAGGCCCAGGCAAATATTAAAAAGCATGTAATGAGCTTGGCTTGGATAAGATCCTACACTCTTCCCTGAGTCTGGAACCCCAGGTTTCAGCGGTGACTGGGAGAGCATTTGCACAATTAAAACTTGTGCGCCAACTGCGCCCGTACCTTGGGAAGTCTGACTTGGCCACAATGGTCCACGCTCTGGTTACATCTCGAATAGACTACTGCAACGCTCTCTATGTGGGGTTGCCTTTGAAGACAGTTTGGAAGCTCCAAATGGTACAATGGGCGGCAGCCAGGTTGCTAACAGGAGCAGTGCTCAGGGAGCACACAACTCCTCTGATGCGTCAGCTCCACTGACTGCCAGTCTGCTACCGAGCACAATTCAAAGTGCCGGCTTTAGCCTATAAAGCTCTAAATGGTTCTGGCCCTACCTATCTGTCCTAACGTATCTCTACTTACGAACCATCTAGAAATTTAAGATCCTCTGAGGAGGCCCTGCTCTCGGTCCTGCCACCCTCACAGATGTGGCTGGCGGGGACAAGAGACAGGGCTTTCTCAGCAGTGGCCCCTTGGCTATGGAATGCTCTCCCCAGGTACTGTATATTAGATCACCGCCCACCCTCTTAACATTTCATAAAAAGTTAATACCTGGTTATTTGAACAGGCTTTTCCTGAAGTGTAGCTGATAACTCTGATCTCGGAATGGCTGGACAACGTGACTGGACAACGATTTGGTCATGAATTGCGGAGGATTTATGGTTTTATTATATTTTTATATGTAATTGTAAGTTTTAACTGTGTTTAATTGTTTTACCTGTTTTTATATTGTTGGAATAGAATTGTGCAGCGTTGTAAACCGCCATGAGTCGCCCCAAGGGCTGAGAATGGCGGTATAGAAATGTAGTAAATAAATAGTCCTCTCCATTGGTGCCCCCTTGCAGTGGGGGAGAGGCTTGCGTACCCTAATGAAGTTGTGAGCTATGCTGGCGGTGGCATAATAGCCACCGGTAGGGCCTCCCGTGCCAGACAGGTCACAACCAAAGGGTCTGACAAAGAGCGTCAATGGGCAGGATGGGCTCTCTAGCCTTTTGGCAACCATCCTAAGAGAAGGAAAATTCTAATTTCAAACCCGGGCAGATGGTGCTCGTCTAACCCTGTAAGGTCAACCATCTAACAAAAGGAAACGCGAACCAAACCTACGACCTGAGGACCTCGCTACCACCGTCCAAGCTTGCTAGGCCCCGGCAGACGAACCTTTGGTTTAAAGGGTGAGGCCAGTTCTTTGCACGCTGCGCTCCACCAGAAAAATCCATTGCACAGGCTCGAAGGACACATCCAACTTCCGAAAGACAAGAGGAAATAAATAGTAGTAAATAAATAAATGTGCAAAACCTGCTGGACTCCTTTGTATCAGCTCAGTATTTTCCCAGAGAGTTCAGCTAATTTTTTCAGTTAGGTATAGGTTTGGGTTGGAAAGAGGGCACAGACTGCTAAACCCATTATTACTCCCATATATCTTCAGTATCTGAGAATGGAAATGGGAAGTCACCCAAATTTGAAGGAATGATTCAAGAGACTCAGGTTCCAAGGAAAGGGCATTCATGCCATTTTTCTGAGCATAGAAGCTTCATATTCTCTCTCCTCTACCAAAAGGAAGGGTAGCTTTACTATTTTTTATTTCTTCCATGGAAGCTTTGTTTGCCTCTGGAACAATTTAGGATCCATGTTGTTTCCCTTAGTGCCTGTGTTACACAGTCATAGCACTTCAATTAACTGTTGTGGTTCCATTCTACAGAACCCGGGATGTGTAGTTTGATGATTTACTTAGAACTTCTCTAGAAGAGGGTTTTAGTGTAATGTCTGGCACCACTGACACTACATAATAATTAATCCATAATTAATCCAATTTTATTTTATTTTTTCTTCTTCTCACAATATCTTTGCAATTCCTGGAACAGGAATTCCAAGTACCTCACCAAACTACAAGTCCTAGAATTCTGAGGAACGGATGAGTCAAAATAGTATCAAATACTATAAACTGTACAGTAAAAGTACACTCTAAGAGTTGACAGGGCCAGAAACTATGTATCACTGCACGTTATTCTGGTTGCTAGAATAATCGTTCCATTACATAAGGGGAAAGGACAGTGAGTGCATGCACAATAACAAACACATTTTCCTTGAATAACTGTGTTTTTGAATGGGGAAATTTGATTCTCCAAAATGAAAAATGGGATGACAGTAGTAGAGAGGATAGGATGTTGAAATGTAACTATACTGTGTACCCCTTACTATGGAGGAATGCCAGCAAGTCTCTCTGCATCGGTGATGGGGAGTAAGAAGAGCTTCCAGGTAGTATGCTGTAGAGTTGAGGGAGGTGGAGATAGATGCCAGGGTTGACCAATTAGCACTGTGCTAATCCAAAATTAAATTTAAGGCAGGTTGTCCATGATGTTTTTGTATATTCATACAAATTACAAAGTGCCCAATTTGATTCTGCTCATGGATCTGCCATCCCTTCTTTCATGACATTGCTTTCTCAGGGTTAGAGGTTGGAGGATTAGTCACCACTTCTCAAAGATATTTCATGTTGAAGAACATGGAATGTGCACATCAGGGCACATTGTAGGGCATCCCAGACATTTCCAGGTAAGAAGCGTTATTGATGTAATTTCACATGTGACATATGGAATATCTGCCAAGATAGCTGCAATTTATTTAATGTGAAGTTGAGATCTCCCTGCCATTTGTAAGCCTAGAGAGAGTCCAGATACATGTGGACTGAATGCCTTAGATGAGTAATCCCCCCCGTGGGCTGGATACGGCCCTCCAAGGTCATTTACCAGACCCATGTGGAAGCTGCAGCTCTAAAAGTATTTTCCGGCTCTGCTCCTGATTTGATACTTAATGTGTTGACCGGAAGCTTCACCAGGGTTTGAGTCTGACGGATGCCGTTCTGAGGGCACTGAGAGCACACAAGCCCTGGCCATTGGATAAGCCACTGCATCTTGCGGATTGGCAGCAGGAAGGGAATGGTGCGGGAAGGGAACAAATAGATGCTGTAGCCTTATCTTCTTGCTGCAGGGGATGGGTGTGTGGGATGGACTTTCTCCATCTGTGGAGACATGCCTCCTCCTGTGATGAAAGGGAAGAAGGGGTGAGATGGTTGGGTGAGAAAGAAACCTCATGACTTAGACTTCAACTTTGTATGTGAAATCTCTTGCTTGCCTTCAAAATCTAGAGTACCTGGCGACAAGTCAGCTGCTATTTTACTATCTTTTACCTTTTAAGCCCTGAGGCTGAACCTTATTTGCTTGAGCCAGGGAAATGATACAGGTTTTTAATGACAAAACACTCAACACATGGTAAGAGGAATTAAAATCATCATAATCCTTACCACCATGACTTTTTTGTCCTTTCCCAGGGAGGTTAAGATGGCCACCTACCTGCTGTCCTCCTAAAATCCCTTTTACTTAGGCAAGCTTTTAAAGCAGAAAGTTTTTAAGAATGAGCCTGGGGTGCTGTATGGTGTTTGAATTACTGTAATAATGTTACATTGTTCAAAGTGGTTTAAAGTGACTGCTTGTAACCATTGTAGGTTTGATTCTATTTTAATATATATATGTTCGATTTTAAATTGCATTGTTTGTAATGTTGTTGGCAGCTTTGGGTATCAATCAAGATAGGAAAACATGAAATAATAATAATAATAATAAACACTTGGGAAGATCTTGTTTGCTGTGACATACTGTGTTTTTGTGTCAGTAAAATAATAATAATAAAATACCATTTTCGTAATTCTATAAGGGAAGCCTGAAGGCATTGTGATTTTCAGATATCATTCCAGGTCTCAAATGGGCTGCATAACGCCTCAGAAATTGAGTCTCTGATCGCCATCACTTAGGTTTAAACCTAGCTAGTAGCTACCTATAAAGCCCTATCTTACCTTTACACCCATTTCACATACATTGTTATGAATGGCAGCATTAGCATTATTTTGTCTCACTCTGCAGGCGACAATGGCGCAGAGAGGAACTTGCTGAACTGCCTTTAGGTTTTTGATGTAGAAGACACAACGGGGAAAAGAAGACTAGTAGGGCAGGAAGAAGAATGAAGCAGGCATTCACCTTTAGTCACACTGTCATTATCAAATTACAAATTAGATTAAATGCCATCATCATAGGTGATCACTCATGGCTGAGTTCAGTTGTTTTCCAAGGGTAGATTAAATGTGAATTTGAAGTTACTGCCTTAAAAAACACACACACACACACACACACACACACACACACAACTTGCCAATAAGTAGGCAGGGGCTGAATCAGGATTAAATCCACAGCGGGCTCAAAAATCTCTATTTTGCTCCTCCCCAATTTGTCTCTTTTCTATAGACTGGTGCTACAAAGAAGGGGGAATCTTCTAGGATAAGTGATCCTCCCTTCCCCAGCCAATGCAGTCAGCCCTTCATATCCACAGATTCTGCATCCACGGATTTAACCCACTATGACTTGAGAATATTCCTCTCCAAAAAGCATCCTCTTATCTTGCTATTTTATATAAGGAACCCCATTTTACCACACCATTATATATAATGGGACTTGGGGATCCATGGATTGTGGTATCCACAGAGGTCCTGAAACCAAACTCCTAAGTGATTGTTTCACTCCAGCACTTGGATTTTTAATTGAAGACAGCCAGATTTATTCACAGTCAGTGTTGTGTTTTATGAATTTAATTTTTATGTGATGTTTTATGTGTGCTTGCTGTTGTAAAATTATATTGTCATCGTTTATATGCTTATGTACAATCCACCTAGGGCCCTAAGATCATCCGGGGAGACCCTGCTCGCTGTACCCCCATTGTCGCAATCGCATCTGGTGGGGACAAGGAGCAGGGCCTTCTCTGTGGTGGCCTCTCGCCTATGGAACTCCCCCAAGTGAAATTAGATCTGCTGCATTCCTCTTGACCTTCCAGAAACAAGTGAAATCCTGACTATGGGATCAGGCCTTTGTAGATTAGGTTGATTTTCTGACTTGACGACTTTAATAGAACTAATTGACTGCCCCTTGGATGATTATTCACACCGGAGACTGTTCACTGCTTGATTGTTTTTATACTGTTTAATACTGTTTTATTATCATATTACTGTAAAATTGTATTTTTATGTTCCTGGTATTGGCACCAAGGGGTGCCATTTTTAGCCGTCCTTAGTCCCTCAGCAGAGGTTGAGATAGGACGGGATATAAAAGCCCTAAATAATAAATAATAAATAAAAATGTAGTGTTTATTTTATGTCACTCGGAGTGAGCCGCCATGAGTCCCTTCAGGGAGATGATGATCATCTCCCTGAAGGGTCATACATTTTAAACACTACATTTTTATTTATTAAAGTTTAGTATTTATTATTATTTCAAAGATGAGAAGCCAGGAGGCAGTGATTAACTGGGATACATACTATAGTTATAGATCTGCTTCCCTTCCATTATTTCCATTTCCTTCCATATTTTTATGAACCTCAAAACAGTGGGGTCTGGATGGGCTTGGCATCTTCCTCATTCAAGTGCCACCTCGGAGTTGGTTGAGGTAGGCAGGATTTCCCTGGGCACTGGTTGTGGGGGGTCGGGAGCAGGTCAGGGTTTTGCCCTCCCTTCTGCTCGAGATCCCCGTGTACAACTGGTGGGCCACTGTGTGATACAGAATGCTGGACTAGATGGGCTGAGGTCCGATTCAGCATGGCTCTTCTTATGTTCTTATGTTCTCAAGACTAGTTTGTAAAGCTTGAGTACACTGAAATAGACCCAATGATCTGGTAAAATTGAATCATCAAAAATTTTACATATGAATTGAGCCTCCTCTAGATTTATCAATCAGAAAGTGTACAATACTATCAAGCACTATAGCTATTGTCATTGAGGTTTCCAGGAATAACAAAGGTTGCCTGTAATCTGTTTTATTAGATTTGCTTGTGAGAAAATCATTAAGAGGTGACATCTAAGGACATATGTTGTTTACAAATATTTTCCTATTTAAGGATTTCAAAAGGAATGGATAGAAAAAAAAACCCCAATTAGTACCACCAAAATGGGCAAAAGCCTGCCAGTCATTGCTGAACCCTGCCTAGTTTAAAAACAGTTCTGCTATTTTGCAATGTCTGGCACATTCACGCAGGTCATGACACCAACCCAGTTGTCATCACGTGAATTTTGAGTTCGTACTCCCGTATGTTTGCAGACATGTTTATGGCTCTCTCTCTCTCTCTCTCTCTCTCTCTCTCTCTCTCTCTCTCTTGGCTGTGCTCAGTGTCCATGTGTTGATGACTTTTGTGTGGACAAGTGGCACACTCTTGCAACAGAACTGGTTTGGGCAGATTTCCTTCCGGCCTTCCCCTTGGGCAAGAGGGGAAGGAGTGGCTTTGCAAACAGCGATTAGAGGTCTCTTATTTCTGGCTGTCTTTGCCCAGACTGATGGCCAGCTATTTACATTTGGCAGGGAAGACAGTTTTCATTGCCCATGTATACAGTTATGAACAGCTGCAGATGTTCATCCGGAAAGGTTATGGCATAGCTGTGTAACTTTGCTGCAGTGCCTGTTAGTTAGGAACAACTAATCTCAAGGAAAATGACATCAAAATTTCTTCCCCCAGCTGCATTTCCCCCTTGAAGGAGACAAAGTATGTTCCAGGTTACTCTGTTTACGCTTTCATTTGTTCCCTCCCACCACCAGTGACATACTGAGCTGGCAACCCCATGCATTTAATAGGGATTTCTTAGGCAAACATTACTCACTAGTAGTTTTTCCAGTTCCTTCTTCCAAAATAGAAACTGGTAGTCCAAGTACTAACCAGGGTTGACGCTGCTTAGTTTCCAAGCTCTGTTGAGATCCAGTGCCTTTACAGGATTTAGGCTAGTGAAAAAATACTCCTATTTTGCTAATAACACAGTTATTTGCATGTCTGCTCAGGAATAAATCTGAAAGCCTTCAATTGTGGTTGCTTCAAAGTAGCAGTGGCTGACAACTCCCATATTGATGGGCTAATGAATTTTCCCATTTAACCTGAATTTAAAATTGCTATCCAAGTTGCCGGCAGTGTAGACTAAAACCTGGATCAGATTCACCATCTCAATGATAGGTGAGTTATTAACCATTATTATATGAGTGTGCACTTACGGAAAGCTAGAAAGAGGTATCAAGCATTTGCGGCCTGGTTTTGGGACTCCTGGTCCATTTTAGCCTGAAGAGAGAGGCCTTCTTTAAAAGTTAGTTATTATTTCCCCTTATCCCCAAAAACAAGCTCTAGAGCAGGGAACCACAAAATGTGGCCCACAGGCTGGATTCGGCCCACCAAGGTTATTTACCTAATCCCCACTGTGAACTTTGGACTTACTGCTGCCGCCGCCATTTGTACCTTGCTGTACAAAGAGAGAAAGGAAGGTAAGTAGGAAATAGTGAGGGAAAGCATGGTGTAGTAGTGTTTTGAACCTAGGACTATGACTCTGAACCCACAGGGTGACTTTAAGCAAGTCACACTCTCTTGGCTTCAGGGGAAGAAAACTCTGTGATAGGATTGCTTTAGGGTTGCCCTAATTCTGAAATGATGTGAAGGCACACAACAACAACAACAACAAACTATAGTATGCCTTCTCCAACAGTCTGAGGGACTGGCCCTCTGTTTAAAAAGTTTGAAGACCTCTGCCATAGAGTCTAAACTGGTCTGGGAAATGGGGACAAACATGTTGTGAATTTACTCCAACATGACTCTTCACAAAATACTTTCTGCAAAACTGTGCAAATAGCCCGGTGAATATTGGAACCCAGAAAGAATCTATATCAGATTATATGACTTCAAATAGGTTGCACCATAAAAGCACTATAAATTAGTAGGGGGTAGCAGAAAATGACATTATAAACCGAGATGGTCCAGCAGGTGTGACCCTACCAGCACCTACCATTTGTTCTCTAAGTGCAACACTATACATTGGCGGGTGGACCCAAAGGATGTTATACAAACATGGCATACATCTGAGTACATATTGACACTTCCAACAAATACCAGCACAACAGTATTCACAGCAGACTCCACCTGAAAGCGAAGTGTGCCTTTCATTTTAATCCAGGGCCAAAACCAAACCAGACCAGAACACTGTATTAAAAGTTTAGAGAGTAATCTCTAGACTTCCAAAGTGTACATAAAAGTCAGCAATACAACATTACTGCTGATATTCAAAACCCATATTTTAAAAGAGAGATCAAGCAAGAGATCGGGTCACTTTTGACTTGCAGACTTTAATATAAGATTAATCTACTTTTCCTAACCCCACAACGTCGTTTTCATTTTACTGCTTCCAAATAAAAGACCTTTCATCTAGCTGGGCATTCCTGTTCCTCCTCCAAATCTAAGTCTTTGGTAAAAATATTAATCATTGCTTGCTGCCTTGAGTAGCTAGGAGGCCTCATGCATTCTTCCAAAGAGCCTCTGGTTCTGAATGACTTGACTATGCGGATGATCACCATCATCACAATCTCTCACGATAGGAGTGATGGCAGAGGGAGTGACTTCAATGGAAAAAAAATGATTTTTCCTCTTTGATCCCTGGCCAGACTGTAAAGCAAACAGGCCTTGCTTTGCCAGCTCCTTCCTCTCCTCCTTTTCTGCTGCCTTTGTGTATTTGGCTCTGTTTAGTCTCATAGTCACTGTGTAATCATGAAATGCTAGCAATATAATGATGCTATTACATGCCTTTAAATTGTTTTCAATTTATGGAGAACCTAAGGTGACCTTATCATAGCCAATGTTTTATTCAGAAGAGGTTTGCCATTATCTTCCTCTGAAGCTGAGAGAGCGCGACTTGCCAAAGTTCTGCTAGGCTAAATGGAATTAAAACACTGGGTTCTCAGACTCCTAGGGTGGATCTGTTACAGAAATAATGTAGCTTAACCCCATTTTAACTGCCGTGCCTCAGTGCTATGGAATCGTGGCAGTTGTAGGTTTATAAGGTCTTTAGTCTTCTCTGCTAAAGAGTGATGGTACCTCACAAAACTACAACTCCCAGGATTCCATAGTGTTATTGAAAAATCAACAAACAACCTCCCCGCCCCCAAATATGAATTATATACAATTATATGGATCTTAAGTCGGATAATGACGGATGTGTGCACCAGATTAAATACAGATCCATCATCAGTGAGATTGACACTGTTCTCTGGATGTGTGTGGACTACAACTCCCAGCATCCCCTGTCAATCCCTGCCCAAATCCCACCAATATTTTTCATTGGACCATGAAAGGTATGTGTACCAAGTATGGCCCAGGTCCATCAAACCATGTAGACCAATAGATAGATACCAGTAACTTGTAGTAGATATTTAGCAGTATTGTAGTAATATTAGTTAGAAAGTACATATAAACACAATGTTAATAATGAAGCTTTGGCAGTTGAGGTGGATTTTGTCCACTTGAATGTTTTGAGCAGTTGCTCCAGCTGCGCCTCACCTGAAATATTAGTAAATAAATCCAAACCTTTCAAAATGCCAATATGCCTCTAGCGGCCTCCCTGCCAAAGAAGCCAAACTTGGTTAAGCACTGAACTTCTGGAACGTTTCCCTGTTTAGAGAAGGGGAGTTGAGGGTAACAATATGTTAAATGTTTATGACGGAAATCTCTAGGACTTCAAAGTGTTTAACATTGGCTGGATCTTGTGTTTACGATGACTCTCCCTTGGCAAAAGCACAGGTTTTTCTTGTAAAGGTGCCTCCCACTCCTCTTCACTGTCCTGACATTATGAGAAGGGGGTCTTTTTAGGTGGATATGTTTTCTTGAACTCTAAAGTTATCTAATTCATCTTGGGGAAAACGTCCCCACCAAACTAACTAGAGCTCAACGCAGTGCTTCAAAAGCCAGCTCACTCCTCCTAAGTTGGCAGCCGGGTGAATGAGATCCATAGTCCTGCCAGATGGATGGCTGCATAAATGTGTTGACGCTGGAGCAGCGGCCCGTCATACTCTGTACATGCAGTGGCGCCCCCACCAGATGCTTTGCTGGTGCTGCCTTTGCACGGTCCTTCAGCGTTGATGAAAAGCTTATTGGAACCAGTACTGGAAATGAATTGGGCACACTTTGGAAGCTGTTGGGCCAGATTTCCGGGCCAAGTCATGGTTTTCCTATGAAGGAGAAATAACATGTTGCCATTCTCCAACTTTCAGTACGACCCAATATCCCGTTTTACTTACCACATTCCAAAAACTTCCTCCCAAAGATGCTTGTGGGCCCTCCAGTGCTATTATTTGGTATGCTTCCAGAACAAATTTGCTCAAAATATAGGATTTGATATTATGTACTCTTTCAAGTGTCCATGGGAATGTGTCCCCTGAGGATGTGGGGGTCACACTTAGTAGACCAGGGCTGTCCAACTTCTACCGACCCAGGGGCCTGATTTCCGGTCACTGATGACCTGGGGGGCCGAAGGGTCTGCCCGGCCCCGCCCCTCCCGCCCCTTCCCCAGCTCCGCCCCTCCCGGCTCTGCCCCTCCACTTGGCACGAATACTACATATGCCCAAATGTGAACACTGATGGAGTTGGGGAAAACAGACCTTGACATTTGGGAATTGTAGTTGCTGGGATTTGTAGTTTGCCTACAATCAAAGAGCATTATAAACCCCAGCAATGATGGCATTAACCAATCTTGGCACACAGAACTCCCATGACCAACAGGAAATACTGGAAGGCTATAATGATGCATGCATCTAGACCAAACTTGGCATGAATACTCAATATACCCAAATATGAACACAGATGGAGTTTGGGGGAAATAGGCCTTGACATTTGGGAGTTACAGTTACTGGGATTTATAGTTAACACACAAACAAAGAGCATCCTGAACTCTTGCAACAATGGAATTGAACCAAACTTGGCATATTGAACTCTCATTACCAACAGAAAGTACTGAAAGGGTTTGCTTGGGAATTTATCTTGAGTTTGGAAGTTGTAGTTCACCGACACCCAGAGAGCGCTGTGGACTCAAACAATGTTGGATCAGGACCAAACTTGGCATAAAACTTGGAAGGACGAAAGGGTGGAAGGAAGGAAGGAGAAAGAGAGAGGGGAAGGAGGGAGGGAGGACGAAAGGGTGGATGGGTGGGTGGAAGGAAGGAAGGAAGAAAAGAGGAAAGAGTGGAAGGAAAGGAAAGGAGGGAGGGAGGAGAAAGAGGGAGGAGGGGGAGAGGGAAGGAGGAAAGAAAGATGAAAGGGAAGGAGGGAGGGAGCAGGAAGAAGGGAAGGGAGGGAGGATGAGAAGGAGGGAGGAAAGAGAAGGGAGGAAGCCGGTGCACTGAGGGAGAGGCGGGACGGAGGCAGGCCAAAGCAGGAGGAAGGGACTCGCGTCTCTTCCTCCTGCTTTGCCCGCCCCTGCCTCTCCCGGCGCGCCTGATTGGAGCGCCGAGGGAGAGGTGGGACGGAGGCAGGCCAAAGCAGAAGGGACTCACGTTTCTTCCTCCTGCTTTAGCCCGCCTCCTGCCTCTCCCGCGCGCCTGATTGAGCGCCGAGGGGGGAGAGGCAGGACGGAGGCAGGCCAAAGCAGAAGGGACTCGCGTCTCTTCCTCCTGCTTTAACCCGCCTCCTGCCTCTCCCGGCGCTCCTGATTGAGCGCCGAGGGGGAGAGCGGGACGGAGAGGCAGGCCAAAGCAGGAGGAAGGGACTCGCGTCTCTTCCTCCTGCTTTAGCCCGCCTCCTGCCTCTCCTCCCAGAACCCGGAAGTGGGTATTTTTTTTTTATTGTATTAAAACAAGTTAGGGGGCTGGAGGGAAGGGGCTCGGGGGCCATGTACGGCCCCAGGGCCGCCAGTTGGACAGCCCTGTAGTAGACCACAGGCTGAACATGCAACAATTTCTAGCATCTAAATGGACTTCCGGTTTGGGAACGGAGGAGGGCGGACGCCGAGAAGGCGAGCTCCTGAAGGAGAGTGGGCTCTCTGCACAGCCGGGGGTTGGCAACCGCAAACCCGACCCCTCTTTGGAGCAAGGAAGAGGGGTTCCAGTCCTGGGAGCGAGTGGTGAGTTTGCAGGGCTCGTGAGCCGGCGAAACGCCATAGACGCCAACCCGGGGACCCAGGGGCCGGCAGAGAGCCGCGGCTGGCGCATCCGAAAGGAGAGCCGCCACAGCGCTCCCTCGCCCAACTTTCCGCCAAGAAAGATCTCCGAGGGCCATGTAAGAGCCGTAAAATCAAAAAAAAAAAGAATAGAGAGGAGCCCGGGCCGGTGGCAGGAGCCAGAACTCGCTGGAAACGGCGGACGGATGATCCTACTCTTAGAACCCTTCAGAGCCAAAATAAGGATAGATAAACAGGAGAAGAACAAGAGAGAAAGACAAAAGAAAGAAATTTAATCCTAGGAATCCTAGGAAAAGCTAAATAAAACCATAGTGGTTGAATAACTACAAGAAGACGCCGAACGGAGGACCCAGCTGGAGAGGAGCGATATGCATGGTGAATTTAAAGGGCAAGTAACAAAAGAAATAAAGTTACAAAGTAAGCCAGAGTAAAGACTGAGAAACGAGGGGTGGCAGCTGGGAAGACAGCTCTGAATTATTAAGAGGGGCCAAAGAAAAGGATATGATGGGCACTAGAAAGAAGGTTGAAAAAGAAAACAAGAGTATTCTAATGAGAAGAGAATCATTTCAGGAGGATGGAAGACTGGGTGAACAATTAAAGGAGTTATTCTCTGAAATGAAAAAAATGAATGAAGCGAATGCCAGAGCCTCAGAGGAAAGAAAACAGATAAAAGAAAGTATACATGAATCAAGGAAAGATATGAAGAAAGAGGTGTCAATTTTGAGAAAGGAAATGGTTGCCCTATACGAAAAAGTCGATACAATCCAAAGAAGAGAGGAAGACACCAGAATCAAGGTGCAGAGAGAGCAGGAGAAGATCAAGAAATTAACGGAGGTGCAACAGGAGCTGAAAAAGAAGAACTTACACCTAGAGCTATTTCAAAGAGACTTTCAATTGAGGGTACGGGGTCTACCAGAGAAGCGAAATGAGAAATCTGAGGAGACGATGCAAATAGTGAGTGAAATGACAGCGAAGTTAGTACAGAAGGAACAACAAATGATGGAAGAAAAAATAGATAAAGCCTATCGAGTCTCTACAGCTTTCTCGCGAAAAAATAAATCAGAAAGGGACATACTTGTCCAATATAATTCAATAAAGATTAAAGAAGAAGTAATAAGGAACCATTATGTCAACCCGTATACGGTGAATGATAAAGTGATAAGAATAATGAGAGAGATACCCAGCGATGTCCTTGATAACAGGAAAAAATACTATTTCCTGACAGATGCTCTAAAAGACCAAGACATAAGATTTAAATGGGACAAGGTGGATGGGCTAACATTTACATTCCGGTCTGTCAAATATTGGATCAACTCGGCAGACGCTGCTGAGGAATTCTATAGAAAATGGGAACATATTTTAGACCCAACGACGGGAAGAACAGGAAATAATAAAAGACACAGACAAGGAAACATGACCCCCCTAAGCGAACCCACAAAGGATATATACAAAGAGCAAGATAAAACCAGAGAAGGAATGGCGGCAAGATCAAAAGATAGCAGACTAATAGAAGACAAGGTAGAAAGAAAAAGAGAGAAAGTGGAACAAGAGCAAGAAGAAGACGAGGCCACCGAACAAGATTCAGAGGCAGGATCGGAAGAGACAGGATCCGACGAGGAAGGACAAGTTCTGGACTACTAACTGCACCAAAATATGGAGGTAAAATGCTTCTCTCTCAATACAAACGGTATGAACATACCGGAGAAGAAAGCAAATTTTTTTCATTATTTGCAAAAACAAAAGGCATGGGTTTATGCATTACAGGAAACACATATTAAGGACCCCAGGAAAGATCTTCTGGAAAATAAGAAATTAGGACTGCTGTTTACCTCGGCAATAGAAAAGAAAAAAAAGGGGGTTGCACTTTATATCAACCCCACCCTTGAGCCAGTGTTATACTATAAAGACAAAGAAGGAAGAGTGATAGCGGTGGTGGGGAAAATTAAGGAGAAAAAAATTCTTATTATTTGTGTTTATGCGCCGAATGGGCCGAAGCTTAAGTTCTTTGAAAATCTTAGCGAGAAGATTATTGAAGCAGAATGAAGCAGGGAGAAGAGAGTCCTGGTCAAGGATAGACTTTATTTTGGTTTCTAAAAGCTTGAGTAGACGAGTGATAAAATCTGTGATACACACAAGAGTGTTCTCTGACCACGCCCCGACCGAGATAACTTTAAAATGGGGGGAGAGACAATATAGGTGGAGACTAAATGATTCACTATTAAAGAAAGAAGAAGATATACAAAAAAATAAAGAATTAATTAAGGAATATTTCACAATAAATAATCAAGAGGATATGGACTTGCTAACAATATGGGAAGCAAGTAAAGCAGTGATGCGCGGAAACTTTATGGCGCAGGCTACTCATATGAAGAAACAGAAAAGAAATGAGATGGATAGGCTTCAGAATGAATTGAATGTACTAGAAAAGAAATTAAAGAAAAACCCTAAAGATAAGGAGGTGGGAGAAAAAATAAAATATAATAAGGCACAGATAAATCTGTTAACAGTGGATGAGCTGAGTAAGAAATTAAAATTTGTAAAACAAAGAAATTTTGAACATGCGAATAAAACAGGGAAATGGCTCTCATATCTAGTGAAGAAAAAAATTCAAAAAAATATAATAATAAAAATAACAAGAGATGGAACCTCATATACAAAAGAGGAGGAGATAATTAATGAATTTGTGCGATACTATCAGGACTTATATAAAGATGAAAAAATAAATAGGTCTGATATACAGGAATACTTAAATAAACACAATCTAACACATATTTCGGAGGAAGACAGGGAGCTTTTAAATGCTGAAATTACTGATCAAGAAGTTGCCACTGCAATAGATGGATTAAAAACAGGGAAAGCACCGGGCCCAGATGGGTTTACGGATGTTTATTATAAAAAACTTAAAGATGATTTAGTACCACAACTTACAAAGGTAATTAACGCAACCATCCAGCAAGGTAGAATGCCAGATACTTGGGGAAACTCCGATATCGTAATAATCCATAAAGAAGGAAAGGATGCTGAGAGCGTGCAGAACTATAGACCTATATCCCTTACAAATTTGGACTATAAGATCTTTGCAAGTATAATAGCCTCGCGACTCAAAATATTTCTGAACAAATGGCTCAATGAAAACCAGACAGGATTCCTCCCCAATAGGAAAATGAAAAAGAACATTAGAAATATAATAAACGCGATAGAGTATATGGATAAAAATATCGATTCGAAGGCACTCTTCGCGTTTCTCGACGCGGAGAAGGCCTTCGACCGAATTGATTGGGGAATGATAGAGAGACTACTCAACAAATTAGACATGGGTATAAATTTTATTTCTGCAATAAAAGCAATTTATAAAAAACAAGAAGCTCAAATATTAATCAACGGGCAAAGATCGAAAAAGATTCAGATAAATAAGGGTGTGAGACAGGGGTGTCCCCTGTCTCCACTCATCTTTAATTTGGTGTTAGAAGTATTATTAAAAGATATAATACAAGATAAAGAAATAAAGGGACTTTCAGTTAAGAATCAGATTTATAAAATATATGCCTTTGCTGATGATTTGGTGTGTATAGTAGATAACCCCAAAGAGAACATGGAAAAATGGATGAGGAAAATTGAGGATTTTGGTAAGGTTGCTGGGTTTAAATTAAATAAAAGTAAATCACAAATTTTAGTTAAAAACATAAATAAAAAGGAAGCCCAAGAGATAGAAAAGAAATTTGGAATCCCCATTGTAAATAAAGTAAAATATTTAGGCATAATAAAATTGTCAACTTGTTAAAAATAACTATGAAAAAACCTGGCAACAAGTAAAAGCAAATTTAGAAAATTGGAGAAGTCTTAATTTGTCCATGCTAGGGAAGATATCTTTAATCAAAATGAAAATTTTCCCAAAGTTAAATTTTATGTTCCAAACGCTGCCTATATTAAAGAACCATACTATACTAAAGAGATGGCAAATGGAGCTAACAAAGTTTCTTTTGTGTGGGGGGGAGGAGACCTAGAATTAAACAGAAATATTTGCAAGAAGCGCCGGAGAATGGCGGATTTGGTATGCCAGACCTTGTCCTCTACTACGATGCAAATTGTCTGGAGAATATAAGGGATTGGATAGATTTACGGGATAGCAATTTATTAAATCTGGAGGGATGGGAGAATAGATTTGGATGGCATGGGTATCTTTTCTATAATAAATGGAAGGAGGATAAAAATGTTAATAACCATGTAATAAAAGCCCCATTGTTAAAAGCTTGGAATAGACATAAAGATACTATCTATAGAAAATGCCCACTATGGGCCTCCCCTATTGAGGCGTTCCAGATAATTAAGGTGGGGAGAAAAAGTTGGCCCCTATATAGAGACGTCTTAGAGAAAGAAAATAACACTTTTACTCTGAAACCCATGGGAAATTTGAAGGATTTAAAAATAAACTGGCTTCAATACTCCCAATTAAAGATGAGGTGTAAAGCAGACATGCAAATCGGATGGGAAACACTTCCGACGAGTGGAGCAAAAATATTGACCCAACAAAGTAAAAAAAGTGTAAGTAAGCTGTATAAAATTTTACTAGTAAAAAGTCGCCGCTGGTGGAATACATAAAAGAAAAGAAAAAGATGAACTTGAAAGCCTTCTGGATCTAGGATATAGGACTAAAACGCTCTGGAAAATGGGCTCTATAGTAAAAATTAGTTAAGTGCGACGCCACCGGTGAAGTCAACCGTTTGTTTTTAATATGTTGTGATGTTTTGTTGTTCTATGTAACCCTATCCTATTCTTCCCCCCCCATCCCCCATCCCCCCCAATTCCCTCTGACCCTCCTACCCCTACCCCCTTTAGATGTGTACGTCTTTTTTTTAACCAATAAAAACTTTATTAAAAAAATAAAAAAAATTCTAGCATCTAAATGGTTCTCAACCTGTGGGTCCCCAGGTGTTTTGGCCCACAACTACCACAAATCCCAGCCAGTTTACCAGCTGTTAGTATTTCTGGGAGTTGAAGGCCAAAACATCTGGGGACCCACAGGTTGAAAACCAAACCACTGATCTAGATTGTGGGAAGTCAATTCAGCTTTGGTCAGACCTCACCTGGAACCCTTTGTCCAGTTCTAAGCAACACAATTCAAGAAAGTCATGGATAAGCTAAAACATATCAAGAGTAGTTGATCAAAATGGTCAAAGGTCTGGAACCCAAGCCACATGGGGAGCAATTTAGGGAGCTATGTATGTTAAGCATGGAGAAGAGAAATTTGGAGATATGATTGTCACGTTTAAATATCTGAAAGGATGTCTGATACTCTAGAAACTAGGATATGGCGCAATAGATTCAATCTGCAGGAAAAGAAATTCCACTTAAACAGTAGGAAGGATGCTTTGACAATAAGAGCTATTCAACAATGGATTGTTCTGCCACAGAACATGGTGGAGTCTCATCTGAAGGCTTTTAAGCAGAATCTGGATGGCCATCTGCGGGGAGTGCTTTGTTTGTACATAGGGTTGTACTGGATGACCTTGGGGTCTCTTCCCACTCTATGATACTTTCACTGAATACTGTACTGGTTCAACCTGATCTGGTTGTCTTGCACATTCATTGGTGGGAGAAGAGTGATGACTTGAGTTTGACTCTTCTCATGTTGACAAGAGAGCAACAAAACATGCCACTGATAAGATAGACAAATGGTGCAGCAAAAGTTCTTCTGAGGAAAATTGTACCCACCACAGAATGGCTTGGTTGTGCGCAATAGTTGTCAAAGAGGGCTCTTAGGAGCAAAACTGTTCTTATCACAGTATAGAATACATTTAACACTTTCTTTCTGCATTGTTTTGAAGGTAGTAGGAGAGGGAAATAAAACTTTTGTTCATATAGGCCATCCAGGGCAACTGCCTAAGTATAATTTCTGAGAAGTTTACAGAGTATTAAGCCTAGTATTTGGCCCCCTCACTGTAACGGGGGGGATCTTGTTGCACTTCAAAAACAGAATTATTCTATTACTGAATAATACATTTTATGGTCCACCACTGGCACTACCTTTCCATGATGGTGAGAATATGCAAGGCAATAGGCTATGCTGATAGCAGCAAAGTTGCTGAAGGGTCTCATATGCCAGACAGCTTTGGATGAGGAACCAGATTCAATGTGCCAGACAAATATTGGGCAGCAGCAGTAATGTAGGGATGTCATAGCTAACACTTGTGAGCACTGTACAAAAAGAGGCACAGGTAAATCCCTTGTACATCTTTTACTATGAAAACCCTATGGTATATGTCAAGCTCACAACCCGTGGGCCAAATCTAGCCTGCCATGTCATTTTATGTGGGCATCCAGATAGATGCTGGACTACAGCTCCTCTATCCATCATCATTAGACATCATGACTTTCTTTCTTTTTTGTGTGTGTGTCAGGAGTGACTTGAGAAATTGCAAGTCACTTTTGGGTTGAGAGTATTGGCTGTCTGCAAGGATGTTGCCCAGGGGACGCCTGGATGTTTTGATGTTTTATCCTTGTGGGAGGCTTCTCTCATGTCCCCGCATGGGGAACTGGAGCTGACAGAGGGAGCTCATCCGCACTCTCCCTGGATTCGAACCTCCGACCTGTCGGTCTTCAGTTCTGCCATTACGCCACCCGGGGCTCCATGACTAGAGCTGATGGGAGTTGTGAAACAGGAACATCTGGAAGGCTGCAGTTTGTTCTGTTAGGGGTTTGAATTTAGATACAAGGCTTGAAGATATGATGTCTGGCTTTAAAATGTCATTTAACGTTTCCCAAACCTCTGAGTCACAAGTGCTGTTGAATTGCTATTCTCATCAGTCCACATGGCAGATATAATAATAAAAATGGTGGGAGTTGTCATTCAATAACATTTGGGGATCCAAATTGGTTAAAAACTAAACAGAACTGACTACTATATGAAAAATTATAGTTGGGCCCCTGTATCCACGGAACGACTGTCCATGGATTCAACAGCCCTTTGAAGACAACCATAAGACTAATGTAGCCCTTGATGAAATTGAGTTTGACGCCGCTATGGTGACACAATCTAAAATAAAGAAAGAGTGCCAGAAGATGACACTCAACAAGCTAACTGGGTAAAGCAGAGGATGCATACAGGTAGCATTGAGACTAGTGATGAAACTGACATGATTATGTACACAAAGTTGAATGAAACAGAAATGTCACTATCTCTTTTTGGGCCATTATTGTTTCATTTTATGATTACAGTAGAGTCTCGCTTATCCAAACTTCACTCATCCAATGTTCTGTATTATCCAACGCAGTCTGCCTCCCGCCTGGAATAATGGCCAGTTTGGGAGAAAGAAAGAACCATGGTCTGTTTTGGTGCTAAATTTGTAAATACAGTAATTACTACATAATGTTACCATGTATTGAACTGCTTTTTCTGTCGCTTTTCTGAAAAACATGTTTTGGTGCTTAATTTGTAAAATGATAACATAATATGACATTTAATAGGCTTTTCCCAAATCCCTCCTTATTATCCAACATTTTCACTTATCCAATGTTCTGCCGGCCCATTTATGTTGGATAAGTGAGACTCTACCATATTACTGAAAGTAATTTGGGGGTGGTTAAAAAATGATCCATACCGGGCGTCAAATAGATATGCCAATGAGTATACATTGTTAAATTCAAGCCAAAGAATATAGATCTGAGCCAAAACCAAAACAAAACAAAATCAAGTGGTTCGTTTATTTCTGATTTCCCTTATTTTAATGTGACAAGAGTTCAAGAGCTCATTCTTGTTGTGTGTGAATTTTTGAAATACAGGAATGGCTTTCTGTAGGTGAGCACTAGCTGTGGTATTCAAGAGCAGCATGGGTAACAGAGCATTGAGATGTCGAAGGCTTTCATGGCCAGAATCACTGGGCTGCTGTGAGCTTTTTGGGCTGTATGGCCATGTTCCAGTAGAATTCTTTATTGTATAGTCATGTTCTTCTGGAACATGGCCATACAGCCTGAAAAACCCACAACAACCCAGATAGTTGAGATGTCTCAAGACATAAAAGATCCCCAAAAATATAGCTTTTTATATGCTGTTCCTTTTCTCTTTAAAAACATTCCCTATCAAACATTGGCACATGTAAAAGCTGAGTCCTGTGAAAACAGAAACTTAAATATTGGGGGGGGGGAATGCAAGCAATACTCTGCCAACTCAGATCTTGCATAGCCTGGCACACTGGATATTTTAAAAAGATAAAAAAGCATATGCATTATGTGGAGTTTCTATTTCTGCACTATGCTGTGTTTATTTACTCCTGTTGTATGCCATTTTTGATATTATGATTTCATGCCAGCAAATATTTCTTTTGTTTTCCCTTCAACATGAATTCCAATTTCTTTTGTGCATTGTTATTTATTTGGAGGAGATGAATAGATTTGATGCACACTGAAGCAAGTGCAGAAACCGGCACTAAACGGTGAAAATCATAGCAGAGTTTGAAAAACATTGTGCTGATGGGAAGAAGTATTGTTTCCTGCATCCCTTGAATTTAGTGACGCTTGCTGGTGAAATCTAAGGACTGCCTCATATTTTGACTGCACAACTGAGCAGTTCTAACTTCCCTCATTCCACCATTATAATGTGAGAAAACTCTATAAGAAATAACTTCAAAAAAAATATGAGATAGGGGTTGATAGATTTCAAAGGAATTGTTGGGGACTATGTGGATCTGCACTTTGGAATTTTATTTTTAAAGGACAGCTATAGGTAACCTATTGTTTTGTTTCCATGTCAGGAGCGACTCGAGAAACAGCAAGTCGCTTCTGGCGTGAGAGAATTGGTAGTCTGCAAGAATGTTGCCCAGGGAACGGCTGGATGTCTTACCATCCTGTGGGAGGCTTCTCTCATGTCCCTGCATGAGAAGCTGGAGCTGACAGATGGGAGCTCGCCCCGCTCCCCGGATTCGAACCACTGACCTTTCGGTCAGCAGTCCAACTAGCACAAGGATTTAACCCATTTCACCACTGGGGGCTCCTATTGCTACTATTGGTAACCTAAAGCCACCCACCCAGGTTTTGTATTCATGAACTCTATATAACCCCTATTTTAGGCAACACACAGGGACTGTGAAAGTTGGAAATGTCTTGAAGGCACCTAAGTATCAAATATTGTCTTAAAAACTAAGGTGCCCCCTTTGCATTATACAACTATAACACTACTTTGTTCTTACTGGGTGCCTTAAAGTAATTTCTGATTTATGGCAATATTAAGATCTTAAGGTTTGTTCGGAGGAGGTTTGCCTTTGCCCTCTTCTGAGGCTGAGAGAATGTGACTTGCCAAAGATCAGCCAATAGGTTTCCATGGTTATAAGGTGATTCAAACCCTGGTCACCAGAATCATAGACAAACTACTATACTGCAGTGGCTCTCTATGCATAGCATGCACAAAATAAGGCGATTGAGACAATCTGGATGCCAATGCAGCATCCCACCAGTATCTTATCCTCTCCGGGGGGAAATAAGCTCTTAGTAAACATTTAAGCTGGGGACATCACCAGAAGATAGCTTGAGGATACTTCAGTTCTGACTTAAAGTAACTGAATTATTTGAATCAGGTTCCTTATACCAAGCTGTGACACAATGTCAGCTCATAGCTCTACCAATGCATTTCTAAGTTAGGATGCAGTGTGAAGTCTCCATGTCAGTATGGATCAAAACCTACAGATACTTTGCCATTTCTCCATGCCTTCCTGGTGACCATGATAAAAGGAATATATATACCAGTTGCGGCTGGTGACTCCAATGTCAGTGGCATGGTCAATTCGCTCCTAAATTAAGTTTAGACTTTAATGGAGTTATTCAAGGTGCCAAAACGTTTTCTGGAGGATTTATGTAGCACTCTGAACAGCTTTATTAATGTTTGGACTAAAATCCACCAACACATTGATAGTTACAAGCCTCAACTGGTATAAATATACATATAAAAATTTAATACCACATATGGGCAGTATTAAATCTGTATATGCATATTTATACCCTGGTGCTGCAGTGACCTAAACCGCTGAGCTGCTGAACTTGCTGACCGAAAGGTCGATGTTCGAATTCGGGGAGCAGGGTGAGCTCCCACTGTTAGACCTAGCTTCTGCCAACCTAGCAGTTTGAAAACAGGCAAATGTGAGTAAATCAATAGGTACCGCTTTGGCGGGAAAGAAACAGCACTCCATGCAGCCATGCTGGCCACATGACCTTGGAGGCATCTACGGACAACGCCGGCTCTGGCTTATAAATTGAGATGAACACCAACCACTCCCCAGAGTCAGACACGATTAGACTTAATGTCAAGGCCCGGGCAAACCTTTACCTTAACTATGGGCAACTATGCATGTATTACCAAACTGTAAGGAGAGGCAGGCAATAAATAATACCACCACCACCCAGAAAAAAATTGATAAAAAAAATTTCTGATTTATGGCAATATTAAGTAATTATGTCCCTATGCAGTTGGGCAGTGTATTGATAGAAAAATAAGCATTTGCTGCCCCCTAGAGTAGAACATGTGGTACTTGATAAGAGCTCTACAGATAATTTGGACTACTGAAAAGACAGATAAATGAGTCATAGAGCAAATCAAGCCTAAAAGCCAAGATTAAATTGAGACTGTTGTGTTTTGGCACATCTTGAGAAGAGATAACTTATTACAAGAGGCGATAATGCTTGGTAAAGTGGAGTTTAGCAGAAAAAGAGAAAGTGTAACAGGGGAGGGAGCTGATGCAATGATTTTCTAAGTACGAGCATAACAGCAAAATACTAGCAGACCGTAATCAGGACATTAGTAGGACAGTACATCCTAAAAAATGACTACATAGCACTAGTATGTGTTGTATTTACTGTAACCCATTTGTAGGTTCCTGAGCACTAGGATAAAAGTCATTTTGTGTCCTCACCATGATGAGGCAATCAGTTCATCCCTTCTCACCCCTTTTGTTGTTGTTGTTCATTTGTTCAGTCGCTTCCGACTCTTCGTGACCTCCTGGACCATGCCATGCCAGAGCTCCCTATCAGCTGTCACCTCCCCCAGCTCCTTCAGAGCCAAGCCAGTTACTTCAAGGATACTCTCCATCCATCTTGCCCTTGGTCGGCCCCTCTTCCTTTTTCCTTCCATTTCCCCCAGCATCATTGTCTTCTCTAAGCTTTCCTGTCTTCTCATGATGTGGCCAAAGTACTTCGTCTTTGCCTCTACTATCCTTCCCTCCAATGAGAAGTCAGGCTTTATTTCCTGAAGCATGGACTGGTTGGATCTTCTCGCGGTCCAAGGCACTCTCAGGACTTTCCTCCAGCACCACAGTTCAAAAGCATCTATCTTCCTTTGGTCAGCCTTCCTTATGGTCCAGCTCTCACATCCGTAGGTTACTACGGAGAATACCATTGCTTTGACTTTGCGGATCTTTGTTGCCAGTGTGATGTCTCTGCTCTTCACCATTTTATCAAGATTGGTCATTGCTCTCCTCCCAAGAAGTAAACAGTCTTCTGATTTCCTGGCTGCAGTCTGCCTCTGCAGTAATCTTTGCACCTAGAAATACAAAGTCTGTCACTGCTTCCACCTTTTCTGACTCTATTTGCGTTATCAATCAGTCTGGTTGCCTTAATCTTGGTTTTGTTTAATGTTTTACTGCAACCCAGCTTTTGCACTTTCTTCTTTCACCTTGATTAGAAGACTCCTAAGCTCCTCCTCACTTTCGGCCATCAAAGTGGTATCATCTGCATATCTAAGATTGTTAATGTTTCTTCCAGCAATTTTAACCCCGGCCTTGCATTCATCAAGCCCCGCACATTGCATTATATGTTCTGCATACAAGTTTAATAGGTTGGGTGAGAGAATACAACACTTCTGTATGCCTTTCCCAATCCTGAACCAGTCTGTTGTTCAATGGTCAGTTCTTACTGTTGCTACTTGGTCATTGTACAGATTCCTCAGAAGAGAGACAAAGTGATTTGGCCTATGCCCATAGTACCAAGACTGGCCACAATTTATTATGATCCACACAGTCAAAGGCTTTAGAATAGTCAGTAAAGCAGAAATAGATGTTTTTCTGAAACTCCCTGCCTTTCTCCATTATCCAGCAGATATTGGCAATTTGGTCTCTCGTTCCTCTGCCTTTTCTAAACCCAACTTGTCCATCTGGCAACTCTCTCTCCATGTGTTACTGGAGTCTTCCTTGCAGGATCTTGAGTATTACCTTGCTGGCATGAGAAATAAGAGCCACTGAACGAAAGTTTGAGCTTTCTTTAGCATTTCCATTTTTTGGTATGATATAAGCTGGTATAGGGATATAAGTCTCACCCCTTATATGGTTCTTATATTGGGAAAACAGAGGCATGAGGTACTTTGAGTAAAACTTTGGTTGGCAATGACTGATCCCTCAATTATTTCTGGGACCACGATTCCTGGTAACACAGCAACATTCTAGACACAATTGTGGAAGTTGAAGTCCAAGACCCCTGGAGGGCCGAACTTTGTCCATGCCTGTTCTAGACTCTGATTTGTTTTAGTGTTTAAACGGTGATGGAGTGCTGCAGGAAGTAGTTTTAGTATTATTTGGATTAATAGTTTTTTTAAAAAATAGATTTTATTGAGATTTCATATTAATAGTGATAACCAATCATTTCTCTATATTCCTGTATTCAGCATCCACAAATCCAACCATCCATACCTTGAAAATATTTTTTAAGCCAAAATTTGAACCATAGTTTTGCCATTTGATATAAGGGGCACCATTTTTCTATGCTATTGTATATAAAAGGACTTGAGCATCCACAGATTTTTAGTATCATTGGGGAGTCCTGGAACCAAGCTCCAGCGGGTACCAAGGGCTCACTGTATTGCTTCTAATAGGACTATGTAATACAATTTTTGTTCCTTTTGTTCCCAGGCATGTAGTCGGGGCTGGCTTATAAACTGTCATTATTTAAACTGTTATGTTTATTCAATTGGTTCATTATATCATTAATGGGGTTAAAACATAAAAAAGCTTATTAAACTGAAAACACTTTGTTTTTTTCATTTTTTGGAGGACTGAGTGTAGTACTTTGAACAGATTTGTTAATGCTTGAACAAACTTTGTTTTTGCAGTCTGCACAAATGGTTAAAATGGCACATTGAAAGGTTAAAAATGGCAGCCACAAAAACAAAGTTTCTGGAGTATAACAACTACTTTCAAAGTAAGTATAGCACAATTAAACAGGCAATAACACTTTCAAAGCATGAACAGATTTTTTTTCAAATGTTGTTACATAGAATAGATCAAGTGATATAGCTCATGAACATACACAGCATGAGTGTTACAACACAGAAAGGAAACTATCACTTTTCTAATTTTACTGGACTGCAACTTGTATAAACTTCCTTCTTAATCATGAAGGGTCAGAATGCTGGGAGTTGCTGTGCAATGCCTGAAGGGCCTCTCATACACTATATTTTGCCATGGAGAAAGCAACAGGGGAAGACAGGGGAAGGCGATGAAGAGTTGTTTTTCAGTCCAGTGACCGATTCCAAGGACACAGGAATTGTGTTTTATATAGACTAAACAGTCTGTTTTACATTTTTATGTTTTACAAATGGCGACTCAACTGCTTTTTTGGGGCTTTTAGCAATAGGTAGGCTAACAGAAGTCAGCAAGTAAAGCCTCAATAAGAAGAAAGTCAATGCATTGGATCACATAGTATCAGCTGCGCTTTCAATAAAAGGACCAGAGTAGCGTCTCTTCCTCTGTTTAAGTCCTGCCCCAACCCTATGTACACATAGAGTAGCTATGTGTCTTGCTTTGAAAAGGGCACTCCTCTGTTCAAAGGACTGGTCAATCCAGGGCTGGTCTAAAGATAAGCAAACATAAGAATGCCTTGATGTTCCTCCATATAAATAAAAATGTAATGTTTGTTTCTGGGATTAACATAACTCAAAAACCAATGAACGAATTGACACCAGATTCGGACACAATACACATATCAGGCCATTGAGTAACCATCATTCAAAAAACATTGAAAATCACAGTGGAATAGACTTAAAAAGCAAAAAAACCACATTACAATGTATGGGCAAAACCACATATATACACGTGCACACAAATATATATATACACACACATGTACACATATATACACACACAAAACACATATATACAGACTGGACCACAGCAATGCATAGCAGAGGACAGCTAGTCTATATTAATAAAAATATAATGTTCGTTTGTGGGATTAACATAACCCAAAACCCATTGGATAAATTGACAACAAATTTGGCCACAAGACACTTCTCAGACCAACGAGTGACTATCATTCATAAAAACAAACACAAAATACAAAAAAACGCACAATACAAAGAACTTAAAAAAAATATTACGGCGCATATGCGAAAACGACTCCCTGCCCCCTCCATTTCTACTTGAGCCAAGTGTGAATGTTACAGTTGCCCACCTGGATTACCTTTGAAGCCTGGCTTCTACGAGCCAGCAGGAAACCTTTGGTGGGTGGAGTTCCCTAGCCCAGATTATTTCATGTCTGAAATCTTCTGTTTTCTGAGGCCCACAGCAATGCGTGGCCAGGCACAGCTAGTCAGTACCAGGTTATAGCAAACTGAGCTGGTAGGTACTCAGTTCAGTCTCCTTACTGGTGTGAGCTGTGTTGTGTTATCATGAATAGGAAATACCTTCGAAGCTCTTCTTCTTGGCTTTTTTCACGAACGAAGATTCAGGAAGGACTCACCCCACGCTTTCTATTCGGAAGTTGGATGTGTCCTTCAAGCTGGTGCAATGGATTTTTCTGGTGGAGCGCAGCGTGCACAGAACTGGCCTCACCCTTTAAACCAAAGGTCCATCTGCCAGGGCCTAGCAAGCTTGGACGGTGGCAGCGAGATCCTCAGGTCGTAGGTTTGGTTCGAGTTTCCTTCTCTAGATGGTTGACCTTACAGGGTTAAACGAGCACCATCTGCCCGGGTTTGAATTTAGAGTTTTTCTTCTCCTAGGATGGTTGCCAAAAGGCTAGAGAGCCCATCCTGCCCGTTGACGCTCATTGTCAGACCCTTCGGCTGTGTCCTGTCTGGCATGGAAGGCCCTACCAGTGACTATTATGCCACCACCAGAATAGTTCACAACTTCATTAGGGTACGCAAGCCTCTCCCCCACGACAAGGGGGCGCCAATGGAAACGCCAACCTTCGAATATGCATCTTGAATAGACATTGGCAAATGCATTTTTGAGCAGTGTATCTCCTCTTTGATCTGTAGCAACATCTAAATGGCCATCCTATCACTGAGACCCTATTTGGGCTTGGTTCCTGACAGCAGCCAGTTAGCCTCTAAGCTGGGGCTAATCTTGGATCCAGACAGTGGCCAGAAGTAGAAGGCTGAGGTTTCTTTGGGAAGTTAAAATGATCTAATGTCAATCCCACAAACGAAGTGCGTGTGTTAGGTCACTGTTCAGCAACTGGAAGGAATTTCTGCCCAGGGCTGGCAAGCTTAGGCAGGGGACTTGGGGAGAGGACCAGCTGGCCATCAGCCATCACCAAATGCCCTCAGAATGGAATATGTGAATCTTGTCAGGGTGGAAACGAGGCCAGGATTGAGGGATACTGATGATGAATGCTGCTGAGATTGGAATTTCCTTCTTGTGAAAGCTACAAGGCTTGTTCCAGATAAACTGAAGATCATAGAGAGGAAAAGTTATAGATTGTGTAGTGAATAGGCTACTTTGATAGTCATTGTGATTTCATTGGAAATGAAAAGAAGCTCAGAAGCAGCTTTTGAAAGCATTGCGATAAGCAAGGTAGAAATAATCCACATATATGGTGCACCTGCACTGTAGAATTAATGCAGTTTGACACCAAGGGTCTTTGGCCTTCTCTGCCAAAGAGCATTAGTGCCTCACAAAACTCCCAGGAATTCCCTGGCACAGCCATGACAGTTAAAGTGATGCTAAACTGCATTAATTCTACAGTGTAAATGAACCCATTGAAAAAGACCACAGCTTAAAGATGGAGCAAATGCATTCTGCTCAATTTTATAAACTGCCCAACATTTCATGAAATTATTGGAAGAATAATTTCTAAATTGTATTTTGGATGATCAGACATGATGACTCGTGAGTTCCGTGTTCGCAAGGTAGTGCAAGTTAATACCACATCTAGATCGAAATTTTCAAGCCAGAATCCAAGGTGCTGAACACAAGCTTACAAAAAGGTTTAGTTGCATGTGGACAGCTCCCATGAAGTTCAGATTAAGACCAAAAAGTGAATGCACTTGTGCAGAAACATAGGAGCCACAGACTGCTATTATTATAATTTCCAAACACTGGTACAAACTGTACTCTCATGTCTCTCTCTCTCTTTTTTTTCATTTCAGGAGTGACTTGAGAAACTGCACGTGGCTTCTGGTGTGCGAGAATTGGCCGTCTGCAAGGACGTTGTCCAGGGGATGCCCAGATGTTTTACCATCCTGTGGGAGGCATCTCGCATGTCCCCGCATGAGAAGCTGGAGCTGACAGATGGGAGCTCACCTCACTTCCCAAATTCAAACTGCTGAATTGGGAAAGCTGGGTGAGCTCCCATCTGTCAGCTCCAGCTTCTCATGAGGGACATGATGATGATGACTGAAGGAGGAGGGCACCTGCCTGGCTGAGGCATTTTTAACCCCTACTGAAGGCAGCCCTCACCCTCCCGACCCTGTCCCCTCCACCTTCAGCGAAGCAGCAAGGCCCGACTCTTCTCCACCTCCAGCTCTGCCGAGATCCTCCCTTCCCTTCCTGGGGCAGAACTCCATCCCACTCGCCCCAGATCCGGGCCTCTCCTTCTCCTTCCCTGCCTCCTTCTCTGCTTCCCTCAGTCGTTCACCAAGAGGCACTGCACCACCTAGTACCATAGCCAGGATTTCAATTCGGGGGGGGGGGGTGAGTCTGAGTGAGAGAGGATCTACCCTAGCAAACCTTTTGTATCATTATCCCAATACCCCCATGCATATGGGATATATTGAGCATGGTGATCAGATCATGTGTAAACGTAACAGTTTAAATTATGTACCAGTAAGGCCTCCTCGCAAACCACCCTGAGAATTTTTTGGGGTGAAGAGGGCTGAAGCTCCTCAAGCCCCCCCCCCCCCTTGGCTACAGTATTTACTTAATTTTTATCCCACTTTTCTATAGGGACTCCAGGCAGCTAGTGTTAATATGCTTGATAGATGTTCTCATCCAATCATATACATCAAGGTTTGCCTAATTTTCCCAAAACCTTTTAGATATTTCTTAGGTGTAAGACAGTGGTTCTCCACCAGTGTGTCCCCAAATGATTTGGCCTTCCAGAAAGCCTAACAGCTGGTAAACTGGCTGGGATTTCTGGGAGTAGTAGGCCAAAACACCTGGGTACCCACAGGTTGAGAACCACTGGTATAAGACACCTGATAAAGATACCCTAATAAGGCCTCCCTACACACTCCCAGCCAAGATCGGTGATATCTAATCATGTTTCTTAGGTACTGGAGACAGAAAACCCCACGAGTACCACTCCCATTCCCTGGCAGTTAAAATACTAAAATAAAAAAAGCAATAAACAGCCAGTGACTGCTCTTTCGTGACATTTAAAACCAGCTGCCAAAACAGACTGCTTCATTCTGTGTAATGCCACGGCTGCCTCTAATGTAATATAGCAATCAATCCAATAGTAGCTTTCCTTACTATTAGTCAATATTAATTGATTTACCCAAAGAAGGGCATTTTTCCAGACATCGCTGAAAACTGACTGCTTGATATCACCCACCCACAATCCACTACCTCCATTCCTGTGCATACGTGCATGTGGTCACAACAGTGTTTTTCTGTCTTCTCTCTATTTTGCTCTCTTTTAATCTCTCTCTCTCACACACACACACACACAACAGCTCACATGACCTTTGTTGGATTTACTTTTGTTTTTGTATTTGTCTTTTCCAATTTAGAGCAACCTGAAGGCAACCCCTCAGGGGGGGGGGGGAGGTATAAATAAAGTTTATTATTATTAGCCCTATCACAGGATTTTCTTTGCAAGACTGGTTCAGAGGAAGCTGCGGTTGCCTTCCTCTGAGGCTGAGAGAGTGTGATGTGCCTAAAGTGTCATCCAGTGTCATCCATAGCCAAGCAGAGAGTTGAATCCTGGTACAACACACAGACTATTACAGAATCCTGGCTCCATGCCGGATTCATTCATGAGCTAAATTAGCTACAGACAGCTTAGGACCTCAGTTTATGATGGGGACTATAGAAATGCTCATTTGGTGGCAATAGGGGTATTAGCAGGAACAACACTTGGAATAATCTTCCTCCCAATAATAATAATAATTTCCCAGATAATTTAATTATATCCGGGGGGGGGGGGGGTTCAAAAGAATTGACCCAATTTCAAAGCAGTATATTTTACAATGGCAAGATGTTATTACACAAATTGCAAAGGCTTTTGGAGCCTATGACAGGCCAACAGGGAAGCCTTGCTGGGTAACTTTCCAGGAGGGGAATGCTGCTCTGCACATGTTTGGGAGAACTGTAATGTAATATATTATTCCAGATGTGTTCCTTAAATATTTAGAGTTTTGTTGTTGGATTAGGGCATGAGAGAGCTTACTTCTAGTTGCCACTTAGTAAAAAAAATGTTTCTAGTTGACTTGAACCAGTTACTGTTAAGATACCCTATCTTGTAAGCTTGTTGTGATGCTACTGTAAAGTGGGGTGGAGGACAGCCAGCTCTGCTGCCTTCAGTCCCTTGGGAAAGGGTGGGATATGAATTTAACTAGGGCCCTTCCACACAGCCAGAAAACACAGAATATCAAGGCAGAAAATCCCACAATATCTGCTTTGAGCTGGGTTATCTGAGTCCACACTGCCATATATCCCAGTTCAAAGCAGAAAATGTGGGATTTTATTCAGCTGTGTGGAAGGTGCCTAATATATGGACTGAAAGTATGAGTAATTGAAATCGTTGCAGCTTCAAATGAAAGCATAGTGATAAACCGGGACACACCTCACAACATTTCACAGCTGAGAACCAAGATAAGTTTGGCCAAGCAACATCAGGGTGCAGTTACGATGGCAAAAGTTATTAATGAGGATGGATGCACAAAACTGATTATCAAATCAGGATCTGGAACATTTTCAAAACAGTTTTGAGACTGCAAAGACAAAGAATTAATCAGGGCTTTCCCTGCCAAATTGGGACAGTTTAAGGGTGTATGTGTGTGGATTAAGTTAAAGGCGCAGGCCTACAAAAACAAGTGTTTTGCTCATTACAATGCTTATAGTCTATGTACAGTTAGCACTCCACATCCAGAGTTTTTGAATTACACCTTGAAAATATTTTTGAACCACTTCCAAAAAGCCAATTTTGATTTTTTTTGTTTTGCTATTTTGTATTAGGAACACCTATTTTACTACAACATTATACATAACGGGATGTGAGCATCCCAGGATTTTTGTTTCAACGGGAGGTCCTGCAACCAAATCACACCAGTGACCCACTGTATACTAGTTCAACTATCTCTAACTGCAGCGTTCTACATGGTATGTTTGTGTCACTCCATACATGTATCAGTATGGCCACTTCTGCTAGCCAAGGCTAATGCATGACTGATTCTTTTTCCATGCATGTCAAACCAGACATCTGCCTTTCATATATATATATATATATATATATATATATATATATATATATATGCCTGTATAAATATCCACAAATATAGACATGCATGCACACCCTCTGTGTGTGCGTGTGTGTGTGTGTCGCAGGAGCGCACTGTCGTCTCCATGCCTAGGCTCCCATCTGGCTTTGATCACTCTCCCCTCCCCATGGCTGGCGACGGGGGCTCTCTCCTGTGGTTTCGGATGTAGAAAATGTTCCAGGAAGTGGCTTCTCTCTTTGGATTTATTCAGGCAGCCCAATCGGAAATTGTTACAAAGGCAAAGGGGTGCCGACAAGAGCGTGGCCCGCTTGGCGGCCCTCCTCTTCTGCTGCTGTGCTCCTCCTGAGTCAACTTGCGGCCTGGGCAAGTCTTCCCCACTTGCCCAGGGATTGTAGTTCTGGAAAAAAATAAGAATTTTGCACTGTTCCCCTGGCGTCGGTCTATAGAGTATGAAGGGAGAGAGAAACAGAGGAGAGGGTGGGAGGCAAAGCATGGTTATAGGAGCCAGACCAAGCATGGCGGTGGGCAGGACTCAGGGAGCCACAGTCCCTCCAAATCTACCTCTTTGGGTGGTAAAGTAACACTGTATGGCCGGTCTGTTTCCTAACTGTTTTTGGATCTTATCTGCCACCCGGAAGGTCTTTGGTTAGCAATTAATTTTGCTGGCTGCAGCACTCTGTATATGCATTGAAGGGAGAGCATGGCTTGAAAATTGCAGTCACTGATCCTAATGCCTGTGTCTCTACTTCTTTGCAGAAGTTAAGGAGAGGAATGTTTTGATGTATAGCTCCTCAAATCCACCAGGAAATGGAGGCAGTTTTTGAGGAGACAAAGAAGTTGGAATGTTATTTTTAAAAGGCAAATAAATAGAATGATCAAGAAGCTTGTAATGCTGATCCAAATCCAATTCCTCCATGAGTGCATCTCAGATGTCGAATTAACTCAGTTTGACATTATTTGAATTGCTATGGCTTTTGGGGGAGACGGGGATGGACGGGACCAGCACTCTTTGATAGAGTAAGCTAAAGACCTTGCAAAACTACAACTCCAGTGATTCCACAGCATTGCACTATGGCAGTTAAAGTGTCAAACTATGTTAGTTCTACAACGTAGATCAGTGGTTCCCAAACTTTTTTGGCCTACCGCCCCCTTTTCAGAAAATACTCAGCACCCCCCCCCTAGAAATTATTTTTTAAAATTTTAATAGCAATTAAACAGAAAGATATATGTATTAATGTTTTTACCTTTTTCATAAAATATAGTAAAGAAAGGTGTAAATTACAAACATTAAATTCCAGAAATAATCACAAAAACAATATGTTTGGGGGAGTATGAGCAACAGATGATGGGATTTGCAGTACCTTCAGCCAATTCAGCTCTGACTTCCACAGACCACTAAGATCCCCATGAATGACAGATCTGGATCAAATGGCAACGCCTGCCTGGGGATCGCGCCCTTGCGACTGCATCCCTGCGAGTAGGAATCCCCTGGCGGGCATTACCATGGAAACCGCAGCGTGCACCTCCTTCCTCTCGTCAACCCCGCCCATGGCGCAGTCCTGTGTATTGCCTCTTTCTTCCAGCAGGGACGTCCTCAAAGTGCGCGACCCTGCAAGTGGCAAGCCTGGTTCATGCCACCGCCCCCTTACAGGGGTTCAGCGCCCTCCAAATTCTCCTGAGCCTCCCGGTGCCCCCTTGGATCACCCCTCCACCCACCAGGGGGCAGTACCGCCCACTTTGGGAACCACTGATGTAGATGCACCTCATGAGAAATTAATTCTTTGCTTGTCGTAAGAGCTGAAAAATTATGACAATGGGTAAAGGAATATATCAACAGCAATGATTGCTTTGTTTTTAAAAGTATGGCGTCAGTCCCAGGATAATGCTATATGTGTCAGGCTATGCATAACAGGCGACTCTGTAGCTGCATCTAGAAATATTATGATGCGTCTATGCAAATGTTTGAATCATCTGTCCTAAAAAGCTCCATCAGTTCAGCACATATGATGAGCTGTGTATTTGTACTGATTGATTAAATTGACTGATTCTTTATTTGCTCTCTAAAGTCTAAACTGTTAGTGTCCTGTCAACAAATACATTAAGATAGTTAGCTAATCTGATCACAAAGTTGAAGATTTATCATTGCTATAGTGAAAACTGCAATTTTTCTGTGACTTTGCAAACCTGTGAAAACTGCATGCATTAAAATGAAATTTCAGTATGCTCGATATTCTGAGCTAGGTGCGTCATTGGACTGGTTTGCTTTGTAAAATTGCTTCCAACATTTCCCCCTTTCGTGCAACTTTTTCCTCTGCAGGGAACTCTTAGCTTTGTTGATATAAGCCAACATGGGCAACTCAAGAGGACCGGTGGAAAAAAGACATCTTTTTGTTTCCGAACACCCTCTGGGAGACATTTTTTTAAGCCACCCTGGCTCATATTAGACATTTCAGAGGCTTTTTCCTCACTCTAGTATGTAAACAAGCAGAAGTCACTACCTGTTTCAAACGAAAGCATCTCCTGGGATTAAACTGATGGGGGCGGCAGAGCAAAATAGTCTCCAATAGTCTCTATGTGGTCAAAATTGTTGGTGTAATGGAAACATAGCAAAATCTTTCTTACTAATTTATTAATGTCTGTTGTATTTTGTGAGGGCTCAAATTACTAGTAGGTTTTGCCTGCTCCAGATGCCAAAATAATCTGGCCCTGTGCACTTTGATTGCGGACAGGGACAACAGTTGCTCCTGTGTCTCAACCCTACTACTACTTCTTAGAGCTTACAACCATAGAGTTGAAAGAAACTCTAAAGGTCATCCAGTCCAACCTCCTTCTGCCATGCAGGAACACACAATTAAAGCGCTCTTGACAAATGTCCATCCAGCCTCTGCTTTAAAAACTCCAGAAAAGGAGACTCCACCACTCTCCAAGGAGGCAGCATATTCCACTGTCGAACTTCTCCATGGTTTTATAAAAGTGCAAACCAGACCTTCATATATAGACAAGGGGAATGCATTCCCCATTTCGAGATAGCAATGAACGGGTCATTTCCATTGCTTAAAAAGGAACATGGGGTGTCAGGAAAAGGAAGAAAGACAAATGCCTGATCCTGTAACCACTGAAGATTGGGCCGCGGGCAAGGCAGCGCCATTGGGCTCCACCACTTGGTTCCAGCAATTTTGGTTGGAGCCACAAAAATGCAGTTCCTGGTTATATCAGAGAGTCATTCATAACCCCTTCTTGTATGTGTTTTGCGGGCGGGGATAACACTGAGCACAATCTCTCTAACTTGCTGCCTCTCTCACAAAAAGATACTGAGGGGAGGGAGAGGGGCATATCTACAAAAACCATCAACATCAACATTCAGAGAAAAATTGAAGAGAAATTATTGGGAAGGGTTTTGCCTCAGTTTTAGTTTCTCCAGACTTTTTTTTTGTTCTTCTTTTCTATCCCACAAAGAGGGATAGATAGTGGATACTAACAGTTTGAAACACAGCAAGAGAGTAACAGAAAAGTATAAATAAAAACTAACAAGAAATTAATAGAGCTCCAGCAGTAAAGAACCCAAAAACACAGAAACAGGGATTAGTAGACAAGATACAGCATAGCAGGACATTGGTATCTTTTGGGGTTTGGCTCCAGCACTATCCATGGAGCAAAATCCATGGATGCTCAAGTCCCATTATATACAACATTGTAGTAAAATTGCATCCCTTATATAAAATGGTATAATCAAGGTTTACTTTAGGGGATTTCTTTTCGAATATTTTCAAGCTGTAGATGGCTGAAGCCATGGATGCAGAAGCCCTGGATAAAGAGGGCCGACTGTA
The DNA here is from genome assembly GCA_030556195.1 of Anolis apletophallus. Classification (NCBI taxonomy): domain Eukaryota; kingdom Metazoa; phylum Chordata; class Lepidosauria; order Squamata; family Anolidae; genus Anolis; species Anolis apletophallus. The sequence goes on along the minus strand of JARBWK010000001.1, from coordinate 151,855,656 downwards.
CAAGTAGTTAGTATGCACATTCAAGCATGCTGGTCCTAACAAGACATTAATCCCTCTAGACCAGTGGTTCTCAACCTGTGATCTGTGGACCACCAGTGGTCCACAAGAACTAAAATATGGTCAGTGGCCTCACTGTTACTACATCGTTGCTGTGATGCCCCCATGGGGCTGATATTATGCTTGCACTTTGTATTTTGGTGTCCTTACCTGCAAAGTCTTTGTTCTATGGCCCCTTTGTTCTGCCATGCGGTCACTCAGGGGCGGAGTTGTGTCTTGGTGTCTCCGCCCTCAACTCCACCCTTTTCCGGAGTTTATTTCAGGGGCTGGACGTCCCCTCCGCCTCCATTCTAGAGATTCCATGGGCATAGCAAGGCTGGGATTTATTGCCTGCTGTGAAAAAGCAACTAAGTTCACCTACTAGGCCTACCTTCGCTTCCAACCAGATCTGCAGTACAGAGGAGAATCCGTTCTCAATATAGGCTGTGGATTTGGTGGCTTACACAGAACTTTGTGAGTCTACAAAGCCTGGGAGCAACAGGACACCTGGAACCTTCACTTTGCACAGGCAAGTGGATGAAACCCTTTGTTTAAGGACTTTTCTTGCAACCTACTTCAAGCTTTTGGACCGTCAGTTTTTACTGATTGTAAGCCAATAAACCATTGTTTGAGTTCACCCTCTTCTGAGTCCTGAACTCATTGCCTAAAGCTATTTCCAGGTCCCCTGCACGTGGGAAGGCCTTATTCTCTGTCTCCAGGGCCCGAGCTTGCATGTCCATCCCTTTTAAAGCCCTTTTTTGGCCTGGAAGACAGAAGAGTTGCAATGAGAGCAACTAGTCTCTTATAGTGCTGAAGGTTATTAAATAGGATTTTCTGTGGGTGAGAAGATGGCGACTCCTGGATGGCATATGTTCTGTATCAGAAACTAGAGCGGATATGGTCTATCCAATGCAATTTTCTGAATCAGCACCCCAAATAACCAAACTGAATCTAAAGTTGACCAAAAACTGATTCGTAACCCAAATGTTGGAGAGTGATACCTGTTCAAGTGGTCCTTGGTCAAAAAAAGGTTGGGAACTACTGCTCTAGACCAGAGCTTCTCAAACCATGCTCCTCCAGATGTTTCGGACTTCAGCTCTCACTATTCCAGACAGCTGGTAAACTGGTTGGGATTTCTGGGAGCTGAAGTCCAAAACACCTGGAGGAGCAGAGTTTGAGAAATACTGGATTCGAATAGAACTGGCCTGGGTTTTACTTCTTGCTCAGCCATTCACATTAAGATCATTGAGATTGTAACTTCTTCATGGGATTATTGGATGGATAGAAAGGGAGAGTGGGTGCAAAGGAGAAAGCCATCTCCACTGTTTGAGATCCAAAGAGGAAAGATAGGAAACAGTTTGTTTTTTTAAATGGAGCTACTTGCTCTGAAAAACAAACCCCTAATAGATTTCCTTGTGTGAACTTCATACAAGTTAATTTCAGCAAGCATTTATGTAGCATGCTGTCCCAGCAGATGAAACATATTGCGTACATTTTGCACATGCTCATAACTTTTAGAAATAATTTACATGCAATGCTACATACTCTTCAGATGTCCTAAATTGGTGAGAACAAACCCAATTAATCCTCTGTCATCACATTTTTTCAGCTGCTTTTAAAATATTCCATTTTCTTTCTCCTGTCCCACATTCCCTTTTTCAAATTACCTCCATTGCTGCAAACTGAAAATTTACACTTAATTAACTCCGAGGGAGAAGGGAAAACCTTACACTTCCTAGCAGGCACAGGCAAAAGCAAACTATTTCAAAACACTCCTGGGATCTGTGTTCTCTCTCATGAGTAACTTTATGCAGCATGATCATACTCCTATGTTGCTTTCCAGACATGTAAAATCTGTAAAATGTTGACAAATATATCTAAACCTCCCCAGCAAAATGAGGCCAGCTCCCTCCCTCCTGACCTTCTTGACCTTCAGAAAGCTAGTAAAAACATAGTTCTGCAAACAAGCCTTTGGCCAATAGTGCAGTGCAATAGTGATGATGGAAAATGTGAAATTACAATTGGAACAGCTTTTTGACTATGATCTTGGATCATGAGGTTTTAACAATGTGTTTTAATCCCCATATGGTTTTTAATCTATATGTTTATTTCATATTGGATGTTGATATGACATCAAATTGTTGCCTTTTGTAAGGCCGCTCCGAGTCCCCTTCGGGGTGAAAAGGGTGGGGTATAAATATTGTAAATAAATAAGTAAGTAACCAGGACTGTCCCCCTCATTTGGAGAGAAAAGTTAATTATTTTTCTTCTGCAGGTTCGGTTGTTTATACCAGTGTTTCCCAACCAGTGTGCCATGAGCGATCATCAGGTGTGCCCTGGGAAATTGGCACTCTCCCCCCTCCTAGCAGCCACCTCACAGGTTTCCAAGAAACAAATTGAGCTTCTCCGCTTGGAAATGTTTTTTTTTTTTAGTATTTTACTGGATTTTTCGAGAGTTGCCTCCCCCCACCCCAAAGGAACTGTTTATAACAGCTTCATGACATCCATAGTTAACTGGAAGCAAGTTTCACTCAGGTGAAATTTCACAAAGGTCTGGAGAACAAGATCTATGAGGAGCGGCTTGAAGAGCTGGGCATGTTTAGCCTGAAGAAGAGAAGGCTGAGAGAAGACATGATAGCCATGTATAAATATGGGAGAGGAAGTCATATATATGTTGTGTTCATTGAAACAGGCCCAGGTTTCACACTGAGTGTATATATACATTTAAAAACATATTAACTATACGTATTACTGTGTTAGAGTGTCATTTTGTGTCATTTTGGTTGGTAGTGTGCCCCAGGATTTTGTAAATGTAAAAAATGTGCTGCAGCTCAAAAAAGGTTGAAAAACACTGGTTTATACAACAGATTCACCTTTATGGGCTACATCTACACTGTAGAATTAATGCAGTTTGACACTCTTTAACTTCTGTGGCTCAATTCAATAGAATCAGCTGTAGTTTTACAAGATCTTTAGCTTTTTCTGTCAAATAGTGCTAGTGCCCTACCAAACTATAAGTCCCACGATCCCATAGTATTGATCCATGGCAGTTAAACTGCTTTCAAACTTCATTAGTTCTACAGTGTAAAAATGCACCCATGGAAAGGGATAACGAAGCTCTCCGCTAGCTGCAAAGGGAGCCAAGCTCTTCACGTCTTCTATGATCCGACCACCCCTCCTCAGACACATGCTTTCCATCTCATCTTTGCAACCAGCAAAGCTAGACATTTGGTGAAAGCAGAGCATTTCTCAGGAAGGCGGCTTTTGCGCACACCCCAAATCCTAATTCCTGCAATGAGCCCTTCCCTTGGGGAAAAGACTTGGCTGTCAAGGACAAGGCTTTGCAGAATCAGTCCATTGTCAGAAGCTGTGGATCACGGCCAAGGAAATGATATCTGCAAAGGAACGTGGCTAACTCTCGGATTAACACACTGGAATGGGGCACGCGCTGGAGTCTCTGCCTGTCAGCATGCGGCTTTTAATTGCAGGCTTCGCTCTCCCTCTGACATCAGCTCTCCTGTTAGATGAACCCTTCAGACGCATTTGCTGTCCTGATGTGTACAGTAGAAGCATGCCCCGGCTGATGGAGCATGAGGAAGGCAGCTCTTGCTACAAAGGGTGTCAAATGTTTGATTGCATGCATGACAGCCATAAATAAATGCAGGAGTACAAAGGAATGGGGGGGGGGGGGTCGGCCTAGCATCTATATAGACTCTTTGTGTAAGAGATGATGTCTATGGAATCAATTGAGTCAGACACCAGGCTGCCCATCTTTTCCAGAACTGCAAATGTTGAGTAGCAGGAATTACTCTGGCCCATCTACAATGGACATTTAATGCAGTTCAGAGATATCTTTAAACTGCAGTCACCAGACAACAATGGGCTTGGCTGACTTACCGGCCGGGCTGGTTGTGGGGCAGCGTGCCCTCGTGCCATCTTGTCCTTGTTAGGGGGGGGTACTTCTCCCCAACAGCCCCAGGGGGTGGCGGGAGAGCTTCCCGACACCAACGCCAGCCGGCCAATGAGGGGGCTGGCCCCGCCCTGCCCTCTCCTTGCTTCCGGCCGGCATTTACTTCCGCCCGGGCAGCTTACTTATGTCTGCCCGGGGAATCTAGCCACATGTGCAGCCAGTCCTTTTTCCTCCCACCCTCCCTACTGTTAGCATTGTGTGTTGGTGTCTTTTGTTTAACAGCACCGCATTGTTGCTCTGTTTTGGTTATGAGTTTTTCATGTTCTTTGTCGCAACTCCGTGTTTGGCGTGTGGCATGGCCTCTGGATCAGGCTGGCTTATCGTCCTCCTTGGTTGTTAGGGGGATAACAGACCCCCCTGGGGTGCTGAGTTTCCGTGGACAGGGGCATTGGGCCGCTCACACCCCAGGCTTGCAAACGCCTTTGGACATTCGTGGGGGCTGTTCGACCCTGATCCAGGACCCATGCGGGGCCGCCAACCCTTTATGTTCCTGCTGTCAATAAATGAGTTGTGGCCATTTTTATCCATCCACTTGTGTATTGTTATTGGTGCAAGGTGTGTCACCCTTGCACACGCAAATACCCACACACGCACGTGAAAGAAAGCCCATTTAGGCTTTGTGGTTTATGTAATCACCGTCAGGACCTCAAACTAGTTCCAGAATTTTCTATTTAATCTTCTCAACACAGTGAAACCACTTTCTTCAATACCAGTTTGAAACTGCATTAAACTGCCAGTGTAGATGTGCCCTGGGAGTGTTTCCCAAGCCTTCCCGGAAATACCAAGTATTAAACCTGAGAGTTGCTGCATGCTACAAGCATGCGTGCTGGCCCTGAGTTACGGCCTCTTCAAACCAAAACTACGCAAAGTGTGCCTTTGCATTTAATGGCCATTCTACCCCATCCCGCCAATGATGTTTCTAATGAAAATTGCTCCTCTGAGGCTATTTGGCAATAACGGAGGATTTCCTCCCAATTGAAATAGCTTCAGGGGAGCAATTTTCAACAACAGGGGAGGATAAGGTTAAATATACTGCCCTTGCTTACGTTGTTATTATATGCTTTCAAGTCAATTCTGATTCATGGATTCATAAGGTTTTCTTGGCAACTCTATTTCAGGGGGTTTGCCATTGTCTTTTTCTGAGGTTGAGAGGGGGTGACTTTCCTGAGGTTACCCAGTGAGCCCCATGATGGAACTGGGATTCAAACCCAATCTCCTGGAGTCTTAGGGTGCTTTTCTACACTGTAGAATTAATGCACTTTGGCACCAGTGGAACTCTCTGCCTTGGAGTGTGGTGGATACTCCTTCTTTGGAGGCTTTTTAACAGAGGCTGAATGGCTAACTGTCGGGGGTGCTTTGAATGTGATTTTCCTGCTTCTTGTCAGTGGGTTGGATTGGATGGCCCATGAGGTGTCTTCCAACTTCTATGATTCCATGACCACTGTAACTGCCATGGCTCCACACTATGGGATCCTGGGAGCTGTAGTTTGTGGAGGCACCAACACTCTTTGGCAAAAAAAACCCCACAAGACCTTGTAAAACTACAACTCTTGTATTTCCATAGCATCGAGCCTTGGCAGTAAAAGTAGTGTTTTCAATCATGTTTTCAAAACAGTATTATCATTTAATCTTCTTCTTTTTTACTTTTGTAAATCAATGTTTTAGCTAGATTTTCTGTTTGTATTTAATGCCTTCAATCCAGTTCAGCCCTAAATCGAGTGGAGGAGTGACCATTGAGGTGTATTGGTTAATTCCAATTAATTGATAACAATAATCCAGTCGTATTGTTTCCATATTTATGTGTTTCTATATTTAATTGTATGTTTCCTTTTAAGCATATTTCAGCCTGGATTATCTGGCAGTGTTGACTCATATAATCCAGCTCAAAGCAGACAATATGGATTATTTGCTTTGATAATCTGGATTATATGGTTGTGTAGAAGGGGCCTAAATCTACACTACCATATAATCCAGTTCAAATCAGATAATCTGGATTTTATTTGGCAGTGTAGAAGCGGCTTAAGTCCGGTGTATTAACAAATAAAGCGAAAATGAACTGATGTTTAAAATGGCTTACAATGTGCACGAGTGACCTCTAGAGGATGTTACTACAAGAACACCTCATCTGTGTGGATGAGCTGCAGATGTGTGTGAATATGTAATAATCCTTTCTTCTTTATCGAAAAATGTATTTCAGTAAAGTACTGTATGTGCATATTTGGGACATCTTCATGAAGATGCAGCAGGCCTTTATTGTGGTAATGGGTTTCCATGAAAATAATGCTTGCAGAATGAACTAGGTTTGCAAACAGAAGGCTGAGGAGAGAGGCAAGGCTGCTTGCTTGAAATATATAGAGACACAGAATTGGGTTGCTGTGAGTTTTCCAGGCTGTATGGCCATGTTCCAGAAGCATTCTCTCCTGACGTTTCACCCACATCTATGGCAGGCATCCTCAAAGGTGGTGGTTTTGTACAGCATGGAAAACTCACAGCAACATAGTTATTCTGGCCATGAAAATCTTTGACAGCATACAACACACAGAATTTATCCAGAGTATTTATAAGTTATGGTTTTTGCTTCTGCGACAAGCTATCCAGAACATGAAACAAGAGAGATCTGGCCCAAAAGACAGATTCAAGACAAGGAACCAGAAATAACTTTAATCAGAGCTTCAAAAAGTAGTATTTCCAATCTCTCCTTTAAATGTAACCCAACAATGACAAGTTTAAAAAAACCCAGCATATTGCAAATTAACATAGTCACTCCTTCAAATATCTGTCCAAAATTGTGCATTTCCCTGCCTCCCACATGCATGGAAAACTGGTCCCGAAAAGTAGCCCAAAGTTTTGTTAAAATTGTTCTTCATTTTAATTATTGTATTGTTTTTAAGTGGGTTTTTTGCACTACAAATAAGATATGTGCAGTGTGAATAGGAATTCATTCATGTTTTCCCCCCCAAATTATAATTTGGCCCTCCAACAGTTTGAGGGATTGTGATCTGGCCCTCTGTTTAAGAAGTTTAAAAATGGTTGAACCCATTGCGCCACTGGAGGCACAACCATTACAGGTAGTGGAATCCCCTCCGGTTTTCACTCAGACAACCCTATTTCTAGCCCTGTGCTTTCCATTTTAGTGCCTTTAAATTAATTCCAGTTCACAACATTAGGAGCAGATTATGATCATAGAGGAACCCCTGGTGGTGCAGTGGGTTAAACCGCTGAGCTGTTGAACTTGCTAACCGAAAGATCGCAGGTTCAAATCCAGTTAGCAGCATGAGCTCCCACTGTTAGCCTCAGCTTCTGCCAACTTAGCAGTTCAAAAACATGCAAATGTGAGATCAATAGGTACCTTTCCAGCTGGAAGGTATTGGCGCTCCATGCAGTCATGCCACCACATGACCTTTGAGGTGTCTACTGACAACGCCGGCTCTTCGGCTTTGAAATGGAGATGAGCACCACCCCTCAGAGTTGGACACAACCAGACTTAATGCCAGGGGAAACCTTTACTTTTATGATCATAGAGCATTCTCATAGATTTATTTACTTTGCTTCTAGACCACCTCTCTCAGCCCGAAGGCGACTTGAGGCGGTGTACAAATGGCAAGATCTGCCCAAGACAAACATATCAACAATTATCAACACAATTCCATCATATACAAATTAGCACTTAACGTTAAAAACACAATATCAGCGTCTCATTATTAAATCGGTTTCGTTCCGTAGGTCTCAATTTGATAATCATACTACATCTGCAAATGCCCGGTCAAATAGCCAGGTCTTGACCTTCTTGCGAAATGTCAGGAGGGAGGGGGCTGATCTGATGTCATAAGGAAGGGCATTCCAAAGCCGAGGAGCCACCACGGAAAGGGCCCTGTCTCTCATCCCTACCAATCGCGTCTGTGAAGCAGGCGGGACCGAGAGCAGAGCCTCTCCGGATGATCTTAAGCATCTTGAAGGTTCATAGGGAGAGATGCATTCAGACATGTAAGTTGGACCAGAACCATTAAGGCCTTCAAAGATTTCATAGATGGAAATCCTTTTTAATGTTGTGAGCCTTCAAGTTGTTTGTGACTTTTGATGGCCCTTAATAAAAACTATTTCAGGATTTTCTTGGCAAGTTTTGTTCAGAGGAGGTTTGCCGTTACCTTCCTTTAAGAACAATGTGATTCGCCCAAGGGGTTTTCACGGCTGAATTCGAACCCTGGTCTCCAGTCATAATCCAACACGCAAATCACATCATTTTTATATGCACTTTTACAAGCCATCACTCAACTCAGCTGCTAAGAATGGAGATTTTTAGGCTGGGGGTGTTTAACCCTTTATGTCAAGTGGTTGACTGTTGTTGTCACAGTTTGCCATCGTCTCTTGGCCTAGCAGCCGCCATCCCCACTGTCTTCTGCACATGCAGCTTGTTGTGTGCTGGAGCCCGGCTTTGATGAGGTCTAGCAACCACAGCGCAATTACTGCCACATGACAACGTCTGCGATGGAGGGGGGGTGCTGAGCCAGGGCCGCCTCTTACCCTGTGTCGCTTCTCATGTGGCTTGCTTCAGCCGAGCCGGGCCTCCGCTCCTTGGAGCCTGCAATTAGGGAACCATTCTCAGTGTATGCATCGAGTGAGGATAGGGTTGAAGAAATGCTGCTGCTCGGAAGCCGCTTTGCTTTCCCAGGGGGAAGCAAAAATTATTGCCTCAAAATTTGCATAATTGTATTTCTGATCTCCTATGTCCGTATTCATGGATTCTGTATCTACTGATTCTACCCTCCATGACTTTAAAATACCCCCTCTCCCCAATCCAGAAAGCAAACCTTGATTTTGGCATTTTATATAAGGGGAATTATTTTACTATGCCATTTTATATAGTAGAACTTGAGCATCTGCAGATGTTGTTATTATCTTCAAACTAATCCCCAGGGCAGACATGCTTCAGTCCGTCCGTCCCCCCGAAATTCTTAGGATGGTCCGCGAAAAGGCCTTACTGATACATTATTTAAACTGTTATATGTATTCATATCATGATCTGATCACCATGATCAATATATACCATATGCACGGGGGTATTGGGATATGGATACAAAAGGTTTGCTAGGGTAGACCCTCTCTCACTCAGATTCAGCCCCCCCCCAATCAAATTCAGCCCCTCCCGAATCAAAATCCTGGCTACGGCCCTGTCCCAGGGTATACAGAGGGTCCACAGTATTCAAAGATATAGCCATGTTCACCCCTTTGAAATTGAGGTCTCTTCTACACTGCCATATAATCCAGGTAATCAAAGCAGATACTACTTTGTACTGGATTATAGGAGTCTACAAAGGCCTGGAGACCAGGCCCAATGAGGAGCATCTTAAAGAACTGGGTATGTTGAGAGGAGACATGAGAGTCATGTATAAATATGTGAAAGGGTGTCATAAGGAAGAGGGAGCAACCTTGTTTTTTGATGCCCTTGAAACTGGGACTCAGAACAATGGGTTCAAATCAGAGGAAAGGAGATTCCATCTGAATATTAGGAAGATCTTCCTGAATGTAAAGACTGTTCAGCAGTGGAACTCATTGCCTTGGAGTGTGGTGGAACCTTGGAGGCTTTTAAGCAGATGCTGAATGGACATCTGTCGGGGCTGCTTTGATTGTGCTTTTCCTGCTTAGCAGGGGTTGGACTAGATGGCCCACGTGGTCTCTTCCAAATCTATTATATGATTCTACACTGCCATATAATCCAGTTTGAAGCAGATAATCTGGATTTTATATGGCAGTGTGGAATGGGTCTGAGAGAAGGAATTTGTTACTAACTTCTTTTTCTCAGGGTGCACCTACATTGTTCAATGAACGCGGTTTGACACCACTTTGACTGCCATGTCTCAGTGGTAAGGAGTCATGGGAGTTGGAGCTTTACAAGGTCTGCCAACAAGGACTAGTCCCTCACCAAACATCAACTCCAAGAATCCCATAGAATTGAGCCATGGCAGCTAAAGTGGTATAAAACCACATTAATTCTACAATATAGGAGCACCAACAGTCTCAAAAGTGTGTTATGATCCTCCTTGTATACTGATCACAACAGACTAGCAAACCACTTGAGAGCAGCCTTCCCCAGGCCAGTATTCTCCAGAGGTTTTGTACTACTATTCCAATTGTCCCTAGTTAGGACCCAGAATTTGACTATGCATTTTAATACTGTTTTATCCAAAATTAGAATTGACCTCTTTTATATCGTTCTTATCCTTAACGCTGCTACATGCCCTATGCACTTTTCTCATTGGCCCTATCCTGCAATATGCCCCCCGCCCATATTGAGGCTTGAATTATGTTATTGCTGTTGGTTTTTATGCTTGTTTTATATTTTGTATAATGTTTTATGTTGTTTTAAACTGTTGTTGCGCACTCTAATGTGCTATGTTTTAACTCTTATTTGGGCTTGGCCTCATGTAAGCCGCCCCGAGTCCCTTCGGGGAGATGGAGGCAGCGTAAAAAAATTAAGTTGTTGTTGTTATTATTATTAACCCTGTCCATGGTCTAATGCCTGGGGCAGATGGCACTCTAACAATCACGTCAGGGAAAGCTTCAACATGATGACATTTTTCCCATTTGAAACTAGAGCAGCAGTTCTCAAAGTGTGTTCAGTGGAGTCCTTGAGGCTCTGCAAAGCATACTCAGGGACTCCACGTCTTCTGCCTTCAGGGCCTAAAATAGGCTTTAAAAGGATGGACATGCAAGCTATGGCCCTGAAGGTAGAGGACAAGCTGTCCCACATACAGGGAGGCCTGGAATATCTTTAAGAATGAGTGCTAGACTCAAAAATAGTGAACCAAACAAGATTTATTGAATACAACCAGTAAAAATGCTGGTGGCCCAAGATGCTTGAAGTAGGTTGCAAAAGTGTCCTTTAAACAAAGGGAGCTATCACTTGCCTCTTAGTTTTGCAGAGTGACGGTGCCTGTCTTAGATTCCAGGCTCCTGTTGCTTTCAATGGTTCCTTTGACTCGTGAAGTTCTTTGGATCCCCAAAATCTACAGGCTATGGGCGATGGCTGACCTTCCTTTGTCCCTGTAAATTATGGCTGAAAGCATAGGTTGGCTTTGTAGCAGTGAACTAAGTTGCTTTGTCCCAGATGGCTTAGATTCCACCTTGCTATGCCCATGTGGTCTCTGGAATGGAGGCAGAGAGGAAGTCCTGCCTCTCAGGTAAACTCCGGAAAAGGGAGGAGTTAAGGGCGGTGACATCAGGTTTGGAGCCAAGACACAGCTCCACCCCTAAGTGCCCACATGTCCACAACAATAGAACAAAGACCTTGCAGGTGAAGGCAGCAAAATACAGATACAGATATAATATCAGCCCCGTGGGGGCGCCACACCACGGTTTCCTCCTACTCCTCCTCTCCTTCCAAGCTTTCCCTCCTCTTTCCTACTCATCCCCCTCCCCTGCCTCCCTTGCTGCCAACAGTCTCTTTCCCTCACCTTCCTCACTACCCAGGTCTTTCCCCCTCACTTTGCTTGCTTCCAAAACATTATTTCCTTCCCATTGCTCAGGGGGTCCTTTGATTGACAGCCTGTCTGTCAAATTTTAAAACACCATGCATCAAAAAGTTTGCCCATGCCTGTTATATAGACATTATATACATGCAATATATAAACATTTCTGCAAGAGAAACTTTTAGATTTTTGGATGAATTTATATCAGTGGTCAGTCCTGGGGTAGAATGAAATGGGGTTTTTTTGGAATACATTTCCCAGCATACTTTAACCAACAAGGTTGCTGCCCATTTAGGGATTGTGGGGTGGTTTTTTTTAAAGTTTCCCAAACTTTACCCAAGGGTCAGTTCCACACCACCACATATCTCTGGTTGAGATCTGGAGAAATGGATACACAGTACAGAGCACGCATGCACACACCCAAAATACAGTATAGGTAAGGATTTGAAACAAGCTCTATTGAAAGAAGAGCCTTTTATACCCTCTAAGGTTGCACAGATTAAAACTGTGGCTAAACAATTTCTGAGAGTGATTGAAGGGATGCGTCTACATGAGCTCCTTCTACCCCTTCTGCCTTGAGATATCGTAAAATACCTAACATGCCATACTTGAGCCAACTCTAGCCTTTCAAACTGTTGTTGTTGTTGTTGTTGCTGTTGTTGTGTGCCTTTGTGTCAACTCTAATTTATGCTGATCCTCAATAGTGTTTTATTGTCAAGATTGATTCATGGGAGGCTTGTTATTGCCTTCCTCTAAGAGATTGTGACTTTCTCCAAGTCTGATTTGGACTTTGGTCTCCCATGAGACTAGTAAAACACTCAAACCACTAAACCACGCTGGCTTTCGCAGCCTAACCTACTGCACAGGAGTTTTGCCAGTATAAAAATGGGGTGTGTGAGGAAATGCACAATACTTTTTAGCCTCAGGAGATAGTTAGAATTTCATGTGTTAAAGATATACTGTGTTCCCTCCGTACTATGATTGAGAACATGAAAGTGGGGGGGGGGGACACATTAAAACATTTATTTATTTACTAGCTGTCCCCTGCTATGCATTGCTGTGGCCCAGTCTGTGGCCGGAGAGATAGCACAGTGGTAACAACAGCTGTGCTTGCAATCAGAAGGTTGCTAGTTCGATTTCCGGGCTGGCCTGGACACCCAGCTGTGAGCCCTGTCCACTGTTTACCCAACAGTTCGAAAACAGCCCAGCTGTGAATAGATGAAATGGGAACCGCTCTGTGGGGGAGGATTTTTACAGAAGGACTTTACATTGCCTGATTAATAAAGAAAGATTGGCTGTCGGAAGGTGGAATGGGGAAACAAAAGGCTCTCCGTCATGAGGATGGAACAACAGCACCCCTTGTGACGTGATGACGTATTGACATAATGGAGCAACCACACCTGTTACGCAGCCAGAAGAAAAATCTTTCTAAAATTGTACTGTGTATTGTGTATTGTAATTGTCTACCGGCAGGGATTGTCTGCCGTATGTGTGATGTAATCCGCTCTGAGTCCCCTTCGGGGTGAGAAGAGCAGAATATAAATAAAGTGTATTATTATTATTATTATTTGTGGATATGTGCATGCATTGTAATGTTGGGGTTTTTTTGGCTTTTAAAATATCTTCCGCTGTGTTTTCCAGTGTTTTTATGAGTGATGGTCACTCGTTGGCCTGATAGGTATATTGTGTCCAGACTGAATGTCAATTCGCCCAGTGGTTTTTGAGTTATGTTAATCCCACAAACAAACATTACATTACATTACATTATTTATTTGTCCAACCTGAGAGGACACTTCCTTGGGAATCTTTTAGTCCTCCAGTTCAACTGTGTGATCAGCTTGTAATAGGAGCCACGGTGATGCAATGGGTTAAACCCTTGTGCCAGCTGAACTGCTTACCTGAAGGTTGGTGGCTTGAATCCACAAGACAGGGTTAGCTCCCGTCTGTCAGCTCCAGCTTCTCATGCAGGGACATGAGAGAAACCTCCCACAGGATGGTAACACATCTAAGAGACCCATGGGCAACATCTCTGCAGACAGCCAATTCCCTCAAACCAGAAGCAACTTGCAGTTTCTCAAGTTGTTTCTGACATGATAAAAAAAAACCCAACTTGTAATAGACTTGTTCTAAAGCAGAGCCCAAATGGAGTCTTGTAACTAAAAATGGAGGTTGCAAAAAATTGGCACCAGTTTAAGGTTTTTTTAATGCCACCTAGTGACTGTTTTAGACATTTACACATATCCGTTAGCAACAATGTACAGTGTTTACAATGGACGCTGCAAAAAATGCTTCAGCTATTCTTCATAAAAGGCCTGTTTAGCAAGCCTTGCAAATGCTAATTTATTACCAGTAACTGTTTGGATTTTATACCTATTTTATATGCCTGTATACCTGGGATCATATTAAAAAATTCTTGGGCGAAACAGGGTTCTTCTTTTTCTTCAGTGTTTGTCCCGCTTGGCGGTGGGGTCCTTTTTACTGCTTTGTTGGCACCATTTCACCGAGTTGTGCACCTAATTATGAGGGCGTAAGAGAGTGTCAGTTCCCTTAGATCCATGGGCACTGTAGCCTTTATACTGGTTCCATGGGCAACAACCATGTGATGTGACATTAATGGTCCTTCATGGGTTGGCCCATCTCAAAGGCCAGTCATTGAGGTGTCCGTGTTCAGATCACCCCAACAGTTGTCAGGGAGTCTCCCGTGGCACCAAAGTGGAGGAACTGACTTGCCACCTTGGGTAGGATGGGGTTGAGAATGGAAAAAATTAATGAGCCCTGTTCTAGGGGAACTATCATTGCCTATAGGCGTGTCCTTTTTATTATTTCTCTAGATCCTCCGGTGCCAGAAGTTGACCATAGAGTTGCAGTGGAGGACCTAGAGATTACTAGAGATCACATATTAATAAAATCTTTGAAAAATCAAATCCACAAAAATGAAATCTACAAATGTGGAAGACCACTGTAATTGGGAATTCTTTCCTATGACACACATGTACACAAATGTGCATGCACACACTGGATCAGTAAATCTAAAGGCGGGGGAAGAGAAAATAAGCAAAAGCAAGCCTTAAAATATAAAGTTTATGCAAGGCTGTGTTTATGTGTAGGGAAGGGTGGCCTATACCTTAAAGATTTGTTCAGAGAACGTTTGCCCTTGACTTCCTCAGAAGCTGAGAGAGGCCCAAGGTCAGCCTATAGGTCTTCATGGCCAAGGAGGGGTTTTGAAACCTGGCCTCCCAGGCTCCATCTACACTGCCATATAATGCAGCTCAATGTGGTTAAACTGTATCCTGAAACTGTATTATATGGCAGTGTAGATGGGGCCCTAGAGGTCTTGTCCAGCATCTGCCCACACACTCTGCAATGTCTTATTATTACACTATGTAACATGATTTTTGTTCCTAGTTTATAAATGTCATTTCCTAATTGGCCCTATCATAAAAACACGGGAACAGTGTATTACACTGCCAAAACAAAAACAGAAACATCCTGCAGTACATTTTGCTATAGTTTTTCAATGAATTTCTCGTATAGTTTCAATCAATTCAACATAGTTTGTGGCAGCCACAAAAAATGAAGTTTCTGGAGTATAACAATTACTTTCACAGTAAGTACCGCACAATTAAATAGGAAATAATACTTTCAAATCAGGAACAATTTTCCCCCAAATTTTGTCACATAGTGTTATGTTTAATATTTTTCCCATCCTCTCACCAATATGTTGCCTTCTCTAGTCTATTTTAGATGTAGGAAAGACTTTTTTTTTAAAGTTAGTAAAGTTTCTAATGTCATATTTAAAAGTCTTTCCTAGTCCTAAAACAGTGTGGAGGTGCAGGGGACAAATACACACACAACAAAAATGCTCATTTATTTATTTATTTAACGATATTTATATGCCGCCCTTCTCAACCCTGAAGGGGACTCAGAGCGGCTTACAACAAACTTACAACAAACTGCAAATACAACAAACTACATTACTGCCATAGCACAATATCAGTAGTACACATCACATTGCACTATAACATTATATCACATGTAAAACAAATATACAATTATAATATCACAATATCATTAGTAGTATTATATTGTATCAATGTACATACAATATATTATACCATACTCATACTATATTATATCGCAATATCATTAGCAATATTGCATGTATAACAAATACACAATTATAATACAATTATAATATTACAATATCATTAGTATTATATTGTATCAATGTATATACACTATATTATACCATACTCATATTATATTGCAATATCATTAGCAATATTGCATGTAAAACAAATATACAGTTATAATATCACCAAACCATTAGTATTTTATTATATATTATATTATAGTATATATTATATCATAATTATATAATACTACATTACAATGTAATTATTATATTATAATATATTGACATTATAATATAATACAATATTATTACATATTATATTGTTGCTGGGGATAAAAAACATTTAAAAACTGGGGATGGCTTAAGGGGCTCGGAAACAACAGTAGGGGTTGTATTTAGTCTCCAAATTTCATTTTGCCCAGCTTTGGTATAAAGTGACATAGTGAGGTGTGCTATTGTGGCAGTAGATGCAAAGGCATGGCAAAGCATATGCCTGACTTTAGAAATGCCTCTTATTTCCATCCAGGGACACTCTCTTGAGGAAAACCTGGAAGCAATTTCCACCAAGCTTCAGCACCTGAACTCGTGAGACAATTGTTTTTACTAACAGTCTGATTGAATTCTCTCCAAGGGTTTTGAACTTTCCTTTAGGCAGCATGAACTGCTCTCACACCTTTCTATGATAAGGCTAATTGCTGGACTGATCACATTGTCCACTTTTATTTCCTTTGATCAATTGCACAGTGCAAGCTGAGAAGCAAGCTTTGACTAAGCACAGACACACACTCATGTACACACACTCATAGAGGTAACACTGCCATTTTAAAACCTTGCAAGAATTACTAGAGAAGCAGAAAGCAGGATGGACAGTTTCTAGCACTCTTACCAAGTGCTTGGCTTAACCGTTTTCTCTTAATTCTCCTACATTTCCTATGTCTCCCCACCTCTGCTTTAGATTGACACTTCTTGGATAGGACTCACAGGTTGCCTGCATTGCCAGATTAATTATGTAATTATTATTACTATCATTGGTTCCTTTTTCATTTTGTGTCTGTTTCCCTTTAAATTAGCAGAAGACCTTCTTTAATATCAAAATATCGCCAAACACACTTGTAATTGCATGATTCTTTTCTAAATCAAGACGGTTATCCATGTTTTCCAAAAACCAGATATGGGAAAAATGTAGGAAAAGCTATCCCATACCTTGGGAAGTCTGATCTGGCTACGGTCGTCCACGCTCTGGTCACATCCCGAATACATTACTGCAACGCACTCTACGTGGGGCTGCCTTTGAAGACAGTTCAGAAACTGCAATTAGTCCAACGGGCGGCAGCCAGATTACTAACGGGAGCTACATACAGGGAGCATACCACCCCCCTGCTGTGTCAGCTCCACTGGCTGCCTGTCCAATTCCGAGCTCAATTCAAAGTGCTGGTTTTGACCTTTAAAGCTCTATACAGTTCTGGCCCAGCTTACTTGTCCGAACACATCAGCCGCTACGTCCCACCTCGTAATTTAAGATAATCCAGGGAGGCCCTGCTCTCGCTCCCGCCTACTTCTCAAACGCGGTTGGTGGGGATGAGAGAGAGGGCCTTCTCGGTGGTGGCTCCCTGTCTGTGGAACGCACTCCCAATTGATATATGATCAACCCCATCCCTCCTGGCATTCAGGAAAAAAGTGAAATCCTGGTTATGGGACCAAGCGTTTGCACATTAGCATGATACGGCACTTTAGATTGGATTGAAATGGCAAACTGGTGGACAAGACCCAATGCTTCAATTATGGACGGAATACTGTTTTAACTGATGTGAATATATATGATGTATTTTAATGTTAATTGTATTTTAACGAATTTTAATACCAGCTGTAATTTAATGTATTTAATTTTAACTGTTTTGGGGTTTTTATGTATATGTATGCTGTGTTGGCATCGAATTGTTGCCGTTGTTAGGCCGCTCTGAGTCCCCCCTCGGGGGTTGAGAAGAAGCGGGGTAGAAATGGTGGAAATAAATAAATAAATAAATATTCTACAGTCATCCTTCCACATTTGCTATTTTGGCTTTAGCGGGTTAGAATATTTATGGATTTCTAGGTTCTCCAGGTTCTCCAGTATGATTCTGTGGTCATCTTCCAGTTTGTCTTCATTTATCCTTGTCTTCATTTCATTCTTCACTCTTTATGCTAATTTTTTTTTAATAATAATTTTTTATTCACAGATACAGACAACACAGTACATATAATACAACACATAGACTATACCCTACAGTACATTACCAACCATCCACATCCGTTTGTACTATCCTAAAAAAAAACCCCCTGGTCCTCCCCCTACACCATCACCCCCCCCTACAAATAGTTTCTTATTTTACCTTCCTTGTCCGTTAGCGATAGCTCTTGCACTTATTTTATCTTTCCCAAGGAGGCTGAGGTCAGTTATCCCTCCTCCTTCCTCTTATCCTTAACCTATTGGTCCCTTGGTTTTTTATCTTTCCTTCATCTATATGTCAGTCAGTCAGTCAGTCACGTTTATTGAGTAACCGTCAGGTCATTTCAAATAAAAGCTCCAACAGCAGAGTAGTATACAAAATAAGGATAAAATCAGTACCTAATGTACAAGGCAAACAATGTAACACATTAAAACTTATTGCAATTGTCTTGCGTCAACGCATAGGAAGGGAAACTATTAGCATAGGATACTTAGGAGGCCCGGTGATCAGTTGATGTGACGCTTATTACCGCTGTACCGCGGGCTGTTCCATGCCGCCTACTGGAACTCATCCCCCGCACAGTTGACTCCAATAGACTCCATATACCGCTGTCTCTTTTTATATGCTTTAAATAGGTAAGCAGCTACCTTATACACCGTTTGAAGGTTAGAGTCTGAGAGGAGGAAGTTAATTTTAAAGGTAGACGGCCAAAATGTCCTTTTGGATAGTAAATAGCTAAGGTATTTCTCCCTCTCCTCTGCATATATGGGACAGATCAACAAAATGTGGACTAGATCCTCGACTTCTGGTAGGCCACAGACTCTGTCCCTATAGGGTGTGGCAGCATATCTGCCGGCCCTCACCATAGACTCGAATTGCTCGAACCTAGCTCTAGTTAGGGCAATCCTAAGGTGAGGTAGGAGCGGGCGAGCCAGATACGGGGCAGTAACAAAGTGGTTGGGTTGTTGGGCTAACCAGTGCATGGATTTGACCCTAGCCAAATGGGCTAGGTCATCTTGGGCACATATATCGAGTACCCTCTGCTTCACCCGGTTCATCATTGAAGTCACTCTGATGTTCGACGGATCCACCTGGAGCCCCTGTAGGTTGAGATATGTCATTATGGAGCCCCCATGTTTTCTGAGAGGGAACTCTGAATTGCTCCATAAGGCACAACTTGGGCAGTCTCGCATCTTCTAGATTGTTTACCTTGCACCAGTAGTTAATGGCTCTAATTTTTGCTAGGCCTGAGATTTGGTGTCTGCCTAATCTGACCTGACTGCCGCTGCAGGAGTGCGATTATTCACCCCCAGAATCCGCCTAAAAAAGTTAGTCTGGGTGCGCTCAATAGGGTGACATTGGTCAGGCCCCAAATTTCTGCGCCATACAACAAGAGAGGCAAAACCTTGGCGGCATTGACTTTGAGAATTGGCAGACGGGATCCGGGTAGTGGCGGTTAATTAACCTGGTAAGCTGAGAAAGCCTGAGGTTAGCCTTGATGGAAAGTGCATGCATATGATCCACCCATGACCCGTTAGCAGAGAAGGTGACCCCAAGGTAAGTATACTTTTTAACTTGTTCGATTGCCTCCTGTCCACTTGTGCTTCCTGTCTCTCCTAGCAAATCTCATCACTTTTGATTTGTTTTTGTTGATTGTCAGGTCATTTGCACTGGCGTATGTGTTGAGTTTCCTCAACGCCCTTCTCAAGCCTACCTGGGAGAAAGCAATGATGACAAGATCATCCGCGTAAAGAAGGGTATTGAGAGGGCGAGGCCCTATTTTGGGCCTATGGAGGAATTCTCATTTAGGAAGTCAGGAAGGTCACTAATAAATAAGTTAAACAATATAGGTGCTAAAATGCAACCTTGTCTGACTCCCTTAGCTATTTTAACTTTGTTGGTGAGCACGCGTTTTGCGCCTGTTCTAATCTGGATGACATTATCGGAGTGGAGGTTCTGAATCAGGGCTAGTAGTCTGCGATCGATCCCCCGGGATTCCAATTTTTCCCAGAGAATGTCTCTGTTAATGTTGTCTCTGTTGACAGCATCTATATGGAATTATATCTATTCCTTTTCAGATAGTCTGTAAATTGGCTCCAATTAGTTCTATTTGAGTATGGCCTGTTCTGTGAGACCTTCTGTGTCAATATATCCATATTCATTATATCGAATATTTTTTTATCCAATCCTGTGATGTTGGTACCTCTTTTAGTTTCCAGAATCTGGCTAGGTTTATTCTAGCGGCTGTGGCCAAATAAAAGAAAATCCTATCTTCATTTTTGTTCATCTCAAAATCATATATCCCCAACAGGAAATATTCCGGCTTAAACTCAAACTTTTTCTGTAAGATATCCATTGTTTTCCTATATACCGTATCTCCCACCAATATTTCTTGGCTATTTTACATTCCCACCATACGTGGACATATGTGCCTGTATGTTCTCCACATTTCCAGCAGTTCTTATTCATTTTCCCCTTACTGTATTTTGACAACTTCTCCGGCGTCAGATACCACATATAGAAAACTTTGATCCAGTTCTCCTTTATCTCAGAAGCATAAGCATATTTCAATTTTGTACTCCATACTTCTTCCCATTTGTTTAAATCTATCGTGTGTCCTACAAGTCTGGCCCATTTCTTTTACAAGATTGTCCTCCGTATCTTTATGCTCATTTTTCTTATAGACCACAGTCCCATATATTTACGGACCTCTGGGTCATTCTTAATATGTTTTCTGATTTTCAATGCCATACTATTAATGGTCCAGCAGCTGACAGTATTGGGTCCTTATGTGATAGCTGAACAGTAGTACTAGAAACAATAAATTTATTTTTTACTGAAGAGAAGTAGAGTTTTACATTTGGGATCTTTAAAAAAAATTATGTCAGGAGTGACTTGAGAAACTGCAAATAGCTTCTGGTGTGAGGGAATTGGTCGTCTGCAAGGACGTTGCCCAGGGATGCCCAGATGTTTTTGATGTTTTACCACCCTTGTAGGAGGCTTCTCTCATGTCCCCGCATGGGGAGCTGGAGCTGACAGAGGGAGTTCTGGATTCGAACCTTTGACCTGTTGGTCTTGAGTCCTGCCAGCAGAAGGGTTTAACCCATTGCACCACCGGGGGCTCCGTCTTTTAAATAAAAGCAGGTGATTTGGAATTGCAGTGTGCTTCTTTTTGTGTTGTTTGCCAACACTTTATTATTATTATTAGTTCATAAGGAATAGCAGCATCTTTCTAATGCCTCCTGGCCTAGCCAAGACACACACATGGAAAGGACCAGCAGGAAAAAAATGTCATCCCTGGAAAATCTCTGTTTCTCCCCAGAATTGCCTATTTCAATTTTTAAAAATTGGAGAACCTGACAATTCTACAGAGGCATATAATAATAATTTAAAAATGCGATGAAGTAAGAACCCATGAAAAAAGATAAGAAAAAATAAAATAAGACCATAAAATGAGATACAATCTGAACCACAGGAGGGAATTATACAACCCTAACCAGTGTTCCCAGTGGAGAACAATGTTGGGAGCTGCAGCCCAGCAATATCCAGTGGGCCACACTGTTCTAAAACATATAATCCTGCATACGAAATCAAAGAAAACAACTATAGCCGCCCCCACCCTGTAATTTGATGACATAAAAAGCCATGAAAATACTCCAGTGCGTCTTTAAACAAACGATTGGCACATTTGCAGAATCTGCACTGAAAATGGATGCCTGCCTTTCAGGCCCCCCTTTTTTAACATTTTCAGTTATTGAGAGTGTGTGCTGGTCAGCGACAGTAATAAAGTTTTGTATCATACTGCATTGAGAGTGCAGACCTCTACATTTCTACTCAAAATAATCTCTTTTGCTTTTTTACAAGATTTGTGTACAATTGCTGCCTAAGATGTGATAAGATGATGGGTGTTTACTTTTTTTTCATGTCAGAAGCGATTTGAGAAACTTCAAGTCGCTTCTGGTGTGAGATAATTGGCTGTCTGCAAGGGCGTTGCCCATGGGATGCCCGGATGTTTTGATACTTTACCATCCTTGTGGGAGGCTTCTCTCATGTCACCACATGGGGAGCTGGAGCTGACAGAGGGAGCTCATCCGTGCTTACCCTGAATTCGAACCATTGAATCAGTCTTCAGTCCTGCCAGCACAAGAGTTTAACCCATTGCGCTACTGGGGGCTCCATGAGATGTGGTGATTACCATTCGTTCAGTGGCCTTCCTAAAGGCTATTGGCGATAATAGCCATGGTAGTTAAGTAGATCCTCCATGTTCAAAGGCAGTCTACCAGGTGCTAAGAGAAAACAATGAAAGGAGCGAGCTTTTCCTTTCTAATCTTCCCAGAGGCATTTAGCCATTGTGGTAATTTGGATCTGGGCTGGATTGCTCCTTCTTTCCCAAGCTGAGGAACATCTCTCTGTCGGGGAGATGGTGGCAGGGTATAAATCATCTTTGTTTATATCCTGCCACCATCTCTCCAAAGGGACTTGGGGCGGCTCACAAAATCACTCAATAGTGCAATGTTTTTCAACCTTTTTTGAGCCGCGGCACATTTTTTACATTTACAAAATCCTGGGGCACACCACCAACCAAAATGACACAAAATGATACTCCAACACAGTAATACATATAGTTAATATGTTTTTAAATGTATTTATACACTCACTTAGTGTGAAACCTGGGTCTGTTTCGATGAACACAAAATATATATTTATATAGTATATTATTATTATTATATTGCATTACATTACAACATTATCAATATTATATGTATACACAATATACGTATACCATACTATATTATACTATAATATCAAATACAACGTACTATGTCAAGGTCACAATACAACAATTACATACCACATTGTATTATAATAATTATATTGCAATATTATTCGCAATATTACATGTAACGTAAATATACAATTATAATATCTTAATTTTAAATTGTGGTGCCCAGAACAGGACACACTGTTGGAGTTGAAGTCCAAAACACCTGGAGGAAGGCCCAAGTTTGACCAAATCTAGTCTAAACCTTCTTCCAAGCACTTAATAAAGATGCTGCCTGCCTTAATGTATAGCCAGAGTCTCCATGCTCATCTGTCGGGAGGGCTTGGATGGTGCCTTCCTGCTTGGCTGAAGGGGGTCAGACTGGATGACCTTTGGGGGACCCATATTTCTCCTACGAGTTCCCTTCCCTCCTTTCCCCCGTTAGCTGGCTGACTCCCTGCCTGACTGCCCACCTACCTGCCCCTCCGGCTGCTTGCCTGCCTGCCCGCCTTCAGTGCTCGAGCTCCGCTACTCTCTGACTCTCGCATCGCATAGCGCCAACAGGGCTAGGCTGGGCTGGACCGGAAGTGCTCCCTGCCAGAGCGGAACGAAAGGGAACGGGCCCAAACAGGTCCGCCCTACTGCGCAGCCCTCCCAGAAACAGGGACACGCGTGCTGAGGTTCTGGAGACAGAATAGCAAACTTTATACATGACATCAAATAGATTAGAAGCTGATTTCCTACGGCGCACACCTGATGATCTCTCACGGCACACTAGTGTGCTGCGGCACACCGGTTGGGAAACACTGCAATAGTGCAAACACACAAAATACAACAAGTGCATAAACAATGGCACAACAGCAATAACAAATGGCATATCATCATAAAACACTAGTTTAAAAAGCAGAAAGATGTACTAAGACGAGAAAAACTTGATTCAAGTGGAATTACTTTTAAATCAGATTAGCTCAGTGTGGACTCAATAGCCCATAATGTTATTTCCAATCGGTTGTGTTTGCTAAGGCAGATATATGACCATTTTCGTAGCTGTTGTGCCTTTCTCCTCATTCCTGCATGGCCACTATGAAGTGCTCCTACCTGCCTCCCTTCAGTTGGAGACATTCTGGCCATCAGGGAAGCTTTGCTAAACAGCCAGGCATCTCCTCCTGAGCTGCCATCTCCCCCCAGTCTCTACATCCCATAAATCTCCCTGAGCTTTATTTAAATAACTGGAAAGTGAGGCCCTTTGTTCAGAAAATAGCTGTGCGGAGCAGCCCGGGTGCAGATAATGAGCCAGGGAGCTATATTGGTCAGTAACATTCGCCGAACTTTCCATATTTATATTCCAAAGCTAATTATGGTTTGTGTGTTCACTCAAAATGATGATTCATCTAAACCGAGCCTGGGCCACAAGCGCAATGGCAGGCCCAGCACAGAAAAAGGACTGCCTGGGCTGCACCACCAAAAAAGGGAGCATGTCCCCTTTCCTGCTCCCTCCCATCTTGCCATACATAATAACACCCCCCCCGCCACACACACACCCTGCTTGCCACACAACTCCCTGGCACTGACAGAACCAAACAGAGGGGCTCTAGGCTTTGAAGGTTTTAATAGGAAGGAAGAGAAGAAAGGCTGATAACAGTACTTACTACTAGTAGTGATTATATCCTTTTTTAAAATGAGTGTCCAAAGGATATCCCGTGCATTTTCTTGGTCATCTTCAAAACAACCAAAGTGGGCCAGTGTTTCATTACTAACTACCATCAGGTTGATTTTGACTCATGGCGAACCTATGGATGAGAGATCTCCAAGTTGCCTTATTCTCAACCAACCTGGTCTTGCAGGCTCAGGGTATTTGTGGCTTCCTTGATTGAGTCCATCATCTGGAAGGAAATTGTCCTATTTTCCTTCTACCTTATTTATTTACTTACTTTGTTTTATCTCCCACTCTCTTTCCCTCATTGTGGGACTCAGAGTGGCTAACTTACGGCAACAATTTGATGCCATTCTACATAAACCACATAAGCGCATCACATTACTAAGCTTTGTTGTCTTTTCTAGTTCATCATTTGTGCTGTTTATATTACAAATGGGAAGCTAAATTTGGCCTGTATTAAAGTACCTAGGTGGCCATGCTTCCTACTTTCAGAGAACAAGTCTTCTATTCAAAAAACTGTAAGAGGTCAGACCTCTGTCTGAAGCCACCCTCTGCTCAAAGGACTGTTTGAGGTCGGAAGGTATCCTGTAGATAAGGATCTGTAAGAAGATGTTAAAAGGAGGGATCTTTGAATTGTAAATAGCACCTGTACTGTAGTCTCAGCAGGCACATGGGTCACCTGGTCAAAGCCTTTACCCTGATTTTGGAGAGATGCATTTGTGTTTATATTGGTCACATTTTGTTTCTACACTTTTCATCTAAGCAAATAAATTATCGTGTGTACATTTTTTTTGTTGCAGATCTCTGTCCTCTTTTAGAATTAGACATTTCTTAATAATGCAAAAAGATAAAGAAAAGAAAGATAACTGGGATAAAAATTAGATGCAGGCATTTCCAGGTCACCCCTTTTTAATCTGCTGCACCACCTCTGATGAAGAAAAGCAATGCATAAAATGCTTCATTGTTCGACTGAGAGAGGCTGCATTGGAGATGATGTCTATTTATAAGAGAACTCCCCTTTTCACCAAAATCGGCACTGAAAGCAAAGCTCTGTTAATAATTTGCTCTATGACCCATAAGTAGAGAGATGGATAGACCTAACTTTCCAGATACCTTAAAAAGAAAAAGTTGGGATAAACATACCCAGAGCCGGATCTTGCACTCCGCAAAGTAAGCATTTGCTTACCACTTGCCAATACTCAGCGGCGCATTTTACGTTGTACCCGTCTGCCCCGCACCACCAGACCGAAAAGGAGGAGTGCTCTGGAGGCGGCCAGAGGCGGAGCGCCCCTGGCTGCAAAACGCTCCTTCTTTTAGGCACCGCGGTGAAGGGCAATCGGTGACTCTGGGCAGCTGGGCTCGCCCCTTGGCAATGGCGCACACATGGAAGTTTCACGCATGCGCCATCACCGCAGGGCGAGCCCAGCCGCCCAGAGCCGCCAACTGCCCCACACCATGAGGCCAAAAAGGAGGAGCGCCCTGCAGCCGGAGGTGCCCCACCTCCGGCCGCCCAACACTCCTCCCCCTTGCCCCCACATAGGGCGACCACCGACCCTGGGCAGCTAGGCCCACTGTGGCAACGGCGCATGCGCGACACTAGCTGGCTCCGCACATGTGCACTCCGACGTGCTGCGCTCCCTCCACGAGGCTGGAGAGCGAGGGGGCGCCAAAATAAGGTTCGCTTACTGTTTTAAATTACCTTAGTCCGGCCCTGAACATACCTCATGTCTATTGATCTATTATTTATTTAATATACATATTTCTCAGTTTTCTGACTATCACTAATTAATGCACAGAGTTGGCATATTTCTGAATTTCAAGAGCCAGTATGCAAACAAGGAAAGGATGTACTTTTGAGCTCTAAAGACACCTGATCTGCTACCATTGAATATGTATCACCACACTACCCAGAATGCACCCAGTCTTATCTGTTGAAAGCCACATAGACCTGGTTAATAAATGGATTTCCATTAGGATAGAGAAGAATCCTTCCAAGAGAAATAAGACAGGCCCCATCCCTCCCCTCTTTTCGTAAGAGTTTGAAGACTTGGTGGTTTCAACAAATCTTCGAGAGTGACCAGTGCTAGCTCAGCCCAGACACTGTCTGGACACGACCTTGCCCCCTGGTCATTCTCCAAACAGGCCCCTGGAAATAGCCCATCCCTGCTTTTGTCTACTACTGGGTACTGTACTGTACCCAAATTCTGGTCTCATCTTATTTCAATTTGTATCAGTCTTGATCCAGCTTTTTAATTGTTCTGACCCATTCCTTTGCCATGCCCTAACGAATAAACATGAAGAGCAGGCAGGATTTTTCCTTTTAATATACTCGAGTATAAGCCTAGTTTTTCATCCCTTTTTGTAGGCTAAAGAAGTCCACCTCGGCTTCTACTCGAGTCAAGGTTATTTATTATTTTACTCTGTTGTTATTATTATTATTCATTTATTATTTTACTCTATTTATTATAATTTTACTTTATTATTGTTGTTATTATTACATTTATTATTTTACTCTATTATTAATGTTATTATTATGTTTCCCTTATTTTACTCTATTATTATTATAACATATATGATTTTCCTCTCTTTATTATTATTGGAAGGATACTTAAGTACATTTACATTGAAGAAGGTTAGAATAATGATTTAATCAGAGTTGAGGAGTCTTATCTTAAACTTCAGTTTTATGTAAATATTCAAAAAAATTAACCTCCTGATGTCTCAATTAATGTAATTTTATTGGTATCTATTCTTATTTTGAAATTTACCCATAGTGGCTGCATTTCCCACCCTCTGCTTATACTCGAGTCAATCAGTTTTCCCAGTTTTTTGCTTTTGGCTTATATTCGGGTCGGCTTATACTCGAGTATATATGGTATGTGTTGTTGGGAAATTCCATGCTTATGTTGCTGTTACTGTTATTTTCTGTTCATGTTGTGACTCTGTATGTTTTTGATGTTGTTGCTTGGAAACCGCCCTGAGTCCCCCCGGGGAGATAGAATTGTATATAAATAAAGTTTTATTATTATTATAGTCCTGCTTGTGATCTCTTGGGAAAGGTAGCTGACAATCATGTAGAGGTCCCGAAAAATTACTGCCCAGTCAGGTTGATATCAATATCTGGAAAGATTGCAGAGCAGATTATTAAATAGACAGACTGTAAACATGGGTTTCTCAAATAGAAATATTTTCCAACGGAGTTACAAGCTTGGGAAATGAAGGGAATGCTATGATATTCTTGCTGGCGGGGGGAATTCTGGGAACAATGGCTCCAAAAAAGTAACTTTCCAAAAAGCTGTCTCAGGGTCTCCTGTTCCCTTTGTATAAATTAGTGGTTCCCAGTCTTTGGTCCTCCAATTGTTTTGAACTTCAGCTCCCAGAAATCCCAGCCAGCTTACCAGCTGTTAGGAATTGTGGAAGCTGAAGTACAAAATACCTGGAGTTGGGAACTACTGGTATGAATGCAGGGCTGGGAAAGGCCTTGAATTTTCCAGATTCCACAAGATAGTGTGTGGAGGACAGAGAGGAAGGCTCTTCCTGTTGCTTTCAGTCAATAATTACTATGGATTTCCGACACAAATATGGAGCAGCAGTTCTTCCATTCTGGCCCTAGTCCCAAGTCGCTCGTAGACTTAGGGCAAACCCATGTATTTCACAGAGCTTCCTTAAGTAAGGAATCCTGGCTGTGAGATCAAGCATTGGAACAATAGATGGATCAACTGGGAAGATAATGTTTTTAGTGGACTGCAATGGATTGATCTAGTTTATGATTTGAACCGGCGAACTGTTTTTAATGGAATGTTTACATCTAACTGTTTTAACTGTGTTAATTGTAATTGTATTTTTAATGTACTGTGTTTGGCATCTAATGGCTGCCTGTTGTAAGCCGCCCTGGGTCCCTCTTTGGAGGTGAGAAGGATGGGATATAAATGGTCGAAATAAATAAATAATGTCTGTTATTTCCATCTGAAATATACCCAACCACACTTAGTATTCATTGGCAGTCCTCTGGCCCAGTGTTTTTCAACCTTTTTTGAGCTGCGGCACATTTTTTACATTTACAAAATCCTGGGGCACGCCACCAACCAAAATCATACAAAATGACACTCTAACACAGTAATACATATAGTTAAATATGTTTTTAAATGTATTTATACACTCAGTGTGAAACCTGGGCCTGCGATTAACACAAAATATATATGACTTCCTCTCACATATTTATACATGGCTATCATGTCTTCTCTCAGCCTTCTCTTCTTCGGGCTAAACATGCCCAGCTCTTCAAGCCGCTCCTCATAGAACTTGTTCTCCAGACCTTTGTGAAATTTCACCCTGAGTGAAACTTGCTTCCAGTTAACTATGGATCTCATGAAGCTGTTATAAACAGATCCGTGGGGGGTGGGGGAGGCAACTCTCAAAAAATCCAGTAAAATAGTAAAAAAAAAAGTGGAGAGGCTCAATTTGTTTCTTGGAAACCTGTGAGGGGCCCGCTAGGAGGGGGGAGAGTACCAATTTCCCACGGCATACCTGATGATTGCTCACGGCACACTAGTGTGCCACGGCACACTGGTTGGGAAACACTTCTCTAGCCAACTACTAAGCAGGGCTGGCCCTGCCTAGCTTCTGAGATAAGACAGAACCTGTTGCCTTTAGGGTATTGAGATTGGAGTGTTGTCCAAATACCTTTGTATTTATGATCATTCTGTTTCTTTGAGCAGTTCTTCAGTAGGAGGGAAAACATGAAAACATTTAAGAAAAGCCAAAACACTAGTAAAACGCCTCTAGTCAAAGTTGCTCAGTTCTCTTGTGGAGGTTTGCTCCCTGAAACCCCAGGCCATGTACCCCAAGTGAAAGAAAAAGTCAAAGCAGAAGGGACAGAAATAGCTTTGGCGGCATAGCCTTGTGGCCTGCGTTTGCAATCTGCCAGGCTGGCATGGGGAGGCTGGGTGGGTCTCACCCACTCCCCGTGGTGACCACACAGCCTGCAAAACAAGAAAGGAACAGAGCACAGCCTGCCCAGCCCTGCCGCCCAAAAGGTATTTTTAGCCCAAGGCCTTGGTGCTAATTAGACAGTAGGTCAGAGGGAATCAGGGAAGGGGAGCAAACCACAAAGCTCTGAAGCCCAGCTTCCAGCACATCAGAGGCTGCGTCCGAACTGCTGACGGACAAGCAGAGTGGCCTGTGAAAAGACACATCTTGGTTAAGCAATAGGAGTGGGTGACGGGTAGGTACATGTTGAGGCCAACTGTGGTGGCTGTTTATTGAGCGTACATGGTTTGTGCCTGACTTTTTATGTAAGTGACAACACATTCCCATTCTGAGGTATGTTGCAACCAGGCTAAGCATGAAGCGTCAGCATAGTTGCACAGAAAGGAAGGCTCATAAGTCTCCAGTGTGTGTGTCTTCTGAGCAGGTTTGGTCACAGAGGCCAGTCCAGTATCCAAGACTGTAGTGGGATGGTTGGCTCCAGAAAGGGCATATCAGTTGACTTGAGTTTCTACTTTTATTTTCAGAGGTTACATGGGAGAATAAAGAGGTATATAAAAAAGGAATGCTTTTTAAAAAAGCAACAGTGCTCTGTCTGTTAATTAAAGAGGGAGTTGAGCCAGAGGCTTTGGAGAACGATCCGAGCCAACTCCGGCCAAACCATCTGCGGATATGCCATGGGAGAGGCAAAAAAAGGACGCAGTACAAAGCAAACAAAAAGCACAGTGTGGTCAAGTGGTTAGGCCCAAGGCCCTCAGCCCCAAAGCCTACGTTTGCGGCTGTACCCCTACCCTCCTGGTTGACTACCTGAACCCATTTTACCCACCGAGGGCCAATGAGGGCAGAATCATGGTATAGACTAGTTCCACACAACTTGAAAAGCACAAATTGGCTTTTGTGCAAACATTGGTCAAGCCTTCTGGGTCTGTAACATGCATCCATTTCACATTAGTAATCTTTGCGCTTTTTAAAAGGTGAAATTACTTTAAACTATAGCACAGTGTCAGTGAGCAGTGGCATCCTTTCATGTCATTATAACTCTTCCATTTAGCTTCAAATATCCCCGCTATCTGATAAATCTTAGCAGGCCTGGCAGTGTGTAGGACAGGGGTGCTCACACTTTTCCAGTGTGCTAGCTACTTATAAAACAACCAAGTCCCAAAGATCTACCTACCCACTACTCAGAGAGCCATAAAAGCAAAATATTTGGAAATTTATTTCAGTGAGAGCCATATAATACATTTTAAGACTGAATTCAACTAAATGTGAGTATAATAAGCCCCTGAGCATTCCTCACAAATGGCATGGGAGCCATACACACTGTGCCTGTGATCTGCCTGTGATCTACAAGGACGCCCTTCGAGATCTACCAGAACGCCCTTCGAGATCTACCAGTAGATCACGATCTACCTAATGAGCACCCCTGGTGTAGGAGGTAAAGTGGTGGACTTAGATGTAAGAGAATGAGGTTGTCTCTTTGTGCCGATAATGGGAAGGGCTTTAAAAACAACCTCTCTCCTGCATGTTGTTTATGGCTGAAATGATGGTTGGTGAGAGACATCTGAATCAGAGAGCACATCTACGCTCTAGCATACGTATCTCTGTTTACGCATTGGCCAAAGAGTGTGGATGAACTTTGAGAATCGATCTAACTCTCTCAATGTGTGCATAAAAAAGAGATTTTAGGAAACCCTTTGTGAGCAAAACTTTCTTCTTTTCTCCTTTGCCCCCTCTTCTCCCCCCTCCGCCCAATCCCTGGTATTTCTGTCCTTGCTCCAGCAGGAAAAGCGATGGGAGGTAGGTTCCACATGCTTGTGGCATCCCTTATCCCTTCTGCTGCTGAGCCGTCTGGAGCCCGGTGGCAGCTGGCAAAGGCAAGCTGGGCTTCGGGTGGAGCGAGCGGCAGCCACAGCCCACACACCCATTAGAGCAGCTTATTTCAGGGCCTCTGACCACAAGGGAAACATCCGGGGCTGAGGGAGGCTTCTTGGACGATGAGGGATTGCAGTCTTTTGCAGGGAGAGAGGTGGGGAGAGGCAAAGCACAAGGGTTGTGTATGAGGACAGTCAGAAAGGCAGAAGGATGTGTATGGGCTTGAACAAGATGGAGGCAACATACATCCTTTACAACCCATCTTGGGGAACTGATCAGTACTGTCACATCAGATTAGGAAGTCTTACCTTTTTTTTTTTTTTGGGAAAAATTACAGCTCCCAAAATTTCCTACCCACAGTGGCTGATTGTGTGAGTCTCAATCCAAGAAAGATATTTTCCCTCCAAGCCTTGTCCCTAATTTTTGTTGCGTGTACAAGGGTGACACATCTCGCGCCAAGAATAATAACACAGACACAAGGGGTTGGATGAAAATGGCCACAACTCATTTATTGAAAACAGGAACAAAGGGTTGGCGGCCACGCATGGGTCCTGGATCAGGGGGTACAGCCCCCACGAATGTCCAAAGGCGTTAGTAAGCCTGGGGTGTGAGCGGCCCAATGCCTGTCCACGGAAACTCAGCATCCCAGGGGGCCTGGGCGTTATCCCCCTAACAACCAAGAGGCAATAAGCCAGCCCAATCCAGGGGCCATGCCACACGCCAAACACGGAGTTGTGACAAAGAAGAATATAACGAATACTAAGAACAATGCAACAATTACATGAAGAATGAACAAAATGGACACCAACAAGCAATGCAATAAGAAGGGAGGGTGGGAGGTAAAACAGAGCTGGCTCCGCGTGCAGCCTGGGCAGCCCCAGGCGGCCTTAAATAGGCTGCCCAGGGAGAAGTGCAGGCCAGCTGGCACAAAGAGGGGGCAGGGCGGAGCCAGCCCCATCATTGGCCGGCTGGCGTTGGTGGTGGGAAACCTTCCTGCCACCGCAGGGGCTTCTGGGAAGAAGAAGCCCCTTCACTCTCCTCAATATGGCGGTGAGGGCAACCCCACCACGCAAACTGCTTGGCCGGTAAATCGGCCAAGCCCATTTATTCCAACACAATTAATGAAATCTATGCTTTTAAAAATGCAGATTGAACTAGCATATGGAAGGGGACTGTCAGAGAGTTAAACCTTTTTTGAGATGCCGAGCAAATTTCCTCCACTGAACATTAGTATTTTGCTTGGGAGAAAATTCTCCTATTAGGTTGTAAAGCAAAGAGTTTAAAGTTGCTGCATGCCTATTTTAGTTATAACTAAACATATTGCAAGGATAATAATGTAGCAGCCCAGGGATTCAGTATTGGAATTTACATTAATTAGTTCTTTAAATAGGAGACATAGATAAAATGTAGTGCTGTTGACCAACCAGTTAAGGAATGTTTGGTTAAATAATGTAGATTCATTTCACTCTGGCTTCAGGCCCAGTTCTGGGACTGAAACAACTTGGTAGATAACCAATGCTGAGAGCTAGAAAGGGAGGCTGTGTCCCTGTTGGTTTTTAGTGGTTTTCAACACCATCCACCATGGGATCCTTTTCAACTACTTCTCAGGATGACAGTGGCTCCAGTCCCTCTTGGAGAGGCCAAAGTGTGTTATGTTGTTGCTGTTGTTGAACCCTCAATATGTTTCCACGTTATAGTAACCCTGAGCCAAACCTACCATGCTTTTTTGGGCAAGATTTGTTCAGAGTGGGTTTGCCATTGACTTCCTCAGAGACTGAGAGAGCAGGACTTGCCTGTGGGTTTCCAAGATTGAACAAAAATTGAACATCAGTCTTCCAGAGGCAAACCGCTGCTCTACGCTGGCTCTCAAGTGGTGCTGGGAATGCTTATTAAAGTGTTTTAGATAAAATAAGATCACAAGGAAATCGTGTTTAGTTGAAGATGACATTTTAGTTCCTTGGAGTCCAATGTTGTTGTGGAGTTCAGAGGGAACTAGATCTACAAGGTGGGTATTTCATGATAGTGTCATCTGAAAAATTGCAAACAGTGTCCATGAGTTATAGCAGACCAAAGTGTGTAGGTGTGTGCGCGGTGTGCGTGTGTGCGAGAGAGAGAGAGAGAGAGAGAGAGAGAGAGAGAGAGAGAGAGAGAGAATATGTTCCCAGTGATAAATGCAGAGAAGAGGATAAAGAAAGAGCTTCATAATCAGGAGGTCACAGCTGCATTAATATTTCATGTACTGCAGTCTAGAAGTACAATGAGATGACAATGTCCTTCTGAATAAACTCTGAAGTGACATTTTCTAAAATGGGGTCATAGTATAGCTGAAGAAACCAGGTTATTTGCTGGAAACTACTCAGAACTTAACAGAAAATATTTCCTCAGCACACCTGGAATTTTTTAAAAAATTAATACATTACAGTCTCGTTTATCCAACCTTCGCTCATCCAACATTCTGTATTATCCAATGCAGTCTGCCTCCTGCCCTGAATAATGTCCAGGGTGGGAGAAAGATAGAACCCTTGTCAGTTTTGATGGTAAATTCATGGATACAGTAATTACTGCATAATCTTACCATGTATTTAACTGCTTTTTCTGTTGATTTGTTGCAAAGCATGATGTTTGGTGCTTAATTTGTAAAATCATAATGTAATTTAATGTTTAATAGGCTTTTCCTTAATCCCTCCTTATTATCCAACATTTTCTCTTATTCAACATTCTGCCGACCCGTTTATGTTGGAGAAGCGAGACCCTACTGTATAAGAGTACACCATAACATTTAAACAACACACAACGTATTACAGACTTTACATGCACCCAAATCCCCTATCCCACACAAAATAAAACCTCTTCCCCACACCTGTGCACCCTTCACCATAGCACCTGTAAATTTAAGCAAGGTTGTGTCACAGCCTCTGGAAATGACTCTTGGTAGATGTGGGAGGGATGGGTCCTGTGGCCAAGATCATTCAAGGAGAAGACCTAGAGGTGAGAAGACAGGAAGAGAACAGAAAGGAGCAAATGATGGTGTTAGTGTCATGGCAGGGATGGAAAGAGCTGAGGCTCTTTCACAATACAGTTGTCATTTCATAATTGTGGATTTAACATTTGGCAGTTTGATTATTCACTATGTCCTCCTCCATTTTTATAGGGACCTTGATAACATTGACTTTCATTTTGAGTTGTGTTCAGTTAGGCCAGACTAAATCAGTAGCCAGTGGGCCAGGTGAGTGCTAAGAGGGAAGACATGCCTGGTGCCTTCACTTAGAGCAGTGGTTCTTAATCTTTTGGGGGGTACCGAACCCACCAGTTTCATATGTGCATTCACTGAATCCTTCTTTAGTGATAAATAAAATATGATCTGCAGCAAGTGATGGCCAAGTGGGGCATGTCATCATGACTTTACACAAGTTTGTCTTTACCTCTGCGGCAGAGGCTCCGCCGAACCCCTCAGACTGACTCATCAAACCCCTAGGGTTCGATCAAACCCAGGTTAAGAACCGCTGATTTATAGGAAGTGTGAGGAGAAATGTAATGCATACCTGTTTCCTTGTGCAGTTATTTACTCTCGCAGACAGGCAGCAACAAGGCTGGGATAGGAGGGCAGATGGATAAAAGTTGGGATAAAAATAAATAAAATAATAATGTCTCCAGGGTGTACAGATGGAGTGCGGCTGCTGCGAGAGCCCCTTCTCCCTCTCCCTCTTCCTCCTGTCACTGCCCTCCTCATTCTTCTTACATTTCAATCCCTTTCTCCCTTCATCTGATGCTAGAGCTGAGGGAATGCATGCATGGCTGAGCCCAGGGAGCCACTAGTATCGGAACTTCTGTCTGTTTGTGAAATACAGAGGTTTTTGGGAGATCAGTAGGAGTAGTCTCAGTTTCCCCATTTTGTACCCATTCAATGGCATTCGTTGTGAGCTATTCCCTCAAAGAATTGTCAGAGGCTTTCATGGCCAGAATCACTGGGTTGCTGTGAACCTCTGAAGATGCCAGCACAGATGCCGGCAAAACATTAGGAACGAATGCAACTGGAAATGGCCATACAGCCCAAAAAACTCACAGCAACCCATTCCCTCAAAGTTCCAAACACTTCCTTACACTAAAAAAAACCCCAAGAAAACACAATGAAGACAAAAAATTTTAAAAAATCATTACAAATCTGGGGTTTTTTTCTCTGTGTTCTGTGTAGATTCTGGAGGGAAGAAACCTCTGACTCTGGAGGGCTGAAATGTGCCATCATAGTGCATAAGAGTTGAAGGATTTGTTAAACACACACACTAACAGGAACAGAGGCAGCTGCCTTAAACAAAGTCTGACTATTGGCCTGTATATCCTAATATGTTGGACAGTGATTGGGATTTGCTGTCCAGGATTTCAGATACGACTCTTTCCTAGACCTGCATGCAAGGGATTGAATCTGAGACCTTCAGATATATAAGCTACTCTGCCACTGAATGGTAAGACACCTGTGGAGGTGGTGCTACTTCTCTCATATTATTCCACTCATTATTGCCACTGTCCTTTCACTTGTGTTTCCCCCAGAAAGCACATTTCGTTACACTTCAGTGGTAGTCCTCTTGGCAAGTGTCCCACAAATCAGGTCCAAAGAATGAGTGCATTATACAGAGGCCCACACTATATAGGAGCAGACATATTATGTTTGGGTTACATGCACAATTTAGTTTTAATTGTCCAGTGCCCTCACTTCTCTTTCCATTAAAAATTTATCTCTCTCTTTAACTTCCTACCTAGTTATTTTCTGGGAAAACATAGATTAAAAACTTTGGAAATGCCTTGCTTGAATGATGTGATATTCATTAATTATATTGTTAATTACTTTTTGTGAAACAGTATGCTTTGGGGGAAATGATGTGTGCTGTTCATCTTAGGCAGGAGTCTTGGCTTCAAATCCCATATATATTCTATACCTTGAATAAGGAACATGTAGCCCATCAAGTGTCATTGGACCATAATTCCCAGCAGTCCTATCTACTGGCAAGAGAAAATGGAAGTGAGCATAACCATTGATCCCATAAGGGCACCAGATCCTATGTGATCTTGGAAACTATGTAGGATTAACTCTGGTTAGTATTAAGGTGGACAACTGCCAATTAATAGCAGTTGTAGCCTGTATTTCAGAGAAAGGAAGTGACAAACTTACCTCTAGACATTCCTTGCATTAGAAAGTCCATGGAATACGTGGGGTTGCCATATGTTGACAGGTGACTCGAAGGTACATACACACACGTAAGGGGAATTGCAGAGCCACAGGTTACTGTAAAACATTTTGAGGGACAGAAGTGTTGGGACATGTAAAAATCAGTTGGTGAGTGTGTTAACTGAAAAATGTAAAGCATGAAACTGATTGGTTGGGCTGCACCCAAGAGGCTAGCTGAGCCTGGGAGTTTTGGCAACAGTTACATGTTTAGGCTTTCTGTGCAGGAGCTTATCAAGTCAGTTTGCATTTTCTGCTTCTGGACTGCTGGAAAAAGGTCCCTCACATGGACACCTAAGGACCATTTGAATCTCTCTCAAAGGACATTGTGTGAGCCAATGCAACTGTTCACATGACTGAATATATGTTGCTCTGCATAACAAAGAGTAAACCCCTTTTCTTTACTGATCATCTGCATGGCATATCTTTTCTCTAGCAAGACAGTGTGTGGATTGGTTAAAGACGTGAACTACGTGTGAGTTTCATTCCACCACAAGAAACTCCTTTTAATACTTGACAACATTTCTTTTCTGTAGCGGTTCCTTATTGTGCTTAAACTTAGCCTTTGGTCACCTCTTCCCCAAATCTAATATTCTGTCTCCCCATCCCCACTCTAGTTCTTTTTGGTATTGAGTTCTGCCTTGTTTTCCTTTTCTGCCATGTGTCCTTTCCTTGATTTTTGGGTGGGACCCCCATGTCAAAATCACTGTGGATTCCATGCTTCTCTCTGACTGTCCCAAAGAGCTTTCCCCATGCTACACCCCCACCTCCTTTCTCTGCAAATGCACGCAGACACATACACACACATACACAGAGGCACCTCTACACATGGAACTCATTCTACAGTTTATTTTGCTTCCCCTTTGAAGGAGAAGCGCCTATTCTGGCTAGGAGTTTCCTCAGATCTTCAGCCCCTGGGGGAATCTGGTTGGCGAATGCCCCCCTCCCAACACACACACAGAGCAAGGAGGAGTAGTCCCATCTTACTGCTTCTCAAGTCTTTTTCCCAGACTTATTTTGACAGGGTCGGTAGTAGACATACAAACTTCATTTTAAAGGGGTACCACATAAGGATTTTTTTTCATTGTCCGTGTATGCTACACACACTCCTGCGAATTGGGAAAGGAAGGCAGGGAAATTCTGTAGCTGCGTCTTCAATATAAGAAACAGAACCATCTCTGACATTAAGCAATTGAAGACAGTACATAATAGGGAACAATAATTGTTTTTACTGGCTAGTCCACTCTTTTGAAAAACAGAACTGTGAGTCCCACACAACCAGTAATGGGACCTCAACACATACCCATTTGTCTTAGGGCCCTTCCACACAGCCATATAACCCAGAATATGAAGGCAGAAAATCCCATAATATCTGCTTTGAATGGGCTATCTGAGCCCACACTGCCATATATCCCAATTCAAAGCAGATAATGTGGGATTTTATTCAGCTGTGTGGAAGGGGCCTTAGATATAGTGGAGGATTGTTCCCACTCTTAGGGTTAGAGAATGATTCAGCTGCCAGGCTAATAATCAGCTTTGGTACATGGAATGGGTGCGTCTGTGAGAGCCGTCTTTCAGCTGAAGCAGGAAAATGGTTTGGACATAGGAATTTGATTTATCATATGTGAGATATTCATTATTCTCTCCAGTAATAGGCTGCAGCAGTTCAGAATATCAAGAGTCTTTTCCATAACCTTCTATCAAACCTTTTAAAATGAAGTCAACAGACACTAAACCTGGGGAGTTCTCATCTACAGAACATGCATACTATCCATGAATTATGGCCCCTCCTAAAAGGTTAAGTGGTACATCCACGAGAAAATGAGGATGTCTATAGTGCCTGGTTCTATTTCAGAGTATACATAGGGAAAGTTCACAGCAGAATTGGCCATGCTGGCTGTGGGATTCTAATAGTTCAACTCCCCCTTTCCTAAGCTTATGCGGTGCAAAGCTGTGTCTCCCAGGGATAGCAAAGACATCACAAAACCAGTTATTGGGGCCAGCTTTAACACAGCAGGTTAACCACCAGATGCAGTAAATCTTGCCAACCAAAAGGTTGACAGTTCAAAGCCAGGTCAGGGTGATCTCCTGACCTTCAGTTCACCTAGCGGAGCAAAAACAGCAATGTGAGTAGATGAATAGGAATCGCATTAAGCAGAGACATATTTTAAGCACAGTGTTTCAATCTGAAAAGTAGGAAAGTTTACGAACAAAGAAAGCTCTTCAGCAAAGGAGATAGAGCGACAGCACCCCCTGTGGACGGAACCGAGCACAGCCTCCAAAGATGCCGAAAGATGGGGAGAAAGCTTATATAAATACCTCTAACTGTTGTCTCCCTTGTCGTATAATTCACATTGAATGTTTGCTGTATATTTGTTCTCTGATCCATACTGAGTCCCCTTCGGGGTGAGAAGGGCAGGATATAAATACTGCAAATAAATAAAAGATGTAATATGATTAGTGCCAATAACTCACTCACTTTTTTGTTTTGTGCTTTCAAGCCTAATCTGATTTATGACAACTCATTTGGGGTTGTTTTGGCAAGATTTGTTCAGATGCTCTTGCTCTGGGGCTGAGAATGCAAGACTTGTCCAAAGGTTTCCACAGCTGAGTACGGATTCAAACCTTGGTCTCCCATAATACTAGTCCAACACTCAAACCACTAAGCCTGTTAACCCCCAAAGGTATTACACACTCAAAGGAACAGTGGATTAAAGGTCCAGTGCTCTACTGACATAGCTGCCCATGCTCACTCAACTACTGGGAAACAAATCCCTGCCTCGGCAACTTGGATTAGCTCTTTGAGGGTTGGTAAACAGGATATCCTCTGAACATTACCACAGCTGAATAGAGCCCTGAGCACGTGGAAGTGATTTTTGGTGGAAGCGATTATCAGTAGCAGCTACACAGTTGAGATAACATTTGGATTTCCCCTCAGCTGCTTTTAATTTCACCATTTAAGGAAATGGTAAAATGGCCATAGCTATCTGCTACTGTGCTTGCCTTCACACATGATTTACAAGCCCCAGAGGAAGACATGTGAGTCTTTCATACCTCCTTTCATTTTTGCCCTGCTGCTGTGTCACAACATAAAAACAAATCACTCAGACATTGACCCTATCACTTGCATCCAATAGGCAATCAAAGTTATAGAAATAGTGGCATGTAATGCCATCAGGCATATATACTATTTTGCATTTATTTTATTTATGTATGTATTTACTATATTTGTATCCTGCCTTTCTCAACCCAGAGGGACTCAAGGCAGCCTTATAACAGGCAGCAATTTGATTCCAAATATACATTTATCAATACACATTTACATTTCAAACCAAACAATTAAAACTTATTAAAAACATCAATTAAATCACATCATCCAAAACGTAATCCAGCCGTTCCATTTATCAACACATTAATTCATAGTCACTTAATTGTACTGCTCCGCTTATTTGTCAAAAGCTTGGTCCCACAGCCACAACTTAAGTTTTTGCCATACATGGCTGTGCATTGATTGATTCTGGCCTTTATGTGTATTTTGATTCCTTTGAAATTAAGCTTTGCAAATTTTTCCTCCATGCAGTTACATTTCTACACCACCTAAATGCTGTTAAAGCATAGAGTGATAAGATAGCAGATGTTTGCAAGATGGCCGAAACGACTTACACCTCTATCAGTTTCAGGATTGCTCAATGTGCATCATTTGTTTGAAGGCCTCCTCTGTTTGAAAGGGTGCTAGGTCAATACCACGCAACAGTAGTTGTCTCTTGACTTAGGTCAGTTCATAAGCATAAGCCTAACGTCTTTGGTGAGCTCCTAGGAAAGAGGCTATTGTAGCGTATGAGCACAAATGTGGGATCACTTCTTCTTGAAGCTGTCCTCTGTTTGAAATGTTGCCCTACTCAAGCCAAGGGAACAACTGGAAGGAAGAGTTCAGATTTAGCAAGCATTTAAGTCATCTAGCATTTAAGTCATCTAAAGGACAAATCCCTTCCTACTAGTGTAGGATGTAATGTATCTTTATGTAAATCATTCTAATTGCATCTTCATTTGCTTGTTTACTTTCATGTAGTGCATTTGTTGTACAAAATGTATTAGTTGTGCATTTTACATCCATTATAATTGGTTCACCACCACCACAACCCCTTTGGTCATAGACACTGTCTTCATTTTATGTTTATTTATTTATTTATTTCCAGCATTTTTACCCCGCTCTTCTCAACCCTCAAGGGGGGACTCAGAGCGGCCTAACAAACACAGTAAAATACAATATAAAAACCCCAAAAACATTCAACATTAAAATACATTAAAATACAATTAACATTAACACATCATACACATTCATTTAAGTTAAAAACAGTGTTCTACGTCTTATTGTTTTGTTATTATGAAATAATAACAAAATGAAATAATAACAATAATGTTTGTTAGATGAAACAACATCTCCGGCTCGGCCAGATTGATCACCAACAATGGTCTACCCTGGCCTCACATCGGGAGGCATGGAGAGGCATTATCCACAATGCTGCAGCCTCTTTCAAGAAGACACGCCGAATGGGTCTTGAAGAGAAACGACAACGCAGAAAGAACCGCAACTTGGAAACAACATCACCCAAGGAGACTTTCTGCTGTGCTTTCTGCAACCGAACTTGCCTATCTCAGATTGGCCTTTTTAGTCATCAACGTGCTTGTAAAAAGCGTGGGATGAGTCCTTCCTAAGAATCTTCTTTCGCGAAGTAATGCCGAGAGAGATTATGACTGTAATAATTTGTGAAGGAATGAGGAAAATCTGTATGTAAGCATGCATATTGACATGAAACTCTGGATCCCCTTTTATTCTCTTTTTCTGGTGATGCATAGGTGGTCATCCAGATTTAGGCTGTATCCCTTTTAAAACAAATTTAGATACCCATATTGTATCCTGTGAAATGCAAATACTCGACACTGAAAAGCAAATAGAGTATGGGATTCACCTGCATTCAGAAGAGAAATTACCACAATTTTACAAAGGCAAGCAGAGGCTCTAAACAGGCAGAAGTACAAAAGTCAAAGAAAGCAAATCATTGAAACATCATTTACTTTTACAGTGGTTTAATTGCAGGGCAGCATTCAGGGGAAACCACAGAGACTATGATACACAGGAAAGAGGCCATTATAATCACCAAAAATTGTTGCCATGAGTAAAAATGGCAGAAGCTATATTCTCCTACATATTCCAGAACTTTTTTCCCTTCTATATACTAATATGTCTAGGATTGCTATCATTTATGGAATCTCGTAGCTATGTTTTTAGTTGGCAGTGCTGAACAGGGCAATCCAATAAACAGGTCTGAAATAAAAAGGGAGGAAATAATGGCAACACTTTCTGAATGAAGCAGTGGAAAACAACAGCTATGAGAAGGCCCTTATCACTAGCTGTTGTGCCCTGGAGTGGTCCATAAATAGTGGTAGCTTGCACCAGGGAGGTAATGAATCTGCTCCAGTATTAGAAACAACCAGGAGCTATCCAAGGTGCTGAGTCTAGATTGGAAACAGGGCTTCAGAACCTTGGACAGCTCCTTACAGCTCATCTTAAAGTATAGATTCAATGCTCCACTCTGATGGAAGCCAATAAGTGCTACTGACCACATTATTAGGCAGAGTGAGGCATTTGCTTCAGAGAGCTGATTTAATCCTGGAATGAGTGCTAAAGGGGGCATTTGGCTAGTTATAGAACGTATTGTCGTGTTTTTACTGGCAAGGAATGGGAAAGTTACTTGTGAGATTTTCTGCTTCAGGTACCCAATAACTTGACCAGCCCTGCAGGTATTATATACTTTGGTCAATTGGCAGGGGAGGAGGGAGGTTGGCAGGAGAGACTTTTGCATAAAAAACATTAAACCCCACATTGTTTGCATTGAACTGGAATATATGGCAGTGTGTACTCAGATAACCCAATTCAAAGCAGATGTTGTGGGATTTTCTGCTTTGATATTATGGGATATAGGGCTGGGTGGAAGAGCCCTTATAGGATCATGATTATCTCAACTGAAACAACCTACAAACCAGGCTGGTAATGAGTGAAGGAGAGAGGGAAACATTGGGGCTGTTTTCTAGGAGATTATATGGAAGCCAGAATAGGAAAAATGGCTACAAAGAACTGGAACCACATCCAGCTCTTTCAAGATTTTAGACAGTCAGTGGTTGTGCTTAACTGGTAAGTCAAGAATTGTGCAGCATTGGTTTTAGGCATTCCAATTACATTGCTATGGGCGGTTGAGGTTGCCAGCAACCATTCCAAATTATCCTGGAGCCTCTAGGGATTAACTATTTTATTTCTAGGTTCCCTTTGCATAACAAGCCCAGAATTAAAAAGCAGAGGGAATTCTCAGAATGCATATACTGAATGACAAAGGAGACCAATTTTCTTATCAGCACTTCTTGCTGGGTTTCCCATGTTTCTAGAGGCTAGTGATTATAGGACATAATCTGATACAGGAACTGCTAGTTCTCTCTTTTCCATTGTGGGCAAAAATCTAATAGCTTCACAGCAACTTACTTTCAGAATTGCTTAGTCTTTAAAGCCACTTCTTCATGACATAATGCCTCCAGGAACTCCTCCAAAAACAGTACTGTTGGAAGCCTATTGGCAAATCTGTGGGTAAAATCCTAAAGCTTTTCCTCCTTCCTTCTCTTGGGCAACATACATAAATTCCACTTCCCTTCCAAGGGTTTGCAGCTTCCTGCTCTAAGCCATTACATTCCCAGAGCTGGAAATATAAATCGGAAATATTAAACTACCGCACTGATATGCTACTCCCAAACATATTCACTAAAAGTCTCATTGCTTTCAACAGAGCATGATGAAATGTGAATGGAAATCCCAATACCGCTCTTTTTTTAAAAAACAAAAAACTCTTGTTCTGTTTACTTGCAAATTTTGAACAGAATATGACTGTACATGGAATGCAGCTTCCATAGTTGTCAATTTCTTATGGTATTTTTATTCTAGCTAGACCTGTTTTTCAGTTGATACACTGATTTTCAACATTCCCCAACAGGCTATTTTCTTTCAGAGGTCAAAATATTAATGAGCATTCAGCAGCTACGGAGAGGGGAGTTCATAGGCTGGCATAGAGTTGGCTCAAGGTATTTGGCTGCTTGAGGTGGAATTAAAAATGGCATCCTCCGTCTCTACCTAACCCAATATATGTTTGTATCTTAAAGCAGATAAACTGTTTTGCTGCTTTTTCCTGATATTCAGATCTGCTGTCTGAGACAAC
This sequence comes from Anolis apletophallus, assembly GCA_030556195.1. Taxonomy (NCBI): domain Eukaryota; kingdom Metazoa; phylum Chordata; class Lepidosauria; order Squamata; family Anolidae; genus Anolis; species Anolis apletophallus. Next base: position 151,812,088 of record JARBWK010000001.1, on the reverse strand, counting down.
TGACCTAAGTTACTTAATAGCATTACACGCAATGCCTGAGTTATAAACATTCGACTTACAAACGACTCATAGTTACAAATGGGGATGAGACAACAGGAAATGAGATAAACCTACCCCTCGGAAAGGAAATTCATCCCTGAAAGAGTTCTCAACGGAACCTTTATCACCTCCACAACAAGCCTTTTTTTTTTTCAAAATCCAATTATAGGGACAGAAAGTGAGGTGAAATCTTCTCAACAGGGGCATGGGCAGCAAAACAGACACCATAGGGTTGTTAGCCCTTCCCTATGCTATCCAAAGCTTGTGCGTGTGTGTGGCTGGAGTTGCACTTTAACATGTACCTGTTCCGACTGATATTCGAATTTAATTGAAGAACAAATCTATAGAACCTATCTTGTTCATAACTTGGGAACTGCCTGTATGAGAAGTCCAGAATGCCTTTCACAAGCTGGAATATGCCCAGACAACAGCTACCAAGATGTCCAAAAGTTTGGAAACCATGCCTTATGTGAACAATGTACTGAGTTTGTTAAGCTTGAAAAAAGTGACATTATAGCCATCTTTTAATATATTGTAGTGCAGGGGTAGGGAACCTACGGCTCGGGAGCCAGATGTGGCTCTTTCCATGATTGCATCTGGCTCTCCCTCTTCCTTCCTTCCTTCCTTCCTCCCCCTTCACCCTTTCCTTCTCCTTCTCTTCTTCCTTTTCCCTCCCTCTCTCCCCTTCCTTCTTTCCTCCATTCTCCCTCTTCCTTCCTTCCTCTTCCTTCCTTTTTTCTCCCCTTGACCCTTTCCTTCTCCTTCTCTCCTTCATTTTTCCTCCCTCTCTCCCCCACCTTCTTTCCTCCATTCTCCCTCTTCCTTCCTTCCTCTTCCTTCCTTCCCCCCTTCACCCTTTCCTTCTCTCCTTCCTTCTTTTCTCTATTCTCTCTCCCTCTTCCTTCCTCTTCTATTATTTCCCCCAAGTCTTCCTTTCCTTCTTTTCCTTTCTTTTCACTTCCCTCTCTCTCCCCTTCTTTATTTTCTTCTTTTCCCTTCATTATTGTACTTTTCCCCACTCCCTTTCCTTTCTTTTCCCCACCCTTTCCTTTCCTCCCTTCCCATTTCCTTCTTTCTTTTCCCCTCCTTGTCTTTCTCCTGCTTTTCTTTTCTTCCTTTTCCATAGTTCGTTTTTCTTTTCTTTCTCCCTCTCCCCTTCCCTCCTTTATTTCCTCTTTCTTTCTTTTCCCCATCCTTCTTTCCATCTTGTCTTCCTTCCCAGTGTCCTGAGCATGCCTTTTGCAGAGCCAGGTCTGAAGTGTCCCATCATTCTGCCGGGGGAATCCTTTTCTCATAGTATATATTTATAGACTCACACACACACACACACACACACATATATATATATATATATATATATATAATATTAATATAATATATATATATAATATATGGCTCTCACTGAAATAAATTTTCAAATATTTTGCTTTTATGGCTCTCTGAGTCAAAAAGGTTCCTGACCCCTGTTGTAGTGGTTTCAGCTAGAACCATGGTTAGAGAGGTCTGTGCTCAGTAAGTCTTTGTTTGCTAAACCAGATCAGCCAGAAAAGAATTCAGGCACTTTGGGTTGAAGGCAAAGCTACAATTTGGCCAAATAGGATGCAAGTACAAGCAATACGCTTCAAAAGGTACACGCACAAATTCACAGAAAAATACATGACATTACAGTTCTGACAGCTATTCAGACTTCCCACTCCATCCCCTGATTTACTGAAAAGAGAGGCAGACTAGGATCTGTGCCTGGTTGGCCGTGGGTTCTCTTGATGTCACAGCCTACCGAAGGAGATTCCCATGGTGGGAAGAAAGGCAGCTGACAGTTGGACAGTTAAAAAAGCCAATTTGTTGTAGAGATGCTCCCCACACCCCCAGGAGGGCAGAATCTAGAAGGAAATGATGACATGGATATGCTGATGAGTCCCTAATTAACTCAAGTGTCCAGTTCCATGTGAAACAAAGGATTCAAGACCCAAAAGACAAAGATGATGATTCCAGACACTGAAGGACTTATCTGCCTGTATGGCTGCATGTACTCTCAAGTTTATACATTTATTGATGGGTTAGATTGATATCGTTTTTAGGGTACAGGTGTTACTAGGCCCAAAACAGAACTTCTAGTGGCTTAAATATTTCACAATTCTGGAGCTACAAAAATGTTTTAAAATAAATGGGGAAAAAATCATATATCTTGCTTAGAGTTTCATGATGATCTAGAAATCTTTTGGGGGGGTGTGTGTGCTGTGGCTCAACAATAATATGAAGTCATATCCTGTAGAGTAGTAGTTCTCCAACTTTGGTTCTCCAGTTGTTTTGGACTTAAACTTCTAGAGACTTTAGCCAGCTTGACAAACAGTCAAAAATTCTGGGAGTCGAAGTCCAAAATATCTGGAAGAAGTTTTGGAAACACTAATGTGGAAGATGAAATAAGCTTGTTTGAAGGATAGTCAGAAGACTGTCTTATTCTATTTTTTGAAAGATTGTCCAGACAAACCTACAGAAGCAATCTTGATTGTAACTTGGCTGTTGCCTGTACTGCTAGTACTGACAAGGCTTGTACAATAAATAGGCTCACAAGACATGGTGCTGCTGCCTCACTTCTTGCTTACTGTAAAAGGGACAATGGCCAAACTGCAACCGACTCACATTATTTGCCCATTTGGAGATCCAGATTAACACACCATTTCCTTGAGACTTCAATTAATGCCTGAGACCTTACAACCCCATTTCCTAGCCATGCCAGATGAGGGATCCTGGGAATTACTGTCTAGAAGATAACGTTGCCCATCTCTGCTCAAGAGATGTCTGTTGGGACTTGGTGAGAATTATTGTTTTCACCCAAGCTGTGTGGCCTATGCTATTTTTTTAAAATGTTTTTATTGTCAATTTTTAGCACATACAGTAAAAAATAGATTTAAAGTGGGGGTAGGGACGGGATCTAGGAGGGGGGGAGGGGGCAGTGCAAGGGAAGGTGTGCAAACAACAGAGGGGAGGGGAAAGAAAAATGAAAGGTATCCATAGTTGGTCTAAGCCAACCAACGTCCAGTTCGGAATACAGGTTCCATCGCCTACTTGATCTTCTTGACTTCCTATTCATTGTCATGAAATGCCCCCGCTCCCTTTAGTCCAAGTGACATTTTCACTTCGCTTGCTTAGTCTTCTTGCATTTCTTCTTCTTTTGATCTAAAAATTTAAAGTCATTGATGTAATCCCCTATTTGGCTCCAGTCTGTTCTCTGCTTTAGGCTCTGATTCATCGATACGTTTTTCAGGGTATCCAGGTCCATAAGGTCTCTCACTTTTAGCAGCCAGTCTGTGATCAATGGCACGTCTGTATTCTTCCATTTTCTGGCTATTTCAATTCTCGCTGCCGCTGAAATAATAAAAAAAATCTTGTCCTCATTCTTTCCTATTTCGAAATCCAACATGTTTAAGAGGTAATACTCTGGCTTCAACTCAAATTTAATCTTCAACATTCTTTGTACATGTGTATGTACTTCCCTCCAAAGTTTTTGATTTTCCTACACTTCCACCAACAGTGGAGGAAGGTTCCCTTGCCTTCCCCACATTTCCAACAGCGATCGTTCAGATCTTTGTAGATACATGCTAGCTTCGCTGGAGTGAGGTACCATTGAAAGAACATCTTATACCAACTTTCGGTTATGTTGGTAAACCCTGAATATCTGAGTTTTTTCCTCCACAGGGATTCCCAGTCTTTTAATAGGATGGAGTGTCCCAGTTCCTTGGCGCATTTTATCATCGTAGTTTTAACTAGTTCCTCCTCCGTGTCCCACTCTAATAGCTTGTTGTATAACAAAGTTATTTGTTTCCTTTCAGCTTTCAGTACTTTATCCCAAGCGGTATCTTCCTTTTCAAAATCCTTTTTTTCATCTTGCTTAAAGCATTCTTTTATTTGGGCATATTGAAACCAGGTTAGGTCCACTCCTTGAAGACGCAATTCTTCTAAAGATTTCAGTCTCCATCGCTCTTTCTGCCTATTGATGAGTTGTCTGTAAACGTACCATTTTTTGGGTGGAACCTCTTTCACATGAAAAGCTTCAATCGGAGAAATCCACTGAGGTGTATTTTGATAAAAACGATCCTTATATTTCTTCCATACTTTAATCAGGGCGGCCCTCGTGAAGTGGTTAGAGATTTTTTTTTCAATTCCGGCTTTACCATACCAAAGGTATGCGTGCCACCCCCGTCTTAGGTCCGCCCCTTCCAGATTGATGATACTCTTCTTCTCTAATGATGCCCAATCGATCACCCACGCCAGAGCCGCCGCCTCAAAATAAAACTGGAGGTTTGGCAACGCCAGTCCTCCTCTTTCTTTTATATCTGTCAGGACTTTATGATTTATTCGTGCCTTCTTTCCCTCCCACACGAACTTGAGAATATCGGCCTTCCATACTTTGAAATAGAAATTAGTTCTAATTATCGGAATGGATTGGAAGAGGAATAGCATTCTGGGTAGTACCTCCATCTTGATTATCGCAATCCTACCAGTCAAACTAAATCCTAAATGACTCCACTTCTGTAGTTTCATCTGGATATCATGCCACACCTTCTCATAGTTATTCTTTAGGAGCTGGTTGTTATTTGCTGTTAAAACAATCCCCAGGTACTTTACTTTCTTCGTTATTTCGAGGTTCGAAATCTTCTGTAAGGTGTTCCTTCTCTCCTCTCTCATATTCTTTGTTAGCATTTTAGTTTTGTTCTTATTTACTTTAAGGCCCGCTACCAATCCGAATTCTTCTATTTTACCAATCTATTTTGATATTGTTTCTACCGGATTTTCGATGATGCAGGCGATATCATCCGCAAAGGCTTTCACCTTGTATTCTTCATCGCGGATTCTTAAACCTTTCAAATCATTATTCTTTCTTATGGCTTCCAGGAGGGGTTCCAGTATTAATATGAATAACAGAGGGGACAACGGGCACCCCTGTCTGGTACCTTTCTGTATCTTGATCTTGCCTGCCTCCTGGCCATTTATTAATAGAGTTGCTGATTGATTGGAATATATCGCCTGCACCGCATTCAGTAATTGGAATCCCATATCCTTCTCTTTCATCATCTGGATTAGAAAATCCCAGCTTGCATTATCGAACGCCTTCTCGGCGTCCAGGAAAAGCAGCCCGACTTCTTTTTGGTTATTCCTTTCAGCCTATGCTATTTTTGATTGTCTTGAATCCAGGAACATCACAATCAAAAGAGAGGGAAGGAATTGTAGTGTAATGGCTCCTTCAGAGGAGGGCCCATTGAAATCACTGCTAAATCAAACCCATTCGCCCTGCAAGCTGAGCTGGCTGGTAATTCCCACAGAATGAACATTAGAAGGTGCAGGTAATCGAATTAGTAACTGTCAACCCGGCGCTGTCTGCTCCAAATTGGATTCCACTAGAAATCTAATTTGCAAAGTATACCCTGAACAGCACACTCCCTTCAATTACGCTCTCCACTTCTCAGACCCCATCTTCAGCCCCCTGCCACCCAAAGATGTACCCTCCACAGTTCTTGCCTCCCCTGGAGATATTGGAAATTGGCAAAGAGGGAGTGAGAAGAGAGACCCATTCAAACTTGGGGGTGGGGAAGAAAAACTCTGAAGAGTCACATTCTTCAAAATTGGGACATAATAAATAGGAGTACATTAGGTAGAGAGATCAAATTCTGAAAAATGAGGGACATATTGAAGAAGAAAAAAACAGAGGCATTTTGGTCATACAATGTGTAAAAAGGGAAGGAAGGAATGAGAACATACATTTGAACAAAATGTATATGGGGAAACACATTTAGAAATTATTACTACATTTCAAAAGACATATCATTTTCTCACTATAATGGGACAAAAATTGTGACCAAATGATCAATATGTCTGCTAAGTTGGTTTTCACATGCCAAACTGTTGATGACCAACTTCAAATCTGCTCTTTTCTTTGGGATTTCCCAGATATCATTACACTATGTAACACAATTTTTGTTGCTGGGTTATTAAATATCATTTTAATTAATTTATTAAACTGCAAAAACGTTGTTCTTGCGGGACATCTTGCAGCACATTTTGCTATAGTATTTCAATGAATATATCATCAAGCACCGGGACTTTGGCGCAGCTGACTGGGAGTCAGCTGTATAAGATCTCTACTGACTAGAAGGTCATGAGTTCGAGGCCTGCCCGGGTCGGGGTGAGCTCTCAACCAAATTGTGTAGCTCATTGTCGACCTTTGCAACCCAAAAGACAGTTGCATCTGTCAAAAAGGAAATTTAGGTACCACTTTGTGGGGAGGCTAATTTAACTGATTTACGAGGTCATAAAATCTCCAGGAAGTATGAAAGAGAATGAAGGAATGCGACAGCTCCCCCTGGTGGCCAGAAACTGTAATGTTAAATTGCCCCTGAGTGTCTCTCCATATATGTTGTATATCTATGGCACTGAATGTTTGCCTGTATATGTGCATTGTGATCTGCCCTGAGTCCCCTGCGGGGTGAGAAAGGCAGATTATAAATTATGTAAATAAATAAATAAGACTCAACCAATTCAGCACTGTTTGTCACAGCCACAAAAATGGAGTTTCTGAAATATAATAACTACTTTCAAAGTACTTACTGCACAATTAAACAGAAACAACACTTTCAAACCAGGAACATATTTTTTTCAAATTGTGTTACATAGTGTTATCTTTTAATTTTGGACTGGTCAATCTTTCAAATATAGGATAAGACAGTCTACTGGCTGTTCTTTAAATAAGAGGAATAGCATCTATCAAGTAGCACTTTTCACTACTCTATGAAGGATGATAACAGCAGCTCTGATGAGTTAAAATGGCTCCGAAAATGGCAAATCTGGTATACATAATTTCATCATGGTGCTCCTTGGGGAAGTAGCTCCAGTTTTCTTTCTGGATCTTATTAGAGTGGTGGATAACCTCCGGGAATAGACCTGTTTCCAGCCTTTGATCTCTGAGATGACTTCCTATCTTTGCCCTGCTTCAAAGAAATTGTTGACTGCCTACTTCATTTCGACATAGAGACACTCTGTGAATGAGAGGCCTCCAAGTCACACTTCCATTCCAGTTGTGGACCTGGCCTCTGTCCAAAGTCCAGCAAGTAGTGGAATGGGCAGGATCCTAGGATGCTTCCCAAGCCCCATCTGATGAGGTGAGTGGTTTTCTTCCTTTGTTTGGAGACAAAAGCAGTGATTTAGAAGAGAGGAAGGGAACTAGAAACTCCCGAAACATGACTGGTTTCACATCCAAATCCAAGTGTGGAATAAAAACCATGTGATCCTCCAAATGTTATTGGATTGCCACTGCTATTATTCTTGGCCTAGTTGTCTGGAGCTGATGGGAAACCTGGAAATTCACAGGTTCCTGCCAGTATGGCATTACATAGTTGGAGTGCTTTCATTCAGTCATCTCTCAGCTTGGAAACTGTCAATTATTTATTTTTAAGAAGTCAAAAGTGGTTTCAACAAAACTGTTTATTTCTCCCTCAGCATGGTATGCTCTTGTAATTTTTTTTGTTCTGTTGTTAAAACTATGTATCAGAGGGAATGTGGGATGCACGTACATTTCATGGACATCCACATATTATTTTCCAACCTGCCTACCCTTGTAGGAGGTGGGGATCTCTTTTCTGCTTTGGTTTCCCATCTGTAAATTAATAGCCCATCCCAGAGAAACAGACAGATGAGAGCCATGTCCAGAGAATTCAAATGGCCAGGATGCCTGGGTGAGAAGAAGAACCTAGATCACTTTAACACTTTGTTTTCCAGATCTCTTCCCTCCCCCACACTGCACCCCCACTCACTGTCAAATGGAAGTATCTTGATAACAGAGATGGGCTTCACTTACAGTATGTCCCAGGGAGTCAGGTCACCTAAAATACAAGCTACTAAAATAAGAGAGCAAGTTTCCTGCATAGCCAGACTGCGGCTCTGCCCTGTAATCAGCAAAAGGGCATAAATGCCGTGTTTATTTATAACCCTTTCATTTCTCCCCAGCTCACTCCCTTTGGTTGGGTGACCGCAGAACTTTGAATGGACCAAAGGGTCCCATGGGTTGGCTTAACTCTTGTGATCATGGCTGAAGGCAGCCATCTTGGTTAGCACACTTTGGAGGGAATAACCCAAGAGTGCAAATGTCCTCAAAGATGTTGGCTGGATTCTTTGGGCTTTGGGTTTGTAAAGTGGAAACTGAAAATCTGACATCAAATATAGGACACCAAACTCAAAAATGTACTTGCAAAGTGGAGGAGCTATCTGGAAGGGAAGCAGTATACTTGAGCGAGCACTTACATATCCACTGCCTTGCCTATTCCTACAGACAAGAGAGGGAAACCAGGTAGAACTGGGTGCAAATGTTTAGGAATTAAGGATTAAACTTTAGTTTATATTGACTTCTTTTTCTCTCCTGTTGTACTTTTTCACTCCTTCATTTGCGTGTTGGTGACTTTATTTCCTTCTGAACATGCAGTTGCATTGCCTTTCCCCTGAAAGTCCAGTTGCATTGAGTTACAGTGAGTGCAGGAATCGTTGCATATACTGTATATTAGATAAGGAATGAGGCCCAGTATAGATCAGTATAGTATGCCCAAGCTTGCAAACAAGATCAGTGGTTCCCAACCTTTGGGCCTCCAGGTATTTTGGACTTGGACTCCCAGAAATCCCAGTCATCTTACCAGCTCTTAGGAACAATGGGAGCTGAAGTCCAAAACACCTGGAGGCCCAAAAGTTGGGAACCACTGATCTAGAGATACTTGCCCATCTTGGCTGCCCAGTCCAATGTGTTAGTCAAAAATGACCAAAAAAAGTGGAAGTGAGCAGCATATGTGCATTATGGGAAAGGCTCTATCAAAGCTTTGACTGCTATTTATACTGGAGACAAGGGGCTTTTCATTGTTGATTTTAGCTTGTGGGTGTTATCCCCCCCCCCCCCCCGACCAAATCAGAGCCCAGATGGATGGCCTGAGGAGGTCTCCCACCCAAACTCTGGAATTCCCCCAAAGGACCAGATCAAATCCTCTTTCTCAAACCTTGCCCATTCACCCACTAAGTAGGCATAATCACTACACATCCCCTGACTCACATCTTCACAATAAACAAGACCCAGGCTGGACACAAATTATAAGCCCATCAAGCCACCTTGTCATCCTTTTATCCTAATTTTGGAACTCATCATGGAACCCAGCCACCCATTGTCCCACATCTGGAAATCTCCTAGGACCCATGCACCATGGATGAGCCCATCAATCATCCTTTTGCCCATGACCCAGTCCCACATTCTTTCCCAATTTCTGTCCTTCCAGAGGCAAACACAAATGGACTGCAGACAGCTTCAAATGCAACCAATAACAGTTTATTCCATGCTATGCACCAATCACAAACATTTGAACCAATGGGATTGTAGATCCTAATTTGTGCCAGCTGCAAACTATAAATGAATGTACTTTTGAACCAATATGATTGCAGATCCTGGAACTGCATCGGTCCTCTTTGTTTTTCATGTCTCCAAATGTGTGCAAATTCTCTGGAAAGCATGTTGGATTTGGGATTTTGCTGTGTCATTGCTTTTTTCATGTCAGGAGCGACTTGAGAAACTGCAAGCTGCTTCTGGTGTGAGAGAATTGGCCATCTGCAAGGACGTTGCCCAGGAGATGTCTGGATGTTTTTGATGTTTTATCATCTTTGTGGGATGCTTCTCTCGTTTCATTGCTGAATAAAAGTCATTGTCCTGCCTTCACCCTGCATGTGTTTATTGGCATCAATTGGAAAACACACATGCTGGGAGGGACCCAAGATTTTAAACCAGTGTTTCCCAACCAGTGTGCCATGAGCGATCATCAGGTGTGCCGTGGCAAATTGGAACCTCCAATACCCTTTCTTCCCCCTCCTGCCGAACACCTTTTCTTCTCCACTCAGGCTCCCTTCTTCCCAGCCTTGCTCTGCGCGCTTTGCCTTGCTTTGCTCTGGGGCGAGTCTGTGCAGTAGCGCCCGCACGGGTCACCTCTTCCTCCCTTCTTTCTCCCTTTCTAAACACGCTCATGCTGCCCCCTCAGATCAAAATGGCGGCAGAAGCGGCAGTGTAGAAGAAAAAGTAAGTGTTCGGCAGAAGGGGGAAGAAAGGGCACGAAGGGGAAGGGGGAGGAAGAGGTCTCTGTCGAAAGCTGGCATGGGCAAACTTGGACCTTCCAGGTGTTTTGGACTCTGGTGTTATGGACTCCAGGTGTTTTGGCCTCAGGCTCTTTTCCTCCCCCCCCCCCAGCCACTTAAGCAGGAAAGGGCCTCAGGCTGTTAGGAATGGTGGGAGTTGAAGTCCAAAGCACCAAGAGGGCCAAAGTTTTCCCATGCCTGTTTTAGGGACCTTAAAGTGGTGAGTCTCCTTCCAACATTGTGATTCTGGATAGAAAACAAACAACAACATAACATAACATTGTTTGAGTCCACAGTGCTCTCTGGGTGTAGGTGAACTACAACTTCCAAACTCAAGGTCAATTCCCAAGCAAACCCTTTCAGTACTTTCTGTTGGTAATGAGATTTCAATATGCCAAGTTTGGTTCAATTCCATTGTTGCAAGAGTTCAGGATGCTCTTTGTGTGTTAACTATAAATCCCAGAAACTGTAATTCCCAAATGTCAAGGTCTATTTTCCCCAAACTCCATCTGTGTTCACATTTGGGCAAATTGAGTATTCATGCCAAGTTTGGTCCTGATCCAACATTGTTTGAGTCCACAGTGCTCTCTGGATATAGGTGAACGACAACTCCAAAACTCAAGGTCAATGCCCACCAAACTCTTATGGTATTTTCTCTTGGTTATGGGAGTTCTGTGTGTGAGGTTTGTGTCTTTCTGCCATTCCTGCCAGGATATCTATGTTGTGTTCAAGCAGTGTAACAAGCAGTGACTATGTAACCTGTTTATTTCAATTGTGTAAGTCGCCCAGAGCACCTTTTGTGGAGGGCGACTCATAAGAAATAAAGTCAGTTAGTTAGTCAGTTAGTAGTAGTTAGTGTTCATCGAAACAGGCCCAAGTTTCACACTGAGTGTATAAATACATTTAAAAACATATTAACTATATGTAATACTGTGTTAGAGTGTCATTTTGTGTCATTTTGGTTGGTGGTGTGCCCCAGGATTTTGTAAATGTAAAAAATGTGCCATGGCTCAAAAAAGGTTGAAAAACACTGTGTTAAACAACATGGAGGTCTGTGTAAAGAACAAGAACCAATGTTGCAAGCATAGCTTTTAAGACGAACCTGATACTTATTTGGCAGGAGGGGAGGGGTTATTTCCTCTTAAGTTATAAACAATTTTGTTCTTGTCTATAGTTTAATTAACATGTCAGACCTTGTAAGTTCTTGATTTTTTATTTATTTTGTGGATGCTGTGCTAGCATTTTTATACAGTTGAAGGCTCTTTAACTATTGGCTTTCTCAGCTCCTATGAGTCCCTTTGGGGAGATAGGGAAGTTTACAAATAAAGTATTATTATTATTATATTACCAGTCATTATCTCTGTGTTTTACCCTTGTTTTGTTTTATATTTATAAGCTATTAAAAAAAAATTTTGCATTTAGCACTGGACTTTCTGTTCATCTTCCCTTTGTCATTTAGGAATGTTCCTCGATTGCAACCTCTTCATACAGAAATAGTGATGTGACTCCATTGTGGCCATTATGAACAGTCATCAGAATTATTCCTTATTCGGCTTCAGGGCTGAGACAAGTTTTCCAAAGTTTGGACTACAACTCACATCATCCTCAGACAGCTCACAGTTGGGGATCATCTTGTGCATACTCTGCTACATCTATAGGGTTCGAGAAAGGCTGGAAGAAGGTCCCAAAACCTGTATGGTTTCAATCATGCCACAAATACTAAGTATGAACATTTCAAAGGGGAATCTGGAAGCTGCTGTGGAATCCTGACAATTTAAGCTTTCAGCTTTAATTTTTTTTGACAGAGCAAAATTTTGAGGTCTGATAGCTTGGAGGAAGGGGGAGGGCAAAAGAGAGAAAGCCTGAAAACATGTGTGGAGGGTTTTTGCCTTTTTTCTTCTTCATTTTTTGACTAAACATTTAGAAGTGATAGAGGATCAGTTTAGGGCTTCTAGTAAGCCTGTGGTTATGGTAATCAGTCCCCGACTCACAGGTTTGGTTTTTCTCCATAATTCTAGAACATTGTCTTTTTTGCCTCTAAACACCAAAATTTTTTCCATAGATAGATAGGATAGATAGATTTGTTTCATTCTTAATGATTCGATGTAATGTATACATTAACAAATATCCATTGTCCTTTAGGAAGATTTAAGTAAGATAGGGTAGGCATTCCTTCATATACATCAAATTGCATATGATTATTTCTCAGCAACACCTCTATTGCTGGTTTGCAAATCTGGTTCTACACACTCCCCGGGATTTAGGCCTCATCTACAGTGCCATATAATGCAGCTTGAAACTGCCTTAAATGGCCATTATATAATTCTATATACTGACCATTTTAGAATTTTATTTCAAACTGCATTGTATGGTAGTGTAGATGGGCCCTTGGGCTGGATCTACACCAGGGGTGGGCAATTATTTTTTCCAAGGGGCCACACAAGAGCCAAAAAATATTATGGAGGGCCGCACCTAAAGGCTGAACTACATTCTAATCTACATTATTTATTTATTTGTTTGTTTATTTACTATATATTACACATCATTAATATTAACATATTAATATATCAAGAAATATTCATATATTATTAGTATTAATATCAGAATTATTATAGTATATATATATAGACATTATAATATATTGAAATTATAACATTATATTATATTATTTATTATATTATTATATTATTATTATAAAATTATTATAAAACAATAATAAAAACCACTAAAAGAAAATTAAATTAAATTCAAGAAGATAAGGTGCAAACCAAGATGAAGGCTGACATCCTCATGAGAGGAAGGATCCCAAGATGGCACCAATGGCCCCAGCCCAGAGGATGGCAAAGCGGATCCAGCCGCCGCAGCAGCAGAGGAGAGCAGAGCAGCAGGCGATCAGAGGCTGCAGGCCTCTGCCCGCTCTCACCCCCAGCCGTTCCCCAGCTGATCGCCCTGTGGGACCAAGAGGAAGGGGTGCCGCTGATCGCCGTGGCGACCCAGAAGACGATCAAGTCTTCCGGGTCGCCACACCGATCATCCCAGCAGGCCTGGATCGCCTCCAGGAATGGCAGGCACTCCAAAGCCGCCCCTCCTTCGGCCTGTCCACCTACACAGGCCCCACAGAGTCCGCGATGGGATGGCGGCAGCGGCACCCCTTCCTCTTGGCCCCGCCCCCGACGCCCTTCGGACAGAATCGGCTGCCGGGCCGGATTCGGGGCACGGGCCGTAGGTTGCCCACCCCTGATCTACACTGTCATATAAGATCCAGATTATCTGCTTTGAACTGGATTATTTGGTTTTATAGATGCATATAATCCAGTTCAAATCAGATAATACAAATTACCCACTTTGATCATCTGGATTATATAGCAGTGTAGATCCTGTCTTAGACTACTAGCTGGGAGTAGTACTTTTAAAATCCATTCCATACATTTTTGTGGGGTTGTTCATTATTCTGATCCAGGCAGTACTTTGCTATTATGTGGTGTGTTGCTTTTTAATTACTTTCTGAACTTTTAAGTAAAGGTAAAGGTTTCACCTTGACAATACGTCTTGTTGTGTCCAACTCTGGGGGGTTGTGCTCATTTCCAATTCTAAGCAAAAAGAGCAGGCATTGTCCATAGACGCCTCCTAGGTCATGTGGCCAGCACGACTGCATAGAGCGCTATTACCTTCCTGCTAGAGCGGTACCTATTGATCTAATCACATTTGCATGTTTTTGAACTGCTAGGTTGGCAGAAGCTGGGGCTAATATTGGGAGCTCCCCCCACTCCCCCAGAGCCACCGATCTTCTGGTCAGGAAGTTCTGCAGTTTAGCAGCTTAGCCTGCTGTGCCCCTTACATGTGATCTAAATGATAAAATTGCCTCAGGCTTCCTCAAAGTCATCTCAAAATGCGCCCATGTAATAGCATTTTGAAATAAGGGTTACAGTAAAAAATAAATAGACATGGTTAGGTTCATTCAGATTCTTCATAAGTCGGAATAAATTCAGAAAGATTTCCTTTTTGAAGCGATTTCGAAGTTTTTAAGGAAACCGGAAGTCCCTTTGCCCTTTTTCTGCCATTTCTGCCATTTCTCTTACGAATCAGTAAGTGAGTCGGAAATAATTCAACTCTACCCCCCCCGTCAGCGAGAGAAGCAGTTTTCTGTTCCCTGGCCTCGGTTCTAGAGAAGCTAGTGTGGAAGCCTTCTAAACTAGTGTGGATGGATTCCCTTTCTTTCCTTTCCCTCCCTCGTCAGCGAGATAAGCGGTTTTAACCAGTGTGGATGGATTCCTTTCCTTTCCCTCCCACATCAGTCTTAAGCGAGAGAAGAGGTTTTAACCAGTGGATGGTTTTCCCCCTTTGCTTCCCCCCCCACTTTCTGGAGTAAAACAACTACTTTCAAAGTAAAGACCATCCAATGAAACAGGAAATAACACTTTGAAACCATTAACGAAGGATTCGGAAGTCTCGGAAATTTTGAATTTTTTTTCTGTGAAAATCGGAATTGACTTTAGATCCGAACCCCCTACATCCAAAACGAGTTTTGAACCATTTTTTGGGGGATCAAACAAGCCTAGAAATAAACCTAAATAAACACCTGTTTTTATGCTGCAGGTTTCTTGCTAATGAAACACCTACCTGGAATGACAATCTGGTCAAAAGCCTTTCCTGTTTAGTGCACCAAAGGTGAAAGGTGTGGGAGCTTCTTAAACGGATTTTTTTTCTCCTCCTAAAATGTCCCTAAACATATTTGAAACAAATCAGGGGGAAAAGATTCCTGTCTCCCTAAGTAGGACCCCCTTCTACACTGCCATATCATGCAGTTTATCAAATTCACATTATCTGCTTTGGACTGGATTACATGGGTCTACAGAGTCATACGTATGGAAATAAAAGAGGGATCAAATTATCCTAAGTGTGTCCTTGCCAGTCGTCCGTCAGTCAATCTTTTTGTCTGGAAGTTTTGCTGCTTTTTAATGCAACTCAGGCCCCTTCTACACTGCCATATAAAATTGAGATTATTTGCTTTGAACTGGGTTATTTGGTAGTGGAGACTCATATAATCCAGTTCAAAGCAGATAATGTGGATTTTATAAGACAGTGTAGAAAAGGGCCTCAGTGAAAGAACTTGAAAACATAACTTTTGGACTACAGCTCCCAAGATTTCTGTTGAATTTCATTAGCCAGTGCATGTTTTATCTGGTTTTTACTGCTTCTGTGTAAATCGCCTGGAGCATCTTGATGGAGGGTGATTAATAAGAAATAAATTGATGATGATGATGGTACTGGAGGTATAATCCAAAAATCAACCAGGAGAACAACAGTCAAAAGCCACAAAGAGATCATGAATGGCAGGTCTACCATCCTCTTGCCACGTTATGCCTGTCCTGCGCGAACTGCGCTGGCTGCCGATCAAGCACTGGATCACCTTCAAGGTGCTGGTTTTAACCTTCAAGGCCTTGAATGGTCTGGGGCCAGTGTACTTAAGGGACCGCCTCGCCCTATATTGTCCCCCAAGACCACTGCGTTCAGAGTCTCTTAATCTTCTTGTGGTCCCGAGTGTTAAAACCCTCCATTTGACCTCGACACGGAGGAGAGCCTTCAGTGCCATCGCCCCAGTGCTTTGGAATGCTCTCCCTCCCGAGGTCCGCGCACTTTCCAACTTGCTAGCGTTCAGGAAAGCCTGTAAAACCCTTTTGTTTGGGCAGTCATTTGGTTAACAACTCCAGCCCAGGCGTTGGGAACATTTACTGAGTGCTATGTTTCACTGTGTGTTTTAATTTAGTGTAATTTCCGATGTTTTAACTGCATTGTGTGTGTTATTTTATTGTGTATGTTTTGTGTGAGTCGCCCCGAGCCTGACGGGAGTGGCGACGAACAAATCGAAATAATAAATAAATATAATAAATAAATACAAGCTACATTGCTATGTGCACGCATATACATTTAAAGCCATACCATTATCTGTCTTCTTCCTGGGATACATTTATCTCAAGGCAAGTATTAATATTTACTTGAAATGTAAGCAAGGCTTAGAAATCAAGGTGTGACCTAGTAAGCATTTCCTGCAGTTCTCAGGATGCTCTTTAGCAGCTTTGGAGACATCCTTTTCTTTTGCTGTGCCCTCTTCCTCCTGGCCTTTTGTTAAGCAGGAATGTGTCCTTTTCAGGCATCTTTACCGATAGCTTCTCTCACCTCTGGAGCTTTTGTTTCCTGCTTTTGAAAGCGGCAAACCTGGACCCAGGATTGTCTTCCTCCAGGACCTTGTTGCCATAGTAATGCTTAGAACAATAAAATAGAGCTGGAAGAAGGGTCAAGCTTTAGTCACAATGGCTGAGCATCATTACAGACAATGGCAAGGGGTATTTAATAATAACAAGGCCCATAGCAGGAGGTAAGGGAACACATATGGCTCAAGCCAAACGCTTGCATGTTCTCAAGAAGCCCACCTGCATAGCAAATACTATTAGCTCAACTAATTACATTATCATCAATGGATGGTCTTCTCTAGCTTTTCCCAAGCTGGTGCTTTCTGAATGTGTTGGGTTATAGTCATGGAGCTAATGGGGATGATGAGAGATGTAGTCTATATCTTTCGGCATTGCTTCGTGAACGAAGATTCTTAGGAAGGGCTCATCCCACGCTTTTTACAAGCGCGTTGATGACTAAAAAGGCCAACCTGAGATAGGCAAGTTCAGTTGCAGAAAGCACAGCAGAAAGTCTCCTTGGGTGATGTCATTTCCAAGTTGCGGTTCTTTCTGCGTTGTCATTTCTCTTCGAGACACGTTCGACGTGTCTTCTCGAAAGAGGCCGCAGCATTGTGGACATTGTGTCTCCATGTCTCCTGATGTGAGGCCAGGGTGGACCATTGGTGATCAATCTGACCGAGCCTGAGATGTTGTTTCAGGGAGTCCTTATATCTCTTTTTGGGGGTGTCTCTCTTGCGCTGACCCGTGGCGAGTTTTTTGGTGCCTCCAATGTTATCCCTCTTTCTGTGTATATCTGACCTGCCGATTCCAAAAATGGCACCAGTTTCCCCCTATCAACTTCAGTTTTTGAGATACAGAAATATGTCATCTACCAATGATCATCTGCTTGCCCTTAATAACTATATCTAAGAAACTAGAGGTGATGTGGTCCATCCAAAGCAATTTTCTGAAATAGCACCCCCAAATAACTCCAGGAACAAGGCCTAAATACCAAGAGAGAAAAAGTTTAGACCTCCTATGACAGTGAGGTAGAAGTTTTAACAGATACTCATGCTCCTCTAGCCTCACCTACTTTTTGTCTACTCCCATTTAGCCCCATCTCCTTCCAACCTCCCATGACAGTGAGGCAGAAGTTTTAGCAGATACTGATGCTCTTTTAGCCTCACCTACTTTGTATTTACTCCCATATAGCAGCATCTCCGGCCATCTCCTCTTCTTCAAATTAACAATTTAATTCACTCCAAAATAGGGTCTGGCTCCATAATTTATTTCTATATTTCGTTTTTACAGTCTACCGGATGTTTGACTATTCTACTATGATTTTTCGATCCTTGGACAGAAGCCGGATCAGTGATGGTCCAAAACTCCAGTGTTGCATTATTTATTATTGCTGTTGTTACTGTTGTTACTACTTCTCTGAGCCACATCCAGATTAATCCTTCACTTACTCAAGGAGAGAAACAATGACCTCTTGACCCATTTTACCATTCGAAAACTAAAAAGGTTAACATAAGAGAAAAAGATAGTGACTAATGGACGTTAACAGAACAGAAGCTATGCATTCTAGATAAACGTACAAAATGTGTTTGTACTTGAATATCTCCAATCAAAAATTGGGAATTATTCTGGGTTTTTTCCCCTTTTTTTCACCTGGAGAAAGGAGGAATTTGGTATATTTGTGCAAAAATTCTAACATTTATGCACTGAATTTATGTTAAAGCCACAAAACATAATATAATACATCTAATACATACCTGACAGTCATTCTCAGTGGCGAGTGAAACTTAGATGTGACCCTTCAGTTCTTAAATGTCAATTTAAAAAATTGTATGTTCTGGACATTCTGGCACAGAATTGAGTTAAGGGGCACGTCTACACAGTAGAATTAATGCAGTTTGACACCACTTTAACTGCCACAACAGCCAGGTAGCAAGCAACATCTGCAGATGTTTCTTGCTTCTAAGCCATTATTAAAGGAATAGGATCTTTCTCCAGCTTTTACTCTGGCAGTCCTACTTTTGAATACTATAGTTCATTTGAATGATGAGCAAGGACTCAATTTTTTAAAGTACTGCACCTGTAACAAACTGGCTCGGAGAGGACTATACACAAAATGTAGATCCTCAGTCCATTTTTCCTAAATGTAAGAAAAATGTTTATCAAGTAAAGCCCGACTCAAAGTTATGATTGTTCTGGAAAGAATAATAAATATAAAATAAGTTATTCCGCTTCTGTGATATGAAACAGCTGCAATATAATGGGGGAAATTATATTGATTATATGAATGTTATTCCTATCTTTACCAAACGCAATAACAGCAGATAGTGATTTTGTACTTTTAAGTGCTTGTGAGTTTTGCCGTTTCAGCAATTTCCCCAGGCTGCTTGCACAACTTTTCTATAATACTAGGAGTTTCTGATGACATTAGTTGCTTAAGTTACTATTACTAAAGTTCCAAATCAAGTTGTAGCGATTTCCCCGCACTCCCCCCCCCCCCCGCCCCCCTGGACAATGCTCTTCCTCTGGAACTAATCCAGTGAGAAGACCTCAGAAGAACCAGCATGGTGTAGTGACCTGAGAGTTGGACAAAGGCCACTTCCACACAGCTGAATAAAATTCCACACTATCTGCTTTGAACTGGAATATATGACAGTGTGGACTCAGATAACCCAGTTCAAAGCAGATATTGTGATATTTTCTGCCATGATATTCTGGGATATAGGGCTGTGGGGAAGGACCCTAAGACATTGGTAGGTCGGGGTACAAATCCCTGCTCAGCCATGGAAGCCTACTGCATGATGTTGGGCAAGTCACACACTCTCAACCTCTGAAGAAGGCAATGGTAAACCCGTCTTGTGAAGAAAACCACATTCGAGTAATCATAAGTCAGAAATGACTTGAGGGCACACAACAACAACAAAAATCATTAATGATATTGACATGTACTGAAGCGGTTTTCAAATGGAATTACCCAAAACAACTCTCTATTGTGATATGTAACTCAATGCCAGATCCATCCACCTGAACATTAGGAAGAACTTCCTGACTGTAAGAACTATTCAGCAGTGGAACTCTCTGCCTCGGAGTGTGATGAAGGCTCCTTCCTTGGAGGCTTTTAAACAGAGGATGGATAGCCATCTGTCCGCGGTGCTATGATTTTGCTTTTCCTGCGTGGCAGGGGGTTGGGCTAGGTGGCTCATATGGTCTCTTCCAACTCTTTATATTTGCCATTTTATATAAGGGGGTGAGAGCCCCTGGTGGTGGTGGGTTAAACTGCTGAGCTTATGGAAAGGTCACCGGTTTGAACCCACGGAACGGGATGAGCTCCTGCTGTTAGCCCCAGCTTATGCCAAGCTAGCAGTTTGAAAACATACAAGTGTGAGTAGATCAATAGGTACTGCTCCGATGGGAAGGTAACGGCGCTCCATGCAGTCATTCCGGCCACATGACCTTGGAGGTGTCTACGGACAACATCTGCTCTTCGGCTTTGAAGTGGAGATAAGCACCAACCCCCAGAGTCGGACACCACTAGACTTAATGTCAGGGGAAAACCTTTATCTTACATAAGGGGCATCATTTTACTACACCATTGTATCCATAGATTTGATATCCACAAGGATCCACTTCAGAGATTATGGAGGGTCCACGGTAGCTGTAATCTGTATTGGTGGAGTTATTATCCACATGGATGAAAGCATAGATCTTTATCATATTCAATGAGCATGAAAAGCATTACTTGGTTGACATCCTTCCCAACCAAACTTTGATACTGCACTAAAGCTCCTTTGATCGTTGAAGCACCCATCAGTTCTCAAAATCCTAGCATCACCATTCAGCACAGGGCCGTAGCCAGGATTTTGTTTTGGGGGGGGGGGCTGAGTTTGTTTCGGGGGGGGGCTGAGGGTCTACCCTAGCAAACCTTTTGTATTGTTATCCCAATAACCCCATTAATGTAGGATATAATGAGCATGGTGATCAGATCATGATATGAATAAACATAACAGTTTAAATAATGTACCAGTAAGGCCTTTTCGCGGACCACCCTGAGAATTTGGGGGCTGAAGCCCCCTTAGCCCCCCCCCGGCTACATGCCTGATTCAGCATGTTAGTAGCTGGGACATCCTTTAATACTTCAGAAGGTACAGATAGATCCAAATTGCAAGATCTAATTAAAACCTGCAAGTAACATCATTTTGACAAGCAGGGCATGAATAATTCCAGAGGGATGTTGTGGCCAGTGGAGAAAAATGGTGTATGTTAAACCAGCAAGGCTTTATTTTTCCACACATCTCTGCCCTCAGGTTGGAGAAGGCAGATTGAACTGATTAACTGATAAGACCTTGGAGAAACCAGTTTGCTGGTTATCCTTCCATCGGTGGATGAGGAAGGAGGTGAGAGAGGAGTGAGAAGGTTTCCTTTTGTGTTGTTCCTCCTCAGCATCCCTTCTCTGTTATGTGCTGTTCCAAGCTTGATAGTATGTTGCATTCCAGGATTTGTCTTTCCACAATCAGATTGGCCACCCAAATGTAAGCTCTACATTAAAAAGAAGAAGACATATTCCATTTAACAGCTATAGTATTGGCTTTCTTCCTATTGGGCAGAGAAGTTGCTCACCACTATATAAGACAATTTTTCTTTAATGATGTTTTGATCCAGGTCTTATTGCTGCTAAGACTAGGAGCCCTTCCACACAACCATACAACCCAGAATATCAAGGCAGAAAATCCCACAGTATCTGCTTTGAACTGGGTTATCTAAGTTCACACTGTCATATATGAGGGCGGGTCAATAAGGCCGTGAGTTTTTGAATTTCCTGCCTCTTAACTGAAAGGGCAACACTGCTCCTGTCAACAGGCACCTGTCAGTTGACTCCCGTCAAAATTTGAACAAGCTGCGTCATTTAGTTTGTGTTTTGACAGCCATTGATAGCAGACTACTGCGTGATTTGAGGAGAAAATGAAAAAAGGTGAATTTTGTGTACTCATTAAACATTTTTTCAGGAAAAAAAAACATCACTCAAACCAAGGCTAAGCTTGGTCAATAGTATGGGGACTCTGCACCATCAATTTCAATGGTAAAAAAGTGGTTTACTGAATGTCATTTTGGCCGTACAAGCACGGAAAATGCCGAACGTTCTGGACGCCCAGTTGAGGTCTCTATACCCAAAACAATTGAAAAAATTCACGATATGGTGTTGGCTGATCGGAGATAGAAAGTGTGAGAGATTGTGGAAGCCATAGGCATCTCACATGGCTCAGTGGTTTCAATTTTAAATGATCACTTGGGTATGATAAAGCTTTCCGCAAGATGGGTGCCGCGTTTGTTCACAATCGACCACAAATGCAAGGTACAGTTGCCATGGCAAAAATCCATGAATTGGGATATGAATTGCTCCCTCATCCGCCCTATTCTCCGGATTTAGCCCCGAGTGACTATTCTTGTTTCCAAACCTGAAGAAATGGCTCGGCGGAAAGAGATTTGACTCCAACAATGAAATCATCTCACAAACAAATACCGTGTTTTGATGACCTCGACAAATCTTATTTTTTTGGAAGGGATAAAAAAATTGGAGAAACTATGGACAAAGTGTATAGAGCTCAAAGGAGACTCCGTAGAAAAATAAAATGATTTTTTTTATCCAAAAACCTGTGTTTCATTCAAAAGGTCACAGACTTATTAACCCGCCCTCGTATTCCAGTTCAAAACAGATAATGTGGGATTTTATTAAGCTGTGTGGAAGCGGCCTTGGTACTTAGACACGAAGCATGGGATTTACTAATTTCCTTCTTGGAGTAAGGAGAAATGGGAGCAAGGAGTCCTAGAACATTACTCTCCATGTTTAATTATTTAATCCTCCCCGTTAATTTCTGGATAGATTGGAAGATGGATTTTACATGATCATTCCAGGATATAACTGTAAGGGTCTCTAACATAACTAGCGAGTCTTTCATGTCTGCGTTAAAATCCCCACTTCACTGTGATGGCAGATGATAGTTGGGTCTCTGACACCATCTTTTTTATATGTTACGAATATAATAGAAGTTTGATTGGGACCTTTGGCCTAAAAACCTTGGAGGAAAAGTATCAAAATAATTAATACAGACGAATGATATACTGCCATAATAATAAGCACACAATTTCCCTTGCTCTTTGAGTCAATGTAATGGCATAGTCAATCCCTTTCTATTTCACATATATCAAAAAGCTTTCTGGAAAATGTTGAATGAGCAAATGCTCCAGAGATTTAAACCCTAAATGGTAAAGGGAGCTCTTTTTTATTTTTTGGTGAAATGAATATTTTCCCCTCTGAGTTGGCCTGTTTTGTCAACGTGTTCCCTGGGCTGGGAAGTCCCCATCTTTGCATTTTGGGCTTTGTGTGTGTGCATTTCAAAGGTCTTTAATGTCATGCTGGAAAATCAATTTGAGGTCAGGAGTACATGCCACTGTGATCTTTGATTTCTTTTTTCCTCCGCCAATCACACGGCTCTCCCTCGCACCATCCCCCGTCGACTTCAGATGCACAAAAAACTATAAACACTTCCAAATGTTAGTAAAGCGCAGACTCCAAATGACCACAAGAGCTGCCGTATCTTTAATTAGTGGCTTTTTCTTTTCCTAACTAAGGAGAAAATACAAGCAAGGGGAAGGCGCACTGGCTCCACAGCAAGGTCTCCTGTGTCAGACATAGGGGATGAGGGTGATCATAAATAAAGTGCGGGGTGCTGGTAGTGAGTTATGAGCAAAAGAGAGAAATGGAGTGCAACAGCAGGGAGAAGACATGATATTATGCTTCCCCTACTTGTGACTTTCGGATGCCTTTTTCATGTACCAACAGAAGAATGCAATCCATGAAGATGTTCACTGACTAACATGAACCCCAGTCTTCATATGCAACAACAACAAATTTGCTATTACTCTTCTGTCCTAAGAACAACAACATTGGACAACCAGGTTTGCATTGCAGTTAGCCATAAAAGCTCATGGGGATCACATTGCTTTTAAAAAAAACCCCTATTTTTCATCACACTAAAGTAGGGGTTGGGAACCTTTTTGACTCCGAGAGCCGTGAAAGCAAAATATTTGGAAATTTATTTCAGTGAGAGCCATATAATACATATATAATATATTTTAAGACTGAATTCAACTAGGCCTAAATGTGAGTATATACGTACATACTATGAGAAAAGGATTCCCCCGGCAGAATGACGGGATACTTCAGACCTGGCTCTGCAAAAGGCATGCTTAGGACTCTGGGAAGGAAGAGAAGGTGGAAGGAAGGGGGAAAGAAAGAAAGAGGAAATAAAGGAGGGAGGGGCAGAGGAAGAAAGAAAAGAAGAACAAACTATGGAAAAGTAAGAAAAGAAAAGCAGGAGAAAGACAAGGAGGGGAAAAGAAAGAAGGAAATGGGAAGTGGGGAAAGGAAAGGGTGGGGAAAAGAAAGGAAAGGGGGTGAGGAAAAAGTAAAATAATGAAGGGAAAAGAAGAAAAGAAAGAAGAGAGGGAATGAGAAGGGAAGGAAGACTTGGGGGAAAGAATAGAAGGAAGGAAGGAAGGAAGGAAGGAAGGAAGGAAGGAAGGAAGGAAGGAAGGAAGGAAAGCAGGCAGGCAGGCAGGCAGGCAGGCAGGAAGAGGGAGAGAGAATGGAGGAAAGAAGGAAGGGGAGAGAGGGAGGGAAAGGAAGGAGAGAAAGAGAATGAAAGGGTGAAGGAGGGAAAGAAAGGAAGGAAGAGGATGGAAGGAAGAGGGAGAATGGAGAAAGCGTCACTCCTCCCCGCTGCATGCTGGGAAACGGAGGCCCGGGCTGCTCTGGAGAGCCAGATGCAATCATGAAAAGAGCCACATCTGGCTCCCGAGCCATAGGCTCCCTACCCCTGCACTAAAGAATGTATCCACTTTAAATCCTGTTTCTGCTTCCTTCAGAATTCTGAGGTTTGTTGTTTAGTGAGGCTGTTAAAGACTCCTCCCTAAACCACAAACCCCAGAATTCTGCAGGAGGCAGTAACCGGATTTAAAGTGGATCCATTCTCTAGTGTGATGAGGCCCCTACTCTACCTTGCAGGTTTGTTATGAAGATAAATTGGGGAGGTGCAAAAATGTTGTGCAACACATGAACTCATTGGAAGGGTGGGGATGAAAGAGATTAATGTAATATCTACATTTTACGCCCTTAAAGGTAAAAGTTTTCCCCTGACATTAAGTCCAGTCCTGTCCGACTCTGGGGGTTGGTGCTCATCTCCATTTCTAAGCCGAAGAGCTGGTGTTGTCCGTAGACACCTCTAAGGTTATGTGGCCAGCATGACTGCATGGAATACCTTTATCTTCCCGCGGGAGCGGTACCTATTGATCAACTCACATTTGCATGTTTTCGAACTGCTAGGTTGGCAGAAGCTAGGGCTGACAGCGGAAGCTCACACTGCTCCCCAGATTTGAACCTGCGACCTTTTAGTCAACAAGTTTAGCAGCTCAGTGGTTTAACCCACTGCGCCACCAGAGGCTCCTTCCTTAGATTAGATTAATACTGGTCCCAAGTGTTTTGAATCAAAGGACAAGCTCGCGGCACAAACATACATGTTTAGCATGAACTGGACTGACACTTGGATTCTGCCGATGTAGAACTTTGTGTTTCCTTGCGACTGTGGGCAGCAGTTTAGTACAACTGATAAGGGTGTACAACTGATAAGGTTGTAAACACTGCTCTGCCCTCCAAAAGAAGAGAATATGGTTTGGGAAGGTGTCAAAAATACAGTCAGAAGATTGATGCTGTTGCTTCCTCCACCAACATTTGCAGAGACCCTATTCTAGAGTTTTCTTTGCAAAATTTATTCAGATTGTTTCCTTTGAGGCTGCAAGAGTGTAACATGCGCAAGATGACCCAATGGGTTTCCAAGGCCAAACAGGGATTTCAACCTGGTCTCTCAGCATTATGGTCCAACTGTCAAAACCACTACACTGCTATGTGCACATATACACACTTTGAAATGCTGTTTCTACGGCCCCTTCTACGCTGCCATAGATTCCAGTTCAAAGCACATAATGAGGATTTTATATGGCCTAGCTTGAGCAGAATTAACAATATATGGGCCGGGCTTTAGAACAGCAGGTTAAACCACCAGCTGCAGTAAATCTTGTTAGTCGAAAGGCTGCCAGTTCAAAGCCTGGGTCAGGGTGATCTCCTGGCCTTTAGCCCAGCTTCCGGCTACCTAACGTTTCAAAAACAAATGTAAGTACGAATAGATAAATTGGTACTGCTTAAAAAGTGGGGAGGTATTCTGAGGCACTCATAAGGAATGCTGGCAATTCGATCAAAAAGGAGGAAGTTACAAACAAAGCTCTTTGGCAAGGAGATGGAGTGACAGCACCCCTCAATGGCTGAAACTGAGCACAAAGCCTCCAAGATGCCGAAGATAGGAAAAGCTGATATGTGTGTGTGTGTCTATGTATAATTATCTGTCTTGTTTATGTATAAAACGGCGTTGAATGTTTACGGCATATGTATGTTCTGTGATCCACCCTGAGTCCCCTTCTGTGAGAAGGGTGGAATATAAATACTGCAAATAAATAAATAAATAAATAAATAAATAAATAAATAAATAAATATCTCAGCGGAGAGTGGGGAAATTGTGACCTGAGTTGTTGTGTAGTTCCTAATTCCCTCCTGCAGATTCTTTAAACAGACTTGTACTCAAAAACCCTTTATCTCTACCACCCTTGTGCCGTCGCACTCGATCTATACATACTCAAGAAGGGTGAAGACATAGACTCTCTCTACCAGGGGATTGCTTCTTCTTGCCTTCCTTTAGAGCAGGCATGTAGCTTGGGGGGGGGCTCGAGGGGCTTCAGCCCCCCCCCCATTCTTAGGGTGGTTCACGAGAAAGCCTTACTGGTACATTATTTAAACTGTTATGTGCATTCATCTCATGATCTGATCACCATGCTCAATATATCCTATATGCATGGGGGTATTGGGATGGCGATACAAAAAGGTTTGCTAGGGTAGACCCTCTCCCACTCAAACTCAGCCCACCACCTCCTACCCCCACCCTGAATCAAACTCAGCCCCTCCCAAATCAAAATCCTGGCTACAGCCCTGTTTTAGAGGGTTGGTGCTCCCAAGGACCAAGCTGGACACTATAGATAACTCAAGCAGGCTTTATTGTTCTTAACATGAGTTATCTTCAGTCAGGCACTTTACTTGGTTCCAGAAAAAAGATAAAAGAAAAATACTTTACAGTCTCTTCGTTGCTTGGGTCCAGGAAGGCTCAGCCAGATGTCCTCTCCAAGTCCTCTCTGTCTTTATGGTATTGAGGTAAGGACACTCGAGACCCCAGCCAGCTGGCCTATATTGAAGGTATGGGACCTTCCTCTGGATGGCAGCCGACTAGTTTGAAGGTGCCTGGGTCTCCTCAGAGCTACCCAACTGTCCGTTGGGGTTTATGTATGAGACCCAAGGAAAGTCTATTTGGTGTTGAGGGATGGCTTGACCTGGCTGGCCCTGGCAAACCTTCAGATATGTCCTCTTCGGGAGAGATCCAAGAAAGTTCTGTAAACAAAATGGCTAGATTCCCAAGTCCCTAGGAAAAGGGGCAGAACAAACTCAATTGGGCTCTGTTAAACAATGATTGACAGGTGTAAAGAACCAATCAATGCAACCAAACCTTTGCAAAAATGAATAGGCTTGCAGAAGCACAATACAACAGAGCAAACCTTAGCAACTTAACGTTTTACATACAAGTGTATGTATGTAAAACCCTTAAACAGAGTACTGTTCTTCCCCAAAGGGTATGGGCATCCAAAATGTGATTCAACTGCAACCAAGGGCAAGGAGAGATGGGAATTGCAATCCAACAACATCTGGCAGGCCATGTCCCTTCCCTCCTACCAGATATGAGTGAAGAAAGAAACCAGAATTCCCTAAATCTTCCATGCAATATGTTTGAGGGAATGTTTGAAAAAGCAGCAGTGAACTTTGAGCCACAACAGTGTTAATTTTGCTAGGCAGCTCCCTTTCCATCCCAGGAGCCCAAAGTGGGGAAGAGTAATTTTATTGTGGTGGGGAACCGATTTGGGGTCCCAGCTTGATACTTTTTATTAAGAAATTTCAACAACACCAATATTCTATAAATATTTTTGAAAAGAAAGGGAAGAGGAAAAAGAAAAAAAGAAGAGGAAAAGTGGCAAGACACAGAAAAATAAAGCATAACATAACAGATAAAGATTAAATGAGAAAAATTTAGGGACTTCTTCCTTTCAGCAGTCTATAACATTCAAGTTATTTCAGTCCTCTCTAAATTGATAATTGTCTTCTTTCCAGTCCCTACTATATTTTTCTCCCTCAACCAAATATGTTTTGCTTCTTCCAATGGTTGATGCACTTAGCATTCAACTATCATTCAATATCTTTCTATGGCCCCTTCCACACAGTTGAATAAAATCCCACATTATCTGTTTTGAACTGGAATATATGGCAGTATGGACTCAGTTAACCCAGATCAAAGCAGATATTGTGGTATTTTCTGCCTTGATATTCTGAGTTTGTGGCAGGGCCCTGTATTTCTGCCACACATCTAAACCATTACATCCTTTTACATTGTTAAGTAGTATTAAATTTCTAAGCTTTAACAATAATAGCAACGTATTAATACAATTTTATAGCACAGATCCTTATTAAATATAACTATACATCTTTTATATATTATAGTATCATTTCTGATAAATTCCTAGAGATTCCTTTATGGTTAAACTTCAAATAGGGTAACAAGAATTTATATTAAACTGTAGGTTTCACATCTATTAAGGCCAGACAATCAGAACAGGACAGACAAATAATGGACTCAAGGATCAAAACAAAGAGCTCAATTTAATGTTAATCTACAGCAGTGGTTCCCAAACTTTTTTGGCCTACCGCCCCCTTTCCAGAAAAAAATGTACCCACGGCCCCCCCTAGAAATTAATTTTTTAAAAAAATATTAATAGCAATTAAAGAGAAAGATATATGTATTAATATTTCTACCTTTTTTGTAAAATATAATTTAAAAAATTGTAAATTAGAAACATTGAAGTTTGAAATTATGAAACTATTTATTGAACTTAGAATAGAAAGGTAAAACATAAAAGTGAAAACATTTGAAATCATCTTAATGAGAAGCATGAACCTGGGATGCTGCTACCAATCTAGTAATCCTCGGCTCTATTTTCGTCAGCAGTCACCTCAAATCATCGCGATTGACTTTTGCAATCTGTTTCTTTTTTTGTTAAGGTTACTGCACTGAATCCACGTTCCACTAAATATGTAGAAGGACATTATTATTGTTGTTATAAGACACAACCAGTTGGAAGGGAACCCCAAAGGTATTATTATTATTATCCCTTGCTTGGCAAGAGGAGGAGGAGGAGGAGGAGCAGGAGGAGGAAAGAAGAGAGAGAGACACACAGAGATGGATGGTAGCCTGTCACCTGGCTCACGCCACCGCCCCCACCGCCCCTTACAGGGGTCAGCGCCCCCCAAATTCTCCTGAGCCTTCCGGTGCCCCCCTAGATCACCCCTCGCCCACCGGGGGGGGGGGCACCGCCCACTTTGGGAACCACTGATCTACAGAGTAGATATAATGAACTCAATTAGATTTAAACAAATTGTTAATGAAGTAAATCTCAGTCATTTTAGTGAGTCTACTCTCTGAACCCTTCCACATTGCTGAATACAATCCCAAATGTTCTGCTTTGAACTGGAAAATAGGGCAGGTGGTCTCAGATAACCCAGTTCAAAGCAGACGTGGTATTTTCTGCCTTGATATTCTGGGTTTTATGGCTGTGTGGAAAGGCCCTCTGTAAACTTTATACTGAATATAACCCAAAGGGAGGGGGAAAAACGATACCATTAATTAGGAATATAAAGCACTGTGGCTTATATGAAGAAAATAAGCTATTAACAAACACATATAAAAGTTCCAGATTATTCATGAATTATTCTAAATTATGTATTGGTCCAGTCCTATCTGTTAAATGGGCATAATGAAAGTGATGTACTATGTTATTGAATATGTAAATAAATCAGCCTGCTACCCCCTATACACCCCAGAGATCACTACGGTCTGAAGATCAAAATCTTCTAGAAGCCCCTAGCATCTGGACTTACAAACTGTCATCCACTAGACACAGGGCCTTCTCAGTTGTGGCACCGAATCTCTGGAATGGGTTGCCTGAAGAAGTTAGAGCCATCCGTGATTTGCTCTCTTTCCGAAGGGCTTGCTAGACCTTTCTCTTCAGGCAAGCCTTCGGTTCCGACTGAGGAAGATAATGTAGTTGAAATTGTTGTTGTATTCTGTATCTTGCTTTGATTGTTGAAATTTTGAAACTGTTTTTAAACCCTCATGGGTTCTGTATGTTTTTTGATTGTGAACCGCTCTGAGCCTTTGGGGAGTGGCGGGTATAAATCGAAATAAATAATAATTTAAAAATTGCCGGGGTCGTTTCCTGAGGGCCCTTCCACACAGCCCTATATCCCAGAATATCAAGGCAGAAATTCCCACATTATCTGAGTGTAGACTCAGATAACCCAGTTCAAAGCAGATATTGTGGGATTTTCTGCCTTGATATTCTGGGATATAGGGCTGTGCGGAAGGACCTTGGGTCCACACTGCCATCTATTCCAGTCCAATGTGGATTTTATACCAATGCCAAATAAAATCCAGATTTTCTGCTTTGAAAGGGATTATATGGTAGTTCAAAGCAGATAATATGGATTTCTGCTCTGACAATCTGGATTATATGGCAGTGTAGAAGGTGCCCGAGTGCCCTTCCACACAGCCCTGTAACTTGGGGGGGGGGGGTATAAATATAGGAAATAAATAAATAAATAAATAATCTGAGTCAACAACAATATTCCAGTTCAAAGCAGACAATGTGGGGTTTGATTCAGCTGTGTGGAACTCCTCCTCTTCCTCTCTTCCCCCTCTTCCTCTCCTCTTCCTCCTCCCAACTCTTCTTCCTCTCCTCTCATTTCCTCCTCTTCCTCTTTTTCTTTTCTTCCTCTCCTCCTCCTGCCCTTCTTCTGTTGCTTCCTGTCATTCCCTTTTCTTCCTCTCATCCCCATCTTATTTTTCATCTTCCTTTCTCTTCCTCCTCCATCTGCTCCTTTTCTTTAGTCTTTTTCTTCCTCCCCAACTCCTCCTGCTCTTCTTCTGTTGCCTCTCTTCCTCCTTCTGCTGCTTCATCTTCCTCCTCCTCTTTGTCTTCCTTCTTTCTCTCCTCCTCCTCTTCTTAGTTTTCTTCCTCCTCTCTTCTTCTTCTTCATCTCCCTCCTCTTCCTGTTCTCTTCCTCTTTTTCCTCCTCCTCAACTCTTTGTCCTCTCCTCCTCTCCTCCTCCCTTGTTTCCAGTCATCCCATTTTCTTCCTCTTCTCCTCCTGTTCTTCATCTTCATTTCTCATCCTCCTCCTTCTGCTCCTTTTCTTCTTCCTCTTTTTCTTCCTCTGCCTCCTGCCCTTCTTCTGCTGCTTTCTCTCCCTCCTCCTGCCCCTCCTCTTCTTCCTCCTCCTCCTTTTCTTCTTCCTCTTTTCCTTCCCCCCCTAACTCCTCCTGCCCTCCTTCTTCTGCTGCCTCTCTTCTCCTTTTGCTGCTTCATTTTCTTCCTCTGCCTTGTCTTCCTTCTTTCTCTTCCTCCTCCTCTTCCCCTTTTCTTCCTCGCCAACTTTTTTCTCCCCTCCTCTTCCTCCCCTCTTCTTTTTCATCCTTTTCTTCCTCTCCTCCTCCTGCCTTTCTTCTGTTGCTTACTATCATCTTCTTTTCTTCCTCTTTTCCTCATCTTTCTTTCTCTTTCTCCTTCTGCTCATTTTCTTCTTCCTCTCCTTTTTCTTCCTCCCCAAACTCCTCCTGCTCTTCTTCTGATGCTTCCTCTCCCTTCTCCTGCACTTCCTTTTCTTCCTCCTGATCCATTTCTTCCTTCTCTTTTTCTTCCTCCCCAACTCCCCCTCCTCCTGTTCTGCTTCCTCTCGCCTCCCTCCTCTTCCTCTTTTTCCTTTCCAACTCCTCCTGCCCTTCTTCTGGTGCTTCCTATCGTCTACTCTTCTTCATCAGCTTCCTTTCCCTTCCTCTCCTCTTTGTCTTCCTCCCCCAACTCCTCCTGCCCTTCTTCTTCTGCTTCCTCTCTCTCTTATCCTGCCTCTCGTCTTCTTCCTTCTTTTCTTCCTCCCCAAGTCCTCCTCTTCTGCTTCCCACTCCCTCTCCTCTTCCTCTTTTTCTTCCTCCATTTCCTCGGCTCCTCCTCCTTTCTCTTCCTCCTGCTCCTTTTCTTCTTCCTATTTTTCTTCCTCCCTTTCCTCCTACTCCTCCTTTCTCTTCCTCCTCTTTTTCGTCCTCTCCCTCCTCTTCCTCTCCTCTTTTTCTTCCTCCCTTTCCTCCTGCTCCTCCTCCTTTCTCTTCCTCCTGCTCCTTTTCTTCCTCCCTTTTTCTTCCTCCCTTTCTTCTTCCTCTTTTTCTTCCTCCTGCTCCTTTTCTTCTTCCTCTTTTTCTTGCTCCCTTTCCTCCTGCTCCTTTTCTTCCTCTTTTTCGTCCTCTCCCTCCTCTTCCTCTCCTCTTTTTCTTCCTCCCTTTCTTCTTCCTCTTTTTCTTCCTCCTGCTCCTTTTCTTCTTCCTCTTTTTCTTCCTCCCTTTCCTCCTGCTCCTTTTCTTCTTCCTCTTTTTCTTCCTCCCTTTCCTCCTACTCCTCCTTTCTCTTCCTCCTCTTTTTCGTCCTCTCCCTCCTCTTCCTCTCCTCTTTTTCTTCCTCCCTTTCCTCCTGCTCCTTTTCTTCTTCCTCTTTTTCTTCCTCCTTTCCTCCTACTCCTCCTTTCTCTTCCTCCTCTTTTTCGTCCTCTCCCTCCTCTTCCTCTCCTCTTTTTCTTCCTCCCTTTCCTCCTGCTCCTTTTCTTCTTCCTCTTTTTCTTCCTCCCTTTCCTCCTACTCCTCCTTTCTCTTCCTCCTCTTTTTCGTCCTCTCCCTCCTCTTCCTCTCCTCTTTTTCTTCCTCCCTTTCCTCCTGCTCCTCCTCCTTTCTCTTCCTCCTGCTCCTTTTCTTCCTCCCTTTTTCTTCCTCCCTTTCTTCTTCCTCTTTTTCTTCCTCCTGCTCCTTTTCTTCTTCCTCTTTTTCTTGCTCCCTTTCCTCCTGCTCCTTTTCTTCCTCTTTTTCGTCCTCTCCCTCCTCTTCCTCTCCTCTTTTTCTTCCTCCCTTTCTTCTTCCTCTTTTTCTTCCTCCTGCTCCTTTTCTTCTTCCTCTTTTCTTCCTCCCTTTCCTCCTGCTCCTTTTCTTCTTCCTCTTTTTCTTCCTCCCTTTCCTCCTACTCCTCCTTTCTCTTCCTCCTCTTTTTCGTCCTCTCCCTCCTCTTCCTCTCCTCTTTTTCTTCCTCCCTTTCCTCCTGCTCCTTTTCTTCTTCCTCTTTTTCTTCCTCCCTTTCCTCCTACTCCTCCTTTCTCTTCCTCCTCTTTTTCGTCCTCTCCCTCCTCTTCCTCTCCTCTTTTTCTTCCTCCCTTTCCTCCTGCTCCTTTTCTTCTTCCTCTTTTTCTTCCTCCCTTTCCTCCTGCTCCTCCTCCTTTATCTTCCTCTTCCTCCTTTTCTTCCTCCCTTTTTCTTCCTCCCTTTCTTCTTCCTCTTTTTCTTCCTCCTGCTCCTTTTCTTCTTCCTCTTTTTCTTCCTCCCCTTCCTCCTGCTCCTTTTCTTCCTCTTTTTCTTCCTCTCCCTCCTCTCCCTCTCCTCTTTTCCTTCCTGCCCTTCTTCTGCTGCTTCCTCTCCTCCTCTTCCTCCCCCTCTTTTGCTCCTTCCTCTCTCTCTCTCTCTCTCTCTCTCTCTCTCTCTCTCTCTCTCTCTCTCTCCCCCCCCCCAATGGCTCTCACCGCAGTGCCCCCTCCCTGCCTGGCTCCCAGCGGTCCCTCAAAGGCTCCCAGGCTGTAATTAGAGGGTGGATCCTGCAAAGGCAGAGGAGTCCTTCCTCCTTCCTTCCTCCCCTCCCCTCCTCCCTCCGCCCCCGTCCCTTCCAACTCCGCGGAGCAACTCTTTCGCTCTCTGCCTCGGAGTCTCCTTCCTTCCCCCAAAGGAATCCGCCGCAAACCCCTCTTGCCGGGACCGGGATGCCTTCGCCTCTTCCTCCTCTTCGGCGCCGCCACGCGTGACCCGTGGGTCCAACACAGCAAGAGAGGGGGGGGGCTGGACTAGGAGTCCCACGGAGGCTTTGGGGAAAAAACCCCCCCAAAAATCCCACCAGGTGGAAGAAAGTTAAAGCCCAAAGATCCAGCCCAGCCGGGAGGAAAAGCACAGTAAGGAGAGGTGATGCCTTTTTCCTTTTACTTCCTCCTTCTCACACCTTACTCACTCCATCCTCTGTCCTCTCTGAGCACTACTGCCTGAGGATGAAGATGATGAAGATGATGATGATGATGATGCCATTGGGGGCAATTTGTAATTTAAGGAATGACTTAGGAACAGGAAAAAGCGACTTGGAGATCAACAAAACAGATCAAGGATGCTTGGTCACCTCTTTCCATAAAGTCCGCTTGATGGAGGGAGCATCTACATCAGGCATGGGCAAACTTTGGCCCTCCAGGTGTTTTGGACTACAACTCCCACAATTCCTAACAGCCGGTAGGCTGTTAGGAATTGTGGGAGTTGTAGTCCAAAACACCTGGAGGGCCAAAGTTTGCCCATGCCTGATCTACATTGTTGAATTAATGCCCTTTAACTGCCATGGCTCAATGTTAAGGGAGTTTTAGTTTTTTGCGGGCACCAGCACTCTTTGGCCCCTTCCACACAGCTGAATACAATCCCACAGTGTCTGCTTTGAACTGGAATATATGGCAGTGTGGACTCAGATAACCCAGTTCAAAGCAGATACTGTGGGATTTTCTGCCTTGATATTCTGGGTTATAGGGCTGTGTGGAAGGGGACTTTTGGAAAGGAAAAAAAAGGCTAAAGACCTTATAAAACTCCCAACTCCTACAATTACATAGCCTTGAGCCTTGCCAGCTAAAGTGGTGTCAAACTGCATTGATTCTACAGTGAACGCACCCAAGGATGTTTGAGTCCTATATCCCAGAATATAAAGGCAGGAAATCCCACAATATCTTAACTGGGTTATCTGTACACACACTGTCATATATTCCAGTTCAAAGCAGATATTGTGGGATTGTATACCAATGTGTGGAAGGGGCCTGAGACCCCTTCTACACTGCCAAATAAAATCCAGATTATCTGCTTTGAACTGGATTAAAAGGTAGTGTAGACTCATATAATCCAGTTCAAAGCAGATAGTGTGGGATTGTATACCAATGTATGGAAGGGGCCTGAGACCCCTTCTACGCTGCCAAATAAAATCCAGATTATCTGTTTTGAACTGGAGTATATGGTAGTGTAGACTCATATAATCCAGTTCAAAGCAGATATTGTGGGATTGTATACCAATGTGTGGAAGGGGCCTGAGACCCCTTCTACACTGCCAAATAAAATCCATATTATCTGCTTTGAACTGGATTATATGGTAGTGTAGACTCATATAATCCAGTTCAAAGCAGATATTGTGAGATTGTATACCAATGTATGGAAGGGGCCTGAGACCCCTTCTACGCTGCCAAATAAAATCCAGATTATCTGTTTTGAACTGGAGTATATGGTAGTGTAGACTCATATAATCCAGTTCAAAGCAGATATTGTGGGATTGTATACCAATGTTTGGAAGGGGCCTGAGACCCCTTCTACACTGCCAAATAAAATCCAGATTATCTGCTTTGAACTGGAGTATATGGTAGTGTAGACTCATATAATCCAGTTCAAAGCAGATTTCATAGCTGGGCCCTTCCGCACAGCTATACAACCCAGAATATCAAGGCAGGAAAATCCCACAGTATCTGCTTTGAACTGGGTTATTTGAGTCCACACTGCCCTATAATCCAGTTCAATGCAGATAATATGGATTTTATTCAGCTGTATGGAAAGGGCCTCACATTTCCTCAATCTTATTTTCCAAAATAGAGAGCGAGAAGAGCCGTGCTGCCGAGAAATGGATTTCTGGTGTGTGTTGTTTCCTTCCCCAGCTTCTTTTTTTTTTTGGAGGAATAACAGAAAAACCAACTTCTCGGCCACTTGCAAATATTTAGGTTTCGGTGGAGGACAAAATCCCAGTTCAGGGCTATTTTCAGATTTTTATTGGCGACAGATATTTTCTTCTCTCCATCCAGCTCTCTTGTTTACAATCTTCTGTCTACTTTATTTATTATTATTTTTTGAAATTTAAGATCCAGGCATGATGTGTGGGATTTGAGGTTTTGAAAGGGTTAAGCTGATAATGAGACATTTTAATTAAAAAATGAGACTAATGGGACTGGAAAATAAAATGAGCATCCACTTGGCTACCCAAAAATATATATATAAAGGGGGGGGGGTGGAATTGTTTGAAGTTTGATATTTTTCAAAGGAATTTTTTTTTTAAAAAGAGTCCTGAGAGCAATACAGGATGGAAATAGGTGCGTTAATAAGGTCATGTTCCACATTAAAGGAAAGCTCAGGGACAGATGTCCCCTCCTTGAGGGATGCAATGTGCCGTCTGGAAGTCTTCGCTACTACTGAAATTGTACTAAAAGAAGGAGCAGGAATTATAGTGTTAGATATATCTGAACTGAGTAAGAACTATATTTGCATAACAGAGGTGTGTGTGTGTATAAAGAGAGAGAATCTAGCCCAGGCCTGGCAAACTTTGACCCTCCAGGTGTTTTGGACTCCAACTCCCACAATTCCTAACAGCCGGTAGGCTGTTAGGAATTGTGGGAGTTGGAGTCCAAAACACCTGGAGGGCCGAAGTTTGCCAGGCCTGATCTAGCCCCTTCTAGACTGACATATAATCCAGATTATTCTATTGATAATCCATATAATCTGCTTTGAACTTGATTATGTGAGTCTACACTGCCACAGTAGCACAGGGCGTTAAACCACTAAGCTGCAGAACTTGCTGATTGGAAGGTCAACTGTTTGAATCTGTGCGACGGGGTGAGCTCCTGTTGTTAGCCCCAGCGTCCGCCAACCTAGCAGGTCGAAACATGCAAATGTGAGTAGATAACAGCTTTGGCAGGAAGGTAACGGCCACATGACCTTGGAGGCGTTTATAGACAACACCGGCCCTTCGGTTTAGAAATGGAGGTGAGCACCACTCCCCAGAGTCGGACTTAACTAGACTTAATGTCAAGGGAAAACCTTTACCTTTACACTGCCATATAATTCAGTTCAAATCAGATAATCTGGATTTTATATGACAGTGTAGAAGAGGCCTCTGTCTGTCTGTCTGTCTGTCTGTCTGTCTGTCTATCTATCTATCTATCTATCTATCTATCTATCTATCTATCTGTGGAGCTTAAGTGGTTGCCAAAGACATTTAAGCAACAACACATGAAATGGCAGGAAAAATGGTCCTTCAAAGAATTTCTGCATGTTTCTACATAAATGTATACAAATACCCACATCAAGAAATTTTGGTTGGATTTCACACGGCAATGTTCCCTAATCTGGTGTGCCTTTCGATATGGTAGACTACAGCCCCATGGGAGTTGTAGTTTAACACAGACAGAAAGTGCCAGGTTGCGGATCCTGGCACTACATGAACCATTCTGCAATTTAGCTTTGTTTTCCATGATTATGAGCTACAATGCCCGATACTCTTGAATGAACCACCTTTCTGCTTCCTTGCCTTAGTTCTTCCTAGAGACTGGATTCAAATGATTGAATGATTATTTAGCTCTATAATGCATGAGTGCTCAGATGCATTCTCTAATTAGTATTTACAGCAGCTTTATAAAGTAAGCTAAAAAGGTAGGTAAAGGTTTCCCCTTGACATTAAGTCTAGTCGTGTCCAACTCTGGGGGGCGGTGCTCATCTCCATTTCTAAGCTGAAGAGCCGGAGTTGTCTGTAGATGCCTCCAAATTCATGAGGCCTGCATGACTACATGGAGCGCAGTACCACTGGAGAGGTACCTATTGATTTCACATTTGCATGTTTTCGAACTGCTAGGTTGGCAGAAGCTGGGGCTAGCAGCAAGAGCTCACCTTTCGGTCAGCAAGTTCTGCAGCTCAGTGGTTTAACCCGCTGTGCCATCATGCAGTAAGCAGGTAAGCTAGTATTATTTTATGCATACTTTGCGATAGGGAATTGGACTGGGAAAGGATAACTTTCCTAAAGCAGAGGTAAGATTTAAACTGGTGACTTACTGGTTTACAGATCAGCTTGGCCCTTCCACTGTACAAACTCCTGAATGAAGTAGTTCTTAAGATCTAACGCTCATTGTGTTGAATGTGTAGGGTATATCCAATCCATAGTCAAATTGTGATCTGTGGGTTGTGTAGTATGTTTGTCTAGATCAGTGGTTCTCAACCTGTGGGTCCCCAGATGCTTTGACCTACAACTCCCGGAAATCCCAACCAGTATACCAGCTGTTAGGATTTCTGGGAGTTGAAGGCCAAAACACATGGGGACCCACAGGCTGAGAACCACTGGTCAAGATTGAGCTATTCTGATGATATTAACATAAGTAGCACTGGAGTGATTTTCACTATGATGGCACCACTGCAGTTGAGCACTGCTGTTTTGGAGTCCGTTTACATATGTTTTCCCCTCTAAGCCAGCATTCTCTACTCTCTCCCTCTCTCTTTTCTACTACTCTATCTCCCCCTCAATGATCAATCTTTGCCTGCTTTATATTCTTATGGGGAAAGTCCATAGCTCACTTATAGAGGGTCCCAGCTTCAATCCATGGTATCTTTAGATATGCTTTAGATTAAAATACTTCTACAAGTACTTTCAGTCAGGCCCCTTCCATACAGCTGTATAAAATCCCATATTATCTGCTTTGAATTGGGTTATATGGCAGTGTGGACTCAGATAAACCAAAGTAGATATTGTGCGTTATCTGCATTGATATTCTGGGCTATAGGGCTGTGTGGAAGGGGCCCTAGGTGCCCATAATGCCAGTGGGATGATCCGTACACTTTAGGCAGACTAAGGGTGCAACTGTACTGTAGAGTTAGTGCAGTTTAACATGCCTTTAACAGTGTTATGGAATCATAGAAGCTGTACTTTTACAAGATCTTTATCCTTTTTGTCACCGAGGGCTGGTGCCTCACCAAACTACAGCTCACATGATTCCAGTGCATTGAATCATGGCAGTTAAAGTAGTGTCAAACCTCATTCATTTTATAATGTAGATCAGTGGTTTCCAAAGTGAGCGGTACTACCCCCTGGTGGGCGGTGGGACAATCCAAGGGGGCGCTGGGAGGCTCAGGAGAATTTGGGGGGCGCTGAACCCCTGTAAGGGGGCAGTGGCGTGAGCCAGGTTTGCCACTTGCAGGGTCGCGCGCTTTCGAGGACGTCCCTGTTGGAAGAAAGGGGCCGATACACAGGACTGCGCCATGGGCGGGGTTGATGAGAGGAAGGAGGCACACGCTGCGGTTTCCATGGCAACCCCTGCCCAGGGATTCCAACTCACAGGGACACAGTCGCAAGCACACGATCTTCGGCCAGGCGTTGCCGTTTGATTCAGATCTATCATTCATGGGGATATTAGTAGTCTGTGGAAGTCCGAGCTGAATTGGCTGAAGGTACTGCAAATCTCATCATCTGTTGCTCATACTCCCCCAAACATATTGTTTTTGTGATTATTTCTGGAATTCAATGTTTGTAATTTACACCTTTCTTTATTATATTTTACGAAAAAGGTAGGAACATTAATACAAATATCTTTCTGTTTAATTGCTATTAAAATTTTAAAAAATAATTTCTAAGGGGGCGCTGAGTAAATTTTTTTTCTGGAAAGGGGGCGGTAGGCCAAAAAAGTTTGGGAACCACTGATGTAGATGCACCTTCAGACAGTTGCATCAGGAAATGGATGAGTTACCTCTGGCTGTTCTCTCCTGTTGGAAGATGAAGCTGTGCGTCCTAGGTAGGCTACACTGCAGCAGAGCTGGGAAAAGTTTCTTTTTGGAAGACTCCAACTCCCCAAATTCCAGCAGGTGGCTGTAGAGTATTCCCAACCATCTCTCCCATTTTCCTTTCAGGAACAGTGGAGCATGTTGTCCCATTACTGGTGTGGAAGTAGTCTAGAATTGCCAGTCTGGTCAAGTTCTGTACCTGGGATGGAAAGGGGCAGCCATTTTTGTCCTCCGCAGGCAACAAAATGTCTTGATTTGGACCCAGGTCTGACGGTCCTTTTACACAGCCATTTAAGCCAGAATATCAAGGCGGAAAATTTCACAATATCTGCTTTGAATTGGGTTAGCTGAGTCCGCACTGCCATATATTCCAGTTCAAAGCGGAAAATGTGGGATTTTATTCAGATGTGTGGAAGAGCCCTGAGACAGCTTCTTATGTTTTTATGTATATATGGAATAACTGAACCATGCTGAGATAATTCAGTTGCTCCTTATATATGTAGATAGGAACATACGACTATCATAGACTTGGAGGAGACCACAAGGGCTATAATGTGTTAGAGGTGAGCCCCCAGATAGCATAAGCTGCCCATGTTTCACTGAAGTCAGGTGGGCTAT
Organism: Anolis apletophallus; assembly: GCA_030556195.1. Classification (NCBI taxonomy): domain Eukaryota; kingdom Metazoa; phylum Chordata; class Lepidosauria; order Squamata; family Anolidae; genus Anolis; species Anolis apletophallus. The sequence continues at coordinate 151,772,166 of JARBWK010000001.1, read as the reverse complement.
AACTGAGATAGTCTAAAGTGGCTTTTCTCCTTTGGATGAATCTCGATAAATATTACACAGTCTAAGCAGACCTTGCTTTAGCTGAAGTCCAGAGGCTAAGACATGCAGCGCCTCTCTGTTCCTTGAAAATTGAGCTGCATGCTCTGCAGTTATAAAGCAAATGAAAAAAGGTATGTCTGGCCATATTGATTTGGTGACAAAAGATGTCATTGACATACACATCTTTAGGAATAGTGTGGCTCCTTCAAAAATAGTAAACGTGTGTGGGAGACCACAAAAAAGTAGGACGGCATCTCTTTCCCCACAGTCTTAACTGGGGTAGGGCACTGCCTCTTGTATCAGTGCTTTGGAAAATAAGTTTTATTAGGACAACAACTCTCAGCATTGTCTTGGTCATGTTAGTTATGAAATTCTGGGTGCTGTTACACAACAAAGTAACTTTTCCAGGCTCTGAACCTATTTGCAGCAGAAGGGGACCCCCCCCCCCAATTTGGCCAGTGCATGTCTTCAAGTTGTCTGTCGCTTTATAGCAGTGGTTCCCAACCTGTAGTACATGGACCACCAGTGGTCTGCAAGAACGAAAATATGGTCCATGGCCTCACAGTTGCTACACTGTTGCCTCGGAACCACACTGCAATGAGAGCAACTGATCTCACGAAACCCTCTCATAGTGCCGCAGCAACAGGAATGTTGGTAGGGGAGAGGCTGACTACCCATGAAAGATTACTACTACCACCACACCAGCTCTAAATTATTAAATAAGGTTTTCTGTGGGCGAGCAGATGGCGACTACTGGATGGCATATGTTCTGTATCAGAAACTAGAGCCAATGTGGTTTATCCAATGCAGTTTTCTGAATCAGCACCACAAATAGCCAAACTGAATCTAAAGTTGACCAAAAACTTATTCGTAACCCTTTTGGTACTAATGTTTTTGAGAACCACTGCATTATAGGGATCCCATGCTTTTATAGTTTTCTTAGGCAAGGAACACACAGAGGTGGGTTTGCCGGTTTCTTCTTCTGAAATATATGACCTAGCTATTAGTGTCAACCATTATCTTTTCCTTATAATTGGGGTACACTGTCCTTTACCATAAAGAGTTTGATTTATTTATGTATTTATTTATTGTTCAATCTTGTATGCCGCCACTCCCCGAATCTTATAAGCCCTGCGAAAGGCCGACAGGTCTCGCAGGGCACGAACTTCAGTTGGCAAGGCGTTCTAAAGAGCTGGCACCACAGTAGAGAAAGCTCTACGCCTCGTAGATGTTAGGTGAATGGCTTTAAAGCTGGGTACTTCCAGTAGGTTTAGATCAGGGGTGCTCACAGTTTTTCAGCATGCGAGCTACTTATAAAACAAGCAAGTCAAAATGATCTACCTACCCACTACTTAGAGAGCCATAAAAGCAAAATATTTGGAAATTTATTTCAGTGAGAGCCATATAATATATTTTAAGACTGAATTCAACTAAATGTGAGTATAAGTCTGAATTTATTCATAATAATAACGATGATAAAATTCATTCAGCCTCTGCTACTACTACTACTACTAATAATAATAATAATAGTAACAAAAACAACAACAGGTTCCTAGAGTAGAAGGAGACCTCCAAGGGCTATCCAGTCCAACCTCCTTCTGCCATAAGGGAAAAACACAATCAAAGCATTCCTCACAGATGGCCATTCAGCCTCTAATAATAACAACAACAACGGGTTCCTAAAATAGGAGGAGACCTCCAAGGGCCATCCAGTCCTTCTGCACCTGGGCGGCGTCAGGAGCCTGCAGGGTGGTACTGAGCCTTCCTCCCGTCCTGCCTGCGATCTACCAGGATGCCCTACGCAATCTACCAGTAGATGTGATCTACCTAATGAGCACCCCTGGTTTAGATCTTCAGAGCGAAGTGATCTCTGGGGTTGATAGGGGGTGAGACGGTCCTTCGGATTTGACAACTATCCGGTACAGACGTGACTAGAGAAAAGAGGTGAATGTAATTGTTCCCAGCATGCTACTGGGATTGTGCCACATAACAGCTAAGAAGCATCTCAAAAGTGATTGTATCAGACTCAGTTTCCTATTCTCCCTTTGTCTTCTTGCTTTCAAGAATTGGCGGGGTTCTGGCTTTCCCTCGAAGTGAGATGTAGAAAGGGTTTCAGTTTTCTGGAGAAGCATTGCCACCAGCAGCAGGCATTGCTTGGACCAGTGCATGTGCCTGCTTCGACAAGGCTGCAGCAGCATTTTCCCCGACAGTTACTGCTGTCCTTGCATCCTGGAATGCACAGCTCCCCGGTCTTGAAAATGTGTACCATTTTTAGAAAGAGGCAACAGCGGCCTTAAGGGAGATATTGATGGTGCAGAAATGATCCTCTGTCTGCCCCATTTTGGAATTGACTGTTTTCTTGCAAGGCCTGGAAGAAGTATTAAGGGGGAAGCGAACAAAGGAATTTTTTAAGTAAAAAAGTCTAATTAGAAAACTTTTGCTATTGGGAAGCATATTAATGTAGCAAGTAAATAAAAGTAATAAGGACTAACTGTAAACTGTCTTCCAGTTTGGATGAAATGTCTCTCTCACACACTGTTTTTAATCATTTCAGTAGAAGATGTTTGTCTTCTCTGGGAACATGTTAAATGACAGGACAACATCCCTATAATAATTATAAATAAAATAGAATGCCATCCTTTCCTCCTTCGTCTTTTCACATATTCCTTTCAGGGCAGATACATTATTTTTTCATGTGGTGTATAGTAATACATTCACTACCACAATACATTCACTATCACAATATGGCCATCGTCTTGGACAGCTATAAAAGGTTATTAGAGTAATTCCTAGAGGACAGGGCTATTAGTCATGCGGTATGTATACAATATTACATCCAGCATGAGTGGCAGTACGCCTCTCTATAGCAGTTGCTGGGGAACACAAGCAGAAGGATGATATTATCCCATATCCTGCCTGTGGGCTTCCCAGGATAATCTGGTGGTTAGCCATTGTGGGAGCCAAATGCAAGGCCAGATTGGTCCTTGCTCAGTAGTGTCCAATGTCCACTTCTTGCTGGTGGAGGAAAGGGTCACCACCACCAGCAACAACAACAACAAAACTTTATTTATATTCCACCCTATCTCCCCAGGGGGACTCAGGTTGGATTCCAACATACAACGGCAAACATTCAATACGGGTCAGGGTGAGCTCTTGACCAATTGTGTAGCTCATTGTCTGTCTATATATGTTGTATGTCTACGGCATTGAATGTTTGCCAGTATATGTGCATTGTGATCCACCCTGAGTCCCCTGCAGGGTGAGAAGGACGGAATATAAATGATGTAAATAAATAAATAAATACCAGCATAATAATCCCTGAAAAACCCCACATCAGAAAACAACATTAGAACCTAACATCAATAAATTAAACCATAAGTAATGAAACAAAAATTATATAATGACATAGCATCTGAACATAAAACATTCACATTGATTTGCAGAAACCAACTAGAGTTCACAAAGTTATGTGGATTGGTTGTGTGATGGTAACTGGGCTAAACATCGACTAGCAGAGCCTGGATACGAAATAGTTCTCAACCAGAGGTCCGGTAGTGATCTCTCATTGCCTAATATTCCTCTTCTCCATATGCTAGTGAGCAAAAGTAAGTCTTCCGTTGTTTAGTGGTGAATCCATTCTGGGTTTAAAAAGAGCTCTCTGTAGTGCTGAATTCATTTGAGCGACAGGATTCCACACCTCCTTTAAAGTATGGACTAAAACTCACAGCAGGTTGACTGTCCCCTGACTTGGAAGCCTTCAGCTTACTGTTCTTACTTTTGTATTTTTAATACATGGCCATGCATGGCACTAAGCGGGTTTGAGGCACTTTTTGGAAGTAGGTTGGAAAATCTCATGATGGTGATGATTTAATTTGCTACAAGAAACCGATCAAGGGTGGCTAACAACACGAAAAAAGCGCTAGCACAAAATATAGAAAAAGCATCTAATGTATATAATATGCATATAGTGAGAAAATGCTCAAGAGTACAATACCACAATGTGTAGAAAAGTAGTCCATAGCAGTCTCATAGAGCAATGTAAAAATCCAAATGTCCGGGGTGCAATTCAAACAGTCCAGTATAGGAAGGGAAATAAATGGTACTCCAGAGGTGTTCAAAAGTCCATAAAAAGTCCAAAATGAAGACCAGATGAGGTGGGAAATAAATTCAATCAATGGGTAGCAATCCCGGATGATTTAATTTGCCCTTTTCTTATAGTAAAGGTAAAGGTTTCCCCTGACATTAAATGTAGTCGTATCTGACTCTGGGGGTGGTGCTCATCTCCATAGCTAAACTGAAGAGCCAGCATTGCCCATAGACACCTCCAAAGTCATGTGGCCAGCATGACTGCCATTACCTTCCTGCAGAAGTGGTACCTAGCACACAGTTAATTTTTGAGAGGGGCAGTATGAGAAATGAGGGGAAGAAATGTATAGGGGAGCTGTGAAATTTGGATAGTGGTGTGGAAATAAACATGCAGGCAGGACAGGGCAAGGAAAACTAGACATTCCATGTTTGAAAAGGTAAAATTGGGCTTTATCAGAATGAAAAAAATGAAGAGTGCCTTGGGTTCTCTTCTCTGCTTTGGTCAAAATAAAACTAGGTTAGTTTAGTGATGCTGAAATGATGCTCTAAGGATGGAAGAGAACTGTCAGTGTAGCACATGAAAAAATTAAGTGATTAAAAGTTTTCTGTGAGCCCAGAGTATCCGTCCACCCAGGAGGCTGCCAAGTGTGTCTCTGTATGACCCACAGTTTTGCCTCCTTCCACTGAGCCTCTTTACCATTTCCTTCAACATTAGGGTTGAATGGATTGTGCCATGCCCTACTTATAATATAGAGATGTAGCAGACAACACTGCCTTAAGGCACCTCCACATGGAATGTGTTTCCAATTTAAATTTAGACAATAAAAGCATGCTTCCACTATCAGACATCTGTAAAACCGCAAGCTGCCCTTTCTTCTAGGGCTTTGCTGCTATGCAGCACATCCATTTGTATTTTAGTACAGGTAGCCCAAAAGTTATGAACAAGACAGGTTCTGTAGGTTTGTTATTAAGTTGAATTTGTGTGTAAGCGGAACAGGTACATTTTTAAGTGTAACTCCAGCCATAATATACACATGCATGCAAGCTTTGGATAGCATAGGGAAATGTTAATACCCCTGTATTGTTTGTTTTGCTGTCTGTGCCCCCCAGGGGCGGTCTAAGGTAATTTTAAATGGTAGGCGAACATTATTTTGGTGCCCCCCCAAAAACATTATTTTGCCGCCCCCCATGTAAAACAAATATACAATTATAATATCACAATACCATTAGTAGTATTATATTGTACCAATGTATATACAATATATTATACCATACTCATACTATATTATATCATAATTATATTATACTACATTACAATATAATTATATTATAATATATTGACATTATAATATAATGTAACATTCTATTATATTATTATAATAAAATAATAAAATTATTTATTTAACTAAAATTATCCTCTACTAAATATTTTCATTACTCCTATAAAACTCAAATAACCCAAAATAAAAGTAAAATAAAATATTATATATTACTATTTTGTACAATACCACTATACTGCAATATTGTTTGTAATATTACATGTAATATAAACTATATCACCATTCTATTGTTATATTGTATTTGTATTATATTGTATGACAATATTAAGCAGAACTGTATAATAATCAACAAGAAATGCAATGTAAATGCATCAAAATCAGAATATATTACCTACCACCCGACTCATAATTCATAGGAGTCTCCCATAAGTCCAAAATTAGGATCCCAATGTAAATGTAAATAGAAAAACAGCCAAAATGTTCAAATGAGGTCGAATGCAGGTAGCGCGGCCTGGGCAAACTTGGGCCCTCCCTCCCTCTAGGTGTTTTGGACTCCAACTCCCACAACTCCTCATAGCCTCAGGCCCCTCAGGTCTAGACAGAAATAGAGCCGAAGAAAGGAAGGAGGGGGAGAAGAGGTCACAGAGGAGGAGGAGGAAAGCCCTTCATTCATTCCTTCACTTACATTTCCTTCACTGATTATTTGCTCCTTCCCTGCAAACGCGCAAGACGGCGGAGACAAAGGGGAGGGGAAGCACTCCTGCCTGCCTGATAGGGAGTGCTTTGCTTACAGGCTTCTGCGCAAGGGAGCTACTAGGCATGCGCGGAGGTTTTCGCGCATGTGCAGTTGCTCCTGCGCTCAGCTTCAGCTCCAGAGCAACTGCGCCTTCGTGAAAACCTCCGCGCGTGCCCAGAAGCGGCGTCGGAGCGCACAAGGCCGGGTTCAAAAAGCAGGCAGCTGCAGCACTGTCCGAGGAACATCGGCAGGGCCAGGATGGCGCCCCCTTCCCAGATGGCGCCCTAGGCGGCCGCCTACTTGGCCTATCTTGTAGGACCGCCCCTGGTGCCCCCGTTCAAAAGATTTCACTTCACTTTCCGACCCTATGTAATTGGATTTTTAAAAAATTGGCTTGTTAATTATTTGTCTGCATTGTTCCTTGCACAGTACAAGTTGTGATGCCCCCTGCCCAGCTTTATGTGGGGTTTTCCAGTCAGATCCAGAGATTGACTGGAATCACTGAATCACCCAAAAGATGTCGCTTGCTTTTCGGCTCTGAAGCGATTAACCTTTGTTGATATCCAGGAAGTATGGAGGTGCCCATTGTAACAGCAACATGATGTGTTTATTGTTCAGATCACAAAGGATTTATTTTATTTACTTATTTATTTACTTACTTACTTACTTACTTTATTTATATTCTGCTCTTCTCACCCCGAAGGGGACTCAGAGCAGATTACAGTACACATACTTGCAGACAATCCCTGCAGTTCAACATATATAGACAACATATTTAGACATATATAGACGAACAGAGGCAAAGTTTTGGCCACCAGGGGGAGGTGACACACTCCTCATTTCTCTCAGCGTTTTCCAGCATCCCTTTGTTCTTCCACATTCCTCAGTGATTCCTGGAGTTCTTTATGGCCTCATAAATAAGTCAAAATTTGCCTCCCCACTTAATGTGGTACCTTTATCTCCTACTTGACAAATGAACTGTCTTTCGGGCTGCAAAGTTTGACAGCAGGGTACACTTAAGGTCAAGCACCCACCTCGACCCGGGCAGGCCTCGAACTCATGACCTACTGGTCAGAGAGATCTTATGCAGCTGACACTTAGCCAGCTTCGCCACATTCCCGGTTCTAGCATCCCTCATACATTGATTTCTTTGTCTTTTTTTCCTTTTCCTTTTATGAAGCCAAGTCGAACACTCCAGTATAGATTTCTGCTTGTTTACTGAGAACTTATTAATTTATTTAGTAATTTATTTATTCATTTATTTAAGATCTCAGTTTTCTCCTGATATGGTCCTCAAGGTAGTTTACAAAAACACAACAGCAAGAAAAAAACCCCTAATACTGCATTACTTTAATTTTTCCCCCTCACCTCTAAAAATGGGGTGCATATTCGAAACATGAATTTTTTTAAATTAGAGATTCATTCTGTCTGCTGTATTGAAAGTAGTATGTGACTTACAATCGATGACGTCTTAGAATGGAAGAAATACAGCGATAATAAAAAAAGTTAGAACACAGTTAAACACAATATCATATTAAAATGCCATTATTTTTTCAAAAATATAATATCATTTTCAAAACATAGCCGTAAAATTAAAAATACAGGACATGCACACATATGCATACAGGTTACTTCCCTGTTACCAATTAGTCACTACATGGCTTTTTTGCCTGCTGGCATAAAGAGAGCGGAGAGACAGCTAATCTAACCCATTTTTCATGTCCTCACCAAATCTGTGATGGTCATAGGATCAAGATAAAGTCTATTCCCAATTATTTAAAAAATCTGGAAGGTTCATATAAAGAGACACAATATTTCAGATACTTACTTATTTAGGCGATCCCTTGTTGTCCGAGTTTGATGGCCTTCCAAGTGCAGCATCTTGGCAGTGGGTACATAGGTGACTGTGGAGTCCTATTCTTGACCCACATGTTCTTCCACAGTGGAGGCATCGGTTTCCAGGTGGAAGACAGTCTCAGTCAGGGTTGGCTTGACATGCCTTCCTCTTGGCGTGTTTCTCCCTTTTGCCCTTCATTCGTGCATCTTCAAATTCCACAGCACTGCTGGTCACAGCTGACCTCCAGTCAGGGTGCTAAGGGTTAGAGCTTCCCGGTTTTCAATGTCTATGCCACAGTTTTTAAGATTGACCAACCTCTTCCGGCAGGCGTTCAGTCTGTAATGGCCCGGCCTAGTCATCTCCTTTCTGTATTAGTTATAAATTGTTTTACTGTGTTTTTAAATAACTATTTTGATTGCTTGTGTATGTACTGTGAACCACCATGAGCCATTGGGAATGGTGGTATAAAAATTTGAAGTAATAAATAAATAAATAAAATAATAATAAATAAATAAGCCCATCTTTAAATCTCTTTTCCTGCCCACCAACATTATGTTTTGCGTTGGGAGTAGAGTTGGGAGTAGAATAATTGCTTTGGGATACAGTGATCAGTGATCCTGGCAATGTTGAGAGTTATAGGTCATGACTACCACTTTGAATTGTGCCCAGAAGCAAATTGGCTTGGGTGTTTTTTATCCAGTTCAGAAATTTTTTGTTTGCCCTATGTCCCAGCACAGAAAGTGGTAAGCTGGATCTTCTACCCTTTCACAACCAACAGGCCTTTTAGGACCAACTCAGTGTGATCAGTTGCATCAACTCACATAATGTTCTTTTATGAGAGGTTTAAAATAGTATTTTTTTTTGTCAATTTGGATAAACTCCTTCAGCAGCTCATGAAGCTTCTCTCTATTTCTCTCTGTACCTGCATAGCTCAAGCCTAAACAAAAATGTAACAGTATCCAAAAGTCCCAGCCTCAGCCTGCTCCCTGGGCATTGTCCGACCAATCAGCTTCATACATATTGTTTTACAGTTGTCACACACATACTCACTGATTCCTTGCATGCTCCAGCACATTTGAGGTCAGGACCCACAGTTTCAAAAGCAGTGCTCTCTAGCACACATGAGGACAGCCTGCTAATTTGGCAGGCGCAGGAAGTGCTCTGCACCACACACTGGTTCTTCCAAAACAGGGAGATACTTTCATGACGTCTACTTCAGGGAATATAACTTCTCCACCAGAGGCAACTGCTTCACTTTGCCTAATGGTAGGGCTGGCCCTGATAGTTAAGGTAAATTTCAGTCAAAACACTGTTGAAGTTGAGAGTAACAAACAACCACAATATTGACTGGTTTTGAACATTATACAAAGTAAACTATGACGTAAAAGCATATGTAGGTGACAGAGCAGTACACACGTTGTAGCCTACCTAATGTTACGCCTAGGGCACCCTGTTTTTTAAATATTGTTTTACAACCAACGGGCAAGGATTTTGAAAGAAATATGGAAAGAATTAGGGCTGTATACTTCAGTGTCCTGTTTTTTTGTTCTCGATAGTCTGGATTTATGGTGATATGATGAATTTCATGTTAACGTCCTAGTCATGCATCATTGCACCACAATCCAGACAAAAATAGAAATCATAAGCAAGGATATTTCTATCAAAAGAAGTGAAAAGAAAAGTGTTCGTGACAACAACAACAAAAGGTATACTGTGGCATTCTTTTGTGGCAAGTGGTATCTTTTTGTTGAGTAGGTTTTTGGAAAGTTGTGACAAAATTTCCTTTAGGATTGAATCACTGGGAATCTCCACCTCCAGTTCTGGGAGTTGTAATATGAAACAAGTTACGTTCCCAGCATGGTTTTTGGACTGACGTAAGCAAGAGGATTCTGTTGACTGGTTACATCCAAGACCTTCACACATTATTTTCTTTTGAATTGATGATTGTTCACGAGGAGGAAAGGCTATTCTTTCATTCCCATCACACTGTTCACAAATAGGCTCATTTTTTTCTACAGGAATTAAAGTTAAGGGTGCATAAAAATCGTAAACATATTGATTATTGAGAGTACTCATTATGCATTTGCTTTTTCCACTGCAAAAATAAAATCTCCCAACTATATATTTTCATCATGTAACATAGGCTATCTCTTACATTTGCCTTCTGTATTGGAATAAGCCAAGTGGTGGAATACAATTTAAAAGCTAATCCTATGCACAAACAACCATTTTCTGATGAAGAATCATTGTCCCATTAGAAAAACCACATGTGGATGCATCCAGGTGGCAATGGGGTAAGCGCCAGAGTTTCCCCAGTACAGTGGATCTAAGAGGAGCCTACCTGTCTAATATGTAGATACTTACTACTACACTTTATTTACATTCTGCTCTAACTCCCTGAGGGACTCAGAGCAGATTACAGTATACACATATTGGCAAACATGTCTTTTATACAATGAACATACACTACACAAACAAAGGCAAAGGTTTCTCTTTCCATCTCCGGCGTTTGGAGGCAATGCTCAACTCTGGCCATAGAGAGGTGCTCTTATTCCATTTTCCATGCCGAGGAGCCTGTCGTCCGTAGACCCTCCTGGTTGTGTTTCACCGGCATGGCTGCATGGGCGCCTTTTGCCTTCCTGTTGAGGCGGAACCTATTGATCTATTCACATTACATGTTTTGAACTGTTAGGTTGGCAGAAGCTAGGGCTGACAGCTAGGAGCTCACCCCAATCTGCAGCTTCAAGCTGCCAACCTGCAAGGTTTTCTGCAGCTAGCGGTTTAACCCACTGTGCTACTGAGGCCCCATACTTATAGGTAGAAGTTGAATTTCTCTGTCGTGAAGTTGATTAACAACTTACTTATTGGCGAGGCATTTCTGTTGTTTTCTAGCATGCCTTCTTCCATAATATATTGGTATGGTTTGACTTACTTGCTTTCCACCCCATAATAGAGTTGTTGTCTGTTTGTGTATACTATACTCTCACTTGTATATTTTGATCAGATTTGGCAGATCAAATCAGCATTTTGGAGAGACACAATTCTAAAAATCCCTTTCATCTTAAATCAGTATCATTATCTTGCTTCTTCTTGAAATCATTTTTTTCAAGGGAAAGCATTCTGAAGAAGGAAGATTCCCAAAAGGCTATGCTTTGCAATGTGTCTGAATGGGCAATTTGGTTTCTATGTCTTTAGGTAGCACCTTAAACATTAACAGGCTTTATCAGGCACAAGCTTTTGCGGACATCCGTGCACTTCATCTAAAATCTGCGGGGGGGAGGACGACGACACCCAAATCCAAAGCAGTTCTGGTCCCTAGCCTTTGGGTTAAGGGATACTTAATTTGTATCACCCTGTAAACCGCGCCATAGCTTTGCTTTTCTGCGCCAGTGAAGTTTCCAGTTATTCCTGACTTTCATTACGTAGTTTTCTTTATGCGTCTCTTTGATCTTCATCAGGATATTACCGAAGAGTATAGCTTTCATTAACGAAGACTATAGCCTTCATTTTGCAACTTAAATAGTCCCCACTCCCTGTTTTGTCCAAGGGATTCATCAGCTGGCAGTGGCTGATTATTTGAAAATTATCAGAGGTTTTGTTTTCTTAAGTAACTTATCTTCTTTATAAAAGTTAAAATCATCCTTAAGGCATGAAAAAGAGGGGAAGCACCTATCATTGACCCTTTCTCATGAACATGAGGTGGAAAAGGACACCCAATGTGTTTGTATTTTTAAAAACTTATTTTTGAACATATTTCCCCATGGAATTCACTTCTTTGGGATTTTTAATTCTATTTCAAAGGCTGGCAAAACCACTTCTGAACATTTCTTGCTTAGAGAGAAAACATGATAAAATTCAGGGGGTTGCACTTTTGTGCTTGTGTGTGTCAGGAGCGACTTGAGAAACTGCAAGTCGCTTCTGATGTGAGAGAATTGGCCGTCTGCAAGGACGTTGCCCAGGGACGCCCAGATGTTTTGATGTTTTACCATCCTTGTGGAAGGCTTCTCTCGTATCCCTACATGAGGAGCTGGAGCTGACAGAGGGAGCTCATCTGTGCTCTCCCCAGATTCGAACCTCTGACCTGTCGGTCTGCCGGCTCAAAGGTTTAACCCATTGTGCCACCGGGGGCTCCTCTCGCGGTTGCACTGAAACAACAGGTGACTTCACAAAAAGTCTGTGAGTGACTTGAACGAGATTACTGGGCTCACCCATTTACCTTGACTATATATACTGGGCTATATCGGTTTTCACATTATGTACTTTAATGTTTATATACTTTCGCACTACTGATATTGTAATGGTTGAACTCTGCTTTGAGTAAGTTAGCGTTTTCGGCACTACCCCTTGTTTGTATTGATTGACTTCACAAAATATACACATACGCATATAATACCCTGAATATTTTTTTCAAGAAAACCTTAAAGTTTGTCATATTCAGAGCTGACGATACAACAACAACATTATAAATTACAGTACCAAAGAAATCATCAAATGCATGGAAAATACTGTGACTTCCTTTTTGACCTTAATATTAATAAACTGAATCTTGTCTCCAAGACGTGATTTCTGAAAATAGCAGAGAGATTGAAGCCATTGGTCAACATCCATCTTTTTGGTGCAGTTGTTTAGTCCAGACTGTCCTCTTGTTTGTCTTAAGTGAATTGGAATGAGAGGAGCACTGTGTACTTCTCTCAGCTAGGATCCCAAAACTTTCTTTTTCCGCAAACAACAGTCCTTTCGTCCCCGCTCCTTCCCCCATAAAGCCTCAGGCTGAGCTGTTTTTGAAGTGGAAAGGAGTTTCCACAACAATTTGCGCTAAAGGCACAAAGGTCAGATCTCCAAAAGCAGAGGGAACAAAAAGATCTTTGGTTGTTGCTGTGCGCCTTCAAGTCAGTTCTGACTGGTGTCAGGCTGCATCTACACAGCCCTATATCCCAGGATCTGATCCCAAATTACATAAGCCAACAAAATCAAACATTTTGTAACCATCAGAAATTAGAGCGGTACAGTTTAAATTCATTTAAGGAGCCCCGGTGGCGCAATGGGGTAAACCCTTATGTCAGCAGGACTGAAGACCGACAGGTCGGAGGTTCGAATCCGGGGAGAGCTCAGATGAGCTCCCTCTGTCAGCTCCCCATGTGGGGATATGAGAGAAGCCTCTCACAAGGATGGTAAAACATCAAAACATCCGGGCGTCCCCTGGACAAGGTCCTTGCAAACGGCCAGTTCTCTCACACCAGAAGCAACTTGCAGTTTCTCAAGTCGCTCCTGGCAGGAACAAAAGTAATTTTTATGCTAATTTTAAATACGTTTTCCCCCATCATGTCAATTTTTTAAAATATGACAAATAGTACATTACAGCAGACTGCTGCAAAGTATGCACATTTCACATCATATTTGTGTGACACAAGCCAACAAGTATTTTCCATCAGATATAATTTTAGGTCATTGTATACAGTTTTTTTGCACTAAATTCAGACTGTGTTTATTTTTTTTTCTATCACATGTAGCTTTTGGGATGAGGCTAATCAAATAATTAATGCAGTTACGCACTGATATCAAAGATTCTATTGATATCAGTGTGTTAATGCATTAATTATTCAATTAGCCTCATTGCAAAAACGTGATAGAGAGAAAAAATAAACACAGATCTGAATTCAGCACAAAAAAATGCTATAAGAAAATTATATCTGATGAAAAATACTTGTTGGCTTGTGATATCTGCTTTGGATTGAATTATATGAGTCCACACTGCCAGATAATCTAGGATCAGGTCCTGGGATATAGGGCCATGTAGATTCAGCCTCAGTGAACCTATCACAGGTTTGGATTGTTGTAAGTTTTTCGGGCTGTATAGCCATTTTTCTAGAACAGTGGTTCCCAAACTTTTTTGGCCTACCGCCCCCTTTCCACAAAAAAATGTACTCACCGCCCCCCTAGAAATTATTTTTTTAATTTTTAATAGCAATTAAACAGAAAGATATATGTATTAATATTTCGTAAAATATAATAAAGAAAGTTGTAAATTAGAAACATTGAAGTTTGAAATTATGAAACTATTTATTGAACTTAGAATAGAAAGGTAATACAAAAAAAATTAAAACATTCGAAATCATCTTAATGAGAAGGATGAACCTGGTATGCTGCTACCGATCTAGTAATCCTTGGCTCTATTTTCGTCAGCAGTCACCTCAAATCATCGCGATTGACTGTTTTGCAATCGGTTTCTTTTTTTGTTAATTACTTGGTTACCGCACTGAATCCATGTTCCACTAAATATGTTGAAGGACATTATTATTATTGTTATAAGACTCAACCAGTTGGAAGGGGACCCCAAAGGTATTATTATTATTTTTATTATTATTATTCCTTGCTTGGCGAGAGGAGGAGGAGGGAGCAGGAGGAGGGAAGAAGAGAGAGAGACACACACAGAGATGGATGGTATCCTGTCACCTGGCTCACCCCACCGCCCCCACCGCCCCCTTATAGGGGTTCAGCGCCCCCAAATTCTCCTGGGCTTCCAGCACCCCCCTAGATCGCCCCACTGCCCACCAGGGGGTGGTACCGCCCACTTTGGGAACCACTGCTGTAGAAGCATTCTCTCCTGATGTTTCGCCTGCATCTGTGGCTGGAGTCCTCACAGGTTGTGAGATCTCACAAACTCTGAGGATGCCTACCGTAGATGCAGGCGAAACATCAGGAGAGAATGCTTCTGGAACATGGCCATACAGCCCGAAAAACTTACAATAATCCAGTGATTCCGGCCATGAAAGCCTTCGACAATACATATCACAGGTTTTCCTCACCAAGAGTTCCTCAGAGGATGTTTTTCATCCTCTAAACCTGAAAGCATGTTTTACTCAAAATCTTTCAGTTCATTTCCATGTCTTTGCAGCATCCTAGGGTCCTATTCTAGCACTTACACTGCTGTATTTTGCTGGCTTTATATTATATTATCGCCCTGAAAGAATGGATCAAATCACCTGCCTCTACGATACGCTTGGGTCGAGGCAGCATTGACTATCTTCTAAGTCCCAACAAGCAGCAACTGGCAATTTTACCCCTTTTCTTAGAGTGTCTTCTGGTTCACCTTTCTTTTGATTCCTTACCGTGGAAAGCCCCAGGCTGTTCAGGAGGTCAGAGGCCAAAATGCAGGTGTGAGCCCATTCTCCTCACTCTGCTCCCCATCCTAGGTTCAGCTCCCTTTGATCTTTCTAGTGATTTTCCCAGCACAAAAATCCCTAGGAATTCCTGCAGCGGCAATGATACCTCCCATTCACATGGATGTTTTACAAGCGCAATCAGTGTCATCAGGTTTCTCAGCTCATGGGTCACAAACCAAAAATGAGTCAACAGGATGTGAAGCAGGAAGACAATTGTATTGTGTTTCTCTTTATTCCTTTGGCTGTAAAAATTCAAGAAGGTTTTTCAACAACAACAACAATGACATTTGATGCATATTCTAGGCCAGGGTAGGAATCCACTCTTAGGATTGCCATATTGAAGACTAGAGAAGGCTCTTGTACCCTTAATTGTTGTGTAGATGAGGAAATTTCATAGAGTCGTAGGAGTTAGAAGAAGCCACGTAGGCCATCTAGTCCAATCCCCTGCCATGCAGGAAAAGCACAATCAAAGCACTCCCAACAGATGGCCATCCAGGAAGGAGCTTCCACCACACTAAAGCAGAGAGTTCCACTGCTGAACAGCTTTTGCAGACAGGAAGTTCTCCCTTTCCGGTAATTCAGTGATTCCCAACCTGTGGTCCATGGACTACCAGTGGTCTGCAAGAACGAAAATATGGTCCGCAACCTCACAATTACAACACAGTTGCCTCGAAACCACACAGCAACGACAGTGACTAGTCTCGCGAAACCCTCTTATAGTGCCAAGGCAACAGGGATGTCGGGAAGGGAGAGGCTGACTACCCACGAAAGATTACTATTACCCCATCAGATCTAGATTATTAAATATGGTTTTCTGTGGGTGAGCAAATGGCAACTATTGGATAGTATATGTTCTGCATCAGAAACAGGAGCTGATTTGGTCTATACTATGCCATTTTCTGAATCAGCACCCCAAATAACCAAACAGAATCTAAGGTTGACCAAAAACTGATTCATAACCCTTTTGGTACTAATGTTGGAGAGTGGTCCCTGGTCAAAGTAGTCCCTGATCAAGTGGTACCTGGTCAAAAAGGGTTAGGAACTGCTGCTGTAATTTGAACCCATTGCTCCTAGTCCTGGTTTCCACAGATAGCAAGCAACACCTGCTAAAGTTCTTCAGTTTTTTATTTTGGTAGCATACTGGTATATTTATATGAAGGCAAGAAGTTGATATCATACATGGCAAAACTCAACCCCCTCCCCCTCCCCAGCAGTGGAACATTATAGCCTTTTAGTGATATAAGCGGCCTAAACACTCTAAAAAGGCACCATACTTGTCTGATCTTTTTCATAGCCTGGAATGTGTACTCAGTCTGATAATGCTGGCAGTTCAATAACTTTAACCCTTTCCCTATCTCTGGTCTTCCTACATGCGAAATGGTAAAGCTGCTGGTGATTCTACATTTTAAAACTCTGTTTTTAATTCACAACGATCTAATAATCAGCAAAAGCAAACTGCTACAGCCTCTTTTATCTGGTGTGGTCTTCCTCATTCAACACTTTTGCATTCTTGACCACGCTATGATGTTGCTCGGCCACATACAACCTGTTCTGTGAAATAGATTCCCAGGTTTGGCTATCCCAGGGAAGTGTCCTTTTTTAGACTCTCTTGACTGATAAGGAGCACCCCGGGGACGTTATTCTGAATGCTTGTTGTTTCTATTTTTCAGAATGTATGCACATACAAGAGCAAGTAAAGGTAAAAGTTTCCCCTTGACATTAAATCTAGACATGTCTGACTCTGGGTGGTGGTGCTCATCTCCATTTCTAAGCCCAAGAGCCGGTGTTGTCCATTGACACCTCCAAGGTCATGTAGCCGGCATGACTGCATGGAGTACTGTTACCTTTCCCTCCAAAGCGGCACCTATTGATTTACTCAGATTTGCATATTTTCAAACTGCTAGGTTGGCAGAAGCTGGGCCTAACAGTGGGAGCTCACCCCACTCCCCAGATTTCAACCACCGACCTTCCGGTCAGAAAGTTCTACAGCTTAGCGCAGTGTTTCCCAACTGCTGTGACACGGCACAGTAGTGTGCTGTGATGAACCTCCTGCTCTGCCGCGAGAAAAGCTCTCTGACCCCCTTCCTTCCCCCCTCCTCCTGCCGAACTCCTGCTGCTTGGGGGGGGGGGAGGAGGAAGGGCTGGGCGGCAGTGAAGAAAAAGAAGGGGCTGGAGTGCTGCCCCCTTTGGCCGTTTCCCCAGCCAGCCTCCAATCCGCCATGACTCCCGCCATGACTCTCGCCCCTAGCTCGCTGAAGCCGCGTGGAGGAGGAAGCTGGGAGAGGGGGCGGGGCATGGTGCGGCCTGGCTCCACCCCCTCCCCCCGGCTTCCGCTCTCCCACAGCTTCTCCAGCCTTGAGGGGATAGTGCCAAGCCAGCATTGTGTTGGCTCTGCCACCGCTGGCTTGGCATTGCCCCCTCAAGGCTGGAGAAGCTGTGGGAGAGCTGAAGCCAGGGGAGGGGGCGGGGCAAGGTGTGGCCTGGCTCTGCCCCTTCCCCCCGGCTTCCACTCTCCCACAGCTTCTCCAGCCTTGAGGGGACACTGCCAAGCCAGCATTGTGCTGGCTCTGCTACTGCTAGCTTGGTATTGCCGCTGGCTCCTCCTGCTCCCCCGGCTTTGGCACTCCCAGCAGCTGCTCCCAGCAGGCCGCCACCCCCCAGCCGTTCTTTACTGTGTTAAAGTGTCATTTTGTGTCATTTTGGTTGGTGGTGTGCCCCCGGGTTTTTTTTTATGTTAAAAGTGTGCCGTGGCTCAAAAAAGGTTGGGAAACACTTGCTTAGCGGTTTAACCCGCTGGACCACCAAGTACAAGAGCAACCCAAGTCAAAAAAAGTTTGTGTCTTTAGCTCTATCTCTGTTGTTGCACAGCTCTCTCAACCTTTCACATCTTGAGCTTATAACCTCTCGTCCATGTGTACTGCTTTTCCTACTGAAAGAAGTTCTGCACAATTAGGAATTGTTAATCCATAATAATATTTCCAAGCTCTGGGCCAAATGCATGAGCTCCCAGGAGCCATGCTGTTGGCTTTTAGTTGTAACAACTTGGTAAAGCTAAAGCAGCCACAGGAACTAAGTAGAATCAGTTAGCAATTGTTCTTGCATGCTTTCAAGTCATTTCTGATTTATGGTGATCCATCCCTATCACAGGGTTTTCTTGGCAAGACTTTTTCAGTCGGGGTTTGCCTTTCTCTGAAGTTGAGAAAGTATGACTTAACCAAGATCACCGAGGGGGCTTCTATGACCATGAGGGGATTCGAACCCTGGTTTCCCAGTGTCCTAAGCCCCTTCTACACTGCCCTATATCCCAGGATCTGATCCCAGGTTGTCTGCTTTAAACTGAATTATATGAGTCTCCACTGCCAGATAATCTGGGATAAATAGATAATATGGGATCAGATGCTGGAATATAGGGCAGTGTAGAAATGGACTTAGTCTAACAAAACACAACAGCGCACTAGTCCCTTCTATACTGCCATATAATCCAGATTACCTAATCAGATAATCCACATTATCTGTTTTAAACTTGATTATAAGAGTCTACACTGCCATATAATCCAGTTCAAAGCAGATTATCTGGATTTTATATGGCAGTGTAGTAGGGCCACTAATAATAAATTACATTAGAATTTTTAAAAATCAAAATAACACTTTTGAATGTGATCAGAATTGATATTTGATGGAATGACTTTTTCCATGCCAGGACCCACTTGAGGAACTGCAAGTCGCTTCTGGTGTGAGAGTATTGGCCATCTGCAAGGACGTTGCCCACGAGGTGCCTGGATGTTTGATGTGTTACCATCCTTGTGGGAGGCTTCTCTCATGTCTTTGCATGGAGCTGGAGCTGACAGAGGGAGCTCAACCCACTAACCCCAGATGTGAACTGCTGACCTATTGGTCAGCAGTCCTGCCAGCACAAGGGTTAAACTCATTGCACCACCGGGGGTTATGGAATGACTGATACAGATTGATATTTTTGCATGAACTGAATTCCTAAATTAATTTACCCGTATTATTTAGTTAAATGGCAAAATGTGCAAAAGACCCACAGTTCATGTTTCCCAGAGCATTTCTCTTGGATTGTTGCAAATCTGCTTTGGGCTTTTTGCTAATCCTTCAGGGAGAAAATAAACTCTTAAATTTAGGTCAAATTGACCTTTAAGGTTATGTTACATGAATATTCTAAAATCCTTTCCAGAATGAAGCCGGAAAACACCAACCACAATGGTAGATTTTTAGTTTAAATGTAACTGAATTAGATTTTAGAAAGCTTATTAGTGATTAAGGAAAGATATGAAGCATTTGCTACTAATTTTTATAGTTCTGGGATAAAGTGACGATTAATCCACCATATTGGTAGTGTGGAAATCAGCTATTTGTGGTTGCTTTAGGTCCAGGAGCAACAAAACTGGATTTGGGTTGCTGTGAGTTTTAATACCGGTAGCCAGATGTTGTTCATTTTCATGGTTTCCTCCTTTTTGTTGCATTTGTCCACATGCTTGTGGATTTCAAAGAAAGTCTAAAGTCAGGACAGTAAATAAAGAGCAACACTAAAAAAATGGAGGAATTCCAGACAAGAATCTATCAGGGCCAGCTAACACCTCCCAACAAAGGATTCCCCCAGGCAGCAACCAGCCAGGCTTTGAAGCTGCAAGGCCATTAAATGCTAATCATGGAACATGGCCATACAGCCCGGAAAACTCACAGTAACCCAGTGATTCCATCCATGAACACAATGCTGAATTTCGTGCCATCATAGTATGCTGGAGTCCCTCTTCAGTGCTTTGTTGCAAATTGCTGAGGCTCTAGCACAGACCTGGGCATCTTATGGCCCGCGGGCCGGATGCGGCCCACCAGCCGATTCTGTCTGGCCCGGGGAGAAGGGTGTCAGGGGCGGAGCCATTTCTGCAAGAGGAAGGGCTGCTGCTGCCGCCATCCCATCGCGGGCTGTGGGGCCTGCGTCGGCAGACAGCCCGCCGCTCTGGAGAACGATCCGAGGAGCTGCAGCTTTGGAGTGCCTGCCATCCTGGGAGGCGATCCAGGCCTGCAACGGGAGCAGTCGGTGACCTGTGGCAGCTGATTGCCCTGGTGACCCAGAAGACTTGATCGTATTCCGGGGCGCCAAGATGATCAGCTGCCGCAGGTCGCCGACTGCTCCCGCTGCAGGCCTGGATCGCCTCCCGAGATGGTAGGCACTCCAAAGCCGGGATGGCAGGCACTCCATGGCAGGGCGATCAGCCGATCGGGAACAACTCTGACGGAACGGCTGGGGGTGAGAGCGGGCGGAGGCCTGCAGCCTCCGATCGTCTGCTGCTCTGTTCTATTCTGCTGCGACGGCGGCTGGGTCCGCTTTGTCATCCTCTGGGCTGGGTCCATTGGGCCATTCCATCTTGGGATCTTTCCTCTCTTGCCATCTTGGTTCGCAACTTCTCTTCTTGAATTTAATTTAATTTTAGTGGTTATTATTATTATTTTTTAAATAATTTTATAATAATAATATAATAAATAATATAATATAATGTTATATTATATTATAATTTCAATATATTATAATGTCAATATATATATATACTATAATATAATAATTATGATATTAATACTAATAATATATGAATATCTCTTGATATATTAATATGTTAATATTAATGATGTGTAATATATAGTAAATATAGTAAATAAATAAATAAATAAATAAATAAATAATGTAGATTAGAATGTAGTTCAGCCTTTAGGTGCGGCCCTCCATAATATTTTTTGGCTCTCGCGTGGCCTTTTGGAAAAAAAATAATTGCTCACCCCTGCTCTAGCAATTTCTTCTCTTATTTTTATTTCTTCTCAGACTGAAAGGAGACAGTGTTTGTCTTCTTGCCCAGTCCTATATCGACTCAAATGTGGTAGCCAACCACATTCGCCAAAATCAGTTTCACTCTTATTCTAGGCTTTGCTCAAATTTGAAGTGGCCTGTTTTTATGTTGCAAACCCAGCAAAAACAAAATAATATATTTTTTTAAAAAAATCTCCAGTCTGTTTATACAGGCCAGATTTGGTTCCCAAAAAAATATCATCTAGGAGAGCAGGGAAGAAAGTCTGTCTAGCATCCCAAGACAACAACAACAATGCTGCAAATTAAAACAGCTCTGCCAAACTGACAGACTTGTGTGGATATTAAGACTGGCACTAAACTGGCATGAAGGTCATCTCCCAGGAGGGGAGCATGATTTTATTGATCTTGTCTGTGGGGAAAGCAAAGGAACACCAGTTTCCCTCCACCCATCCAAGTCCTGTCTCCATTTGCTGGGGATCTCAAGACTGGGACTGGCTCTCTGTCTCCTCTCTTGGTTGTCTCACAGCCCAGGAATGCCTTCAGGACACTGCAGAAACCCACAAGCTAAACTCCACTCACAAAACTGAAAGTGACCCTTGTGAGAAACTGAGTTGCTTTGTGTGGGGAAACGGGACACTCTGTTCCAACATACAGCCCTTCAGATGTGCGGAGCTACAATTCCCATAATGTTTAGCATGACACTGTAATCATCTCCTGCTGGAAGGTGGCCATGGAATCACATTAGATGACTTAAAATACTTACTTTACTTAGGCGATCCCTCTTAGCTCAGGGATGATTGTCTTCCAGATGTGGTGTCTTCGCAGTGGGTCCATAGGTGGCTGTGGAGCCCTATTCTTGATTCGCATGTTTTCCTGCAGTGAGGACATCGGTTTCCAGATGGAAAGCGGTCCCAGTCAGGGTTGGCTTGACGTGCCTTCCTCTTGGCACATTTCTCCCTTTCGCCCTCCATTCGTGCCTCTTCAAATTCTACAACACTGCTAGTCACAGCTGACCTCCAGCCAGAGCACTCAAAGGCCAGGGGTTCCCAGTTCTCGGCGTCTATCCCACAGTTTGGCTTTAAGCCCATCTTTAAATCTTTTTTCCTGACCTCCACATTCCATTTTCTGTTCATGAGTTAGAGTAACTGCTTTGGGAGACGGTGTTTGGGCATTCGGACAATGTGGCCGGTCCAGCAGAGTTGATGGTGGTGGAGCATTGCTTCCATGCTGGTGGTCTTTGCTTCTTCCAGCACACTGACATTTGTCTGTCTGTCTTCCCAAGAGATTTGCAAGATTTTTCGGAGGCAACGCTGATGGTATCGTTCCAGGAGTTGCATGTGACGTCTGTAGATAGTCCACGTTCTGCAGGCATATAGCAGGATTGGGAGCACAATAGCACTTTGGTATCCCTATGGATGTCCCAGTTCTCAAACACTCTCTGCTTCATTCGGAAAATGCTGCATTCGCAGAGCTCAGGCAGTGTTGAATTTCAGTGTCAATGTTAACTTTTGTGGAGAGGTGGCTGCCAAGGTAGCGGAAATGGTCAACATTTTCTAATGTTACACCATTCAGCTGTATTTCTGACATTGGAGAGGGAATGCCTGGAGACTGCTGGAAGAGCACTTTGGTTTTCTCAATGTTCAATGAGAGGCCGAGCTTCTCGTATGCTTCTGCAAAGGTGTTTAGAGTGGCTTGTAGGTCTTCTTCTGAACACATACAGACTTGGTTTTGCTTTCAGTCTGTTGAGGTTAAATGCTTGCCATTTGTCCAATAGGTTGGGAAGCTTCTCATCAACAAGATGGAAAATAAGGTTGGGGCAGTAACATCCCTGTTTGACACCTAATTCCACCTTAAATGACTTGGAGATATTCTCTCTGGAAATCTATATATAGGTCATCCAGTTTAGGGCTCCACTACAGGACTTCTAAACTTTTCCATTAGCAACCACTTTCTGCCCAAGACATTTTTACATGATTTTATATAGTATATAAAATGGGCATAAAATCAAACAAATCGACATTTGCAAAGCTTGTTAAACAGGGTGATTTTCCTTTTTGTGAAGTATAGCTGAAGCATTTTATGCAAAGTCTACTGTAAACACTACTCAACAGATTCATGTAAATGTCTAAAACAGCTGCTGCATGATGTCCAGAAGTTCACCTCCTCTCCTCCTTCTGTGGAAATAGAGTGCAAAATAGTTTAGTACTTTGGACCCAGTTTCCAGTAACTGATATAAACTGAGGACAATAGGAGAAACGTAGGAAGAGAATGAAACGGGGATGTTTTAAAAGCAGCTGGAAAGTTGGAGTCTTAATTAGGACTATTGGAGTCAAATTGGGACTGTTGGAGAGTAGGAGATTCAGATCACAGTGGTCAGTCTTTTCCTTCCTTTTAATGTTCCAGGATAGTTGCCTTTCTGTTTAAAATATACACACACGCACAGAAGCACACACAAATAACACTCTCTCTCTCTCTCTCTCTCTCTCTCTCTCCCTCTCTCTCTCTCTCTCTATATATATATACTGTATGTACAGTATATATATATATACTGTATATATACTGTATGTACAGTATGTACAGGACCAGACAAAGGTAAAAAATAGTAGTAAGTGAACTTTTTTTTTGCCCCCCTGGCTCTCCAACCTGGTGGAGACGGTGCATGTGCGCGTACGCGTGCCAGAGCATGCATGTGCACAGCCAGCTAGTTTCACGCATGCGCTATTGGGAAACGCACTCACAAGAGGATGAAAAGGATGGGGGAACATTTTGCAGCCGGGGCGGAGCCTCACGCCCACGCACCTGCCCACAGCAATGGCATGGCATGATGCGCCGAACCTAGTGGCCGCGGCCGGATGCGCCCTTGGCCATGTGGCGCCCGGAAGCGGCCACTTAGTTCGCTTAAACTAAGATCCGCCCCTGTATGTGTGTGTGTGTGTGTGTGTGTGTATATATATATATATATACACACACACACACATACGCACACACACAGACACACACTTAGGCAATCACTCATTGTCTGAGTATGATGGCCTTCCAAGTGCAGTGGATAGGTAGGTAACTGTGGAGTGCTATTCTTGACCCACATGTTCTTCCATGGTGAGGACATTGGTTTCCAGGTGGAAGGCGGTCCTGGTCAGGGTTGGCTTGATGCGCCTTTCTTTTGGCACGTTTTTCCCTTTCACCCTCCATTTGTGCCTCTTCGTTTGTTTGTTTGTGTGTATGTATATGTATATGTGTGTATATATACACACACATACATATATGTATGCATACATATATTAAAATATGACAGCTTCTACACTGCCATATAAAATCCATATTATCTACTTTGAACTGGATGATATAGCAGTGTAGACTCATATAATCCAGTTCATAGTGTGGATTATCGGTTTTGATAATCTGGATTATATGGCAGTATAGAAGGGATCTATGTTACAATTGTTTGTACATATTTCTACTTGTTTGTTTATGCGTTTCCCCATTTACCTCAATTTTTAAAAAACCAAATAGTAAAACTGCTTTGCATAAGGCTGGTGAAGACCTGGATGTGGAACCAAGCCTTCCCAGAATAGGCTGAGATTGGCTATTGTCTGAATATATGACCACGTTTACAGATTGAGTGGAATTGTTTTAATGGCGATGTGGTTTTATGCTGGGTTTTTATGTATTTTAATATGTTGTTGTAGTTGTTTTTAAATTGTATAGCATTGAATTTTTGCTGTTATGCCGGCCTGAGTCCCTCGATAGAGGTAAGAAGGTCGGGGTACAAAAGTTTTAAATAAATAAATAAGGCAAGGAGTGAGGTATGTTGATTGCTGTCACAGACGCTAGGAAGTCTACCCTCACCATTAACAGTTTCCCCCTCTGACACTGGAAAATTTAATCTACAAAGAACCCTAATATTAGCTCAATGACATAGATCAAATTAGGAGTGGTCAGTAGTCTCTGGGAAATGTAGGGGGATTGATATTAGGCTAACCATAATAACACATTTCAGTGTCCTTCCAAGCCCTATCTACTAAAATAAAAGGATAAAGCTCTAATATACTAATTCCCAGATATTGTTGGACTAAAACTTCCCGGATTCCCAGCCAACATGGCCAGTGGTCAGGAAATCTGGAAGTTATAATCTGACATCTAGTAGGAAGCTCCATGTTTGGGGGCAAATTGACACTTGCCCCAAATGCCATAGTGGGAAGCTAACATTAGATGTGATTCCATACTGCATCCCAAGGAGTGGGTTTATCTCAACGAAAGCTCACTTCTTTATCATTTTCTCCTCCCTTTTCTACATTTTTTTCTGCGATAGACTAGCATGGTCTACTTCTTTGGAAACTAACAGTAGATGGTGTCTAAAAGATATTTAACAAACCAATGAAAGACAAGTTAACTAACCACCGTCCACTAGCCATTAGCCCAGTGAGGATGGCTGAAGTTGAGTATCTCTTGTGTATTAGTTTAATGATGTTTTGTACATTGTTTTAGCAACTCTGTGGTGAGTATGAGGGTGGTTCAACCATTTGATGAACCGTGCTGTGATAACACTATGGGCCCTTCCATACAACCGTATAACCCAGAATATCAAGGCAGATAATTCACAATATCTGTTTTGAACTGGGTTATCTGAGTCCACACTACCATATAATCTGGTTCAATGTGGATTTTATACAGCTGTGTGGAAGAAAACTATGTAATGTATTTTTTGTTTCTAGGTTATAAATATCATTTCCTAATTGGGTCTATCATAAAAACATGGAAAAAGTTTTGTTTTAGTTTTGCAATAAATATCTCACTGAGCCTCACCTAATTCAATATAGTTTGTGGCAGCCACAAAAACTGCAGTAAATCTTGCCAACCGAGGTGTTGACAGTTCAAAGCCTGGGTCAGGGTAAGTTTCTGGCCTTTAGCCCAGCTTCTGCCTACCTAGCAGTTTCGAAAATAGCAATGTGAATAGATAAATAGGTATTGGTTAAACAGGGAGCAGGGCCGTAGCCAGGATTTTGGTTCGGGGGGGGGGGCTGAGTTTGGTTCGGGGGGGGGCTGAGACTGGGTGGAAGAGGGTTTACCCTAGGAAATCTTTTGTATTGTTATTCCAATAACCCCATGAAGGTGGGATATAATGAGCATGGTGATCAGATCATGATATGAATAAACATAACAGTTTAAATAATGTACCAGTAAGGCCTTCTCGCGGACCACCCTGAGAATTTCGGGGGGCTGAAGCCCCTTAGCCCCCTGGCTACATGTCTGGCAGGGAGGTATTTAAGGCACCCATAAAGAAATGCCAGAAAAATGCCAGCCATTTGATCAAGGGGGAAGTTTACGAACAAAGCTGTTCAGCAGGGAAAGTGGAGTGACAGCGCACGCACACACACACACATCCCCTTTGGCCAGAACTGAGCACAGCCTCCAAGATGCCGAAGATGGGAAAGCCTATACTTCTAACTATTTCATATTATTTATTATTTCAGGATTTTACCCCGCTCTTCTCAACCCCCGAGGGGGGACTCAGAGCGGCTTACAGTACGGCACAATTCGATGCCCACATCACAACAGCATAAAACTATGTTCTGTTGTCAGTCTTGTTAGCATATAACGACACTGAGTGTTCGATGATTTGCTCTGAGTTCCCTTTGGGGTGAGAAGGGCAGAATATAAATACTGTAGATAAATAATAACTAAACTACTTTTGAAGCAAGTACCACACAATTATACCGGAAATAACACTTTCAAACCAGGAAAAGATTTTTTCCCCTAAAATTTTGTTACATAGTGTAATTATTACAAAATTGTTTCATTGTTTCTTTGATAAAAAGATAAAAGTAAATTTTTCATGTCTTGGACTACAAAAAAAAAAGGAGTTGAACCTACTCTGTCAACTACTTTGGATACCTCCCCATCAAAAAGTTTGGATTTCTGGATTTTCCTTTCTAAATTGCTTTAATTTGTTTGTTTGTTTATGCCACCTTTCTCCCTGCATAAAACCAAGTTGAGTAACAACAACAACAACAACACTTTATTTGTAGACAGCCCTATCTGCCCGAAGGGACTCAGGGCAGTTTCCAACACATATGGCAAACATTCAATGCCTACAAAGAACATATAAACAAATTACATCGAATCAAAATACATCCAACAATATACAAGCAACCTAACTGAATACCAAATAAAATAAGCAAAAATACAACTTAAATAACCCATAACTGTCCCCATGGCCCCTACCCCTGAACTAGAAGAGAATATTGCGGTCAATGTTACAGCAATAATATCTACCTGAGATTTGGGCCCAAGGAATGAAAAGAAGAAGACCAGATCAAGTTTTTCTATTATGATTTATGTTTTATTGTGGTTTTACTCTTGTAATTGTTTGTATTGGCACTGTATCAGTGCCCAATGTAAGGCATTGAATTTTGCCATTTTATATGTAAACTGCTTTGAGTCCCCCCCAGGGATGAGAAAGGCGGTATATACTGTAAATACTATAAATAAATAAATAAATAAATAAATAAATAAATAAATAAATAAATAAATAAATAAATAAATGAACTGTCATAATCATATAATATAAATTAACAGGATAAAACATTTTCCAAAGCTATGAATTCCTCCCCCTCCTCTTTTTCTTCTTTCTCTTTCTCTTCTTTTCCTCTAACCTATAATAATAATAATAATAATAATAATAATAATAATAATTGTGTCCCTAGCTAAAAACTTACCAAAAATAATTTAAGCAGGATTCCACTGTTGACAATAATAAAGTGATTTAAAACTCTCTTTTTTTGTTTTTTTTTTTTAAAAAAATGATAAAACAACATTAAAAGATACAAAGCAAAACAGTTCAGTCTGAAACAGCGCAGGACTCTCAACTGCATTGTGTAAAAAGGTACCCGCCAGCCGTCCCAGTTGGAGGGTAAATTGCTGCAGTGTCCAAATTTGGCAGGGCTAGTCCCAATTAATTCTCTCTTTGTCCCACCTTTTCAGCTCTTTTTAAAATGCTGTATCCTGGTTTGTCTTTCCAGCTCCCCATTCTCTCTTTGTCTTCAGCTTACTTGAATTCAGGCCCGGATTAACACTTTTTGCGCCCTAGGCCACACTTTGGAATTACACCCCCCCCACACACACACACACACCACTCATACCCACACTTGGCTGGCTTTCGCCATGGTGCCTCCGGAGCAGAAGAGAAAGGCGAGTAGGCACCATCCTGCCACCTTCAAGGTCCCCATGCATACCCACCGGCTGAAAAGCTCCGCTGTGCTCTGAAGGTCTCCTCGGGAGTCGGGAGGCTTGGGGAGAGCGCAGCGGGTGCAAACTCGCTCCAAAGGCGCGCACAAGAGAGAGAGAGAGAGAGAGAGCGTGCGTGAGAGAGCGCGAGCAAGAAAGAGAGCGCGCGAGACGGAGCAGAGACTTTGCCGGGAGGATTGAGGAGGGGCATGAGAAAGGGGGAAAGAGGGGCACGGACCAGTTGTGTTTTTTTCGTCCGTGATCTGCGCCCGCCACTTGGCTTGCGCCCCTAGGCCATGGCCTTGTTGGCCTTATGGGTAGTCCGGGCATGCTTGAATTGCTGCAAACTCAGGGCCCTTCCACACAGCCCTATAACCCAGAATATCAAGGCAGAAAATCCCACAATATCTGCTTTGAACTGGGTTATCTGAGTCCACACTGCCATATATTCCAGTTCAAAGCAGACAATGTGGGGCTTTATTCAGCTGTGTGGAAGGGACCTGAGTTTAAAAATCAGTTTGCGCTCAACTAACATGGAAGAAGGGAGACAGAGACAGGAGGAAGAGGTGCAATCTTTCCCTTCCCATTAGGCTCCTGCAGAAACAAACCGCCGCAGCCTCTCCTGTCTTATCTGTTCTTCCTACTAAATCCCTTTCCCCATCCTGACCACACTTCGATGTTGCCTGGCCACACACATTCCAGTTTTCATGTGTGAAATTTTGAAGGATATGTAAACTCATTTGCTAAACATAATGATTAAATGAAAATACAGCACACATACCCAAAAAAGCTATCCTGCAGCAAATTAATCGAAAGCCTGCTGAATTTTTAAACCCCCTTTCCATGTCAAAGTAAATTCCAGAAGCTACATGCAGCCACTGAGAAAGTTTTACGAATCAACGCTGTCCTAACCTGGTATTTACACTTAAGACTGACATCTCGAACAACTTCATTAAAGTTTGAGGCCTATTAACAAACTTTAGCTTTTTGTTGGTTTGGACTATTTTGTCTGGAACCTGGTGTGAAAGAATTTGACGTTTTTTAGGCTCTACCAGTCAAACGTCTGTTTGCAAAATTATTGATATCAACCCAGGTGGTGCCTGGTAAATTTCCTAGTAAAATACAGACAAACGTTCTTTGAAAACACATTTAAACTCATATCCAAAGCTCATTTTAAAAAACAGAGACATTGGATTGCCTACAGAAAGCCCAACAAAATGCAGCTTGCCTACCTGCCTTCACGAGAGGGATTCATAACTTAACCAAGGTAAAACAGGCAAACAAATTAAAAAACTCACAGAATCCACAAATTCTGCTAGACAGGTCCCTTTAAAAAGCTCAGCAGTTGTGTGAGTGTGTATGTTCCTTCAAATCACCTGTCAACATAGGGTGACCCCACAAATTTCATAGGATATTCTTTGGTGAGGTATTCTCAGAGCAACACTTTAAAAAACCAAGGGAATTTTAGACAGGAAACAATCAGGGCCAACTAACACCTCCCCAAAAAGGATCCCCCAGGCAGGAAGCAGCCAGGAATTGAAGCTGAAAGGCCAATGCTAATCAAGGTGGCCAATTGCATCATTGACACTTGCCTCAAATAGGTCAGAGTTCTTTCTCCACAGCCTCTGAGGATGCCTGCCACACATGTAGTGAAACGTCAGGAGAGAATGCTTCTGGAAAAATGGCCATACAGCCTAGAAAACTCACAGCAACCCAGAATCTCAGAGATAGTTTGGCATAGCCTTAGTTGGAAATGTAACCTGCCACTCCTATTATTCATATACAGGTCCTTCTCAAAAAAATTAGCATATAGTGCTAAAGTTCATTGTTTTCCATAATGTAATGATACAAATTAAACTTTCATATATTGCACACCAACTGAAATATTTCAGGTCTTTTTTTGTTTTGTACTGATGATTTTGGCATACAGCTCCTGAAAACCCAAAAATACTGTCTCAAAAAATTAGCATATTTGGTCAGATGGAATATGCTAATTTTTTATTTATTATTTATTTATTTATTTATTAAGTTCAACTTCATATACCGCTCTCTCTGGCGCCCAGAGCGGTTCACAAGATTAGTGCAAGTAAAAACAAGTAAAATACATAAAATACAGTAAAACAGTTAAAATTGACACTTGAGATATGTATGCCAAAATCATCAGTATTAAAACAAAAAAAAGACCTGAAATATTTCAGTTGGTGTGCAATGAATCGAAAATATATGAAAGTTCAATTTTTATCATTACATTATGGAAAATAATGAACTTTAGCACTATATGCTAATTTTTTGAAAAGGACCTGTAAGTTTGGCATGCATTTATCTTGCAACTATACCTTGGGAATAAGATGCTCCAAGTAATGAATAATGTGGGCATTGTAATGAACTTCTAATACAATGATATTCAAACAGGGCCTCCATGGATTGTCCATGAGATATTGGCTGCTCCTCCATGATGAGAGGAAGGAAGGGAGGAAGGGAGGGAGGAAATACATTCTTGTAGTCAATTTGCTCAAATATAGTGCTGGTTGTTGAAATATTGGAAGAAATCTGACCAGTTCCATCCATAAGTTAATGTACATTTTTATTGTACATTTTTATTTATTTATTTATAGTCCACTTTATCTCACCATATGGAGACACAAGGTACCAGTATATAATAAAGCAGTACATCATTATATGGACCCCCAGTGATGCAGCAGGTTAAACCACTGAGCTGCTGAACTTGCTGACCAAAAGATCAGCAGTTCAAATTCAGGGAGTGGGGTGAGCCCCAGCTTCTGCCAACCTAGCAGTTTGAAAATATGCAAATGTGAATAGATCAATAGGTACTTCTCCGACAGGAAGGTAATGGTGCTCCATGCAGTCATGCCAGCCACATGAACTTGGAGATGTCTACGGACAACGCCGACTCTTCGGCTTATAAATGGAGATGAGCACCACCCCTCTAGAGTTGGACACGAGTAGACTTAATGTCAAGGGGAAAGCTTTATCTACTTTTTATATCCTTATATATTATTATATATTATCAGTAGTAATTACATTAAACACATTAGCACTACCACACCACAATGTCATTACTATATAATGTTATTACTATATTACTCGTATTTTATGTTGCACTACTATTAGTACTATACTGTTTATATCATAACACCACCAGCAATATTATATGTATATACAATACACTACATCAGTGTTTCCCAACCAGTGTGCCGGGGCACACTAGTGTGCCGTGAGCGATCATCAGGTGTGCCGTGGGAAATTGGAACCTCCAGGAGGGGAGGGGGGAGAGTCTAGTGTGTTGAAGTATAAAAGCCCTAAGAAACCTACCTCGATAAAGGCACAAAATTACAAACACCCCCCCCCCCCTCCCCACCCGTTGTCTATTTGGTCTCTCCCTCTCCATGCATTGGGAAGGCCCACCTGCCTTTCCTCAAGTAGAGCCCTCCTCATGCCTCCTGGTGGTTCTGTGTGTGGGGTTTGGCCCAGTTCTATCATTGCTGGGGTTCAGAATGCTCTTTAATTGTAGGGGAACTATAAATCCCAGCAACTACAACTCCCAAATGTCAAGGTCTATTTCCCCTGAAATCCATCTGCGTTGATATTTGGGCATATTGAGTATTCATGCCAAGTTTGGTCCTGATCCAACATTGTTTGAGCCCACAGTGCTCTCTGGATATAGGTGAACTACAACTCCAAAACTCAAGGTCAATGCCCACCAAGCTCTTATAGTATTTTCTCTTGGTTACGGGAGTTCTGTGTGGGAAGTTTGTGTCTTTCTGCCATTCCTGCCAGGATATCTATGTTGTGTTCATCGAAACAGGCCCAGGTTTCACACTGAGTGTATAAATACATTTAAAAAACATATTAACTATATGTATTACTGTGTTCGAGTGTCATTTTGTGTCATTTTGGTTGGTGGTGTGCCCCAGGATTTTGCAAATGTAAAAAGTGTGCCGCGGCTCAAAAAAGGTTGGGAAACACTGCACTACATTACCAGCACAGAACACCAGTACTATACATTGCTACATTGTACCATAACACCACACTGTAGTAACACATGCAATACAGTAGAGTCTCGGTTATCCAACATAAACAGCTGGCAGAATGTTGGATAAGCGAGAATGTTGGATAATAAGGTGGGATTAAGAAAAAGCCTATTAAATGTCAAATTACATTATGATTTTACAAATTAAGCACCAAAACATGATGTTTTACAACAAATCAACAGAAAAAGCAGTTCAATACA
Organism: Anolis apletophallus; assembly: GCA_030556195.1. Lineage (NCBI taxonomy): Eukaryota > Metazoa > Chordata > Lepidosauria > Squamata > Anolidae > Anolis > Anolis apletophallus. Next base: position 151,739,725 of record JARBWK010000001.1, on the reverse strand, counting down.
CGGTAGCGTTATGTAGTAATTACTGTATTTACGAATTTAGCACCAAAACATCGCAATGTATTGAAACAGCTGCGGATCCGGGCAGCAGACTGCGTTGGATAATACAGAACGTTGGATGAGCAAAGGGTGGATAAGTGAGACTCTACTGTATATATAATTTATAACCACTATATTGTATTACTATTAATATTTTATTATTAGTATTATATTACATGGTCTTTACCAGCAACTAGAATTTTTTTCATGCCATCCTGCACAGTCCTGTAGACTCCTTTGAGAACCATATCAGTAATCAAATCAGCATAAAATAAGAATACATAAAATATTTCTTAAAATATGGAACATATATGACCTACAATAACAGTAGCCCACTTGAGCCTCCTCCTGAAGTCTTTTTAGTGCAAATCCCATCATTTTTAATAGTTGGCCATGTTGACTACAGTTAATAGGAGTTATGTTAAACACATCCCATTTTTACCCAGGGGCATGATCCACTAAAATTTTTCCATTTCTTCCATGGTTTGAGGAACATCTTTTATTTTTTTATTTAAAACATTTATATCCCGATCTTCTCACCTCGAAAGAAGGACTCAGACCGGCCTTACAGCAAAAATTCAATGCAGGTCATACACGTTAAAATACATAAATAAAATACATAGTTAAAAACATTAAAATACAATTAAAACCAAATCGCCAGATAAAATCAACTTCAACTCAATCCAATGTATGTGGTCATTAACTCAATCTCGGTCCTTATTCTGGGAATGCTTCCTTCCAAAGCCAGGATTTTACTAGCCTCCTGAAGGACAGGAGGGAGGGGGCAGATCTGATCTCGCTCGGGAGAGAGTTCCATAGTTGAGGGGCCACCACAGAGAAGGCCCTGTCTCTTGTCCCCACCAACCGTGCTTGTGAAGGTGGCGGGACTGAGAGCAGGGCCTCTCCAGAAGATCTTAGCATCCTTGCTGGTTCGTAGAGAACACATTCGGACAGGCAAACTGGGCCGGAACCATATAGGGATTTATAGTTTAAAACCAGCACTTTGAATTGTACTCAGAAGCTAATTGGCAGCCAGTGGAGCTGGTATACCAAGGGCATTGTGCGCTCTCTGTACCCCACTCCCGTTAGTAACCTGGCTGCTGAGCGTTGGACTAGTTGCAGCTTCCGGGCAGTCTTCAGAGGCAACCCCACGTAGAGAGTGTTACAGTAGTCTATTCGGGATGTAACCAGAGCGTAGACAACCGTAGCCAAGTCAGACTTCCCAAGGAACAAAATCATAATTTTTTCTTAGTACATTTTAATGTCTGTATCCTCTTTTTCCAATTTCTTGTTCCTCGGTCTTTTTCCTACTTCCTTTTCTTTTCTTGTAGGATCTGAGGTTGGAATCCGGCAGCTCTCGGTGGTTGTTGGATTACACATCCCAGCATATCTAATAGTGAACAATGATTGAAATTGCAGTCCAATGACACCTAGAGCAATGGTTCTCAACCTGTGTGTCCCCAGTTGTTTTGGCCTACAACTCCTGGAAATCCTAGCCAGTTTACCAGCTGTTAGGACTTCTGGAAGGCCAAAACATTGAAGGGGGTCACAGGTTGAGAACCACTAACCTAGAGGATCCCATGATTATCATTTTCACAATAGATTGGGAGCTTTCAGCATAATTGTGTGAAGTCGCTTTTTAAAAATATGGCAGCCAGTTGGTGGTTTGTAATAAACATTGTGATTATTATTTCTTTGTGGTTGTGTGAAAATGCACATATAAACATTGTGCTCACTGAACTTAATGTAACCTTTACTTTGGACTGGATCGTGTCCCATAGAATTTTAGAATGGATTCGAACCTGTTTTGATCTTTGTCAAAAATATTCCTTTGTGTGTTTCAATGGGTCCGCTGCATCTTTGTTGGGAGTCTCAAAGGATGGCTCTCATCTGCACTAGACATGCCACACCCTAAAACCACCAGCTTCGAGTCAGAGTTTGAAACTTGTTTTAGCAGTACACACAACACATTTTCTAATTTACTGCCGTCTCTGTTGACTTGTTATGTTTGGAAAGCACATCATATACTGTCGGCATGACCGGAATCCTCATAAAACAGCCCCAGCGCAGCGAAAGAGAACGAAAGAGAAGGGGTAAAAACCACAAATAATGAAATCTGAAACATATAAAAACACAGTTTCTAAGATGGCAATCTTTCTTCAGTAGCAAACAAATTCAGAGCCAGCTACACAAGGAGCAGGAACAGAAATTACGTGCTACTGCTCCAACTGGGTAGGAATCTATGCTTGACCTCAAGGCAAATCGCTAGCTGGTTTTTGCAATATTAGGTGGATGACTCATAGCTAGTTTTGTATCTTTGGCTTTTAAAAGCATCGAGGCCTCAGAAGAAATCCCCACTGGAGAGCCTTCTATCCATTCTCAGCTACGCTTCCACTTCTGTCACCTGCCTCCCATAGAGTTAGAAGACACTCAAGGGCTGTCCAGTCCATCCTCTTTCTGCCCTCCAGGAATACACAGTCCAAACACTCCTGACAGATGGCCAACCAGCTTTTGTTTAAAAACCTCTAAAGAAGGAGACTTATTTCTTATGTATATAATTCAGATTGCTTACTGTATTATATATATTTGCGTATTGGGTTGCAGTTTTTCTTTAACTCTATGTTGTGGGAGGGGCTGCAAACTATGTGATCAGATCTGGAACTGTTTCAGATCTAAGACTCCATTTTAGCAACAGTGTGCTCTGAGAAGTCAGTAGAAACAGTATGCTTTACAGAAGTCAGTAGTAACAGAAAGACTGTAGAGACTTATTACACTCTCACAACAGAGAGATGCTTTAGACCAGGGGTGCCCACACTTTTTCATCATGCGAGCTACTATATGAACAATCAAGTTGAAAAGATCACCTGTTGTGCATGTGAGCGTGTGCGCGCACATGCGTGCGTACGCTCCTACTGCAGCCTTCTGTCTGCACGGGGCTTCTTTCTTGCCTGCCCACGAACTCGCCGCCGCACGCACCCGGGAAGGGGATCCTCCTTGCCTGTGACCGCGCTCTCTCTTAATGTCTTCGTTGCCTTCCTCCTTCCTGCTGCGTGATTTCACGAAGCAGGAAGTCCCCATCCCATCCTGCTTCTTGCGTGCATAGCAGGCCCCTCCCGCGCACGCAGCAGGAGGGTATCTAAAGGCGCACCCACCAGCACTCCGGCCAGATATGGCATGGCAGGAGTGCGCCATCTGGCTGGTGAGGCCCAAAGATCACCTGGAAGAGGGCCGAAGATCACCTAGGTGCTCCCGATCACCATAATGAGCACCCCTGCTTTAGACCAATGGTTCTCAAAGTGGGCGGTACCACCCCCTGGTGGGCGGTGGGGCGATCTAGAGGGGTGCTGGAAGACTCAGGAGAATTTGGGGGCTGCTGAACCCCTGTAAGGGGGCGGTGGGGGCAGTGGCGTGAGCCAGGTGACAGGCTACCATCCATCTCTGTGTGTGTCTTTCTCTTCTTCCCTCCTCCTGCTCCCTCCTCCTTCTCTCGCCAAGCAAGCGATAATAATAATACCTTTGGGGTTCCCTTCCAACTGGTTGAGTCTTATAACAACAATAATAATGTCCTTCAACATATTTAGTGGAACGTGGATTCAGTCCGGTAACCAATTTATTAACAAAAAAAGAAACCGATTGCAAAATAGTCAATCGCGATGATTTGAGATTACTGCTGACGAAAATAGAGCCGAGGATTACTACCGTAGATTGGTAGCAGCATACCAGGTTTGTCCTTCACATTAAGATGATTTTGAATGTTTTACCTTTTTTGTATTACCTTTCTATTCTAAGTTCAATAAATAGTTTCATAATTTCAAACTTCAATGTTTCTAATTTACAACTTACTTTATTATATTTTACGAAAAAGGTAGAAATATTAATACATATATCTTTCTGTTTAATTGCTTTTAAAAAAATTTAAAAATTAATTTCTAGGGGGGCGGTGAGTAAATCTTTTTCTGGAAAGGGGGCGGTAGGCCAAAAAGGTTTGGGAACCACTGCTTTAGACTTTGGACTGTTGATTTTAAGAAGGATGCCCTATGTTATCTGCACAGATAAACTACTTCAAATCCACTGTTCAGCAGTGGAACTCTCTGTCCCAGTGTGTGGTGGAGACGCCTTCTTTTGGAGGCTTTTAAGCAGAGGCTGGATGGCCATCTGTCGGGGATGCTTTGAATACAATTTTCCTGCTTCTTGGCAGGGGGTTGGACTGGATGGCCAACGAGGTCTCTTCCAACTCTATGATTCTGTGATTCTATCTGTAACTTGATTTTTGTGCATTGGCATATCTTTGTTCTGAACAGTTCAAAGAGATATCAAGGCATATCAGTCTAATAGCTGAGAAACCTAATGGTCTTGCTTGAATGCTAATGGATATTTACTACAGAGGATAAGGTTGACTCAAGCGAGGTTTTAACTCTTCTGAGGAAGATCATATTTATAAAAGGTTAAGGTCTCTACCAAGGTCATACCTTTCCAAAAGTTATGGAGATTTCCTTTGTCCAAAAAGCCAGACACTCTGTTACCTCTGTCCCAGTGCAAAAAATACAGGACCGCCATCTAACTCTCAGGGTCCTGCCTTGAATTCTGCATTAATCCACAACAGTAGTTGGGAACATACAGTAAGACAGCCATCCTCTCAAGTCCTGGTAATAGTCCTCATCAAACAAAGACAAAATATCAACAACAATGTAAAATGCAATACCTTTTCAAATGTTTGCTAGTCAAATGGTGTGTGTGAAATTTCAACTTTGAAAATCAAATCCAAAATTTGAAGTGAAAATTTGCATTTTAAAATGTAGGTGCTTTTTGTAAATTTGAAGGTACCTCTTAGATACGCTTGATTTTTCAAGCATATCAAATGCAAGCTGTCAACTCTTCTTATATACATATATATATATATATGAGATAATTTAAGACTGAAGTCAATAAACTTATAAAAATCAGGAAATCTTGGCTTCATTTTAAAAATCACCATGCCCGCCACCATTTCCCAGATTTAAACCTGAAACATTTGCACCTAATCAACATCAAAGTGTGGTCAAGATGACAATTATTCATATGAAGATGAACATACAAGCTAAGAGAGATTGCAGTTTTCCGGAGCCTATAGGGAAGGGCAAGATTCCCCCTCCTCTCTTCTCCCTCCTGCTTAGCTAAATAACTGCATACTGCTTTTGCACTTTGAGGTCATATTTTCAGCTTGGGAATTCCTTATTCTTGTAGACATCTAAACCTTTATGAAAGTGGCCAAGTGAGCACTTATGCCTATGGGTCATGGAAGTCATCTCTCCACAGTACTCCTGTAGTTCTGGAGTTTAAAGAAACCCTGATGTCAGCTAGTTGTAAATCATCATGCGCACCCACACCCAAGCCACATCACTTATTATATATGACAACGTCAAAAGAAGGCACAACGTGAATGGTGCACTATCAGCTTTCTTATTAGTTTTAGAATTCTTTGTGTGGTCAACTCCCCCGCCCTGCTTCGAAGCCATTCTGAAGCCACAGGGGAGTCTTGTGGGCCTCTGGGGAAGGAGATCCTTATTTCCCCCAAGGTTGATTGATAGATGGGATGTTAGCTTTAAATAGCTTACTTCAAAGACAATTTCTTCCTGGGTGATCCTAACTGTAAACTGTGTTTATTTTCTGCTGTTGTTTCGTGTTTCACCTCCTATAGTACAAGTGAGGTGTAACTTTGATGTAACATTTTCAAGCTTATAGATTTGATTCTTCTCACTGTTTTAGCTTTACATTCTCTCAAGTGCTCACTGATTGGAAAGTTTGTCAAAACCGATCTGGAGTCATAAAAGAGCAAACTGGAATTAGTAATGATAAAGGTATCTCTTCGACATTAAGTCTAATCGTGTCTGACTCTGGGGGTGGTGCTCATCTCCATTTCTAAGCCGAAGAGCCAGCGTTGTCTGTAGACGCCTCCAAGGTCATGTGGCCAGCATGACTGCATGGAGCGCCATTATCTTCCCGCTGGAGCGTTAGCTATTGATCTACTCACATTTGCATGTTTTTGAACTGCTACGTTGGCAGAAGCTGGGGCTAACAACATGAGTTCACTCGGCCCGGAGGATTTGAACCACCGACCTTCTGGTGTCACAATCGCCGACTTAGAACTGCCCCTTTAACACACACACGGAGACGTAGTAAAGGCTAACTATGTTTATTGAATAAAACAAATCCAAAAAAGGCAATTCTCTTAAAAAGTTCATAGAATTGAGCAATCAGCACGAAGCTGCAGTTCAGTAAAGTAAGCAAAGTTCCAAAAGGTAGATCCAAAGGCAAATGGGGTAAAAAGCTTGGCAAGGCTCCCAGATTCAATCCGGGCGAAGCAAGGGATCCGCACCAATGCGAATCAGAAACAAGGCAAGGTCTTGGTCCAAGGCGAGCCAAACTAGGCTCCAGATTCACTCCGCTTCAACGCCCTTCAGATCAGACGTGGCCGGAGAACTGACGATCAGTTCCCACGGGGCCGTTCTTAATCCCTCGGCCTGGAACCCCGGACGATCTAGGGCCCGGCGTCTCAGTCTCTACTTTCCGAGCGGCGACGGTCTAGGGACAGATGCCAGCTCCTCCTGCCCTCCTCTATGTCCCTGCGCCTGTTATGAGAACGGCCCCGCTCTTCCAGTCCAGTATCGCTATCTTCCTGAGAAGCAGCCTCCCCGGAGTTTCCCAGCCGCTAGCCTCCATCTGCTGCCCGGCCAGCTCTTGGGAACCTCGGCCGTTTGGGAATTCATAACTATCTCCGCTATCTGCTTCGCTGCCTCCCATCTCCACCTGGTCCGCTCCTTCCCGGGAGAATGCTCCCACTCGAGATCCCAGGCTAAGCTCTCTACAGGTGAACTGGGCAAGGCACGGCTGACCAATCTTGCTCTGGGCCTTCCAACTCATCCTCTGAGTCCCTTCCAGCCTGTGCGGGTCCCACTGCCAACGGGACCCCGGCGGATCACCCCCAGTGGCACGAGCAGGCCCATGGGTGCTACACTATCCCCCCTCCGGGCCCCCTGGGGCCGCCCCCGGGGCTTGGGCTTGTCAGGATACTTGCGGTGGAAACGAGCCACCAGCTCCGGTGCGTGTACATCTCGAGCCTTGACCCAAGCACGTTCTTCCGGGCCAAAACCCTTCCAGTCAATGAAGTACTCCAACTTCCTGTAACGGAGGCGGGCATCCAAGATGTCCTGCACCTCGACCTCCTCTCCGCCCTCCCGCATCACGGGGGGAGGAGGCGGCTGCGTCACGTCAGGCCGCACCCCCCTTCGCCGGGCGGAGCAAGGAGCGATGAAACACCGGGTGGAGTTTCATGTCCGCTGGGAGTTGTAGTTTGAAGGAAACAGGGCCCACCTTCTCCAACACCTTGTAGGGGCCCAAAAATCTCGCATCAATTTGCGGCTCGGGCGTTGGGTGGGCAGGTTCTTGGTAGACAACCAGACTCGATCCCCCACCAGGACGTCAGGACCCTCCTGGCGCCGCCCGATCAGCCATCCGCTTGTAGTCGGCCTTGGCCTGGTCCAATTGAGTACGTAGCAAATCTTGAAGTGCAGCGAGCTCGCAGCCAATCCTCCGCCACCGGCACTTCCCCGACGGAGTCACGGGAGGGTAGAACGGGGATGGTATCCATAGTTGGCAAAGAAAGGAGTCTCCTTGATGGATTCCTGCGTCGCATTGTTGTAAGCAAACTCTGCCATCGACAACAAAGACGCCCAGTTGCTTTGCTGGTAGTTAACATAGCACCGCAGATACTGCTCCAAGGTGGCATTCACCCGTTCGGTCTGGCCATCGGTCTGAGGATGGTGGGCCGTAGACATCCGCGCCTCAATCCCCAGCTGCTTCTGAACAGCCTTCCAGAACTGGGAAGTGAACTGGGAACCACGGTCCGTCACCAAACTCTCGGGCAGGCCATGCAACGAAACACATGTTGCACAAACATATCGGCCGTCTCCTTGGCCGTAGGCACCCCCACACAGGGGATGAAGTGTCCCATCTTGGTGAGACAGTCCACCACGACCAGGATCGTGGTGAACCCCTTGGACTTGGGCAAATCAGTGATGAAATCGGCGAAATCATCTTCCACGGGGCAGAAGGGGTCGGGAGGGGCTGGAGCAAACCGCCGGCTTGCCCCGGGTTCTTGGCCCGCTGGCACACAGGGCAGGATCCCACAAAGTCCTCCACATCCCGGCGCACTTTGAGCCACCAAAAGTCCCGTAGGACCAGCTGCAGAGTCTTAAAGAGCCCAAAATGTCCCGCTGCCTTGGTGTCGTGGCAAAGCTTTAGAATGTCCCCCGCTAAGGGCCCGGAGAAACATAAACAGAGTCACGGAGAAAGAGCACTCCGTTTCTCACCTGAGCGAGCCTGCACCCCCTTGGTCAGCTGCTCTTGCACCCAAGGGTCGTCCCGTTGGCGGGCCTGAACCCGCACACTCAACGGCCGCTTATCCACAGGGCCGGGCGGGGCCGCGGGCCGGCGCGGGAGCCGTTCGGCGGCTGCAAAGTTCTCCGCCTTGAGCAGAGGCTGCTCGGGTAGGCCTTCCCCAGCGGACATACTCCGGCTTCGGGACAGGGCATCAGCTTGCTTGGTCTGCTTCGGGGTGACATAGTGAATGCGGAAAGTGAAGCGCTCAAAGAACAGGGACCATCTCTGTTGCCTCTGGTTCAATTTGCGCTGAGACTTCAAGTGCTCCAAATTCCGGTGGTCGGTGTGAACTTCCACCGGGAATTTGGCCCCTTCAGGAGGTGTCTCCAGACTTCAAACGCCACCTTGATGGCTAGGAGCTCCTTCTCCCAAATGGTATAGTTCTTCTCCGGCGCCGTGAGCTGCCGGGAATAGTAGGCGCAGGGCAACAAGTCCGTCCCCTGTGGTTGGAGCAGGATCGCTCCCACTGCTACATCAGAAGCGTCAGCCTGCACGATGAAGGGAGTGCGGGGGTTGGGGTGCTGCAAAAGCGGCTGAGTGGTGAACAGCTGCTTCAGCCTCCGGAACCCCGCATCCGCCTCCGGCGTCCACCGGAACGGCACCTTACCCCGCAGGCACTGGGTGATCGGATCAGCCCACTTGGCAAAGTCAGGAATGAACTTTCTGTAGTAGTTGGCAAAGCCCAGGAAGCGTTGAATGTCCTTTTTGCTGGCCGGAGCCGCCCAGTCAACCACAGCCTGGATCTTGGTGTCATCCATGGCAATGCCCGTGGAGGAAATACGGTAGCCCAGAAAGTCCACCTCACGCAGATCAAACGCACACTTCTCCAGCTTAGCATAAAGCCCGTGGGCCCGCAGTCTCTGGAGCACTTCCCTGACGTGGCGGTCATGGGTGGCCTGATCCGGAGAAAAAATCAGCAGATCATCAAGATAGACGGCCAGATATCGATCCAGCAGGTCTCGGAAAATGTCATTCATGAAATGTTGGAAACAGGCGGGGGCATTGCACAAACCGAATCCCATCACCAGGTATTCGAAACTGCCCCACGTGGTCTGGAATGCAGTCTTCCACTCATCTCCCTGACGAATCCGGACAAGATTATAGGCACCCCGGAGGTCCAGTTTCGTGAATACCTTGGCGCCCCGCATCCGTTCCAGCAACTCGGGGATCAGGGGCAAGGGGTAGCGGTTGCGAATCGTGATCTTGTTGAGCTCCCGATAGTCATTACACAACCGCAGTTCCCCTGATTTCTTCTTGACAAACAGGATGGGCGCCCCCGCGTGGGACTGCGAGGGGCGGATGAACCCCTTCCGCAGGTTTTCGTCCAGGAAATCGCGAAGGGCCTGCTGCTCCGGGTCCGAGAGGGGTAGAGCCTCCCCTCGGGATCGGGGCTCCGGGTTCCAAATCAATGGCACAGTCATAAGGCCGGTGCGGAGGCAGCCGTTCCGCCTCCTTCTCGCTGAAAACGTCCCAAAAACCAGCGTACTTCCTGGGCAGCGTCGCCACCGTAGTCACCTCCTGCGCCGCACACGCCCGGGCCATCATGCACTGGCTCTGGCAATGGTCAGAAGCAAAAACAAGCTGTCGCTTGGCCCAGGAGATCTGGGGATCATGGAGCGTCAGCCACACAATCCCCAACACAATAGGAAAGTCCGACAGCTTGGTCAGGAGAAAGGAAATCTCTTCCTTGTGAGAACTAGTCCACATCCTGGTGGGAGCGGTATACTGGGTCACAGCCCCAGCTTTCAAGGGCCTCCCATCAATAGTCTGAACGCCCTTGGGCTCTTGAAGATCCAGAAATTGTAATCCAGCAGACCGGGCATAGTCTGCGTCAATGAAGTTGTTGGTAGCCCCCCGAGTCGATCATGGCATGGACCATCATCGGCCCCTTCTCGGGAGACCAGAGGGTGACCATAACAAGGAACAGTTGTCCAGTCTTGGGTTCCGGAGGAAGATGGGCGACGGCGGCCGAGTGAGCGAACCCTCTTACACTCGGCCGGACCCTTCCCCCGCCGCCTGAAGGGCTTCCTCAGGCTCCGGGGGGCTGGCCACCGCTGCAGAGGCGCGAGGGGTCTTCCCACGCGGTTTCTGGGGGCAGTCACGAGAAAAATGACCCGAGCCCCCACAGTACCAACAGAGGTTGAGTCTTTGGCGCCGGGCCTTTTCGGCGGCGTCCACTTTAGGCCGCACCGTGCCCAGTTGCATCGGTTCAGAGTCATCCACAAAAGGGGTGGGAGCAGGAATCTGGCGGGGCACAAACTGGCCGGTCCCGGCCTCCCGCTTGCTCGGCGGTTTCTCTGTTGGGCCGCCCCCCCACCTCCTCTTGTGTTGCGTGGCCGCCTCCGCCCGCAGACTCAGGGCGATGGCCTCCTCCAGGTCGGCCGGCCGGGGCAACTGTAACATCTGTTGTTGAAGCTCGGGCGAGAGTCCCGCTAGATACGTATAGCGTAAGGCCGCCACTTCCCACTTGGTCTGGCTGGCCAACACTCGGAAACGGGAAATGTACTGGGCCAAGGACATGTCCTTCATGGTCAGCCGTGCCAAATCCCGTTCCGCCAGGTCCTCGTTGACGGGAGGTCCCCAGGTCGCCCGGATCGCCGTCAGGAAAGTGTCCAAAGTACCCACATGAGGAGACGCTGCATTGATGAGGGAAGTTGCCCAAGTCGCTGCCATTCCCTCCATGCAGTTGAACATGAACCCCACCTGGGCTCGGGGGGGGCAAACTCGTTGGGCCGCAGCTCCAGGTACATCCTAACCTGGGCAATAAAAACTTCCACCGCCGCCGGATGTCCATTGAAACGTGTCGGGGCATTCACCGGCGGGTGCCGCCCCGCTCGGGTTCGCAACTCCGCCACCTCCTGCTGCAACGCCACCACCTGCTGATCCGTCAAGTTTGCCATGGCGACAGTGGGGACGATGGGAGCCTGGATGCCCTTCCGGCGGTTCCTGGTACGTCCGTGGTGCGAAAAGGGGTTCGAGGAGTTCTCCGGCCAACTGTCACAATCGCCGACTTAGAACTGCCCCTTTAACACACACACGGAGACGTAGTAAAGGCTAACTATGTTTATTTAATAAAACAAATCCAAAAAGGCAATTCTCTTAAAAAGTTCATAGAATTGAGCAATCAGCACGAAGCTGCAGTTCAGTAAAGCAAGCAAAGTTCAAAAGGTAGATTCAAAGGCAAGCGTGGCTAAAAAGCTTGGCAAGGCTCCCAGATTCAATCCGGGCGAAGCAAGGGATCCGCACCAATGCGAATCGGAAACAAGGCAAGGTCTTGGTCCAAGGCGAGCCAAACTAGGCTCCAGGATTCACTCCGCTTCAACGCCCTTCAGATCAGACGTGGCCGGAGAACTGACGATCAGTTCCCACGGGGCCGTTCTTAATCCCTCGGCCTGGAACCCCGACGATCTAGGGCCCGGCGGCCCGGCGACGGTCTAGGGACAGATGCCAGCTCCTCCTGCCCTCCTCTATGTCCCTGCGCCTGTTATGAGAACGGCCCCGCTCTTCCAGTCCAGTATCGCTATCTTCCTGAGAAGCTGCCTCGCCCGGAGTTTCCCAGCCGCTAGCCTCGATCTGCTGCCCGGCCAGCTCTTGGGAACCTCGGCCGTTTGGGAATTCATAACTATCTCCGCTATCTGCTTCGCTGCCTCCCATCTCCACCTGGTCCGCTCCTTCCCGGGAGAATGCTCCCACTCGAGATCCCAGGCTAAGCTCTCTACAGGTGAACTGGGCAAAGGCACGGCTGACCAATCTTGCTCTGGGCCTTCCAACTCATCCTCTGAGTCCCTTCCAGCCTGTGCGGGTCCCACTGCCAACGGGACCCCGGCGGATCACCCCCAGTGGCACGAACGAGCCCATGGGTGCTACAGAACACTGCATAATTACATAATTTGACTATTCACAACACATAGTTGTCCAATTATGGGAAAAAATAAAATGTGGGTAATGGAGCAAAAGCAACATTTTTCCTGTATATACCATGAGGCCCCCTTTCTCCAATGCTAGAAGTAGAGTAACCTCACCAATCTATAGTATTGTTGCATTCTAGTCATGAAACTCATCTCACCAAGTTCCAGTGATGTCTATTATTTAATTGTTCATATCTGCTGTGTTAAGAGTTCAAGTTCATCATGTTTATTTCCTTTGCTCTGTGCATTGGTGAAGAGACATCTAAGATTTCTCCTAGATCAGGGCTGTCCAACTGGCGGCCCGGGGGCCGTACACGGCCCCCCAGCCTGTTGGCTCCGGCCCCAGCTATGCCCCCGGCCGCCATTTTTATTTTTATTTTTTAAAAAAATCAATTTTTTAAAAAAAATGGTGGCCGGGGGGAGGGGGGCGGGGCCGGGAGGAGGGAGCCAGCTCCTCCTCCTTCCCATCCCCTCACCGCGGCTCGCGATCGGAGCCACGGCGAGTCCGCTGAGGGAGGAGGAGGGACGCAGGAGGAGGCAGTCAGCTGGCTGCCTCCTCCTTCGCCCTCTTTCCCCCGCGCGGCGCCGGGATCGGGGCAGGGCGCGGGCGGGAAAGAGGAGGAGGAGGAGGGAGAACTCTCCCTCCTCCTCCTCTTCCCGTCCGGTCTCCCTCCTTTCCCCTGGCAGCGGCGTTCCGTTTGGGACGCCGTTGCCAGGAGGAAAGGAGGGACTGAAGGGTCCTGGAAGGAAGGGGCAGCGATTCGCTGCCTCCTCCCTGCCAGGACCCTGTCCTGCCTCCCTCCTTTCTCCCTGGCAGCGGCGTTCCATTTGGGATGCCGTTGCCAGGAGGAAAGGAGGAACTGAAGGGTCCTGGAAGGGAAGGGGCAGCGATTGGCTGCCTCCTCCCTGCCAGGACCCTGTCCTGCCTCCCTCCTTTCCCCTGGCAGCGGCGTTCCATTTGGGATGCCGTTGCCAGGAGGAAAGGAGGGACTGAAGGGTCCTGGAAGGGAAGGGGCAGCGATTCGCTGCCTCCTCCCTGCCAGGACCCTGTCCTGCCTCCCTCCTTTCCCCCTGGCAACGGCGTTCCATTTGGGATGCCGTTGCCAGGAGGAAAGGAGGGACTGAAGGTCCTGGAAGGGAAGGGGCAGCGATTCGTTGCCTCCTCCCTGCCAGGACCCTGTCCCTGCCTCCCTCCTTTCCCCTGGCAACGGCGTTCCATTTGGGATGCCGTTGCCAGGAAAGGAGGGACTGAAGGGTCCTGGAAGGAAGGGGCAGCGATTCGCTGCCTCCTCCCTGCCAGGACCCTCTCCCCTCCCTCCTTTCCCCCTGGCAACGGCGTTCCATTTGGGATGCCGTTGCCAGGAAAAAGGACTGAAAGGTCCTGGAAGGGAAGGGGCAGCGATTCGCTGCCTCCTCCCTGCCAGGACCCTGTCCTGCCTCCCTCCTTTCCCCTGGCAGCGGCGTTCCATTTGGGATGCCGTTGCCAGGAGGGAGGAGGGACTGAAGGGTCCTGGAAGGGAAGGGGCAGCGATTCGCTGCCACCTCCCTGCCAGGACCCCGTCCTCCCTCCCTCCTTTCCCCTGGCACCCGCAGCCGCCCTCCCCCAAAGTGTCACAGCAGCTGTTGTGATGCTTTGGGGGGCGGAGCCGCGGAGCTCCCCCGTGGCTCCTCCTCCTCTCCCAAAGCGTCACAACAGCCTCGGAAGCGGGCGAAATCGCGCCCGTTTCCAAGGCTATTGTAATGCTTTGGGAGAGGGGGGAGCCATGTGACTGGGGGCGTGGCCAGGGGGCGTGGCCAGGGGGCGTGGCCACTCGGCCCCCCAGGTGATCACTCACCAGAGGTCCGGCCCTTGGGTCGGCAGAAGTTGGACAGCACTGTCCTAGATGCTTGTTGTTTTTTTGTTGGGTTCTTGTACTATTTGCCCAGTTCCCTCTATAAATGTTGGGTGATTAGTTACTTCTTTCTCCTCCACTTAGTTCAGTTTAAAAATCCTCCAGACTTATGAAATCGTTGACAAAGTATCCCTGGCAACTACTGTGAGGTGCAACTCATCATTGTCCATGGTCTAAGTAGTCAAATTGTTCCTGGTAGCACCATTTGTGGAGTCAGTTGGTCACCTCCAGTATTCTCTCCACTCTTGTGTCATTTCCTTCAGTTGGCAAGAAAGACAAAATGACACTGTGCTTCAAGGTCCCTCTGCTTCCTTCCCAGAGCCCCATAATCTCTTGTGATAGTCTGAAGGCTACTTCTTGCAATGCCAATCATTATCACATGGACTAAAAAAAAAAGCAATGGAGGGCAGTAATAGTAGGATTGACAAGTCATGTCAGCTTCTCTTTTTTACCTTGGATCTTTTGCCCCAAGGGGATAACTCACACCCTGTCAGTCCCATAAACCACTATACCTTTCAACAAAAAGTCATCTCCTCTCACTACATGTTTCCTCTGAGATCTGGCAAGGGCATTCTTTCTGCTGCATCTTTCCAAGGTCACCTGCATGTTCTCTGAGGACTAATACTCTTGCTCTTGTGCTGTTCATCATCATCACTGGTAAGGAGGAGAGCCGATGCTGATTATGTAGCTCAAAGGAGTATCCCTGTCCCTTCTACATCTCACATTCCTCCAAATGTTTACCTCTGGTGTTTGGGAACTGACCTCCTCTTTAGAAACATTCCTTGTGTGCTCCTCATTCAAAACAGTCTGCTCCACTCTCTTCAGGAAATCCTCATGCTCCCTAATGTGCTGAAGAGTAGCCACGTGGACCCCAAACTGCTGGACCTTCTCTTCCAACAGGGACACCAACTTGCACTGGTTTCGGGCATAGCGATCCACATGTTCTGCCAACCCTATCACAGCCGTTGCAGGTTACTGCAGCAGCTCCCTACAATCCATATTCAGTAACCTAAAAAGGCATTGAAACAGAACTCTAGGTCTTCCTTGCTAAACACTAGTTCCTTTTGTTTTGTAAGTACTTTTGAACCATTTAGAACAGATCTGGGCAACCTACAGCCCGCGGGCCGGATTCTGTCTGGCCCGGGGAGAAGGGCGCCAGGGGCGGGGCCAAGAGGAAGGAGTGCCGCTGCCACCATCCCATCACGAGCTGCAAGCCTCCGCCCGCTCTCGCCCCAGCTGTCTTCCGGTTCGCCAGGGCGATCACCCGCCGCAGCTCGCCTACTGTTCCCGCTGCAGGCCCGGATCGCCTCCCGGGATGGCAGGCACTCCATGGCAGGGCGATCAGCTGAGGAACGGCTGGGGTGAGAGCGGGCGGAGGCTTGCAGCCTCCGATCATCTGCTGCTCTGCTCTGCTCTCCTGCGGTCGTGGCTGGGTCCACTTTGTCATCCTCTGGGCTGGGTCCATTGGGCCATTCCATCTTGGGATCCTTCCTCTCTTGAGGATGTCAACCTCTACCTTGGTTTGCACCTTGTCTTCTTGAATTTCATTTTATTTTATTTTAATGGTTTTTATTATTATTTTTATAATAATTTTATAATAATATAATAAATAATATAATATAATGTTATATTATATTATAATTTCAATATATTATAATGTCTATATATACTATAATATAATAATTATGATATTAATACTAATAATATATGAATATTTCTTGATATATAAATATGTTAATATTAATGATGTGTAATATATAGTAAATCTAGTAAATAAATAAATAAATAATGTAGATTAGAATGTAGTTCAGCATTTAGGTGCAGCCCTCCATAATATTTTTTGGCTCTCGTGTGGCAAAAAATAATTGCCCACCCCTGATTTAGAACCATGGATCAACCAGGCCTATTAAACAACCATGCAAAACAGCTATATAGATCTAGTGGCTGCTAGCTCTTCCACTCACTAAGATTCAGTAGATGCACCATCATCCTGAAGCCATGCACTCAGGTAGAGGGCCTACAAATATACAGAATAGAATAATAACATGCCAACACACTGTCAAACAAGCCTCTGCTCAGCTCACACAAATCATCTGCCTTCACCAGAACACAATAAAACCCTCACAAGCACACAAGCAACTAAGGCTCCTCCCCACTCACATAAACAGACAACCTTACCACAATAAAGACAACTATAATCCAACCAACGGTCCCAAAAGGCAGAAGCCCACCTTCAATTATCTATTCCACTCGCACACTCAAAACATCCCTGATGGCATTGCCATTTCGGCAAGTCCTGACCTGGGAGCCCTATTCCACATGCAGATTCCTTTTCTTCCCATTTTGCGTCCTCCAACAGCTCTTCTGGGAAAACATTAGTAAAATCGCATTTGATTCCTTTGGTAGGAGGTTGAGGGGCAGGAACAACTAATTGGTCGGACTTGCAACATTTAAAATGAAATCTACTTATCCAAGCTGTGACCTGGCAATTCTTCAAGAGATCAATCCAATACTCATTGGGAGTAATATGTTTCCTTATTTTTGCACCATCACTTTTTGCAACTTCTAGCTAGCGGGGGGAAAAATAGCTGCCTTAAATGCCTTTCATAGAAATCAGATATAAATTCAATAACATAGCCTCCAACATTTCACAGCAGCAAACTGGAACGTGTTTGGCCTGTCAAGATGGGAAAATTTTGGAATGAGGAAGAACCCAAAAGCTTTTTTTTCCATGTCAGGAGAAACTTGAGAAACTGCAAGTCACTTCTGGTGTGAGAGAATTGACCATCTGCAAGGATGTTGTTCAAGAGAAGCCCGGATGTTTTGATGTTTTACCATCCTTGTTTGAAGTTTCTCTCTTGATCCTGCATAGGGAGCTGAAGCTGACAGAAGGAGCTCATCCGCGCTCTCTCCAAAATCAAACCTCCGACCTGTCAGTTTTCAGTCCTGCTGGCACAAGTGTTTAACCCAAAAGCCAGGAGAGACTGAAGCAGTTTGCTTTTGCCTGAGACCACAAAGACAAACAATATTTTTCCATTTTTTTCCTTCAGAGTTCAAGTCACTTTTTGCCATTTGAACTCAGTTTGCAGCGACTGGAGTAAAAGGAGGACATAGGACAGTGTTTCCCAACCAGTGTGCCGTGGCACACTAGTGTGCCGTGAGAGATCATCAAGTGTGCCGTGGGAAATTGGAACCTCCAATAGCCTTTTCCCCCCCTCCTGCTGAACACTTTTTCTTCTCCATGCGGGCGCCCTTCTTCCTAGCCTCGCTCTGCTCGCTTAGCCTCGCTTTGCTCTGGGGCAACATAACATAACATTGTTTGAGTCCACAGTGCTCTCTGGGTGTAGGTGAACTACAACTTCCAAACTCAAGGTCAATTCCCAAGCAAACCCTTTCAGTACTTTCTGTTGGTAATGAGAGTGCAATATGCCAAGTTTGGTTCAATTCCATTGTCGCAAGAGTTCAGGATGCTCTTTGATTGTGTGTTAACTATAAATCCCAGAAACCGTAACTCCCAAATGTCAAGGTCTATTTTCCCCAAACTCCATCTGTGTTCAAGTTTGGGCATGTTGAGTATTCATGGCAAGTTTGGTCCTGATCCAACATTGTTTGAGTCCACAGTGCTCTCTGGATATAGGTGAACTACAACTCCAAAACTCAAGGTCAATACCCACCAAACTCTTATAGTATTTTCTCTTGGTTATGGGAGTTCTGTGTGGGAAGTTTGTGTCTTTCTGCCATTCCTGCCAGGATATCTATGTTGTGTTCATTGAGACAGGCCCAGGTTTCACATTGAGTGTATAAATACATTTAAAAACATATTAACTATATGTATTAATGTGTTAAGAGTGTCATTTTGTGTCATTTTGGTTGGTGGTGTGCCCCAGGATTTTGTAAATGTAAAAAATGTGCCGCGGATCAAAAAAGGTTGAAAAACACTGACATAGGAGGAATGTGGGAGTGGGAGAGAGCAACTAGGACATTTTAAAAGCAGCTGAAAAGTGAGAAGATGGAGGATTAATCTGGAGTGCCCCTGTCAAACTGGATCAGTTGTACATTATGCAATAAATAAGTAAACATGAGAAAGAAACGAGTCCTTGGGTGGAATGGGTTGAACTGAATGTATTTTTAAGGCGTCTTTTTCCCAGTGAAAGATTCTAATTCTGCGATGAAGGCCTCTCCTGTATTCATTCCAGAAAGTTTTTAGCACAAGCTTTGGTGACAAGATAAATGGACCTCAAGCAGCGAGGCCTTTGAGTGATTAGCTGGAAACAGGATGCCTTTGGGGTTTAGGTTGTTTTCGTTTTGTTTTTTTTAAAAAAGCAGTACTATATGTCAGAATTGGCAAACCCCATCCTCCTAAAGCAGCAGATTAAAAACATGAAGGGAGCAAATGAAGAGGAAGTTGTTCATGGAAGGGAAAGAGCAGGATTTAAAATGCCACAAAGTAATTCAATTAAAAAGGTCCTTTTGAGAAAAAAAAACCCTAAGGAGATTGAAAACAGGAGTTGCTCCAAAGCCACAATGAGCTTCTGCATACAGATTTCCAGACATGGCGAGATGTGAAATAATGTGAAATCAAAAGCAAACTGTAGACGGGGTTAATGGGTTAAGGCTATAAAGCTGTATCTCCTCCCCATCCGCCTTCATTTGCTGTGTGCTAACCAGAGCTCAGATGTATCTACTTATAAATAAATAGATACCTGATCTATCTATCTATCTATCTATCTATCTATCTATCTATCTATCTATGGCTTATCATAACAGCAGGTATCTATTTATTTATAAGTAGATACATCTGTGCAGTGGTTTGAGCACCGGTCTATAACTCTGGAGACCCGACTTCAGGTCCATGTAATCTTGAACAAGTCACACACTCTCAGCTTGAATTTGTATGTAAGTCAGAACAGGTACATTTAGTAAGTGTAACTCTAGCCATATTTATTTATTTATTTACAGTATTTATATTCCACTCTTCTCACCCTGAACGGGCATTGAATGGGATTGAATGTTTGCTGCAAAAAATGATCCGCCCATAGATCACACATTTTGCAGGAAACATTCAATGCCATTTTATACACAAACATGATAAGCAACATAGATAGAGGTATATATCAGCTTTCCCCCCATTTTTGGCATCTTGGAGGCTTTGTTCTCAGTTCCAGCCACGGAGGGGGGAGGGGGTGTTGTCACTGCATCTCCCTTTTTTGTTTGTAAACTTTCCTCCTTTCATCGAATTGCAGCATTCATTTATGGGTGTCTCAGAATACCTCCTCGCTTTTTAAAGCGGTACCTATTTATCTACTCACATTCGCTTTCAAAATATTAGGTAGACGGAAACAGGGCTAAAGGTCAGGAGCTGACTCTGTGAGAATTTTATTTCAAAAAAATTGGCTTACTGTGGAAACAAAGATTGGTGAGAAAGCTTCAGTGAGACAACCTTTCATCATGATAGGTTAGTAGTAAATTTCCCTTCCTGTGCATAGATTTCTCTCACTTCCTGTTGTCTCACCCCTGTTCATAACTATGAGTTGTTTGTAAATCAGATGTTTGGAACTCAGGGACTGCCTGTATCCAGTTTTAAAGCCCTCCAGCCATGACTGCATCTTGTGGTGGTAAAGCCCCAGATGATGACTGCAGACTGTCAGCAGATTTATAGATCAAGGTTCAAGATATTTTGAAGGACAACATGGTATTTGATCCATTGTTCTGGATTATCAATTGAATAAAAGGTAAAGGTAAAGGTTTTCCTTTGACGTTAAGTCTAGTCGTGTCCAACTATGGGGGTTGGTGCTCATCTCCATTTCTAAATCAAAGAGCCAACGTTGTCCCTAGACACCTCCAAGGAGAACAGAAAGGAACACAAGCTCTGGCAAACTAAATGCAAAGCAACAGTCAGGAAAGCCAAGAGAGATTTTGAGGCACACATAGCAAAGAATATTTAAAAAATAACAAAAAATAATGTTAAAAAATAACAAAAACTTCTTTAAGTACATCAGAAGCAGGAACCCAACTAGAAAAGCAGTTGGGCCACTTGACGACAATGGTCAGAAAGGGAAAATCATTGAAGACAAAGAGATTGCTGAGGGGCTAAATGACTTCTTTGCCTCCGTTTTCACACAGGAGGACAGACAACATATGCCTGCAGCTGAGTCAGTTTTTTCAGTTTTTTAAAAGAATTAAAACAGATAGAGATAAACAAGGAGGATGTTCTCACATGCCTTACTAAACTAAATGTCAACAAATCACCAGGTTCATCCACCCCAGAGAAGCTCAAGTGTGAAATTGCTGAACTTCTAGCTAAGATATATAACCTTTCTCTAAGATCAGGCACTGTACCCGAGGACTGGAGGGAGGCAAATGTAACACCGATCTTCAAGAAAGGATCCAGAGGTGATCCAGGAAATTATAGACCAGTCAGTTTAACCTCAGTTCCAGGCAAAGTGATGGAAACCATTATTAAAGAAAAAAATACTAGGCACATAGAAGAACAGGCATTGCTGAAAGAAAATCAACATGGTTTCTGCAAAGGCAAATCATGTCTTACTAACTTGTTAGAATTCTTTGAGGGTGTAAATAAACACATAGATAAAGGGGACCCAATTGATATTGTTTACCTTGACTTTCAAAAGGCTTTTGACAAAGTCCCTCACCAGAGGCTCCTAAATAAGCTCTTCAGCCATGGAATCAGGGGACAGGTCTTGTCCTGGATTGGAACCTGGCTAAACTGTAGGAAACAAAGGGTGGTAATAAATGGACATTTCTCTGGGTGGAAAGAGGTGAGAAGTGGCGTACCCCAAGGTTCAGTTTTGGGTCCGTTACTTTTTAATTTATTCATTAATGATCTGGATGTAGGAGTGAATTCTGAGGTAGCAAAGTTTGCAGACGACACTAAATTGTTCAGGGTAGTTAAAAATGAAACTGATTGTAAAGAGCTCCAGAAAGATCTCTCGAAATTGAGTGAATGGGCAACAAAGTGGCAAATGCATTTTAACCTAAACAAGTGTAAAGTCATGCACATCGGGGCAAAGAACCCCAACTACACCTACAAATTGATGGGGTCAAAGCTTTCCGAGCCAAACCAGGAAAGGGATCTCGGGGTCTTGGTGGACAGGTCTATGAAGATGTCTACCCAGTGCGCAGCAGCAGTGAAAAAAGCAAATTCTATGCTAGGCATGATCAGAAAGGGAATCGAAAATGGTCAGCAAATGTTGTATTACCGCTCTACAAATCTATGGTAAGGCCACATTTGGAGTACTGTGTACAATTCTGGTCTCCGCACCTTAAGAAGGATATAACGGAACTGGAAAAGGTACAGAAAAGGGCAACAAAAATGATCCAAGGGATGGAGCGGCTCCCTTATGAAACCAGGTTGCAACGCCTTGGTCTTTTCAGCCTTGAAAGACGGCGTTTAAGAGGTGACTTGATCGAAGTGTATAAAATCATGCATGGGATAGAAAAGGTGAATAAAGAAAAATTATTTTCTTTGTCACAAAACACTAGGACTAGAGGGCACTCCTGAAGCTCCAAGGTAGGAAAATTAGGACTAATAAAGGAAATATTTCTTCACCCAGAGGGTCATTGGGTTATGGAACTCACTTCCAGAAGAGGTTGTGACAGCTGTCAGCCTGAACAGCTTCAAGGCAGGATTAGACAGATTCATGGATACCAAGTGTATCGGTAGTTACTGAAAAGGACATTCAAGTGCCACCTCGGAGTTGGTTGAGGTAGGCAGGATTTCCCTGGGTACTGGTTGTGGGGGGTCGGGAGCAGGTCAGGGTTTTGCCCTCCCTTCTGCTCGAGATCCCCGTGTACAACTGGTGGGCCACTGTGTGATACAGAATGCTGGACTAGATGGGCTGAGGTCCGATTCAGCATGGCTCTTCTTATGTTCTTATGTTCTTATGTCATATGGCCAGCATGACTGCATGGAACACCATTACCTTCCTGCCAAGACGATACCTATTGATCTACTCATATTTGCATGTTTTCGAACCACTATGTTGGCAGAAGCTGGGGGTAACAGCAAGAGCTCACCCCACTTCCCGGATTCGAAATGCCAACCTTTCGGTCAGCAAGTTCAGCAGCTGAGCGGTTTAACCTGCTGCGCTACATGGACTCCAGTTGAATAGCAGCAATAACATATCATAGGTGCTCAGGGTTTAAATCTAGAGAAGGTCCCTATATATGTTATAGTTGTAAAAAGAGGGCAGAGAAGAAGATGACATTTTGTTCTAATATATTTCTGAATTTTAAAAAGTTCTTGTACATTGATAATTGCCTCTGCTCTTTTTCTTTAGCCCCTGCCCTCTAGTTTTGTGACATATGTAATATTTTTCATGGTTTACTCTACTAACAATAACTCCACCTTCCTTTTTTCCTTTTTTTGGTTGTGTAAATTGAAAATGTTTAATAAAAACATTACAATATTCATTCAAATCTGGGAATAGAATGCTGCAGCTTATGCCAAACATTGCTAGGGAATAGTCCAGGACAACAGAAACATTGTTGAATATTTCACACACACAAAAACCAAGAGGTATAGAAGCGAATGACACACATTACACAGTCCCACAACACACTTGACCTATCTAGAGGAGTCTAAGCCAGCCAATTTTAACATGTTTTGCCAGCAGTAGAGATACTTTTATGTTTAAAAGAGAAACAAGGAAGACTGTGATGTTCAGTTCTGTCCACGTATACTCTGAAATACTCTACAATATACTTAGAAGGACCTATTCCCAGATAATCGTGGGTAGCATTCACTGGACCCTTCAATTGATTGTTATTGAAAGTGGATTTGTCATATATGGATATTCTGGTAAAATCATTGTTCTATTGTAGCCTTTTGAGTTACCAGCTATGCTAGGCAGTACCTCATTTGGCTACTGAGTTACTTTGCTATCATGATTACTTTTGCGCAGTAACAAGCTGAAATAGAATTTATTTTTTGCTGGCTATGGCTGCAGTTCATTACTTCTCAGTGCAACTGAAATAGATTGTTTGGCTGTTACTTGTCACTAGATGGGTGGCTGCCTCTATATTTTTTTCTCAGAATTTGTGATATGCAGTATCTGAATTAACCACATGGGGGGAAACAGAAAACATTTTGTTGTATTGGTCAAAGTAACACACTGAATTATCTTTCTGGACTGCAATAAAAGTAACAGCTTGTTGCTTCTTTAAAAACGGTTCCTTTAAAATATTCCAAGTTATGATTAAAAGTCTCTGTTTTTCATATTGTAGGAAAAAATGGTTTATGAAATTAGTCCAGTTTATAAATAAATGTGGTAGGTAGGTATGGGATTATTTGAATTTAACAATTATTCAACTAAACGGTTTGGGACCCGCCTACCTTTGTGACCGGCTCTCCTCCCATGAACCAGCCCGAGCCCTTTGCTCCTCAGGGGAGGCCCTCCTTTCGCCCCTGCCAGTCTCACAGACCCGGCTTGTGAGCACTAGGGAGAAAGCCTTCTCCTCTGTAGCCCCCCGTCTTTGGAATTCTCTCCCGGGAGAGATCAGGAATGCCCCCTCACTGGAATCCTTTAAAAAACAACTGAAAACCTGGGTTTTCCACCGGGCCTTTGGAGATTAGACTCCCCAAATGCCCCCGTTTTTGGCGAGACCTTTTCCCCCTATGTGACCCTTTATGTGTTGACACTACTGTTATCTCCCCTGAGTTTTTTAACATTTTATATGTACATGTGGCTTGCTCTCTCGTTTCTGTTTTAGATTCACCTATGTTGTGTTTTCACAGATGTATTTTTATTGTGTTTATTGCTTTTATTGTGTTTATTGTTTTCTGATGTTTGTGATATTTTTTGTGATTTGTTGTTCGGGAACGGCCCCATGTAAGCCGCTCCGAGTCCCCTTTGGGGAGATGGATGCAGGTTATAAATAAAGTTTTTTTATTATTATTATTATTAAATATGATTTAACCAGTTCAGGAACATTTGAAACCACTGTTTGCTACAAAAAGAGGGAGGGATAATGGTTTGTTTGTTTTTTAATGGAAAGCTGTTCTCATTTACCTTCACTTTCCTGCTATGACCAACCTGGGCAGATTTCCTTCTATTTTGTGGCAATATATGAAGTCTTCCTTTCCCTAGGGATCTACCCTAAAAGGGCCCGGAAGCCCACAAATAACAGGCAGAAATTTCTCTGGACATACTTGTGTTTAAACTTGAAATAAAACAATGGGAATACTCGCTTCATCACCATCTGAGACCAGGCACTCTTCTTGCAAGGTGCAATGGCAGAGGCAAAGAAAACATTGTTTCCTGGAGAGCAGTTCATTTCTACAGAGTACCTAAGATGTTTCCAAAGCAAACACCAACTCAGCATAGATACCGTATATACTCGACTATAAGCTGAGTTTTTCAGTCTTTTTTTAGGCCCCCCATAGCTTAAACTCGAGTCAGTTATTTATTATTTTACTCTATTCATTATTATTATTACATTTCTATTATTTTACTCTATTATTATTACATTTATTATTTTACTCTATTATTACTATTATTACATTTCCATTATTTTACTCTATTATTATTATTACATTTATTATTTTACTCTCTATTATTATTGGAATAATACGTAAGCAGATTTACATTGAAGAGGGTTAGAACAGGGCTGTCCAACAGGCGGCCCGGGGGCCGTACACGGCCCCCAGCCTGTTGGACACGGCCCCCGCTATGCCCCTGGTCGCCATTTTTATTTTATTTTTTTTTTTAAAAATGGTGGCCGGGGGAGGCAGGGCAGGGAGGAGGAAGTGAGCCAGCTCCTCCTCCCTGCACCGCCCTCTCCACGCCACCGCTGCGAGATCGCAGCAGCAGGGGGGAGGGAGGGGAGGAGGAGGAGGCGGGGCAGGGAGAAGGAAGGGAGCCAGCTCCTCCTCCCTGCCCGGTGAGAGAGGGACAAAGGGCGGTGCAGGGAGGAGGAGCCAGCTCTCTTCCTCCTCCCTGCCCCACCTCCTCCTTCCCTCCCTTCCCATAGCGGCGGGCGGCGATCTCCGGCCGCTGCGGCGGGGAGAAAGGGGCGAGCTGCGGGGAGGGCGGCGTCCCTTCCTCTAAAGCCGTGACATGCCGGCTTCCTCAGAAGGGGCGATTTCGGCTGCTGAGGAAGCCGGCATGTCACGGCTTTAGGAGGAAGGGGACGAGCCGCAGGGAGGAGGCTCCCCACAGCTCTCCCTTCCTCCTAAAGCCGTGGCAAGCAGGCCACCTCAGAAGGGCGAAGCAGCCGAAATCGCCCTTCTGAGGAAGCCGTCATGTCATGGCCGGGGGAGGGGCGGGGAGGGGGGGAGCCGGGGGGAGGGGCGGAGCTGGGGGAGGGGGCAGACCCTTCGGCCCCCCAGATGATCAATGACTGGAAGTCCGGCCCCTGGGCCAAAAGATGTTAGACAGCCCTGGGTTAGAATAATGGTTTGATCAGAGTTGGACAGTCTTATCTTAAATTACAATTTTATGTAAATATTCAAAAACATTTAACTTACTGGTGCCTAATTTAATATAATTTTATTGGTATCTGTTTTTATTTTGAAATTTACCAATAGCTACTGCATTTCCCACCCTTGGTTTATACTTGAGTCAATATGTTTTCTCAGTTTTTTGTAGTAAAATTAGGTGCCTTGGCTTATATTCGGGTTGGCTTATACTATCTTGGGAGCAGTGGTCCAAAAAGTAAGTGTGTGTGTGTGTGTGTTGTCAGCATCCATTAGTGTTATGAGGATCAAAACTGGGAAGCATGGCAATGTTCTTTATTTTGAACTGCAACTCCCCAAATCACCAACCCAGAGTAGTCATGAGATATCCTGGGAGCAGTAGTCCAAAAACCAACTATATGGTGCAGGTATCTACTTGTAACCCTAGAGAATTGTTATCCTGTAGCTTTTCTGCTCCTACCATCACCTCCTTTTCACTAGAAGTCAGTTAAACCCATTAAGAAAGAAAAGAAGGCACAATTTGTTTTCCTGTGAGATGTGTTTTGTGTGTGTATATGTGTGTGTATATATTTGTGTATATGTGTATTTGTGAGTTTGTGTGTATATATGGGTGGTTTTGCACATGCGTTGTAATGTAATTTTGGTGTTGTTTTTTTAAAACTTTTTAAGTCTCTTCACTGTGTTTTTCCATGTTTTTATGAGTGATGGTCACTCGTTGGCCTGATAGGTGTATTGTGTCCAATACACAATAGGTGTATTGTGTCAATTCGTCCGGTAGATTTTGAGTTATGTTAATCCCACAAACGAACATTACATTTTTATTTACAGTATATAGATTGGCTCATTTTAACTGCTCTGCCTTCACTAAATCAATGCTAAATAATGCCAATCATTGATGAATTTTACATATCAAAATGTAATAAGCAAAGCAGTAAATGGTGTGCGGTATCTTTTAATGGACATTGGTAGAAGCTGGCCACTGAGATGTATTCATTGTCTTTGCTGGGTAGCTATACACAAAACAATTTCTCTTTGGGAAATGAAAATTTAAAATGCTTCCCGTCTGATGGCCAGCAGCCTCAATCTTATGTAAATAAAAAAAGAAGGCAGAAATGCATATCAGCGTCTGCATAAGCCACCCAAGAGAGAAACCATTTAAATAATAAACATGGCTGCAGTTTTGGCTGACAAGTGCTGTCTCACTATTTGGTGTTATTTTGAAATCTTTGGCATGTGAGATGAAATGATTTCAGATTAACCTCTGTCTCCACATTTCTGCACCTTCTGAAACAGTATATGCCAGCCTCTAAGCAGCTACTATAAGCTTCATTATAAAGATCATAGTTCAAGACAACTAGCGTTTGATGCCTCATCAAATTCCAGCGCCCGTGATTCTAGAGCATTGAGCCATATCAGTTAAAGTGCTATGAAATTGCATTAATTCTACAGTCTAGATCAGTCTTTCTCAACCAGTGTGCCGTGGCACACTAGTGTGCCATGACGGACCTCCTGCTGTGCCGCGAGAACAGCTCTCTGCCCCCTTCCTCCCCCCCTCCTGCCGAATTCCTGCTGCTTGGGGGAGGAGGAAGGGCCGGGCAGTGACGAAGAAAAAGAAGAAGGGACCGGGGCGCCGCCTCCTTCGGCCGTTTCCCCGGGGCATGGCGCAGCCTGGCTCCGCCCCCTCCCTGGCTTCACCTCTCCCAGCAGCTGCTCCCAGCAGGCCACCATCCCCCAGCCGTTCTTTACTGTGTTCGAGTGTCATTTTGTGTCATTTTGGTTGGTGGTGTGCCCGGATTTTTTTAATGTTAAAAGTGTGCCGTGGCTCAAAAAAAGGTTGGGAAACACTGGTCTAGATCAGGGGTAGGGAAGCTATGGCTCGGGAGCCAGGTGTGGCTCTTTTCATGCTTGCATCTGGCTCTCCAGAGCAGCCCGGGCCTCGGTTTCCCAGCATGCAGCTCCCTCTCCCTCCTTCCTTCTTTTCTCCATTCTCCCTCTTTCTTCCTTCCTCTTCCTTTCTTTCTCCCTCTTCACCCTTTCCTTCTCCTTCTCTCCTTCCTTTACCCTCCCTCTCCCCTTCCTTCTTTCCTCCATTCTTCCTTCCTCCCTCTCTCCCTCCTTCCTTTCTCCCCTTCACCATTTCCTTCTTCTTCTCTCTTTCCTTTTTCCTCCTTCTCTCCCCTTCCTTCTTTCCTCCATTCTCCCCTCCCTCTTCCTGCCTTCCTTCCTTCATCTTCTATTCTTTTTCACCAAGTCTCCCTTTCCTTCTCCTTCCTTTCTTTTCACTTCCCCCTCTCTCCCCTTTTCTCTTTTCTTCTTTTCCCTTCATTATTTTACTTTTTCCTCACTCCCTTTCCTTTCTTTTCCCCACCCTTCCCTTTCCCCCCTTCCCATTTCCTTCTTTCTTTTCCCCTCCTTGTCTCTCTCCTGCTTTTCTTTTCTTCCTTTTCCATAGTTCGTTCTTCTTTTCTTTCTTCCTCTCCCTTCCCTCCTTTATTTGCTCTATCTTTCTTTCTTTCCCCCTTCCTGAGCATGCCTTTTGCAGAGCCAGGTCTGAAGTGTCCCGTCATTCTGCCGGGAGAATCCTTTTCTCATAGTATGTACATATATACTCACATTTAGTTGAATTCAGTCTTAAAATATATTATATACTGTATATTATATGGCTCCCACTGAAATAAATTTCCAAATATTTTGCTTTTATGGCTCTCTCAGTCAAAAAGGTTCCCGACCCCTGGTCTAGATGCACCCTAAGTTCCTCTTGGCCACTCCTTCTGTCCATGTCTTTCTGTCTATAGTTCATTGGTTTTCCTGTACTATAAAGCCACAATTATACACCTAATTTGAAAGCTATGATACTTCAGGAAGGCACTGTGATGGCACTGCTTGCACCCCTGCATAAAGGATCTAGAGTTTGTAAAGTTTTGTTTTGTACAGTTTGTTAAAGGTGAGGTTGCATTGATTGGTCCTTAGTACCTGTCAATCATCATTCACAGATCCCAGTTGAGTTTGTTCTACCCGTTTTCCCAGGGATCTGAAAAGGAATGCCATTTTTTAAATGTTCATTAGACCACCAGGATTTCTCCAGAGAGGACATGACTGAAGGTTTGCCAGACCAGGCCTTAGTCAGGCTATCTTCAAACACCAGACTGACTTTCCTTGGGACTCAAATAGAAAGCCCAGCATACCGGAAGGTTGGGTAGCTCTGAGGAGTCTCAAGCACCTTCAAACCGGTCAGTTGGCACCCAGAGGAAGGTTTCATACCTTCAATATAGGCCATCTGACTGGGGCTTCGAGTGTCCTTACCTCGAAGCCATAGAGAAGGAAAGGACTTGGAGAGCCATCCGGCTAAAGCTTACTGGACTAAAGCTACAGAGATACTGTAAAGTAAGATCTTTCTTTTATCTTTTCGGGGGGAACTAAACGAAGTGCCTGAGTGAAGTTAACTCATGTTATGAACAATAAAGCCTGTTTGGGTTAACTAGAGCAGTGTTTCCCAACAAGTGTGCCGTGGCACACTAGTGTGCCGCGAGAGATCATCAGGTGTGCCATGGGAAATTGGCACTCTTCCCCCTCCTAGCAGCTCTTTCTCCCTATTTCCCTCCCCAAAGATCCCCCCCCCCGAGGCAAAGGAAGGGCTCTGCCGAATGCCAGGGCCAGACCCGCCTTGAGGAAGCCTTGAGGAGACTCGACTCAGCATGGCTCCAGCTCCCGCTCAGGGCTGCTTCAGCCTCCCGATACGTTTCATAGATCTGTGTGGCCTCTTTCGCTGCCTTCCTCCAAAAAAGCAGAGCACGGGGCGGAAGTGATTGAGTCGGCGTTTTCGCGTTGGCTTGGATTTCTCGCGAGAACAAAGCTGGAAGCTCCACGTCGGTGAATTGGGCAGTGAGCAAACCTGGGAGCACCGGGAGGCTGAAACATTCACAGGTTTCCAAGAAACAAATTGAGCCTTTCCGCTTGGAATTTTTATTATTATTATTTTACTGGATTTTTCAAGAGTCCCCCCCCCCCCCCCAAGGAACTGTTTATAACAGCTTCATGACATCCATAGTTAACTGGAAGCAAGTTTCACTCAGGGTGAAATTTTCATAAGGGTCTGGAGAACTAGCCCTATGAGGAGCGGCTTGAAGAGCTGGGCATGTTTAGCCTGAAGAAGAGAAGGCTGAGAGAAGACATGATAGCCATGTATAAGTATGTGAGAGGAAGTCATATATATGTTGTGTTCATTGAAACAGGCCCAGGATTCACACTGAGTGTATAAATACATTTTAAAACATATTAACTATATTTATTACTGTGTTAGAGTGTCACTTTGTGTCATTTTGGTTGGCGATGTGCCCCAGGATTTTGTAAATGTAAAAAATGTTCCGCGGCTCAAAAAAGATTGAAAAACACTGAACTAGAGTGTCCAGCTTGGTCCTTGGAAGCCCCAAGCCTCTAAGGAAGGCAAGAAGCAATCCCCCGGTATAGAGAGACCACGTCCTTGCCATTTACTGGGTATCTACAGCCCGGGTGCGATGGCACAGGCACATTATTTCTCCAGCTGGTCAGAGGAGAGTAAACCAAACTCCCAGGTTGGATGACATTGTAAACAAACTACAGACTAAAGGTCTGCGATTCATTGAGCCATATCCAATTGGAATTGATGTTCATCAAGCACTTCCACACGGCCTCATCGTGACCATCCATATACAGTATATTGCTATAAATCTTTCTAACAGTAGTTTTCCATCTTTATAAATGAAATATTTGAATTACACCTCTGGCTGTGATGACATAAGATGAGATTTATGAAACGGCAAAAACAAAATGCAAAACTACTTGAATTTCAAGTCTTTTCACATTGTTCTGGGCTTTGAACCATGGTACAGTCTATGAATTCTTACTGTACATCTGAATAGGTTAGACTGTACAGAAAAAAATCTGGATATCCTAGACGTTATCCAAACATATCTGGTCAGGAGTGTCCATTTACTAGCAGAAACAGAGTGGAGCCCTGGTTAACCCCTTGTGCCGGCAAAACTGAAGACCGAAAGGTCAGAGGTTTGAATCCGAGGAGAGCGCAGATGAGCTCCCTCTGTCAGCTCCAGCTGCCCATGCGAGGACATGAGAGAAGCTTCCCACAAGGATAGTAAAATATCAAAAACATCATCCAGGCATTCCCTGGGCAACGTTTTTGCAGACAGCCAATTCTCTCACACCAGAAGCAACTTGCAGTTTCTCAAGTCGCTCCTGACGCACACACAAAAAAAAGAAAGAAAAAAAAGAAGCAGAAATAGAAAATCCAAAATGGGAATGCATGGTCAAAAAAATGTGGCGGAGAAAGCTCAGAGGCCTAGACTCTATTTTTAGTAGTGGCAACTGCAGGCCCACTGAATCAGTCAGACTGAATCAATTGATAAGATCAAACAATTGTCTATGTGCGGGCTCTCCATTCAGCAATTGATTCAACGAGTTTAGTCTAATTGGGACTAACCAATAGGATGCCAACCATCATCTGACAACTCTGATTTTCCCCATGAATGCTACTGCATTGTGTCTTGTATGTTAAATCTATGTTGTGGTAGACTTGCCATAGAAAACTTGCCCTTTTTTTGGCGAATGTAGTTTAAAACTACAATAGTTATCAGCCTTTTGTATATTATATGCCTCCACTCCAATCAGAGAAACTAGGTCCAAGCATGAAGAAAACGCCCTTTTAGTGTGAAGGTTATATTTATGCTTCAGGCATTTTGTTATGATCATTTCCGATTTGAAAGACTTTAGAAATTGCAGTAGTACTTTTCAATCAAAACTTTATTACGGTCACAGACGAGCACAAAGCGGGCACAAGCGCCCTAAGATGAGAAGGTAGTACTTTTCGGTATATAGTAAATAACCACAAATCTATTGGAAATTGGAAATTGTTATGAAAGGCCAGCATCGCACCTAAACCAACACCTATATCCGTGGTGGTGCATGTACCATGGATTGTGAACACCCTGCCTTATATCACAGCTCGAAAAGAAGGGTAGGTGGCAGTGTAATTTAACAAGCCATGTCCAAAGGCTTTGTTAAAGGCTTTCTTGGCTAGAATTACTAGTTTGTTGTAGGTTTTTCAGGCCCAAAAACCCTACAAAAACCCAGACTGATACTCTCTGGTACTCTCCTTCTCGGGACTGGTCTTTATAAAGCACATCAATACTCTCCCCATTTTGTCACATCAGCAATTTGGCAGTGCTTTAAATCTGCTGAAAATCTGCTGGTCCAGGTTGTCTTCATATCTTGGTTGTGGACTTCCTAGAAGGTTTTAGTCAGCCAGCGCGAGAAGTAAGATACTGGGCGATCGGCCCTCTTGGTGTCATCTAGAAGGGATTTCTTTTTAACATCATCATTGAGAACTTGGAAATTTTACTCTTTTGGACTTGCTTGGCTGTGAGATTTTAGAAATTGTAGTCCTAAAAGTAACATTCCCAAGCATGGGAATTTTGCGACCATGGTTTATTTCCCATTTTACATTTTTTATAGCTAAACTTCAGTCTCTGAGGAAACTGTTGAGACTCTCTGCAAATGGGTAGTGCTAGAACTAATACTACAGAGAGGCTTTACTGTTAGACAAGTTGGCAATTCTCTATCATTTTATGCTGCCTAAAAGTTTCTATTATTTCTTGTAAGAATGAATTTTCGTTCCAAATATTTCAACACACAGGCATTAGTATCTATATCAGGGGTGCTCACACTTTTTCAGCATGCGAGCTACTCTTAAAGCAACCAAGTCCAAAAGATCTACCTGCCCCCGCCGCCGCGTGCTCCCACCGCCACGCGCTCTTGCCACCGCGCGTGCTCCTGCTGCTGTTTTCTGCCCGCGCAACGCTTCTTCCGCCTGCGAGGCATTGCAGGAAAGAAAAAGCACAAGGCGGGGCATCCAGAGTGAGCGCTCTGCCCTGCCTGTCTTGCCGGCAACGGAGGCTACACAGCTGCTTCTGGACGAGAGAGAGGCAGGGCGCTCCCTCCAGAGGCTCCGCCTCGTGCTTCCTTCTTCTTGCAATGCCCCGCAGGCGAAAGAAGCACCGCGAGAGCGGAAGCCAGCAGCAGGAGCGTGTGAGTGCCCCATCTGGCTGGTGAGGCCCAAAGATCACGCCAAAGATCTACTAGTAGCTCCCGAGCTACCTAATGAGCACCCCGATCTATATAAATAAAAATGTAATGTTTGTTTGTGGGATTAACATAACTCAAAAACCATGGGAAGACTTGCCGCCAAATTTGGCCACAAGACACCGACTAACCCAAGGAGTGACCATCACTCAAAAACATTGATTTTGTCATTTGGGAGTTGAAGTTGCTGGGATTTATAGTTAACCTACAGTCAGAGAGCATTCTGAATTCCACCAATGATGGAATTGAACCAAACGTGGCACACAGGACTCCCATGGCCAACAGAAAACACTAGAAGGGTTTGGTGGGCATTGACCTTGAGTTTGGGAGTTGTAGTTCACCTACATCCAGAGAGCACTGTGGACTCAAACAATGATGGGTCTGGGCCATATGCCCAAATATGAACACAGATGGAGTTTGGGGGAAATAGATCTTGACATTTGTAGTTGCTGGGATTTATAGTTCACCTACAATCAAAGAGCATTCTGAACCCCGCCAACGACAGAATTGGGGCAAACTTCCCACACAGAACCCCCATGACCAACAGAAAATACTTAAGGCCATCCAGGTCCAACTCCCTTCACCAGGGCAAGAAAGCGTAATCAAAGCCCTCCTGACAAAGAGCCACCCAGCTATAGATATAGATAGATATATATGATTCACACACAGAGATTAGTATCATAGATTTGAAAGGAACCCCTAAAGAAGGACAATTATATGTTGCATGTTCGAGTGTAGGAAACCAGACAATCTCCACATCAACACTGACAAAAAAAACCAGCAAGAAATACTGTTTACCCACAAGCATAAAGAAATTACATATATTAGAAACCAAAACTTTCTCATTACTTTATTTTCCAGATCACCAAACTGGACCACAGCAACGCATGGCAGGGGCGGCTAGTTCTAAATATTTCATCACACATGCATCACACACCAGTGGTGCAATGGGTTAAACCCTTGTGCCGACAGGACTGATGACCAATAGGTCAGCGATTCGAATCAGAGGAGAGTGGGTTGAGCTCCCTCTGTCAGTTCCAGCTCCCCATGCGGGGACATGACAGAAGCCTCCCACAAGGATGGTAAAACATCAAAACATGCAGGTGTCCCCTGGGCAGTGTCTTTGCAGGCGGCCAATTCTCCCACACCAGAAGCGACTTGCAGTTTCTCAAGTCTCTCCTGCCACAAAAAAAACATGAATTCAGCATACAAACAGACAATGGCTGGGACAATTCTTTGACCTGCCGGTGACTGTTTGGAGAAAAGTAGCCCTTAGCTTTTCATTAGGGATGGAAATTATATTTGAAATCAAGAAGAATCTTGGGATAATGAGAAACTTCACAGTGCAAATTTTTTTCTGTGCAAAATTGACACAATGTTATGTTGTGTACAGTGTATGAATCTTGAACAAATTAAGTTCCCAATAGAGAATAGTCTTCAGGAACTGCACTGTTTTCAAAGATTTTCTTGTAGTGGGAAGAAAATTGTTAAAATTACCCATTGCTTCCTTTGAGAAGAAAATTATCAAAGAATGGCATCCCTACTTCTCAGAAACAGTTTGCTGATTGTAGCGCTCTCTTTATTCCTACTGCATACACCAGGTTACAGTCATCCTACTCTATCCATTCCATTTTCCCTTAAAGCTTTACATTGTTTTTTTCTTTTCTATTGCTCCCTAGGAGGAAGTTCACAATGGCACGAACCCCCTGTCTATGTTGATGGACGCTTGTAGTAAATGTGGAAGTTCTAGTGCAATTCAGGATTCACCGTTTCTTCTCAAAGTTGAGGACAATTTGGAGAAGACGCCTTATCTACTGGGAGAGGAGGAGCCCTTTGCTGCAAAAGCCTGCAGTGCTGACGGAATGGGAGATTCCTACACGGCCACTTTCCCCAACGGGAACGGACTGATGTCTCCTTCAACAAGTCCACAAGCTTCCACCACGTACGGCAATGATTACAGTCCTTTCTCCCATTCCTTCCCAGCCTCACCCTCATCTCAAGACACATCATCCCTGTTGGTGTCCAAGGGGCACCCTTCCCCTGACTGCCTCCCGAGTGTCTACACCTCTTTAGACATGGCACATCCATATGGCTCCTGGTACAAGGCTGGCATTCATCCAAGCATCTCCACTAGCTCCAACAGTCCCACGGCGTCCTGGTGGGACATGCACTCCAACAGCAACTGGCTGAGCTCCCAGCCACAGTCAGATGGGCTCCAAAGCTCATTGCAGTCCATGCCCAGCCAGGCTCCCATCAGTCCGCAGCTGTCCAGTTATAGTTCTGAATTCACCACTTTGAACCCCGCTCCATACCCTGCAGTGGGAATTACATCCTCATCACACCTCCTGCCCTCAGGCCAACACGTGCTGCCCCAAGAGATGTACAAGCCCAAGCCAGTGGTCAACAATACCCTGATGGAAGGTGGGATTGGACTGAAGTCTGGGAGAGGCAGCTCCTTTGGGAGCACAACAGGAAGGTCAACCTGTGACTGCCCCAATTGTCAAGAGCTGGAGCGGCTTGGGGCCTCAGCAGCCAGCCTGCGGAAGAAGCCCATCCACAGCTGCCACATCCCTGGCTGTGGGAAGGTCTACGGGAAGGCCTCGCACCTCAAAGCTCACCTGCGATGGCACACTGGGGAACGGCCCTTTGTCTGCAACTGGCTGTTCTGTGGCAAGCGCTTCACTCGTTCAGATGAGCTGGAGCGCCATGTCCGTACCCACACCCGGGAGAAGAAGTTCACCTGCTTGCTCTGTAACAAGCGTTTCACACGCAGTGACCACCTCAGCAAGCACCAGAAGACTCACAACGAGCTAGGAGTCAGCAAGCCTCCAGAGGGGGATGCTGAACGGGAGGAGGCTGCCACCATGGTGGCTGGTTCCCCAAGCGCCGGCCTGCAAGATGGGATACCTGGAGATGAAAAAGATGGCACCAGCCCAGAGCAAAGCAATCTGCTAGAAATCTAGGCTCAGTGAGATCAACCACGTACTTTGTTAACTTTGTACTGCAGCCACAGTTGTCATCACCTGTTCTTACTGCCTCTCAGTTAAATAATTTATTTCCTGGAGAAAGCACAGGTCCAGAGGCTGTTGGCCTTTCATCTGTTTGAGTTATTACTTTTGTGTCCAAACTTCTACCTTCCCCTCCAATCCCGGAAGGAAAATTAACTGAAAACCTTGGTAGTCTATGACTTTGTGTAAAGCCGAGTCCGCTTCCATTCTCCATATCATTGTATAACAAAAGACCTTCCTTGCCTTGGTTCTCTGTATGATCTGTCAAGATATTACACAAGAAATTTCCATGGATATGCAGAGATAGCCAACCAACAAGCTGAGCAGGACTGAAGTGGGTTTTTCTCAGGGCATGTATAGGACTCATTTTCCAACTAGTGTAACCCACTGAGGATCTAACTCTGATCACCTCTCCTGACTTCTTGTAGCAAACAGAAGAGAGAAGAAGGTGAGAGTCAACCTGCTTTGAGACCCGGGTGCAGTATTTGTATCTACAGAACATGCCACGCTGCTCCAGAACTCATAAAGGAACAAGTGTGATCTCTGGTTGAGGATATGAAAAATAGATCCTTAGTTGAAAGGGCTCCTGTATCTTTAAGGATTGCAAGGAAGGGAAAATTCTACCCAGAGATGGCTTTTCAGGTATACTGCAGCACTGATGCAAAAAGCCACAACTGGCCAAACCTTGCCTACTGTGAAGCTCTGACCAGTTGAGTCTCCCTTATCCAGAAATGTGCAGTATTCCAAAACTCAAAACCTTTTACTGCCAGCTGCCGAGTACTACCTTTCGAGAAGTGGGACTGCTTACACATCCTGCACCCACTGGGTTTCTCTTTGGGGAGCTTTTCTTCCAGCACTGTCAGAGATTCGGGAAGAGATAGAACTTGGTGTCCTACAGCTTTATTTAGGGAGGGATCCCTGTGGAAGGTAGATGTCCCAGACAAATCCATGCCTGCCTTTCAGTACTCAGGGGGCACAGGGCTAGGATTTCCCCTCCCTTCCTGACCACTTTGCTAAAAGGGTGGAAAGTAGGCCTGGTTGATTAAAAAAAAGGTTCAAAACTCATTTCAGATGCAGGGGGCGCTGGCGCTTCAAATATGATTCACTTCCGAAAATTTCTGGAAAAATGTCAAAATTAATTCATAAAAATTTTCATATTTGGAATGGCTTCGTTAATGGCGGACACGCGTATTTAACCCAGATTGGATGGACGCGGGATATCATCCCTCCGCATGAGATTGGGAGGAAACGTGGGTTTCCTCCAGATCTCATGCGGAGGGATGTTATCCTGTGTCCAATTTGGGTTAAACTCGGGATTGCCGCATGCCAGGCCCTGCTGGGCCCAAGGCCAGTGGCATGGAGGGGAAGGGTGGCGCAGCCCCGGCGAGTCCCCGTTCCCTCCCCCCAACACCGGGAGCTCCATGTGCGGGCCAGGAGAAAGCCCCAGGAAAGCTGTGTGGCAGGCCAGTCAGGGGCAGGGCCAATGGTGAGAAGGAGGGAGGTGCAGCCCCCGCAAGCCCTCCTTCCACTGGGAACAAAGGCAGCCTGGGGACAAAGGGGCCAGTAACAGGGCCACAGCCGCGGCATGACAGGCCCAGCCGTGCCCCGCGTAATGGCGGGCGGGGGGAGACTGGCAGGAGTGGGGGGGGGGAGTGAGCCAAGCCCTCAAGCTTCCCCGCACAAAACACAAGGAGGAGCGGAGGAAGGCAGGAAGCCATAGAAGGGAGAGGTCCCTTCCATGGGAGCATGCAGGGCAGCAGCCCAACTGGGCACTTGGCCCACAAAGCCAAGCGCCCTCCTCCCTAGGAGCCCAGACAGGGCCTGAGGCCCAAGAAAAGGAAAAAACCCCAGCCCCAACCGAAATGCTGCTGAAGGCGGTTGTAGGTTGCTCCTGCTGCCACTGCTGCTGCTGCTGCTGCTCCAACCAAGCTGTTCAGGCCCAGATTGAACGCGGGATAACATCCCTCTGCATGAGAACTGGGGGAAACCCACCTGTCCCACAGTTCTCATGTGGAGGGGTGTTATCCCATGTCCAATCTGCAGCCAATGAGGGGAATCCAACTATAGATGGGCGGAAATCTGATCCAAGCCCTTTTTGAAAATGGTGGCCGCGGCTTCGAATATGCAAATTCACTTCCTGGTTGCTTAAAGTGCTTCAAAAACGCTTCAAAAGGTAAATTAGAAATGAATTTAATATGACTTTCATAGTGATACGAAAAACCTAACCAGGCCTAGTGGAAAGTGTGCTGACAGCAGAGGAGGTCTGAGATATCTGCATTTTGTAGGTGTCTTCTATAAGCAGAGCTCTGGCCCTTTCCCTCTTCTTCTTTTCCCCACATTAGGTTTCTGGCAGTGTTGGAGCATGCTCTCTTTGAGGAGGGGGATCTCAAAAGGCACTGGATGCGTGACTAATCCCCTTTCCTCCACTCCCTCATTTCCTAAGTATATGCAGATAGATAACCCAAAATGCAATAAAAGTTCTGTTTCCAAGCATTTTGGACAATGGAGACTCAACTTGTACTCTTATGGAAACTTTCTGAATGAGCCCCCTTTTCAACTCTGGGAAGCCTTAGTCTGGAAAAGAGTCATCTATGCAAGTAATACATAGCTTTGCAGTTAAAAATCCTGTTCTGTTTAAAATTAATCACATTAGCAGGTCTAGAAAGTAGTTTAGAGGACAGTTTTAAAAGGGGATTGGGGAAATACCCTATTGTGTAGACTTCATCCCACTGGTCACACATAGTTGGGACTCCATCCTGCCTCCAATACCTCTCCTGGCCTTGCCAGTCAGTGAAAGATCTGTGAGGGCTGCCCCGCCATCAGTGGGACAATGTCATGCCAAAATGGTATCTGCATTTTATATGCATCTGTGCCTGCCCTTATGGTCTAGTATGCATGCCACAAGCCAAGCGGAAAGCATGGAATCAGAAGTTGCCTGCATAGATATTGCCATTTTTGGACATGATACCATATGTATGACTGTTATGTCAGTGAAATCCAGAATATACACATGTTTTTGCGAATGTTCTTTGATACACAGAGGTAAAATGGCATCAAGATGTCATAACCTGGAGTGTGGGGGAGGACTGAGGCCGACTGCTCTGTAGGAGTCACTAAGAGGCCACAGGTTGTTCCATAAAGGTGCTACAAGACCCTTGGGTCCTCCTCTCCCCATGTATTTAATCTAGAAGTATATTTATGCCTTAAATTATGATGACAAATTGACAGAGGGAAGGAGGCAACTGGGTCTCCAGGAGGCCTCATTAAACGAGGCATATATTTTCTAATCGGGGTTGTCTCTCTGTTAATTGGGGGACCTCCTCTGTGCAAAAAAAGTATGATCTAAATTTTGCTCTGTTTCCTTTTTTTCCCTTTGCTTCATAAAGTGAAACAAGATGGAATATTTATAATCTTGAAATGCTTTTCTGGTAAGTTCCAGAGCAGAGTTTCTCAAACCGTGCTCCTCCAGATGTTTTGGATTTCAGCTCCCACAATTCCTAACAGCGAGTGAGCTGGCTGGGATTTCTGGGAGCTGAAGTCCAAAACACCTGGAGGAGCAGCGTTTGAGAAACACTGTTCTAGAGGGTTGTTGTTTTGTTTTGTTTTTTTTTTAAAAAAAGTATAAACGTGATTCATCACCAGGATCGGAAGAACTTGGTTGTTATTACATTAAATTGAGGCAGGTAGTCAACTGCTTTGGGCTCAGATTTTTTGAGGGGAACGAGACATTTTAGTTTCATTTGGGAAGCTGGCCACTTGACAAAGAGCTATCTCCTCAATAATGGGGAGCCCCTGGCACAGCCCCTTATCATTTGGGGGCATTATTTGCTTAGATACTCAATAGACACAAATGCTGAATTCCTTGTGTTTTTCTTTGATCCACGTACGGCTCCTGTATCCCTCTGAAGGCTACTGGATGTAGGAGGATATTTTAACTTGACAAGAGGCAGCCTTTCTAATGTTTCTGCACTAAAAACTGGAAAGGACTCCTATATCTTTGGTGACTGTGTGGAAGAGGGAATTTTAGGAGATATTATTTGTGATGCAACTAGATAACAGGCATCACTTGCTGAAATTCCCCCGTCTACACAACCATTGACAGAGTTCTCTCCTGTTTTTACTCTGGCAAACTTAACTGGCTCCCTTTGTTGCATTCTTCCCTTTTATCCAACAGTATGTGGTGACACATATTCATATTGTGGTATCATGTTGCATATGTCTCTGCTCCCCACATCTCATATTGTTTATTGGCTGCCAAAGAAAGAACTCATGACGTAAAGATATCACAACCTGGAAAATATGTTTCATTTGGGACCCTATCATTAAGCAGGTATAGTTTGGTATTTGTATAAACATGTATCACCAGAAGGGCAAACCAATGCCCTAAAGGTTGCCTGCTCAAAGGATCAACTAACATGGACATTATGTTGTTTTCAATAGTTTGAATTTTGCTTGTTTTTAATTTAATTAAGAATAAAATATAAGCTATGTTTCAGAAAAAAATAATAAAAGCTCTACAGAAATTGTGTTTGGGGTTTTTTTCCCATTTAAGAGGAATCACACAGTTGGGTGTTAAAGTAAGGGTAAAGGTTTCCCCGACATTAAGTCTAGTTATGTCTGACTCTGGAGGGTAGTGCTCATCTCCATTTCTAAGCTGAAGAGCCAACATTGTCCATAGACACGTCCAAGGTCATGTGGCCGGCATGACTGCATAGAGCAACTTTACCTTCCCAACAAGGTGGTACCTATTGATCTACTCATATTTGCATGTTTTTGAACTGCTAGATTGGCAGAAGCTGGGCCTAACAGCGGGAGCTCACTCCACTCCCCGGATTTGAACTGCCAACTTTATGGTCAGCAAGTTCAACAGCTCAGCAGTTTAACCCACTGGTTTTAGTATATCATAATTCACATAAAATGATACTCCATGTTGCCTGCAATGTAGTTGCCTTTGGTCTGAGCCTTTATTGTGCTCATCAACATTGGAGGTTTACTGGGCAAGTGTGATATGCGTATTTATTTATTTTCAGAATGATTTTTTTACTCCAGGAGAGCTTTCTCAGAGCACTTTACACACCATTCAAAAATTACACAGTATAAATAAATTTTGATCCAATTGGATCCAGCAACACACATTTGCTCATATAAAAGATTGAATAATTGGGATGCATCAGTATTGTTTAGTTATACCTTCATGATTTTAATTAGGCAGTCATTAGTGCTATTTTGTAAATTTAGGACACAGCAGCAAACACAGGGGTGGAAGAGGATGAGGAGGGAGAAAATGAAGGTACTATAAGACAAGTTTGAAATCAATTCGGTTATATACCAAGGTACCTATGGTAGAGGATTCTGAGACCATATCTGAAGGCATCTCAATGTGCAGAGATGGCTTCACTCTGAGACCTTGGATGCCTTCAGATATGGTCTCAGAATCCTCTACAAAATGCAAGGATTTGTGTCTTAAAATCCTCTGTAACTTGGGAGGATTCTGGACAGATACACACATAGGTTTCTTTGTCAGATAACAACATGGGAAATGTTTTCTGAAAGCTTTTTTTAAAGCTGATTATAGCACATGCAGTCCACCAATATAAACTAGCTATCGGTAATGACATTTCAAATCACACTGTATCTAAATCAACTATTGGGAATTATAAAATGTCCGATGCAAAACAAGGTGGCATGGTTTTATTATGCAAGCTATAGTGGTTGGAATAATATATTCTCCACAAGGGTGCAAAGGGCAGGATTATGTCCTCTTATGTACCTTACAACTACCCAATTGGAAGTAGCACAATTCACTGTATCATTGCCTGTTTTTCTAGACAGCTTCACTAGGACCCAGTGACGTTCTTTTGTGATATATCTGAAGTATTTTCTGCAGGTATATCCTCCACTCACCATGAAGTAGGGTTGCCTTTAGGTGAGTTTTCCAAATAGTTGTTAGCTTGAGCTGACAAATTGTTCTTGCTTCTAGTCCACATCACGCTGCCTGAATTGCCCCTGGTCCACAAAGGATGCTGAACAGAGCACTACAACATCCTGGTTGTAACCTTGACAAGGGGATGGTGTTGGACATTTTTAATTTGCTGGGGAAGATGGCAGCATGAAGGTAGTTTATCCATCAGTAATCAAAACAAAAAGTGAACACAGAAATAAATCCTACAGCCATCTAGAAGGCAATTCCCCAAATAAAGGGGAAAGGTGTTAGATTTTTTAAAAGTCTTATCAGACAAGACCAGGCAAAGTTATCTGAAGTAAGGAATTCTGCAACCAAAAAAAGCCAGAGAGTAATGCCAATGGACACAGGGAGTAAGGGCCAGCCTTTCCTTCTTATTGCCTGTGAACCTTGCCTGAGGACCAGGGCCAGCCTGACCACAAGGCTAAGTGTCTGTCTCATACACCCATCAGAATTTCAGTATTATAAAAGCACAACTATTTTATGTAATGTATTGTTGCATTGTGAGCTATGCTGGCATAATGGCCACTGGTAGGGCCTCCCATGCCAGAAAGGTCACAACCGAAGGGTCTGACAAAGAGCATCAACGGGTAGGGTGGGCTCTCTAGCCTTTTGGCAACCATCCTAGGAGAAGGAAAACTAATTTCAAACCCGGGCAGATGGTGCTCGTCTAAGCCTGTAAGGTCAACCATCTAGAGAAGGAAACTCAAACCAAATCTATGACCTTAGGACCTCGCTGCCACCGTCCCAGCTTACTAGGCCCCGGCAGATGAACCTTTGGTTTAAAGGGTAAGGCCAGTTCTGTGCATGCTGCGCTCCACCAGAAAAATCCATTGCACAGGCTCAGGGCCATAGCCAAGATTTTGATTCCGGGGGGAGGGGGGCTGAGTTTGATTTGGGGGGGGGGGGCTGAATCTGAGTGGGAGAGGGTCTACCCTAGCAAACCTTTTGTATTGTTATTCCAATAC
The DNA here is from genome assembly GCA_030556195.1 of Anolis apletophallus. Classification (NCBI taxonomy): domain Eukaryota; kingdom Metazoa; phylum Chordata; class Lepidosauria; order Squamata; family Anolidae; genus Anolis; species Anolis apletophallus. The sequence goes on along the minus strand of JARBWK010000001.1, from coordinate 151,696,965 downwards.
CTCCATGCATATGGGATATATTGAGCATGGTGATCAGATCATGATATAAATACACATAACAGTTTAAATAATGTACCAGTAAGGCCTTATCGCGGACCACCCTGAGAATTTGCCCCCCCCAAGCCCCCCCCCCCCACCTACACGCCTGCACAGGCTCGAAGGACACATCCAACCTCCGAATCATCAACGAGCTTGTAGAAAGCATGGGATGAGTCCTTCCTGAATCTTTGTTCGCGAAGAAAAGCCAAGCTAAGAATTGTTCCATTCTTAATTCCATGAACAGGGAGAGAATAAGGCCTGGTCTCCAAAGTCAACACTCTCCCAACACTCAAACCACTACACAACTCTGGAAGACTAGGCTTCAAATTCCTACTTGTCCATGGAAACCCATTGGATATCCCCTCTCCCCAGCCTCAGAAGAAGGCAATGGCCAACCTCACAGAATTGTAGCATTGGAAGAGACCACCCAGTCCAATGCCTGACCTACACCAACACACAATTGAAGCATTCCCAACAGCGGCCATACAACCTCTGTTTAAAAGTGTCTTCCAAACAAGTCTTACCAAGAAAACTCTATGATCACTTTTCCTTATGGCCGACATAAGAAACAACTTGAAGACACACAATAACTCTTCATGGCAAATTGTCCCATCTTAGTTTTGTACAGCACAACTTATATGATCCTCTCAAATGACACAGTGACTACATTCCAGATTTTGCTACTGGCACACTAAGATTTAGTTTTAAGCAGATGCTGGTGTATTTAGGGCTGAACAGCAACTGCCCTGGCCGCTTCGGCCTCACCTTCCCAGTAGATAAACCTAGTGGATTAGACATTGGAGTTGCCTCTAAAGGTCAGTGGGAGGGCATGTGTGATTCCTCCTGTACTCAGTTCCCATGGCAAGGGAGGAATGACGCGCTTGTAGGGCGATCACCGCAAAGACCCCAAGCTGTCGTTGGCGAAATGGTGAGGACCGAAGCTCCCAGCCCCCCCACAGGTCCCTTTGGAACAAAAGCCTTCTGTCAGCAAGCCTTTCGCAAGGACACAATAGACCTTTGTGAGCAGACAAGCTCCCATCAGAAGGAATGCCAATTACAGCTCACACCAGCCAGCCTGGACTTTAACTTCTGGAGATTCACAATATTGTCATTAGTGGACTCTTATGGGAACTACACACCCATTGGGCACTCTTCTTCCCAGACACTGTTTTCTCTTCATTGGGCACAAACGTTGGCGTCAGCGAGGACCCAAAAGAATTTGTTTTCTGCTTGAGATGAAATGCCATGCAGGTCCCACAGCCACATTATTGAAAGTTCAGCTGGTAGGGCTCCTAGACCTTTAATGGTGGTGTAAGAGAACACATTTCAGCAGGTATTTGTTGACAATAACCCAGGTAACAAGCAATATCTGTTGAAATTCCCTCTTTCACACAACCATTTAAAGCATAGAAACTATTAGTAGTTTTTTGCTCTGGCAATCCTAGCACCACGCAGATGGATTGGAGTGTAGCTACACTGTGGAACTAATTCAATTTAATTGGACTTTATTGTCATACCTCAATGCTATGGAATTCTGGGAGTTGTAGTTTTATAAGGACCTTAGTTTTCTCTGTGAAAGAGAAAGCTGGTGCCACAGTGAATGACAAATCCAAGGATTCTGTAGCATTGAGCCATGGCAGTGGAGCCCCCAGTGGGGCAATGGGTCAAACCCTTTTGCCGGCAGGACTGCTGACTGATAGGTCAGCGGTTCGAATACGGGGAGAGCGGGTTGAGCTCCCTCTGTCAGCTCCAGCTCCCCATGCAGGGACATGAGAGAAGCCTCCCAAAAGATTTTATAGTTGTATTGTTTTTTAAATTGTGTTTTTATTGTATCTCGTTTTACTGTGAGCCGCCCCGAGCCTCCCAGGAGTGGCGGCCTAGAAGTCAGAGAAATAAATAAATAAAATAAATAAAGGATGGTAAAACAACAAACATCTGGGCATCCCCTGGCCAATGTCCTTGCAGACAGCCAATTCTCTCACACCAGAAGCAACTTGCAGTTTCTCAAGTCACTACTGACAGAAAAAAAAGCCATGGCAATTAAAGTTGTTACAAATTGCATGGATTGTAGATGCACTCGCAGTCCTAGTTCGACCTTGAATAGTTTCTTCACCCTGATATGTGGTTGGTCCAGGGCTGCATTTGACTTCTACAGTATTAGCTCTTCTCCGGGCAGTGGCAAGGCGGTCAGGGGCCCATTCACACAAGTCAGTTATTGTGCTATGATTGCACTGCCATCGTCATGGTTCCACCCTATGGAATTCTGATAATAGACACTTAAGGGAGGACTTTTGGATTTCTCAGTCAGAGTGCAGTTCTCATGTTTGAAATTTGTCATGGAATTTCCCACCTCCAATAATTTTTTTGCAACATAAGAATGGGGAAGTGGATCGGGGGATACACACACATGTCATTTCCTCTGAGTTAAACGCAATGCCCTATCTCTTATTTATCCTGCTGGGAAAAACATGAGTGCATAATGGAAACTAGTAAGTGAAAAAAATCTTCAGTGACCCATTCAGTGACGCATTTAGTAGCAATCTGGAAACAAGCACCTGACTGTTGCAGGAGAAGGAGGTAGGCAAGGTTATGTGGTGGAATGGGAATGGAGAGATCAGCATTTAAGAGACATATGGGGTTATCCCTCCATATTCACTGTGGTTAGGATTGTTCCAAAGAACCTATAATCCCTAGAGCAGGGGTTCTCAACCTTTTTCAGCCATGGAGCCCTTTTTGAAACAAAAGTTTATTGTGGAGCCCAAGAAATGTTTATATATTATACTGAATATAGTGTGTGTGTGTGTGTGTGTGTGTGTAGATTGTACTCCAGAGCAGGAACACCTCTGACCTTAAACACCACACCAGCTTAGTAAAATCAGCAAGCAGTTTATTGAAGAATATATGTAGGCAAAGCAGTAAAATGGTAAAAGCAGTATGGCCCAAAGATAAAGGATAGTCCATGAGCTTTAAGGCACAAGATCCAAGGGTACAAAATCCATAGAACAAAGCAGCATGAAAATTCAATACACAGATCAGAAGCCTGGCAAAACTTGGAACATGAAACTAGGAACACTTGGAAACAAGACCGTCATGAAAATCCAATGTTGATGAGACTGAGGTAACTCTTTCCCTTGTATCAATATAAAGCTTTTCCGGACCCCAGAAGCAAAAGGAAAGCATTTCTCTTGCCCTTACAACCAGATAAGGGTTTCTTATATCTCTTTTCCTGCAGACAAATTGACCTTCGTTGTGCCTGAGAACTTTATCTCTGTTAACAAAATCTTGCTTTCTATCTTCACTCTCATTAAATTCTGCGCCTGACAAAGCATCTTCAGAACACAGTTTCTCAGAGAAAGACTGTTGAGGGCCTCTCTCAAGAATGTGACATTGTGAATCTGCAGGAGAAACACTCCATTCATGAGACACTTTGAGCCTCTCGCCTGGGCTTAACTCAGGCTCAGGAAAACTCTCATTCTCATTGCCAACAGACCCAGGCCCAGGAAACCCTTCATCCCCATTTCCATCATGAACATCAGGCACAATCACAGGCTGAACTACAACAATATCAGGCATGGGCCGGGCCAGTGGCAGATGTATGGAGCAGCAAGGAAAAGTGTGTGGGCAGTGAGGGAAGTGGACAAGAAAGGGTCTGTGCCCTGGGAGAACAACTGCTGCTGCTGTTTCTGGCAACTCAAAACTTTAATTTCACTGCATTTCTCAGCAGAAGGAAAGAGGAGGCGGGAACCAGCATGGCATCGCGGAGCTCCTTTCTATCACCCGCCTAGCCCCAAGGGCTCCACAAAGCACAGTTTGAGAACCCCTGGCCTAGAGACACACTCTTTTTGGGTATTCCAGTCTAACATCATAGTTAATTCCCACTGGAAGTTGAGCACAGTGTTGTGCCGGAGGATCTAAAGATGCCAGAGAGAATGTATTATTTAAATTCATGAACAATCTAATTTGCAGAAGTGAGGTTCACAAATGCAGAGTCAACTGTATGTGTATTGCAGAAAGAAATGGTGAAGGAAAAACCCATAGCAAGAAAACAACATGCTCTTGCTGGAATAATGGATCTCAGAATGTGCCTGACTCCTACAATTTGGATATTTTTTCCAGAACTCATGTTGCATTGGAGACTGGAGAAGTGCTTTGCGGTGGGATGCCTGCCTGCTCCCTCTTGCTCATATTTGTAAATAAACAAGACATTGCAAAAGGCGCCACGATAATGTCCCATTCAAAAGTAAAACCAAAGTCTGCTGCAGCCTTGCTGAAATGTCTCACCACTTTGGGATGCAGGGAGCATGGTGCGGGGGGGGGGGGGGGAGACATCCTGGCTTGAATGAGCATTCAGCTTCTTTCAGCTTCTGAGTAAAAACCAAACAACATGTTAAATTCAAATGCTGTCTAACACAATCTGGAAAGGAATAACATCAGAACAATGAGGTATGTGATATTTTTATGTCTGCAAGTATGTGTACTGTAATCCGCTCTGAGTCCCCTTCGGGGTGAGAAGAGCGAAATATAAATAAAGTAAATAAATAAATACATTTTAACCCTCCCTTGCTTGGAAAACCTACCCAGATTTCAGCATACATGAAGATGCTCCTTGCTACAAGATCAATTTGGCTTCAACAACACCTTCTGAGGATCAAAGAGGTGGAAGATTATACCTCTTTTTCTACATTCTAATCCATCTACTAGACAGCCAGTGTGGTGTAGATGTTTCCACATTGTACCACAACTCTGGAGACTTTGGTTCAATTCCCCACTTGACCATGATCTTGGATTACTCACAAATCTTGGTTCCAGTAAACCCTGTGATAGGGTTGCCTTGGGTTCCCCATAAGTCAGAAATGAATTAAAGTCACATAACAAAAGAGAAAATATGGGAAGGACAGATTTGGAGAACATGTGCCAAACTCAAGATCCGTGGGTCAAAACTAGTACCCCATGTCATAGTAATGCGACCCTCCAGACTACAACTTCTATATTCTGCATCACTAGACATCATGACTTGAACTGATGGGAGTTGTGATCGAGGGCCCTTCCACAAAGCCATATAACCCAGAATATCAAGGCAGATAATACACAACATCTGCTTTGAACTGGATTATCTGAGTCCACACTGCCATCGAATCCAGTTCAATGTGGATTTTATTCAGTTGTGTGGAAGGGACCCTACTGACATCTGGAAGTTTGCTGTTTGATCTATTTACTTAGGAGAGGGGGAGGTTGAATTTAGATACAAGGCTTGTGTATATGATGTTTGAAAGTGAAATGTCCTTCAACCTTTCCCCAGCCTCAGAACCACAAGTGCTGTTGGGTTGCAACACCTCTTCTCCATGGTCTTCATGGCTGATATAATCAAAAGTGATTGGGATTGTCATTCAGTAACATCTGGGGACCCAAATTGGTTAAAAATGAAAGAGCACGCACCACTATGTAGAAAAAATTACATATATCCATGGATTCTCCATCCATGGATTCAATGATGCTTTGAAGGCAACCATAAGGCTGATGTGGCCCTCGATGAAAATGATTTTGACATCCCTGGTTTAAAGTGAAAAGAGAAAGGTAAAAGCAGTATATTGTCAGCCTTCCACATTTGCTAGAGTTAGGAGCACAGGACTCCCATGAAAGTGATACATCATAAATGTATCACTACGCTCGGAAGAGCAGAACCTCCTGGTTATTCCATCATCCCGCTCCTGCCACCTATCCAGCACAAGACAACGTGCCTTCTCGGCCGCGGCATCTGTGCTCTGGAATTCACTTCCAGGTCATATTCGGGCAATTCCAGAACTTGCCCCTTTCCGAAGGGCGTGTAAGACTGCCCTTTTCAGGCTGGCATTTGGCTAAACCCAAACGCAATCAACATACGGATCCAAGAACTGTAGTCCTGCGGTCACTATGGCTGCTATGTATTTGTTTTTATTGTATATTTTATTGTATGTTTTACTGAATGTCTTATTGTACATTTTAATTGCTGTAATCCGCCCCGAGCCTGCAGGGAAGAGCGGAATATAAAATGGAATAATAAATAAATAATAAATAAATAAATCATGTTTTTTTTAAAGCTAAAGAAATAGCATAATGTCTAGATCCCACAGTATGACTGGAAGGTGATCACAGAAACACATTGGAGGACTTAGAGATTCCTGGAAAGATGTTTGCTTGGATAAAAGAATAAACCGATCATAGAATCACATTGGAATACTCAGGGCCCTTCTACACTGCCATATAATCCTGAATATCAAGAATTATCTGATTTGAAGTGGATTATCTAAAGCAGTGTTTCCCAACCTTTTTTGAGCCGGGGCACACTTTTTACATTTACAAAATCCTGGGGCACACCACCAACCAAAATGACACAAAATGACACCCTAACACAGTAATACATATAGTTAATATGTTTTTTAATGTATTTATACACTCAGTGTGAAACCTGGGCCTGTTTCGATGAACACAACATAGATATCCTGGCAGGAATGGCACAAAGACACACACAAAGGTCTTGCTCAACAGCTGTCCGTCTCTCTCTGTGTTTAGAAAAAATGTGTCCATATAGCTTCAAAGCAGTCCACTAGTACTGTTCTTATGCATCAATACACCTCATGGAACAATAATGAGGCTTCCACCTTCAATATACAGTATATGCTCCTGTATCATTCCAGGTGGGCATTAGACGAGTCCCTCGTGTATAACTGATAAACAGGGGTGTTGTTACACAGTCACTAGAAAGGTTATCACGTCCAGCTAATGCCAAATGTAGTAATAGTTGGTACACATAAACACGAAAATGGCCGAAGGAGGCAGCGCCCCAGCCCCTTCTTCTTCGCCGCCGCCCAGCCCTTCCTCCTCCTCCTCCTCCCCCCGCAAGAAGCAGCAGGAGTTCGGCAGGAGGGGGAAGAAAGGGGGGAAGAGAGGTTTTTCCGCGGCACAGCAGGTGATCACTCACGGCACACTAGTGTGCCCCGGCACAGTGGTTGGGAAACACTGATCTAAAGCCCCATCTACACTACCCTATATTCCAGGATCTGATCCTAGATTATCTGTTTATCCTAAATTATATGGCAGTGCAAACTCATATAATCCAGTTCAAAGCAGATAATCTTGGATCAGATCCCAGGATCTATATCAGTGTGGAAAGGGCCTGAGTCTACACTGCCAAATCTGATCCAGTTCAAAGCAGATAATCTGGATTTTATACAGCTGTGTAGAAGGAGCCCCAGAGATTCCTAGAGGGAACTTTTTAGTCAAACCAATGAATATTCAAATCTGCAGAAGTCAAAACCACAAATGTGGAGAGCCAATGTCAAAATAGTACTTAAAACATTCAAAATAGGGCCATATGCTGGGGGAATGTGGCTCCTACATATGGAACTACAGTTGGTTTTTACTTTGTGTTGTTTATGTTCTAAAAACATTAAAAGATGAGGAGGTTCAAAATGGGAGCCAGAAAAAAATGAAGGAAAGGAAGGGGCTCAACTCAACAGCTCATGAGGCACTCAAATTCCACAAATATTCTAAGATCAGAGGTTTTTGGTTCTATCTGTGTGACTTTTGCATCAGGCTCCAGCTGGATCTGGGACATTCAGATTTTATTCAAGGAAGGTAGACAAAGGCTGGATCTACACTGCCCTATATCCCAGGATTTGATACCAGATTATTTGCTTTGAACTGGATTATACGAGTCGACACTACCAGATAATCTCAGATAAGCAGATAATCTGAAATCAGGTCCTGGGATAAAGGGCAGTGTAAATTTATTTATTTATTTATTTATTTACTATGCTTCTATACCACCTCTCTCAGCCCGAAGGCGACCCGAGGCAGTGAACAAGCGGCAGCAAGTGCCCACATACAAAACACATCATAATATGATAAAAACAGCCATATAAAAACCATACAATTTAACAGTTAAAAACTACAAAATACAAATCACAACATCTCATTCTTAAAATAGGTTTCCGTTGCATCGTCATAATATTCCGTTGGTCTCAATTAATTAAAGTTCGCCTACGAATGTCTGCTCGAACAGCCAAGTCTTGACTTTCTTACGAAATGTCAGGAGGGAGGGGGCTGATCTGATGTCACTAGGAAGGGCGTTCCAAAGCCAAGGAGCCACCACTGAGAAGGCCCTGTCTCTCGTCCCCGCCAGTCGCGACTGCAAAGCAGGCAGGACCGAAAGTAGGGCCTCTCCAGATGATCTTAAACATCTTGATGGTTCATAGGGAGAGATGCGTTCGGACAGGTATGTTGGATCAGAAGCGTTTAGGGCTTTAAAGGCCAAAACCAGCACTTTGAATTGTGCCCGGTAGCAAACTGGTAGCCAGTGGAGCTGGCACAACAGAGGAGTTGTGCCACTCCTGTTATCACCCTGGCTGCTGACCGTTGGACCATTTGAAGCTTCCGAACAGTCTTCAGAGGCAGCCCTACGTAGAGAGCGTTGCAGTAATCTATACGGGATGTAACCAGAGTGTGGACTACTGTGGCCAAGTCAGACTTCCCAAGGTACGGGCGCAACTGGCGCACAAGTTTAAATCCAACCTAATCCTTATCACAGCACAACGTTATAATGCTATGATCCTGCTTGAACTGCAATGTAGTACGAGAGGGTCCAGGTAGTTGAACTTGAATGGACTTGGAAGGCTATGTGGCTAGCAAATACCATGAGACCTTCAAATGTCTCTCTCTCTCTCAAGATGAATGAAGACTGTCTGGGTGCTCCCAGTCCATCTGCTGCTTTCAAGCACTCTCCAGAAGGATCGACCTCTCTCTCGCTCTCTGTTTCTCTCTCTGGACCACACACCGACAGTGTACAGTAGCCAGGCGCAGCTGGGAGCACATCTGTTCTCCCTTTGCCTTATGCAAACACACAGGGCCACGTGCAGCCGCCACCGCCCTTGCCTCTAACCCCACCATCACAGCTTCAGTTGGAAAGAAATCAGGGAAATCTGTCCAACAACCCTGCATGCTACCTTAAGACATGATATCCTATAGGTAAAATGTATGTGATGGGTGCCTGCCTGTCTCAATTCCTCATTCCACCCAAGGCAACCTCTCTTTGCAGACTGGCTGAAACGTGGCTCGGGTTTGCTTAGGGCTGCTTTCTTCGATCTGGTGTCCATCAAATCTTCCATCAGACCACGGAGCCAATGGCCAGGAGGAAAGGGGCGGTCAAATCCCCCTCTCCACTCTCAAAATCTAGTGGGTGCCAAGTTAGCAGGAATTAATATTTAACTTTTATTTCAATGCTGCCTTATTATTTGATTGAAATGCCAGAAAGGGACCCCCAGGGTGGTGTCTGATCATAATAAATAATACGGAGCCGTGGTGGCACAATGGGTTAAACCCTTGTGCTGGCTGAATTGCTGACCTGAAGACTTGGTTGGCATTTCGAATTCGCAAGATAGGGTGAGCTCCCATCTGTCAGCCCCAACTTTCCATGCGGAGACATGAGAGAAGCCTCCCACAGGATGGTAACACAGCCAGGCATCCCCTGGGCAACATCTCTGTAGACAGCCAATTTTCTCACACCAGAAGCAACTTGCAGTATATTCTCCATAATTCGTTTCTGACACAATAAAAATAATAATACACAATACACATTTGTAGCGAAGTTTGAAACAATAAAATCAATTCATAAAACACATGAAAAGGTTTAATGATAATAATAACATTTGCAGTGAAGTTTAAAACAATACAATCAATTCATAAAACATACAAAAGTTTTAAAAGATAAATAAAAATTAAAATAAAATATTTTTATTGTGAATGTGAACAGCCATTGAGGTCCCAGTTACCCTACCATATACTTATCTCCTTTGAACTGGATCATATGAGTCTACACTGCCATATAATCCAGTTCATAGATAATCTGGATTATATGGCAGTGTAGATCCAGTGAGAGACAATACAGATAGTAAATTTAAAGCAGATAATCTGGATATTATATGGTTGACGGGGCCTGAAGCAAGCTTCATTGAGTCTTAAGTTGTTGTTTTATATGTCTATGTGTTTTACTCTACTGTATTTTATATTGTGTTTAATTTTATGCTCTGCCTTTAGGCACATTGTGCCGTGTGTAAGCCGCCCTGAGTCTCTTTGGGGAGATGGTGGAGGGATACAAGAAAAAAGTTATGATCATTATATTATTTCCTGCTCATCGCTGTTTAATGGGAAAACGTTTTGTGAAAAGTTTATCAAAGACTGATTTTGCTCTAAAACTTTACCTTCACACACATTTCTCCTTCTCAGATCATCTTTGGTGCAGAAAACCTACCATCACAGCATCTTTAAAAATAAAAGGCTGTAACTCCACCTCCTGGCCATGCACAAGATTTTCTTACTGAGTGGTGGCAGATGAACAGATTTCCAAGGAAAAGCTCATAGGGTCAGACTGACCTTTGAACACAGATGAAGAACTCTCCTATCTGAAACTCTGGAAGGATACCATCCATTCGTATAGCCAACATGTGGGCCCCTTCTACACTGCCAGGTAGAATCCAGATTAATTGCTTTGAACTGGATTATATGGCAATGTAGATTTATATAATCAATTCAAAACAGATAATTTGGATTTTCTGCTTTGATAATCTGAATTATATGGTAGAGTAGAAGGGGTCCAAGTCATTCCCAACCCATGACAGCCCTAAAGCTGGGATTTGTAGTTTGGTGAGGTACTAGCATACTTTATTACAAACAGCTCAATAATTCCATACTTCAATAGCACTGAGCCATAGTAGTTGAAGTATTAAACTGGATTATTCTACAGTATAGATGTACCCTTTAGCGGTGTCTTCGCACAATCCTAAATATACACTGGACCGACTATGTGACTAATGTTGCTGTCCTTGAGCAAGCAGGGATCACCAGCATTGAGGCCATGCTATTGAGGCCACGCTATTGTGCTGGGCAGGGCACGTCTCTAGGATGGAGGACCACCGCCTCCCAAAGATACTACTCTATGGTGAGCTCACCACGGGTCAGCACAAGAGAGGCGCCCCCAAAAAGAGATATAAGGACTCCCTGAAACAACATCTCAGGCTCGGCCAGATTGATCACCAATAATGGTCCACCCTGGTCTCACATCGGGAGGCATGGAGACGCACTATCCACAATGCTGCGGCCTCTTTCGAAGAGATACACCGAATGGGTCTCGAAGAGAAACAACAATGCAGAAAGAACCGCAACTTGGAAACAACATCACCCAAGGAGACTTTCTGCTGTGCTTTCTGCAACCAAACTTGCCTATCTCAGATTGGCCTTTTGAGTCATCAACGCGCTTGTAAAAAGCATGGGATGAGTCCTTCCTAAGAATCTTCGTTTGCGAAGTAATGCAGAGAGATGTACCCTTTGATTGTTTTTAGACTGCTTTCAAATGTTTTAAAGGGTATTTTATTGTGTTATTAAATATTTTATCTGTACTACTGTTTACTGTAATTGTTTTTTATTTGTTCATCACTTTAGGAGCCCTTTAGTTATTGGTTGGGAGGCAATAACAAATTACAGGTTGAGTATCTCTGAAATACAGCTTTATTTATTGGATTTTAGAATATTTGGATATTCATATACACATGTAATGAGATAACTTGGAGATGGGATTTATGTTCAAATGGAAAATGTATGTATGTTTCATATACAAGTTCTTTATATAAATAAAATTGAGATTATTTGATACACAATGTTTTAAATGTTGCCCATAAGACAATGGCCCCTTCCACACAGCTGTATGAAATCCACACTGAACTGGATTATATGGCAGTGTGGACTCAGGGCCTTTCCACACAGCCATATAACCCAGAATATCAAGGCAGACAATCCACAATATCTACTTTGAAATGGGTTGTCTGAGTCCACACTGCCATACAATCCAGTTCTATGTGGATTTTATACAGCTGTGTGGATGGGGCCATTGTTTTAAGGCCCCGGGAATGTGGCGCAGCTGGCTGGGTGTCAGCTGCATAAGATCTCTACTGACCAGAAGGTCATGAGTTTGAGGCCTGCCCAGGTCAGGGTGAGCTCTCGACCAATTTGTGTAGCTTGTTGTTGACCTTTGCAACCAGAAAGACAGTTGCATCTGTCAAGTAGGAAATTTAGGTACCACTTTGTGGGGAGGCTAAATTTAACTGATTTCTGGAATGTCTATGTCTGTCTATATATGTTGTATGTCAATGGCATTGAATGTTTGCCTGTATATGTGCATTGGGATCCGTCCTGAGTCCCCTGCGGGGTGAGAAGGGCAGAATATAAATGACGTAAATAAAATAAATAAATAAAAGCAGATATTGTGGATTATTTGCCTTGATATTTTGGGTTATATGAAAATATAAGGGCACATAGATTGAATAATTAATAATAATAAAACTTTATTTCTAACCCGTATCCATCTCCCCAGAGGGGACTCGGAGTGGCTTACATGGGGCCATGCCCGAACAACACATCATAAAATATCAACAACATAAGAAACAATCAACATAATAAAAGCAATGAACACAATAAAATACATCTGTGAAAACACAACAATACAGATGAATTAAGAAGCAAAGGTGTCACTATCTGAGGCCCCATGTATACTGCCGTATACTGCTGTTTGTAGCTGCATTTATATAGTCAGTGTTGACTCATAAAATGCATTTCAATGCAATTAAACTGCATTATAAGAGTCTACACTGACCATACAATACAACTTCAAACTGCATTATATGGCAGTGTTAGACAGGGCTCAGTCCCCCATGAGGGCAATTTTGAAATTCCTGATAAGGGATGCCCAACCCACACTTTAAATAATAAATAAATAAATAAATAAATAAAGTGTGCCATATAAATTCTCAAAATAAATCAGTCAAAAGGTCAACTAGCGGCTAAGAGGAAAGTTTATTTAATTTTAATGATGTTTCAAGAATAACTGTACTTTACTCGCAAAACTATTTCTTATATCTATTATTCCTTATTTATAAAGTCTTTGCAACAGTTTGCATATTGTCAACTTATGACTACCGCTGCTTTTTCATCTTAAAAAAAATGAAAGGTTATTTTGAGGTTTTATTTAGGCCATCTGCTATAAATACAGCAAATAATAAACAAGTATTTTATTCAGGAGAGATCTGTCCAGTTTGGTTGGTCTTTTCTCATAAAATACGCTTGCCAGGCCACAACCCAGAGTTCCTGCCCAGGCTTTTGTTCCAAGACACAGGGTTACATTGCTGGAAGAAATGCATTCAGGATCCAGTCCCAGAAAAGGTAGCGTCATCAAGGTTAGTACAATGGCTATGGAGAAGTATTTTGTGTCTTTGCCAAGGAAAGCAGTGGTTTCATCTCTTTTAGAAACACATCCTTTCAATGCACTACCTACCTACATGTGCCACTGGAATGAACTCTTACCTTTCCATTTCTCTCTAATGTATAATTAGATTCTGGGAGTTGTTGCCACAGGATGCGGTGATGATCAATTTCCCTTGGAAACAAGAAAACTAGACAAGATTGACCTTTGGTTGCTCTTGCAAGGTAGTTGTTATGTTCTCTTTTACAGTGATTCCAAACAACCACTTCCCATGTCCTAGGTTGCTTTTCTTCAACCTGATGCCTTTCCAATATTTTAAGTAACACTTCCCCATAAGTGCTATTCGAATTTGCTGTCTTAACTACTGTGTAACTGACCATGACTGTCATGGTATTTTAGAGTGTTTTTAGTGTGTTTTTAGATGTTTTTATTGGTTGTGTTTTTATCTCGATGTATTTGTGTATATGCTTGGAAACTGCCCTAAGCCTTGGGGAGGGCGGGTTAGCAAGTTGAAATAATAAATAAATAAATACATAATCTCCAGCCATTGGTCATGCTTTTAAAGAGTCATAGGGTACATCCAGACAGCCTCTTTATTGCGGTAACTCACGCAATAAAGAAGTGGCTGTCCAGATGACGTTCTGGACAATCCTGAATTAATTCGCCACAAATCAGGAAAACCCTGGTTTGTAGCGAATTAATTAGACAGTGGATTTATTCTGCACCTTCTTGGAAGGTGCGGGATAAACCCACTATTTCCGGTGTCTGGACTGCAGTCCAGACACCATTCCCACAGTTTGTCGAACTAAATTAGTCCGGAAACAGTGGGAATGCCGCCCCCTACCCCAAAGCCGCCAACCCCATTTTAAAAATAAAGAAAACTTACCCAGCCTCTAGTACACTATTGCAGCAGCTCTCCCAGCGCATAGAAATGATGCACCAGGAGAGCGGGGGGAGGGGAGGACTGATTTCCCTCCCCCCTCCTCCCCCCTCACTCTCTTGGCATGTGTTACTACATGCCAGGAGAGCTACTGCAACAGTGTACTAGAGGCCGGGTAAGTTTTTACTTTTAAATGGGGGGTTGGGGCTTTGGGGTAGTGGGAGGGTCCCTAGATGTTCTGCTGGGCTACTCCCGGCAGAACATTTGGGCACCCACCCCCGAAAGTGCGCTTTCTGGGGTGGGTGTAGACAGGTCTCCAGGAACACCCGTGTATTTTATTCTTTCTAATGTTAAACAGGGTTTGAATTAACAATTAGGGAATTCGAGCTTTGTTTGAGATTATAAAGTGTAAAAGAAAGAGTTTCAAATAGTTTAATTGCTTTCTATTTGTACTTCCCTTGAACCACCTGTGTGTCTGTTTGACAGCCCAATCAGCTGATCAGCTGTTTTGGGCTTTTAAAAAGTGTGCATGCATTGGAGCAATCTACACAGGGAAGCATAAGAACATAAGAACATAAGAAGAGCCATGCTGAATCAGGCCTCAGCCCATCTAGTCCAGCATTCTGTGTCACACAGTGGCCCACCAGTTGTACACGGGGATCTCGAGCAGAAGGGAGGGCAAAACCCAAAATCCTGCCTGCCTCCATCAACACAGAGGTGGCACTTGGATGTCCATTTCAGTAGCTACTGATTCCCTTGGTGTCCATGAATCTGTCTAATCCTGCCTTGAAGCTGTCCAGGCTGACAGCTGTCACAACCTCCTCTGGAAGTGAGTTCCATAACCCAATGACCCTCTGGGTGAAGAAATATTTCCTTTATTAGTCCTAACTTTCCTACCTTGGAGCTTCAGGGAGTGCCCCTAGTCCTAGTGTTGTGTGACAGAGAAAATATTTTTTCTCTATTCACCTTTTCTATCCCATGCATGATTTTATACACTTCGATCAAGTCACCTCTTAAACGCCGTCTTTCAAGGCTGAAAAGACCAAGGCGTTGCAACCTGATTTCGTAAGGGAGCCGCTCCATCCCTTGGATCATTCTTCTTGCCCTTTTCTGTACCTTTTCCAGTTCCGTTATATCCTTCTTGAGGTGCGGTGACCAGAATTGTACACAGTACTCCAGATGTGGCCTCACCATAGATTTGTAGAGAGGCAATACAACATTTGACGACCTATTTTCGATTCCCTTCCTGATCATGCCAAGCATAGAATTTGCTTTTTTTACTGCTGCTGCGCACTGGGTTGACATCTTCATTGAGCTGTCCACCAAAACCCCAAGATCCCTTTCCTGGTTTGTCTCGGAAAGCTTTGACCCCATCAATTGGTAGGTGTAGTTGGGGTTCTTTGCCCCGATGTGCATGACTTTACACTTGTTTAGGTTAAAATGCATTTGCCACTTTGTTGCCCATTCACTCAATTTCGAGAGATCTTTCTGGAGCTCTTTACAATCAGTTTCATTTTTAACTACCCTGAACAATTTAGTGTCGTCTGCAAACTTTGCTACCTCAGAATTTACTCCTACATCCAGGTCATTAATGAATAAATTAAAAAGTAACGGACCCAAAACTGAACCTTGGGGTACGCCACTTCTCACCTCTTTCCACCCAGAGAAATGTCCGTTTATTACCACCCTTTGTTTCCTACAGTTTAGCCAGGTTCCAATCCAGGACGTGTTTTGTATGACTGCAGGGATATACAGTCATGCAAAGGTGAACATTTTTTCAGCTGAATTGGGTTATAAATGCACCCTTTTAACACGTGTTTTTAACCTATTAACCTGATCTGTCCCAAACTTTGGCTAAATGTCATGTAGCGCCCTCTTCCTTTTAATCCAGTTCCTTCCAGATTGTGTAGAAAAGTCCTCAGAGTTCATAATCAAAATTTTTACATAAAATTAAGTGTTCGTTCTTAAGAGATTAACCATCAAGACAAAACTAATGAACTATTTCAATTGATTCAGTAGGTCTGTTCTAGTTGGGACTAAAAGCAGGAGTTAAGCCAATGTACTTAATGCAGAGGTGTTTAATCTGTGGTCTGTAGACTCTCTAGAGAGCTTTGGGTGGTCTTTGGGAGCGGTTGCAAGCTGGACTTATTTTCCCTTTAGATCCACTTCCTATTAAATTATAAACTGTATTTTTGCACAGCTTTCATCAGATTCCCAAAGTGGTTTGTTTTCTCTCCCCCCAAAAAAAAAAAAAAACACCCACACAATGCTATAGGGTACCTGGGGAAAGTTAGGAATCGAATACAATTTTTCATTACATTCTTTTGTAAATGAATATACTAACACACATCTCTCAGTGCCTTGTCTCTGGGAGGAAGCCATAAGCACCAAATGCTGGTCTTCCTTTTTGAATCACATCCAAATAAATGTGCTCAACTTGAACTGTTCCTTTTTATTTTAAAAAAAATGCACACCGTTATGCTTTACGGTCAATGGGAAACATAAATCAAGAAAAGTGCACACATTAGGAAAATTACAAACTCAAATATGCATGAATTTCCATGCAAGAATAAAAATGAAGTCTCAACCTAATAGGAAACAATGAGTAGGGGATACAAGGGAAATGTAGGCAGAGGTTAAGGAAAATGCCACATTTGAGGCAGTGATTAATATTGGGCAAATGGTTGAAATCACCGACTAGCATCTAAAATGCCCACTTCTTGTCACACAACCTCAGTGTGACACTCTTTACATCGTGCTTGTCAATATTTTTTTACCTCTACCACATCTGTCCACAGTCACTCACTGGTCGTGGCCCCCTTTCTACATGTCACTCCTCCAAAAACATTTGAGGCCCCACGTACACTGCCACTCGGTGGTGGCTCCCCGCCTGTGGAATGCGCTCCCTATCGATGTACGATCCACCTCATCCCTCCTGGCATTCAGGAAAAAAGTAAAATCCTGGCTGTGGGACCAGGCGTTTGCACACCAGCACAAGGCAGCACTTTAGATGGGATTTTAACAGAAAGTGGATGATCAGGGCCAATGCTTTTATGGCCAGAACATTGTTTTAATCTGGAATGAATGCGTATGATGTTTGGATGGTTGTATTTTGATGTATTTTAATTGTATTTTGGTTGTTGAGGGGTTCTGGGGTCTTGTATTGTTGCTGTGTGGGCATCGAATTGCGCCTTACTGTAAGCCGCTCTGAGTCCCCCCTCGGGGGTTGAGAAGAGCGGGGTAAAATCCTGAAATAAATAAATAATATAATCAATTACGAACTGCATTATAATGGAAAGTGTAGACTCATATAATGCAAACATTGAACTGGATTATATGAGTCTATGCCAGTGTTTCCCAACCAGTGTGCCGTGGCACACTAGTGTGCCATGGGAAATGGGCACTCTTCCCCCTCCTAGCAGCTCTTTCTCCCTCTTTCCCTCCCCAAAGATCCTCCCTGAGGCAAAGGAAGGGCTCCGCCGAATGCCAGGGCAAGGCCTGCCTTGAGGAAGCCTTCAGGAGCCTCGACTCAGCATGGCTTCAGCTTCCACTCAGGGCTGCTTCAGCCTCCCGATGCTCCCATATGTTTCATAGATCTGTGTGGCCTCTTTCACTGCCTCCCTCTTCCCTCCGCAAAAGCAAAGCACTGGGCGGAAGTGATTGAGTCGGCGTTTTCGCGTTGGCTTGGATTTCTCGCAAGAATAGCCAAAGCTGGAAGCTCCACATCGATGAATTGGGCAGTGAGCGAACAGGTTTCCAAGAAACAAATTGAGCCTCCCAACTTGGATTTTTTAAAAAACTATTTTACTGGATTTTTTGAGAGTCCCCCCCCCCGGAAGTGTTTATAACAGCTTCATGACATCCATAGTTAACTGGAAGCCAGTTTCACTCAGGGTGAAATTTCACAAGGGTCTGGAGAACAAGCCCTATGAGGAGCGGCTTGAAGAGCTGGGCATGTTTAGCCTGAAGAAGAGAAGGCTGAGAGAAGACATGATAGCCATGTATAAGTATGTGAGAGGAAGTCTCATATATGTTGTGTTCATCGAAACAGGCCCAGGTTTCATACTGAGTGTATAAATACATTGAAAAACATATTAACTATATGTATTACTGTGCTAGAGTGTCATTTTGTGTCATTTTGGTTGGTGGTGTGCCCCAGGATTTTGTAAATGTAAAAAATGTGCCGCGGCTCAAAAAAGATTGAAAAACACTGGTCTATGATGCCATATAATCCAATTCAATGCAGTTAATCGATATTCTGAAACTGGATTATAAAGCAGTGTAGATGGGACCTAATATGCCACAAGTTTCAACATCAGAGTCACAGATTCATAGAGCTGGAAAATCTATACCTAAGTCCCTGCCATGTAATAATAATCATCATCATCATCATCATCATCTTTTTTGCGGACAAAGTCGCTTTGATCCGTTCTGGTTTGGACACCATGTTAACGGCAGTCTCTGAGAATGTAGCTGGAGCACCTGCTTGTCAAGTTTTGATGGATCAATTTCAATTGGTGAAACCCGAGGATGTGGACAAGATACTCGGAGGGATGAGAGTGACCACATGCATCCTAGACCCCTGCCCATCCTGGCTTCTAAAGGAGCCCAGAGGGGGATTGGCCGAGTGGGTAAAGGTGGTGGTTAATGCCTCCCTTCGGGAAGGCAACATTCCAGCGAGCTTAAAACAAGCTGTTATAAAACCGCTGTTGAAGAAACCATCACTGGACCCCACTCAATTCGTCAACTGTTTCCAATCTTCCCTTTTTGGGCAAAGTCTTGGAACGTGTGGTTGCCTCACAACTCCAAGTATTCTTGGAAGACACGGATTATCTGGATCCGGCACAGTCTGGTTTTAGGCCGGGGCATGGTACCGAGACAGCCTTGGTCGCCTTAGTGGATGATCTACGCCGGGAGCTGGACAGGGGGAGTGTGTCCCTGTTGGTTCTGCTGGACCTCTCAGCGGCCTTCGATACCGTTGACCACGGTATCCTTCTGGGACGTCTTGCAGAGATGGGCCTTGGAGGTACTGTTCTGCAGTGGCTCCGGTCCTTCCTGGACGGCCGATCTCAGAAGGTGTTACTGGGAGATACCTGTTCAACCCCTCAACCATTGTCTTGTGGGGTTCCTCAGGGCTCAATACTATCTCCCATGTTGTTTAACATGAAGACAGAGGCACTCCTGGTCAGTCGAAAGGCCAAACAGGGCATAGGGTTACAGCCTGTGTTGGATGGGGTTACACTCCCCCTGAAGACGCAGGTTCGCAGTTTGAGTGTGATCCTGGACTCATCGCTGAGCCTGGAGCCCCAGGTTTCGGCGGTGACCAGGGGAGCATTTGCACAGTTAAAACTTGTGCGCCAACTGCGCCCGTACCTTGGGAAGTCTGACTTGGCCACGGTAGTCCACGCTCTCGTTACATCCCGTATAGATTACTGCAACGCACTCTACGTGGGACTGCCTTTGAAGACTGTTCGGAAGCTTCAACTGGTCCAACGGACAGCAGCCAGATTGATAACAGGAGCGGCACTCGGAGAGCGTACAACACCTCTGTTGCACCAGCTCCACTGGCTACCAGTTTGCTACCGGGCACAATTCAAAGTGCTGGCTTTAGCCTTTAAAGCCCTTAACGGTTCTGGTCCAACTTACATGTCCAAACGCATCTCTTTTATGAACCTTCAAGATGCTTAAGATCATCCCGAGAGAGGCCCTGCTCTCGGTCCCGCCTGCTTTGCCGGCGCGATTGGTGGGGACGAGAGACAGAGCCTTTTCAGTGGTGGCTCCTCGGCTTTGGAACGCCCTTCCAAATGACATCAGATTAGCCCCCTCCCTCCTGACATTTCGGAGGAAGGTCAAGACCTGGCTATTTGACCGGGCATTTGCAAATGAAGTATGATTATCAAATAGAGACCTAAGGAACGACGACGATGCAACTGGAAATCGACTTAATAATGAGACGCTGATATTGTGTTTTTAATGTTAAATGTTAAATTGTATATGTTGAAATTGTATTGATAACTGTTGATTTGTTTGTCTTGAGCAGTTCCTGCTATTTGTACACCGCATCGAGTCGCCTTCGGGCTGAGAGAGGCGGTCTAGAAGCAAAGTAAATAAATAAATAAATAAATATATTCCACTCTATCTCCCCGAAGGGACTCAGAGCAGATTTCAAACACAAAAGGCAAATATTTAGTGCCCGAATACAACAACAATACATCCATACTAACAAAATTTAAACAACCCAACATATAAACACAAATTATAACTTAACAAACTAAAATTAAATTTAAAAACACAACCTGTTATAACAGACATATGACAAAACATTAAACAGCAAATGGAAACAATGATTTCCCATTTCTTTGGAGCAAATCGATTAATCATTGCTCAAGATCTCTATTGAGCGGGTGGGGTGAGCAGGGCACGGATACTGATGACAACTATTAATCAGATGTATAATGTTAGTATTACCAACTACTATTCTTCCTCCTTGTAAGTGAGCAAAGGTATGTCTTCAGCTGTTACTTGAAGGATTGTTATTATTATTATTTTACTAACACAAGAACACAGTATGATACAGCAAATGAGATATATATGCTGGATTTCATATCACAAAATCACAAGTTGAACACTTCCCAAGTGTTTAGGACTGTGTGATGATGATGGTGATGATGATGATGATGACGACGACATTTACTTATACCCTGCTTTATCTCTCCCAAAGAAGACTCAAAGTGGAATATGCAATTGATCAGTTAATAAGAAGTGTATTGACAATGCCAAAAGTTATGAATATGGAAGAGCATACAAACTAGGACGAACCCCAGTGGTTTGCTTTTGTGTGAACCTGCTGGGAACAGCTAGATTCAGATGTATTATTTCTCCTCTCTCCACCTGATTTAATTGAAGTTAGTTTGTAGGAACGAAAGTGAGCTAATGACAAAGGAAGGCATGGAAATTGCAGAGCATGGAAATCTCAGGTCAGCACCTTACTTTCAAGCAGACACAGACCTGTCCTCTCAATGAGAGTAAGAAATGGGGAATCTGGGAGGCTGCCACCTCTACTCCTTCCAGCATCTGCTGCCAGAAGCAGTTGCCTCACTCTGGCCCCTTTTTCACTGCCATATAATCCAGATTATCAAAGCAGATAATCCACATTATCTGCTTTGAAATGGATTATATGAGTCTACACTGCAGTATAATCTAGTCCAAAGCAGATAATCTGGATTTTAATGACAATGTAGAAGGGGCTTCAATGTAAGAGTAGGACCAGTCCTAAGGAGATTGGTCCCAAGTGCTTGTGATCCATTCGATTCCAATATAAATGATGGAGGTTAGTTGTTGACGAGGCGTGACGGGTGCTAATGCCACGACGCTCTTGGTCAGTGGGCTGCAATGTGTCCAGAGATGCCACAGTGATTTGCCCCCCACCCTCACCCCACAGCCTTGGCTGGGGTTTCAAAGGCCTCCTCCAAAGTCAAGTTTGTGGTGCTGGGTGGCTCCATAGGGGCTGAGCCATGCCAAGCGGAGCTTACCGCAGGCCGGCTCTTCACAGCGCCTTGGGCTCCAGCCAGCCTTTTGATCTCTGGGAGTTTCAGTTTGGGGCTTTTTTGGTTTCTGGAAGATTAAAAAAAGAGAGAGAGAGGCCTTCAGTTCATCAGCATCTCTTTCTGCCAGTACAAACACAGAAGGGGAGAGGAAGGGGGAATGCAGTGGGGTGGGAGCAAATGCGAGGCTGCAGGGAGACACATGCAAATCGTTACACAGTCCTTATGAGAAGTTTTCTAGTAATAGGATTCTCCAAGGAAATGCCGTGTTGCCAAGGATGGTATCCCTATGTCCTTTCTTCTCTTTTTCCATTATGTCATCATGGCATTATGATGTTATACATTGCAGCAGCCACCGCTAGTGATGTCAGCCAAAGAAATGCCTGGTACAGTTGTGCCATCATAATGGCACAGAACAGATATTCTGGCAATAGTGCATTTGGTCTCCAGTAAGTTTTGAGCACACCTTTTAGAGCAGTGGTTCTCAACTGGTGGGTCCTCAGGTGTGTTTTGGCCTACAACTCCCAGAAATCCCAGCCAGTTTACCAGATTTTAGGATTTCTGGGAGTTGAAGGCCAAAACATCTGGGGACCCACAGGTTGAGAACAATCGCTTTATAGGAAAGTATATAAATATAAATTAAAAATGATAGGGAGCAGTGTAATTTTTTAAATGTTGAAATTTAATATAAGGGTGAATTTCCATATAGGATATCAAAAGCAGCCTACATAACTGATAGGCAACTATTATAGTGGTGTGGGTATTATGGCATACTTTATACATATTTAATGAAAACAAATAAACAATTTATAGCAAATATTAAAAGGATTTAAGTGCAATTTAAATCTCCTTTTACAATAGGATGAACTACACTGAGTCCCCTTCAGGATTGAGAACAGCAGTATACAAATATCGCAAATAGATAAATAAATAAATATAGAATATATTTTGTTGCATAACTTTCCACCCACTTCCACCTGATATGTGGTAAAATTCTCTACAACACTTGGTAAAGTAACTGTCACAGCAGATGCCAGTTTAGAGAGCCAAACCCAATTGACGTGTAAATAGTTTGTTTTAATATTCACAGAGTCTCTGGAGATAAGTATTTGCAAAACAAAAGCACTTAATGGTCAGTGAAAACGCTAAGAAAAGGAAGCCTTAACCGGCATGCAAACAAACGGGGAGAAAAAGCCTGCATTCAAAATGCCAAAAACTCTTTAGCAAAATCAAAGCAAAACAGAGAAAGGCACGCTGAGGGCAGAAGAAAAGATGTCGTCGTCAGAATCAATCCAAGGTCATCAGCATTGAAGTCATCAAAGGGTTGTCCAAGAAGGTATCCAAAGGGGTATAGGAGAGACGTAATCCAGGAGCCAGGCCAAGGTCAAGGAGAGGAGATAGACACAACCCACAGTCCAACTGGGGAGCAATCCAGTGGAGTTCAAACCTCACCACAGGAAGCACCAGAATCAGTCTGGAAACAAGGCTTCAAGATGACAGGATACAAGATGTAAGAGTCCTAGGATCCAAAGGCAACTCCTTGCTAGCCACAGAGGTTAGTCCCAAAATGCCCACCTTTTAAGCTCACTACAAGTCAGATCCACTTGATGAGGTCGGCGCCCTATCATCATCCTCATGTGTTACTCTCCCAGCAGCTGCCGCCCTTTGACTGACCCTCCAAGATTTCCACCTGTGGTTAAGACTTAGAACATCCCACCCATTGTCTGGGGACTCTGAGGGCCAATCCTGATCATCAGTGAATCCTACCCAGGTGTCTAAACTTGTGGGCTTCTCACAAGCCCTCTGAATTTCTCTTACTTGAGTCCAATCCATTTCAATAGAAATGTCCTCTGTACTCTGACTCCCATCATTCCCAGATAATCCCTCAAATGTCTCAGAGTCTGTAATTATTTGCTTGACTCTCTTGAGTTGCAAGTGATCCTCTTCACTTGACTCATGAGTAAGCCTCCTTCTGCAAACACCAGTACTCCTGTTACAAACAGCCCCACCCAGTTCCATACTCTCCCCGCTGAGCCATCAGAGTCTTCTTAATCACTACTATCAGTAGTAGCCGGAGGCTCAATCACAACAGTAACAAAGGTGTAATAGAAATATAGCAGTGTGTTTTTCATAGTGGATCAGCAAAACTCCAATGCAGCCTAAAGAGAAAAAAAGTTCACCACAGGTCAGTGGTTGCTAATATTCCATTTCTACTTATACATTTGTTTAAAACACTCTCCAGCATCATGCCCAAATTTGTCTCAGGGAAGAGACTTCATCATTGACTTGGGACCTCATCCTATTTGGAACAGAAAATAGAGTGAGGACCCTTCCACACAGTCCTATATCCCAGAATATCAAGGCAGAACCACCCACAATATCTTCTTTGAACTGGATTACCTGAGTCCACACTAAGAACATAAGAACATAAGAAGAGCCATGCTGAATCGGACCTCAGCCCATCTAATCCAGCATTCTGTATCACACAGTGGCCCACCAGTTGTACACGGGGATCTCGAGCAGAAGGGAGGGCAAAACCCTGACCTGCTCCCGACCCCCCACAACCAGTACCCAGGGAAATTGTGCCTACCTCAGCGGTAATACAACATTTGCTGACCTATTTTTGATTCCCTTTCTGATCATGCCTAGCATAGAATTTGCTTTTTTCACTGCTGCTGCGCACTGGGTTGACATCTTCATTGAGCTGTCCACCAAGACCCCAAGATCCCTTTCCTGGTTTGTCTCGGAAAGCTTTGACCCCATCAATTTGTAGGTGTAGTTGGGGTTCTTTGCCCCGATGTGCATGACTTTACACTTGTTTAGGTTAAAATGCATTTGCCGCTTTGTTGCCCATTCACTCAATTTCGAGAGATCTTTCTGGAGCTCTTTACAATCAGTTTCATTTTTAACTACCCTGAACAATTTAGTGTCGTCTGCAAACTTTGCTACCTCAGAATTCACTCCTACATCCAGATCATTAATGAATAAATTAAAAAGTAACGGACCCAAAACTGAACCTTGGGGTACGCCACTTCTCACCTCTTTCCACCCAGAGAAATGTCCGTTTATTACCACCCTTTGTTTCCTACAGTTTAGCCAGGTTCCAATCCAGGACAAGACCTGTCCCCTGATTCCATGGCTGAAGAGGTTATTTAGGAGCCTTTGGTGAGGGACTTTGTCAAAAGCCTTTTGAAAGTCAAGGTAAACAATATCAATTGGGTCCCCTTTATCTATGTGTTTATTTATACCCTCAAAGAATTCTAACAAGTTAGTAAGACATGATTTGCCTTTGCAGAAACCATGTTGATTTTCTTTCAGCAATGCCTGTTCTTCTATGTGCCTAGTAATATTTTCTTTAATAATGGTTTCCATCACTTTGCCTGGAACTGAGGTTAAACTGACTGGTCTATAATTTCCTGGATCACCTCTGGATCCTTTCTTGAAAAAAAACTGACTCAGCTGCAGGCATATGTTGTCTGTCCTCCTGTGTGAAAACGGAGGCAAAGAAGTCATTTAGCCGCTCAGCAATCTCCTTGTCTTCGCTGATTTTCCCTTTCTGACCATTGTCGTCGAGTGGCCCAACTGCTTTTCTAGTTGGGTTCCTGCTTCTGATGTACTTAAAGAAGTTTTTGGTTTTTTAAAAAATATTCTTTGCTATGTGTGCCTCAACATCTCTCTTGGCTTTCCTGACTGTTGCTTTGCATTTAGTTTGCCAGAGCTTGTGTTCCTTTCTGTTCTCCTCGGTAGGAAGAGCCTTCCATTTCTTAAATGAGTTTTTCTTCTTTCCAATCACATCTTTTACTTCATTTGTAAGCCATACTGGTGTACTTTTGGACTTTCCATGCCTCTTTCTTTTTATTGGAATGCATTTTAGTTCGGCCTGTTTTAAGGTATTTTTAAACAGTTTCCAAGCATTTTGGAGGGATTTGATTTTTTTACTGCTCCTTTTAGTTTGTTCTTTACAATTTTTTCTCATTTTGGTGAAATTCCCTTTGTGAAAGTTTAATGTCTCCGTGTTAGTTTTCACTGACAGTTTGCTATCCAAACTTACGTTGAAGGTTATTGTGTTATGGTCACTGGTACCTATGGGCTCAGCTACAAGGACATCTTGAACGAGATCTTGTTCATTAGTTAGCACCAAGTCCAGGATCCCCTTTCCCCTGGTTGGTTCCATGACCATCTGCTCAAGGGAATAATCAGCTAGCATGTCGAGGAACCTTGTCTCTCTTTCATCGTAGAACAAGAATTTGGCCAATCTATTTGGGGATAGTTGAAGTCCCCCATTATGACTAATGTATTTCTTTTTGAGGCCTGCTTAACTTCATTTTCCAGATAGCAGTCTGCCTCTAGAGTTTGGTTGGGAGGGCGATAGCAGATCCCTAGTGCTAGATTAGTTTTTTGTCCTGGGACTTTTATCCACAATGTTTCTGTAGGTGAGTTTGAAATTTCTTCTTCATGTGGTCTGTGAAATCCACACACATGGGTTTCCCAGCGCATGCGCAGAGTCTCGGATACTCTACGAGAAAGATCGAACTCCCAGCACCGCCCACCTGCCCATCAGCCCCAGCGCCCAGGCGGGGCTTGCTCCTCAGTCCTTTTTTCCGCGTGAAGCAGGACACACCTCGGATTGCTCTCTCTAGTTTTTTCCTGACCAGGTTTTTCCTTTCCTTCTCCATTCTTTGACCTTTTAAAATTTGCTATGTCTGTCCCTACTTTTAAAAAATGCTCAGCCTGTGGGGTTAATCTACCCGAGGCTGATAAACATCTAAAATGCCTGTTGTGTCTGGGGGAGGCTCATCTAAAACAAGCCTGCAATATTTGCAGGAGCTTCACCACCAGGGCCCAAAAGAGCCGGGATTCGCGCCTTAAAGCGCTCCTTTACTACCAGTCTTTGGCGCCAGAACAGCTTCGCCAAGGAGTTCAGCCTTCTCCCGAGCCTCAGCCGCCTCCCCCCTCCCTTGCAGGAGAGAGTTTACAACCTCCTCCGCAGCAAGAAGACGACCCTTTGGAAGGTCCTTCTCCTTCCCAGGGCGAGCCGCCAAAAAAGCAGGCAAAGCCGCCCAAAAAGGCAGCCCAAAAGACCAAACATAAGGATAAAGAAAGGCAACAAAAGAGGTGACACCTCACTGCCCAACCGGCCTTGAGATCTCCGGTGGCTGAACCACCTGCAGTCTTCCTTGAACTGCCTGAAATGGAGCAGGACACAGCGTCCTTCTTGGAGCTCAGGAGCCTCCTCAATTGCTCCCCCATTGATGTGCTCACGTCCCAGGTGGACCCGAGCCTTGCCTTATCTCCCCCTCTTCTCCAACCAGCTCAGCTGGCTCCAGTGCCCGAGCGCTCTCCCTCCCCAGTACTGGCTGCCCACGCTGCTTCTCCAACCTCGCGGCGCCGCTCCAAGAGAGCCTCGCGGCACCTCTCTCCTCCTTCCTCCTCCTCCTCCTCCCGGTCCCGCAGCCCTCCTCCTAAACGCCGGTGCGGTCGCAGCTCGCACCGCGCTTGGCCCCAGGAATATCCTTTTCCTCCCTTCCCTTACCCGCCTTTCCCTTATTATCCTCCCTATCACTACCAAGAAGACTTTCAAGGCCCTGTGGAACCACCCCCTCCTCGCCCTCAGGCCCGCCCTCCGCCTACAGCCACCGTTGCTTCTCCTCCTCCCAAACCGCCAGCTACTCCCCACCAGGTGGCAGTGCCTCCCTCCCTTTCCACTCCTATTCAGGCAGAAACTCAAGAGGCTGATATCTCTGCATCTGAACCTTCCTCTGACCCCACCGCCTCCGCCTCAGCTCAGCAAGAGGCTGATCCTGATCCCCAAGCAGAGGAATACAAGGCATTTGCAGCATTACTCATCCGCCTGTCTAGAGCCATCAATTTGGCAACCCCTCCCCACCCAATGCTGTTCAGGATCCATGCTTTACCACCTCAGAACAGCGACCCCCTATGGCTGCTGTGTTACCAACACTGCCCTATCTATTACAAATATTAAAAACCACAGGTGTGGCACCAGGCCTGGTTCCAGCAACCTCCAAAAGGGCTGAAAATCTTTACAAGCTTGACCTTAAGGAAGCCACATGGCTTGCTAAACTTCCTAATGCCAACTCTTTGGTGACAGATGCTCAGCCGAGACCAATTCAAAGAAACCAAATCTCCCCTTCCGATAAGGAGGGAAAAGCTTGACAACATGTCAAGAAAGTTTTATTCCTCAGCCTGCCTATTCGCTAGAATGGCCCATTATGGGGTATATATGAGCTGTTATCATACATACATCTGGAATAAGGTAACCCCCTACCTTGAGTTGTTACCACCGGCTGAACAAGCCATGGCCACTGCCTTTGCCCAAGAGGCTGCCCTTCTCTCTAAGCTCCAAAAGGACTTAGCTAAGAATACCGCTGATAACGCGGGGAAACTGATTGCGGGATCTGTGGCCTTGAGAAGGCATGCTTGGCTTAGGGCATCTACACTATCCCAAGACCAACGCAACCTGATTGAAGATCTCCCCTTGGATGAGACAGGTGTGTTTAACACAGAAACTAATTCCCAACTTGAACAGTCACACAAAAATAAACAAATTGTTAGTGGCTACGGTCAACATCCGTACCAACAACGCCAAAGGTGGAGGCCCTATAATAGGTACCCTTACTCCCGGGGAGGTTATTACTACCAAAACTATAGAGACAAACAGCGTCCCCAGATGCCACCCTCTAACGCTAGGAGGCCCCCTCTGCCCTTTCGAGGACAGCCACGTGGTTCCAGGCCCCTTACAACAACAGACGACGGTTTTAACCCGTCACCCTCTCTCCCCCTCCCTCCCCTCCACCCACACCCCTGCTGTTCTACACTCTCAACACTTACATCATAATGACACTATCCCACACCTCGCCTTCCTTGACAGACTCCTACCCTTTGCGTCAGCTTGGCATTCCATTACTACTGACAAATGGGTCCTTAACATAATTCACTACGGCTACACTATTGAATTTGACTCATGCCCCCCACTTGGGCACATACTACTCACTACACCTTCACCTGCCCTGTGGGAAGAAATTGACTCCTTGCTACACAAGGGAGCCGTCTCCCCTGTCTCATTAGATGATACTGCCAACTGCCTTTTTTCTCGCTACTTTTTGGTAGACAGCGGCCCATCCTTGACCTCAGGGGAGTCAACAGGTTCATCAAGCCCCGCAGGTTCTGTATGGTTACCCTGGCGGTTATCCTCCCGTTTATCAAACGGGGAGACTGGATGGCCACTATTGATTTGAGAGATGCCTACTTCCACATTTCTATTGCCCAAGACCACCGTAGATACCTCTGCTTTGCCCTAGAAGGACAAGTTTTCAAATTCAACTCCCTACCTTTTGGCCTCTGCATAGCTCCCTGCGTGTTCACTAAGTGTCTCACGGTTGTGGCAGCTCATTTGCGGAAACGCGGAATCTCCGTATTTCCATACATTGACGACTGGCTTTTGATTTCTCCAACTAGAAATCAGCTCCTCTCTGACATATCATATACTTTATCTCTTTTACAGGACCTTGGACTCATTGTCAATCTCGAAAAATCTCAACTGACTCCTACACAACACATTCTTTTCATAGGTGCCATGATAGACTCCAACGCCCAGAAGGCATTCCTTCCAGAGGACCGGTTCCTCAACCTCAAGCGGGCCATCACTGGCCTCCTCTCCCAGGGATATGCTTCTGCATGGACCACTCAGTCCATCCTGGGCCACATGGCTTCCACCACAAGTGTCACACCCTTTGCCAGGCTCCGACTTTGCCCACTTCAGGCTTGGTTCCTTGCTGCCTTCAATCCCCTTGTAGACAGTCAGTCTGTCATCCTCCACCCCCCCTCTCCTGTCCTCCGGTCACTCATATGGTGGACAAAGGAATCCAATGTGTGCTCGGGCATGGCCTTCTTCCCCCTCATCCGTCCCTGTCAGTGACCACAGATGCCTCCGAGGGAGGCTGGGGAGCCCACACACTAGACCTCCAGATCAGCGGCCGCTGGTCTCCGGAGGAGATGCGACTCCACATAAATTCACTCGAACTGTTGGCAGTAGAGAAAGCCCTTCGGGCATTCTCGAACCTAGTTCACAACCGCACCGTCCAGATAATCACGGACAACATCTCTGTCCAGTTTTATCTCAACAAACAGGGTGGGACTCACTCACACAACCTTCTGACCCTCTCAATTCGCATCTGGGACTGGTGCATACACAGAAACATCTTCCTGGTGGCAGTTCACCTTCCAGGCAAGGACACCTTGGCAGACTCCCTCAGTCGGACATCCTTGACCACTCACGAGTGGCGTCTTCACCCCAGGGAGTTCAGATTCTTAACACGCCGATGGGGCCACCCACAGGTGGACCTGTTTGCATCCCCCGACAATGCCCAGTGCCCCCTTTTTTGCGCAAGGTTAGACCCTCGCGCATCCCCAGGTTGCCTGGGAGATGCTTTCCTGTTCCAGTGGTCCCTGGGCTTCCTTTACATATTTCCACCCCTCCCACTCCTCTCCAGAGTGGTGGCAAAGATTGTCTCAGACAAGACCGATTGCATCCTCATAGCGCCATGGTGGCCCAGGCAACCATGGTTTGCCCCCCTCCTCCATGCAGCCAGGGGCAACTTTCTGCGCCTGCGGTCCAGCCCGGACCTGTTGACGCTACAAGACGGCCTACTTCAACACCCAGACCTCCCAACCCTTCGCCTGACGGCTTGGAGGATAACCCCTTAGACCACATCTCTGATGCGGCACGCCTCATCCTGTTGGCGGCCCAAAAGGCCTCGACTAAAAAGTCCTATACCTACAAATGGAAAAAGTTTGCTACTTTTTCCGAATCCCGGGGCCACCCTCCTCTTTCAGCCCCTATTCTGATAGTGATAGACTTCTTGGTTCATCTTTCATCCCTTAATTTTTCTCTCTCCTCGATAAAGTGCTATCTAGCTGCCCTATCGTGGTATAGGAGAAGAGGTGGACTCCCGTCCCTCTTTCAGGATCCTATTATCCACATGTTCCTAAAGGGTTATAAGATGATCCACCCCCAGTTTCCCCACCACCTCCAGCCTGGAGCCTTGAACTTGTTCTCTCCCAGTTGTCTAAACCCCCATTCGAGCCCATGGCTCGTGCTGATATCTCCCATCTCTCCTGGAAAACAGCGTTTTTGGTTGCTATTACCTCAGCCAGGAGAGCTAGCGAGATAACAGCCCTCAGGGCTGATCCCCCGTTTATAAGGTTCCACGAAGACAAGGTTGTTCTTCGGACCGATGTTACTTTTTTACCTAAAGTTGTGTCCCATTTTCATATGTCCCAGGACATCACTCTCCCTGCCCTGTTCCCTAAACCATCCTCTCAGTTGGAGGTGTCCCTACACTCCCTGGATGTCAAAAGGGCACTTTCCTTCTATATTGACAGGACTGCCAGTTATAGGAAGTCACCCAGACTTTTCCTTAAATATAGGAAGGATGCCCTCGGCACTCCGGTCTCCTCGCAGCGTCTGGCGTCATGGATAGTTTCCACAATTCAGTTGGCCTATCAATTGGCAGGTAGAGATCCTCCCGACATTACAGGCACATTCCACGAGGTCAGTTTCTACCTCCCAGGCCTTTCTGCGGGGAGTTCCAGTTCATGACATCTGCAAAGCGGCAACATGGTCAACTCCTTTCACCTTTGCATCCCATTACAAGCTGGACATCCTCGCCAAGAGAGATGCAGCCTTTGGCAGAGCCGTTCTTTTTTCGTGTGTGGCATGACCCACCTCCAGGTAAATAGCTTGTTACTCACCCATGTGTGTGGATTTCACAGACCACATGAAGAAGAAGTATGGGTTGCTTACCTGTAACCATATTTCTTCGAATGTCAGGTCTGTGAAATCCACAGGAACCCGCCCATCCTCCCCACGGTCATGCCTATTTTTGTACTGCGCGTTTTCGGCGGAAACGGACTGAGGAGCAAGCAAGCCGCCTGGGCGCTGGGGCTGATGGGAAGGTGGGCGGTGCTTGTATTTCGATCTTTCTAGTAGAGTATCCGAGAATCTGCGCATGTGCGGGGGGAAACCCATGTGTGTGGATTTCACAGACCTGACATTCGAAGAAATATGGTTACAGGTAAGCAACCCATACTTCTTGAAGTTCTAATTCATGAGATTCTAGCTCTTCATTTATGTGCAAGGCCACACCGCCACCATTTTTCCCTCTCCTGTCTTTCCTGTACAGTTTATAACCTGGAATCTTTGTGTCCCATTTGTTTTCCTCCGTCCACCAGGTTTCTGTTATGCCAATAATATCAATATTTTTTCTTTTGCCAAATATTCCAACTCCCCTATTTTTGTTCGAAGGCTTCTAGCGTTTGCGTACAGACATTTATATTTATTTCTCTGGTGCACTTTCAACTTTGGCTGTTTGTGAGAATTTGTAGAAGGCCTACCATGTCCTACCTCTCGACTACTACTATCTATCTTTTCTGTTGACTCAGCCATTTGTGTATAGATTTCGTCCTCCATACTTGGCATTTCACCCTCTCGAACCGGAAGCTGACCAGCTCCTGTCGACTTTCCCCTAGGAACTGCCGTATATCCCAGTTCAAAGCAGATAATGTGGGATTTTATTCACCTGTATGGAAGGGTCCAGAGTTGTCCATTTCTGTTGTTAAGAAAAATGGATAATTTATTCACCTACATCACATATGATGGATTCTATCCATTTTTAGACAAATCCTCAGTGTAATGAGCTATCACACAGGGAGCTGCAGTCTCCACCCATACCACTTTATTTATTTATTAATAAAAAAAAGAGAAACCTTGCAATTGCAGATGTCCAAAATCAAAATTAGAGTCGTATGAAATACTGGTTACTAGTTACTGCTTCAAGGTCTTTGAAGAAGAACACCCCTGGTATTTCCTTTTTTAAAAAAAAAGAGAAAAAAGAAACAGGAAAAAGAATACTGTTGAAGTTGCATGCAAGATGATCTTTTATGGTGACAAAAGGAATATCAAGGCACATTTCAAGACTGTCTACAAGAATGGCAACACTTTAACATCACTAAAATTATCTAAATGGAGAAACCCAACAGTTCCCATCCCACCTTAAAATAAGCACCTTTGTGACCCCTTAAAGAAAATATATTATCTGAGAAATTATTATGGAGCACTAATAGCTGGAAAGTATTGCATTGTATGAAACAAACACTTGCAAATGTATGTCTATTTGAATAAATTAAAAAATAAAAAATAAGCACCTTTTGCTTTTTCTTCACAAATGGGATCTTTGTAGTTGATTGCCCCCGACTCCAAAAATCACAATTTCTACACACTTTCAAGACATTTAAAATATTGAATCCTACAGGCAACCAGAAGAAGTACTCTTACATCATTTGATGGGCTTTGTGGGACTGCGTCTTTTAAATGTGTTTAAAGTATTTAGAAATGGGGGAAATCCTGTGTATGATAATATCCTTGATTAACAACAAACTGAATATGCTTTGCCATTTCAAAGGTTGGAGTTTTTCACTGACCAACTTTTCTTTATTTTCTTTCTTTCTTTCCTTCCTTCCTTCTTTTATTTTCTTTGTGGGCTTGGTTTGGCACAGCTTTCCTGTGACAGAAAGAGGCCCTAAGCATTGCCACCCCCACCCCCAAATCTAGGGTTGACAAATATGATCACAAGGACATGTTTGTGTGTACCTTCAAATTGCCTGCTGACTGCTTCTACACAGCCATTTAATCCAGGTCAGGACGTAGATCTAAGATATTCAATTTTATTCGGAGTGCCTACATAGGCACCTCAAGAACCATCTGGAAGGTGCAACAGTGGCCATAAAAATCCATCAACTCAATCCAAGGATTCTCCCACCCCATCTCCAGAGAGATAAGATGGTGAAAACAGCTTCTTGGCACTTGATTGCACCAAGGCACAGCAAGATACAGCATTCAAGCATTAGTAGTTTCTTTTCCAGAGGGAGATGTTTGTTTACCCTCAGATCAAGCTGTGTTTCTCTTTTCGACTGGATGGTTTCTCTTTTCGACTGCTTCAGTGTTAGCCCTGTCTACGTAAGTGCTTCACACATATCTTTTGATTGACAGTTTTGTAGCGTTTATACTCAGATCAGCTTTTATAGGTTTTATAGCTTCATCTGGAATTTCTGGAGATTTTTATTGCAGTGTTTCTGGACAGATTCATATTGTAGATCAAATATGATCTCAGGCCATTTTTAAATTTTTTTTAAAAATCGATTTTAAAAAAAAAAATGGCGGAGGGAGGGAGGCGGGGCAGGGAGGAGGAAGAGAGGTCCCCGCTCTGGTCACATCCCGAAGCAGCGCCCCACAGGTTACTGCAACGCACTCTACGTGGGCTGCCTTTGAAGACAGTTCAGGAAATTACAAGGGGCGGGGCCTAGTCCAACGGGGCAAGTGGGCAGCCAGATTACTAACTGGAGATCTACACGGTGGTCCCCGCCTGGTCACAGGGAGCATACCACCCCCAGTTGTTGTGTCAGCTCCACTGGCTCCACTGGCTGGTCCACTTCCGAGCTCAATTCAAAGTGCTGGTTTTGACCTTTAAAGCTCTATACGGTTCTGGCCCAGCTTACTTGTCCGAACGCATCTGCCGCTACGTCCCACCTCGTAATTTAAGATTTAACATCTACCCTGCCAAAATGCAGTTTAACTTAATTGAACTGGATTATATGAGTCTACACTGCCATATAATCCACTAATTCAGTTCAATGCAGAAACTGCATTATATAATAGTGTGGATGGGGCACCTGTGGCAAGTTAATTCATGAGAAGTTTTCAGACACAATCCAGATATTGTCTGACCATAAATAATTATTTTGAGTCTCTACTGATAATAAATTAATTGCCAACTGGTAAGGTTAAATTGGGACCGCAGTAGTGCAGTGAGTTAAACCACTAAGCTGCAGAACTTGCTGACTGGAAGGTCAGCAGTTCAAGTCTGCGGGGTGGATGAGCTCCCGTTGATAGCCCTAGCTTCTGCTAACTTAGTTTGAAAACATGCAAATGTGAGTAGATCAATAGGTTCTGCTTCAACAGAAAGATAATGGTGCTCCATGCAGTCATGCCAGTCACATGACTTAGGAGGTGTCTATGGACAACACTGGCTCTTCGGCTTATACGTGAAGATGAGCACCATCCCCCAGAGTTGCGGAGAAACATTTACCTTTACTAAGGGTAAATTAAGCTAAAGGCCAAATGTAAAAATGCCGAAAAATCTGCAAATGTGAACTAACCAATGTTACACCACTCTTTCCTTTTAATTCACCCTGCAGTTTTCTCTTAAACGAAGTAATGCTCTTTCCTCCACCAACCGATGGAGAAGGAGGAGGGAAGTTCAAGGCTGCTTGCCCAATTTGTGTGGATGATGGTTCGGGATTACTTTCTGGGAGGTCGTCCCTTAATTGGACCATTTGGTGTGTTTGATGGCATATAGACTCTGCCACTAACCACACTTGCCTGAATGGCTGTTGTGGGTGGCAGTAGGGTTTTTTTGGAGGGCTGGGGTGGGGGGAGGCTTGTGCCCAAAGTCCAGGACAGCTGCTTGTGAAGTGGTTCACCTTGTTGAATGCTTCTCGGTTCATTCCTTAGCTTTTTGTGGTAGCTACTTGGGCAAAGAGGGAGAAGGTCGCCCTGCCATCCATCTCAGATGGATATGTATGTGTGTCTCAGGCTATGCCCTCACATGGCTTAATGTGTATCTATTTATTAGTAAAGCAATTTGAATCAAAGGCTGCTTCCTTTGATTAGTTACTGGGGGGGGGGGGATTTAACCAGAGGGACTGAGGGCTAAGGGCAGGGCTGTGCCGCTTTTCTTATTTTCTGAGGTTATTTTTAACATTATTACACTGGGGCCGCATGATAATGAAACCATCATGACTGATTTTACTATTGGGCAGAGTCTGGCAAATTTTAGGCATCATAAAAGGGTAGGAAATTGTTAGTTATTTGCATGGCTGTGCTTTTTAATTATTGTATTTTTACTAGCAGTGTTGGGCAGATCTAAAAAAAATTGACCTGCCACATATACATGGATTGTGAGTGGACACTCTGAATCGGCCTTGAAAGATAACTTTTAATCTAAGGCTGGATCTATACTGCCATATAATGCAATTAAAGTTCATCGTACATATCAACAGTGACCATATCGTTCAGTTTCAAATTTATTTATTTATTTATTTACTTTATTTATATTCCGCTCTTCTCACCCCGAAGGGGACTCAGATCAGATTACAGAACACATATTTAGCAGCCAATTCCTGCTATTTTTACAAACACACATAGACGAACAGAGGCAAACTCTGGCCACCAGGTGGAGCTGATGCACTCCTAATCTCTCAGCGTTCCCTTGTTGTTCTTCCGCATTCCTCAGCGTTTTCTGGAGTTCTTTAATGGCCTCATAATTCAGTCAAAATTTGTCTCCCCACTTAATGTGGTACCTTTATTACCTACTTGACAGATGCAACTGTCTTTCGGGCTGCAAAGGTCGACAGCAGGCTACACTTAAGGTCGAGCACCCACCTTGACCTGGGCAGGCCTCGAACTCATGACCTACTGGTCAGAGAAATCTTATGGAGCTGACCCTTAGCCAGCTGCGCCACATTCCCGGTGCTTTATATTGCATTATATGGCAGTATAGATCTAGCCAAAGAGGTATCACCTTCAAACACAAGCAGCCCAAATGAAGACAAGAGGAACAGTTGATTGGGAAACACAATATTTTTTTTAAAAAAAGTTTGGAGTACACTGATTTCATACAAGAATCAACACAAGTGTAGATTAACATTAGTCTAGTAAGTAAAATTTACAATGTTTTCAAAGAGGGGAAAGGACAATTGTTTGATCATACAGGCTGGATCTACACTGCTATATAATCCAGTTTCAGGATGCAGATTATCTGCTTTGAACTGGATTATATGAGTCTACACTCCCATATAATCCAGTTCAATGGAGCTCATCTGGATTCTAAAACTGCAATTCATGGCAGTGTAGGTGACATCGATGTTAACACAGATTCTAGCACATCCATTTTCTCTTGTTTTTTTTTTTTCTAAAAGGGAGATATCAACATTGTACAATGAGATGGCTCTAAAGCAAAAAGGTCTTCTTAACTCTGTATCCCATAGTAGGACATATTATATTAAAGTTCTATACTAAAGTCTGTGTTGCTTTTCTAAAGCTAAATTAGTTAGGCACTATACCTAGTAGTTTAGCCTGTGTTCAGAAAATCTGTTTTCCATGGCGTCATTTACCCCTTACAACAGGAACAGTGAAAAATGCTTATGAATTTTTTTGCCAAAATAACTTGAGTGGTTTGGGGCGTGTAGGGCTGGATCTACACTGCCATATAATTCAATTCCGAGCAGCTAATCTGGATTTTATATGGCAGTGTAGATCCGACCTGGTATGTCATTTTCTCCTTTACGTGTCATAGCAAATCCTTTGGGTTTTGTTGTTTACCAGAGTAAGAGCTCCCTCGCAGACATTTCTAAAGAATGCTGGGGCTTCTAAAGAATGCTGGGGCTAGGAGTGGGATTTCAAGGGGGTTGTTTAGTTTTTAAATGTAGTTTTAATAAAAAATTTAATTGTATTTGAACTTTTACACATGACACAAATATTTAATTGGGTTTTTAATTTTTTTCTATTCACTTTTACATGTATTTGCCTTGTTTTTAAATTCTATTGTATTATGTCATTAGGTGTTAGCCATCTTGAGACCCTATGGGGAAAAAGGCAGGGTAAAAATAAAGTCAATAATAATAATAAATGATAAAGGAGCCTTACATTGCCAATTTCAGCATTTAAATTTAAAGTGGACTCAAAGTGTTGCAAATGGACAGTATGGAAGAGCCCTTAAACCAGGGGTGGACAAACTATGGCCCGCGGGCCATATTTAGCCCAGCAGCCGACTCTGTGCGGCCCAAGGAGAAGGGTGTTGGGGGCGGGGCCAAGAAGAAGGGGTGCCGCTGCCGCCATCCCATCGTGGCAGCTTTGGGGTGCCCCAGGCTCTTCGCCTCTTCCTCATGCCTCCGGCATGGAGAGGCTCCAGATGGCCAGTGTGGGAGGCTCAGTGCCGGCCGCATGGCGGGGAGGAGCCTTTGGACGACTTCCTGAAGTCCCAGATGAGCTGGCTGAGACATTCTGGGAGCCGTAGGAGTCAGGAAACTATATTTCTTGATATATTAATATGTTAATATTAATGATGTGTAATATATAGTAAATAAATAATGTAGATTAGAATATAGCTCCGCCTTTAGGTGTGGCCCTCCATAATATTTTTTGGCTCTCGTGTGGCCCCTTGGAAAAAATAATTGCCCACCCCTGCCTTAAACCATTTCTATTATAGACAGTAATATCGATAACTATAAAGTGTGTTGTTTACTTAACAACAATATTGTTGCATGTGGTACACAGGGAAACTGCACAATGACTTTTTCTTTTTCTAAGTGTACATCATTACTCCAAGAGCTAGTCTTTATATCCTCAGAAAAACTGAATCCTGAAATCATTTTTTAAAGTAAACAGCAATAATGGATAGTACCCATGTGAGAAAGGCATTCAACATTTAGATGCCAGAATGAATATTGAAGCAAAAATTAATAACATTAATTGTCAAATAATTCCAGAGCAATTTGGTGGAAAGAAAAGAGGAAAAGACATGGATCTGGTTAGACAAGAAGAAAACAGAGTTGTGTCCAGACCACCCACATTTTGAGGTTTTGGTCAAGATATAATATATTATGGCCTCATTTGCAGATTTGGGTGGGTGGGCGGGCAGAGACCGTCATTAAGCTTCCTGTCTTTTTCCACCAATTCTTTCATGTTTATTTTCTTTCAAGAAAAAATAAAAAACCTGTTCCAAAAAGTGCCCATGCTCTTGGGATACACTGTAGTCTTTCAGAGCAGAACATTCAATGTGTTGGCATCCGTTATATGGAGATCATTCCCTTTGCTCTCAGACATCCACCAACAATAGGTATATTTAGGCATATGTTGACAACTCAGCAATTAGTCTGGTCTACCACATGTTGTATCTGGATAACATGACCACTTATATTCCGGTTAACAAAATAAGTGTATTGCTGGGCTTTACTTAAGAGAAGCTTAGGTGCCAAAGGTAAGTGGCTTCTACATTTGTCATCAGCCACCCCAAGAAGACTGTGGATCAACCTGCCAGAAGAGATCCTGATATCGAGCAGAATTTGGGGGTCTAGCCATGAAGGCAGACCAATCAGACCCACCAAAGAGGATCCGATATAGCCCTGGCGAGATAGGAAGCAGCCAATCCAATTTTCCCTGAATTTCCCAAATAGAGATCTCACCAAGTTGAAGAAACACCACCGAGTTGTTTATTTCATTCCAGCTGGAGCGGATGTCAAGCTGCAATCATTTTGCCCAAAGCTGACATTCTGTACAATGCAAAACATTATATTTTTATAGAAAAATAGAGCTGTCAAAGTTCAAATTTCCTGCCCCCTCTGACGGTGTCACGCTGATTGGTTAGAGTCATCAGCTGGCAGGGAGGTGCAGCTGGCTTTGCCGCGCCTCAGCCAATCAGGAAGCCAGCACCGCTTCAGGCTCTCATCCAATGAGAGCGAAGGAGGCGGTCCAAGTGGGATACAATGAGCTGGGATGACATGATGAGTGCATTAAGCGATTAAATGTTTGTCCAAGTGCCGGCGATTACTTACAAAAGTCCTCAAGCTAGCTCTTCTATTGTCCCAAGTGGAGGAAATAAAGATTATTTAGTCTGGCACAGATGCCAGACCCCAGTAGTCCTTAATCCTAGATATGTATCTATTGATGGTATCTTGCAATTGGTTTCGGCCAAGGGAATGAGAACAAAGGGCAAGGCAGATGGGACATCCAAAGCTTTCCGAAGGCAGGATGTTCCCCTTTTGTGAGAAATGAAAAAATCACCAGGGGGCGCGTCCTCCAGATGGCCATGCTCCAAGGTCTGAAAACGCATTTTCCCCAAATGGGCCAACTCCAAGGTTTGAGGAAATGTCCTTTGTTTTTGTCCATGCAAGTGCTCTTTGGTAAATCCTTTTGTTTAAAGATTACTAGCTCAGGAAATTCCTGAGCCTTGGCATGCTGGGGTCACAAAAAGCTTAGGTGCCAAAGGTACTTTATATAGGAACACATGGAAGGGGAAAACATATAAGGAATACATTCACATAGGAGGGAAATAGGAACCATATCTTCTCATATCAGCCCATCCCACCCACCAGAGTCCATTAGAAACCATAAATCATGAGAAAAGTCCATGGGGTTTGGAAAGGAAAAGTTTCCAAAAAGTGCCTGAAAGTCATCTAAAAGTCAGTAAAAGTTCGAGAAAGTCCATAAGCATAAAAGGGGGATGGATTGATGAGTCCATGTGATCCACACTGGGGGTCGCTGCAAATGCTGGGAGTTGAGGTCTGTCCATACAAAGTAAAAAACTACAAATCCCGCCTCGCCATGGGGCCAGAGTGGCCTGCCTGCTTCTTGGAGATCCCAAAGGGTGACCACAGCAAGCTCCCCAGGTCACTGGCTTCTGGATCCACAGGATGGTGGCAGGATCGGTCAATGCAGTGAGGAGCCATGGATGACCATCAGCTGGTCTCCATTTAAAGTTTATTTCTTTGTGATTAAAATCAGGTTATTCCCGGGGCTTAGGGGCCCAAAGAGCAAAAACGAGATAGCAGTTAGTCTTATAATTAGCTTAGGAAAAATATGGCACCAAAATGGAGGTGATCCGTTGACCTGCGGATACGGGGGCCCCAATGAGTTTCCATATCCGCGGTTCAGAGGAACACAGTTTGGGCCTCCCCGGGATGCTGTAAGAGTATCCTGGGTGAGCTGGCAGTGATTTGGAAAGGGAAAGGAAAGGTTCATGCTTGAAGAGAGTTGGAGACAGTAAGAGACACAATGTATCACTATGGAGAGGAAAAAGTTACAATGAAATGTTTCTTTATTGGGGGATTTGTTACAATGTTAGGGTCAGGGGAAGAAAGCAAAGTAAAGAAAGATTGCTTTATTGAAGCTGCTGCTGTAGCCACACTCCCAGCGATGCTAGCCCAATGGGGCATCCAGGAACTGCGGAGCTCAGTGCTGCAGGTCAGATCAACTTGAACGCAGGGGGCTTTCCATTGTACGCTATCAAATCCACAGATAAATCAGCTGTCAGAATTGAAGACATAACTCAAGACCTATCTCTTCTGGTAGGCCTACCCAGGGCCCTTCCACACAGCCCTGTAACCCAGAATATCAAGGCAGAAAATCCCACAATATCTGCTATGAACTCGGTTATCTGAGTCCACACTGCCATATATTCTAGTTCAAAGCAAATGATGTGGGATTTTATTCAGCTGTGTGGAAGGGGCCCAAGTCAGTTTTGAACTCTGAATTTAAACCTGCATTTTATTGGTGCATTTTTAATCTGCATTCTATAGTTATATGTATTTTAATAGTGCTTTGTTCTACTTCACTGTTTTAACTATGTCATATTATTATTATTACACAGATCCTATAATACAGTTTAGAACCATATATAATGCAGCTTGAGCAGCACTGACCTACACTATATGGTTCTTTACAGGCTATATAATGCAGGTCAAATTGCATTAATTTGGCAGCGGCTGGACCAACACTGCCACGCAATCCAGTTTCTGAATCCAAGTGATCTGCTTTGAACTGGATTATACAAACTCACACTAACATATAAACAGAATTCAGAAATTGAATTATGTGGCAATCTAGATAAACCAGTGCAGAAAGAGTCATAGAAATAATATGGAAAGCATAGGGATACATTCCTACACCACAAAAAATATGTCTCTCTGTGTGTGCATTTTTGGGACTGGATCTACACTGCCATATAATCCAGTTTTTGAATCCAGATTATCTGCTTTGAACTGGATTGTGTGAATCTACACTGTCGTATAATCCAGTTCAAAGCAGATAATATGAATTCAGAAACTGCAGAGTAGATGGGCCTGAGTTGTATACAGTTTCCAGTTAAACAACTGGATTGGTTTAGTATTAGACTCTGAGCTGTATTGTCTTTCGGTCTGTCTGTCTAGAAGACTGTAATGCCTCCAGAATTGTTGGGATTTTTCTTTTGGAGATCCCTTATCCATAGTCAACAAGACCCATGCTGTGCATTCTCTTTTACGCCTTCTCTGCCTCGACGCGCCAGTCCAACATTGGCTTATGTTTGTGTCCATACACCCGAGAACTCAATGCCAGGCCTGTGGTGCCTCTGATGTCTTTGAGGCAAAGGCGCCATCAAAATAGCCAGCTCCAATCGGGCCCTTCTCTCCCTCTCGCTTTCTCTCCGATGGGTCAGGAATGCAGGCTTTGCGGGCTCCTCCCCCTGGCCACAGCGTTTATTTAATATCCTGAAAAAATTTAAAATAACTTCTGCGGCCTCTAGGAAAAAAACACAAAGACAAATATAATAAAAGTGAGACAAAAATATAACCTCGGGGCAGGACTGGAAGCTTTCCTAACCAAGGACTGGGAGCTAGGAGGGGCATACATGGAAAAAGGGAGCATAACACACAGGGGTGGACATGCAAGATGTGGTCTTGCAGGACTACATACATACCAAAGCTGTGGACAACACCACAAACATCTAAGCATAAATGCACTTTTTTCCTATATGGACATTCTTGATCTGACACTTAATAAACACAAGCTCACACGTTATTGACTATTTCAGTGTTATTGAAACACGGTGCAGCTACATTGTAGAATGAATGCAGTTTGACACCCATTTAACTGCCATTAGTCCAATGAAATAATTGGAGTTGTAAAATTAGAAAGTCCTTAGCCTTCTTTGCCAAATAATCCTGGTGCCTCACCAAACTACAACTCACCTGATTTCATAGCCTTGATCTATGGCAGTTCAAGTGGGGTCAAACTGCATTTATTCTATAGTGGAGATGCAGTCAAAATAAATAAATGAATTACATATTGGAATGCATTTGTCAGCCCAATGCAATTCAAGGAAACAGAGGAAAGGTGTAATCTAACTTTTTGCAAACTGGATGGGAAGTTATAAGCATAGCATTCTGCTGTGCCCTCCATCCATGAGGCCATGCCAACAGTGTGTCAGGTCTTATAGGGCTGAACAAGGCATCTCTCACTTGCTAAGTTGCCAGGCTCATCTCACCAGGATGTTCCTCGGTCTTTTAAATATTTGAAGGAAACACTTGTCCTTATCTTCGATCAGGATTTCCCTGTGATTGAATTGTCTTGTTTATTCAAAAAAGCAGCCTTTGCCCGCATGAGCATCAGCAAAACTGTAAGCATGTTCCCAACTCTGGAACTGTGTCTGAATGTACTGGTCTTGGCAGATGGCAGAAGAGGAATCCTCAGGGTTCAATTTTTCTGAACACCCTCCAACGAAACAGAGGTGTGTTTGCCACATCACGCCAATGTAGAGCCTGGATCTCTAAGGATTCCTTGCTTTAAAACAAACATATGAAATTCCTGGGATCAATATAAATCAGCAGGCCACGTGAATGCACTCACACTCACATGCAGATATTCCCTTCTGCATCGGAATGTGATAGTATATAGGTAGATAGATACACACATACCCTTCTGCATCTGTTTATTATCTATCTATCTATCTCACATACAGATATATCTATATATTGCATTTGTGTAGGTATATATATATATAATTGTATTTGCATGGTGTGTGTGTGTATACATACACACACACACACAAATGCAGAAGACAATATATAGATATCTGTATGTGAGATAGATAGATTCCCTTATGCATATATCTGTATGTGAGATATATCTGTATGTGAGATATAAATATATCTGTGAGATAGAAAGATTCCCTTATGCACCTTTATGAGACACACAAACATCTATATTCCCTTTTGCGTCTGTGTTTTATATCTTTCTGCATCTGTATGTGTGTGTATACAGTAGACTCTCAGGTAACCAGGCACATGAGGATTGGTAGATGCTGAATAGATGCTGTTTTCTGGTTGCTTGAACGTTACTATTAAAAATAGGCCTAACTAGTATCATACCATAAATTTAGTATTGACCTGATAAAAATCTTGAAATACAGTCATTAAAAGCAAAAGAAGACAAACAAAAACAAACTTCATTTAACATAACATGGTTTTATTGCTTTGCTATACAAACGCCTTTTTTATTTAAAGTATTATTTCTTCATTTTTCTTGTTGCTTGCAATAGAATAGTATGCACACACACCCACACACACACAAATATATATCCAGAAGGGAATGTGTGGGTGTGGGTATACACATACAACACATATACAACCGCATAGACAAACAGATACAAAAATATGAATGTATGTATCTATGCACATACACATACAGAAAGGAATATGAATACAGAGAGAGAGTGATGCATATAAACAGATGCAGAAGGGAATCTATTATATAAATGGGTTCACGTCATGTGATGTATACCTCAAACAAAGAAACCTTACAACGCAGAAACACAATACTTGCCGACAGAAATAGGCCTTAAGCAAGGTACGTTTGTAGCAAAGAAACTTCCCCCAAAACCTAAAAGGCCCCCAAAACAACGAGTAAAAATAAAACTACATTTACCAGCATCCTCCGGGGCAGCCAAAGACTCACCCAGCCTCTACATTCTGAACAACATGATTGGCTGCCAATAAGGGTGGATTTGCATAACTGCTGCACTGGCCAGCCAACATGAAAATTCCGATCCATAATAAACTGCCAAAACAGAATAAGGAAAAGGCCTGAGCCAATCCCCAACACAAACACCCAAATCACTTCCAACCTAAAATTTACACCCCAAAAAAATCACAGACCACGCCCAAAATTGACAGTAAGGCTTCATTAACTTGATTTCCCTAACTAGCCCTCACTTACTG
Organism: Anolis apletophallus; assembly: GCA_030556195.1. NCBI lineage: Eukaryota > Metazoa > Chordata > Lepidosauria > Squamata > Anolidae > Anolis > Anolis apletophallus. Next base: position 151,652,330 of record JARBWK010000001.1, on the reverse strand, counting down.
AGAAGCTGTTTACGCTCTGAATTGACAGTAAGACTTCATTAACTTGATTCTCCCGACTAGGCCTCAGCTCATTGGACATTGTGTATGGCCTGAATTGACAGTAAGGCTTCATTAACTTGCTGTTCCTAACTAGGCCTCAGCTCATGGGACATTGTGTATGGCCTGAATTTACAGTAACCTACCTTGGCACACAGAGCCCCGACCATGCATGATGGGACTTGAAGTACCACCATGGAAAATGGGATTTGTAGTACTCAAAACCCATCATTCCCCACAGACCACTGTGGCCCAGAACCAAGACCAATAAAGACCCAACTTGGCACACCATGCCCCCCATGACCCACACTCCATCCAACTGCAGTTTAGAGGAGGGCACACCGTGGATGATTGGACTTTCTCGCATCTCCTAAAAAGGGCAAAGCAACGCCTGCCGGGTACAGCTAGTATAAATATATAAGTGTGTGCATGTATGTGTGTGTGTGTGTGTGTGTGTATACACACACACACATACTGTACATATATACAGGGAAAATTGAAAATTATAGCTAAATGTACCTTTATTTTTGATGTTGATGTTATGTTCTTATATGTTTTCAGCAATTGCAATGATTCTATTTTAACTTACGTACTATTGGGGTTTTTTGTATTGTTCTTAACTGTTACTTGTTGTAATCCACCCTGAATCCCTTCCAGGAGAGGGGTCAGGATATAAATACAACTTCTTCTTCCTCTCTTCCTCTTTAAGTCTTTATAAACTTAAAATAAAGTGAAGGAAAGGAAGGAAAGGCCCTTCAAGGCTGGAGGGAGGGTGGGAGGACTGAGGAGGGAAAGCACCTTGGACAGCGGTGGCGGCAAAACCCCACAAAACAACAAAAATGCCATGATATATATTTTAAATTAATATTTTTTTAAATCAGTGAAACAGCAAGTCTGCAATAAGCAAACCGCGAACTAGCGAGGGAACACTGTATTACAAAATAGTAATACAAAGAAGTGCTGTTACTACCTCAGAACATGAAAATGCAAAGGGACCAACAAAATAACAATAAAGCTTAATTTCCAGATTCAATAACTTTGTTTTTTCAACTTAAATATCTTTATATTGTTGGTATATATATCAGAATAATAGTCACGGACCCAAAATAAACATCAATAACAAACTCACCCGATATTCATAGTTACAGCAAAGAACCCCAAATACACTTATCAACTGATGGGATCAAAGCTTTCTGAGACAAACCAGGAAAGGGATCTTGGGGTTTTGGTGGACAGCTCAATGAAGATGTCAACCCAGTGCGCTGCAGCAGTGAAAAAAGCAAATTCTATGCTTGGCATGATCAGGAAGGGAATTGAAAATAGGTCGGCAAATGTTGTATTGCCTCTCTACAAATCCATGGTGAGGCCACATCTGGAGTACTGTGTACAATTCTGGTCACCGCACCTCAAGAAGGATATAACGGAACTGGAAAAGGTACAGAAAAGGGCAACAAGAATGATCCAAGGGATGGAGCAGCTCCCTTATGAAATCAGGTTGCAACGCCTTGGTCTTTTCAGCCTTGAAAGACGGCGTTTAAGAGGTGACTTGATCGAAGTGTATAAAATCATGCATGGGATAGAAAAGGTAAATAAAGAAAAATATTTTCTCTGTCACACAACACTAGGACTAGGGGCACTCCTAAAGCTCCAAGGTAGGAAAGTTAGGACTAATAAAGGGAAATATTTCTTCACCCAGAGGGTCATTGGGTTATGGAACTCACTTCCAGAGGAGGTTGTGACAGCTGTCAGCCTGGACAGCTTCAAGGCAGGATTAGACAGATTCATGGATACCAAGGGAATCAGTAGCTACTGAAATGGACATCCAAGTGCCACCTCTGTGTTGATGGAGGCAGGCAGGATTTCCCCAGGTACTGGTTGTGGGGGGTCGGGAGCAGGTGAGGGTTTTGCCCTCCTTTCTGCTAGAGATCCCTGTGTACAACTAGTGGGCCACTGTGTGACACAGAATGCTGGACTAGATGGGCTGAGGCCTGATTCAGCATGGCTCTTCTTATGTTCTTATGTTCTTATGTACAGTCCAATATACGGTTTGACACAAATATTCACCAAAAGTCCAATATTTCATAGTAGATAACAGGGTATAATCCCAATAATGTAGAGATAATCCGGAGTGGAGCCAATCAAATCATTGTAGCAGCTGGGTTGACGGAAGTCAATGGAGCGGGATTGTTATTTTGTTGGTCCCTTCGCATTTTCAACACTGTATTACACACATACATACATACATACATACATACATGTAAATACAAATATACATAAAAAGTAACAACAGACTTTCTTCTGTGCTTTCTGCAACCGAACTTGCCTATCTCAGATTGGCCTTTTTAGTCACCAACGCACTTGTAAAAAGCATGGGATGAGTCCTTCCTAATAATCTTCGTTCGTGAAATAATGCCCAGAGATTTATGTATACCCCTATGTCCCACAATGTAATCTGTATACCTTTATAAAACGGAATGTTTGTATGTGTGTATGCGGAGGGCGGGAGGGCAGAAGGGCAGAAGCAGCCACTTTCACAGGCCAGGGCGGATATGTGGCAGCCACTTTCACAGGCCAGGGCGGATATGTGGCAGCCACTTTCACAGGCCAGGGCGGATATGTGGCAGCCACTTTCACAGGCCACAGCGACCAGCGCGGGTGATGGACCTGCACCAAACTTGGTACACATAACCCCTAACCCCCTTTACGTCCTGGCACGGGTCGGGGACATGACCCACGGATTATGGGATTTGTAGTACTTTCCAACACTTTGGTTCCCACAGACCACTGAGGCCACCAAAAAGGACCAATACAGACCACACTCAGCACACACAGCCCCCATGACCCACTCTACATCCTGGTGCAGTTCGGAGGAGGGTGGACCATGGATGATGGGACTTGAAGTGCCTCTACTCACTTCCCAAGTCCGCTGCAACCCTCATCCAATCACTGATTGAGACCAAACTTGGCACATATAACCCCCATGACTGCCTTCACGTCCTGGTGAGGTTTGGGGGAGGACTGACAATGGATGATGGGATTTGGAGTACTTTTACACCCCTCTGTTCCCACAGACCACTGTGGCCCCCAACAAACACTGATAAAGACCACACTTGGCACACAGAGCCCCAGTGACCCAGTCCACATCCTACTGAAGTTTGGAGGGGGACAGAACATGGATGATGGGTCTTGCAGTACCTTCCCTCACTTTCCAAGACTGCTACAAACCTAATCCTATGATTGATCAACACCAAACTTGCCACGCAGAGCCCTCATGACCCACTCTACATTCTGGTGCAGTTCGGAGGAGGGTGGACCATGGATGATGGGACTTGAAGTACCTCTACTCACTTCCCAAGTCTGCTGCGACCCTCATCCAATTACCGATTGAGACCAAACTTGGCACACATAACCCCCATGACTGCCTTCACGTACTGGTGAGGTTCGGGGGAGGACTGACAATGGATGATGGAATTTGTAGTATTTTCACACCCCTCTGTTCCCACAGACCACTGTGCCCCCCCCAAAACACCGAGAAAGTCCACACTTGGCACACAGAGCCCCAGTGACCCACTCTACATCCTACTGAAGTTTGGAAGGGGACAGAACATGGATGATGGGACTTGCAGTACCTTCCCTCACTTCCCAATCCTGCTACAAACCTAATCCAATGACTGATCAACACCAAATCTGGCACACAGAGCCCTCATGACCCACTCTACAGCCTGGTGCAGTTTACTGTGAGACGGACCACGGATGATGGGACTTGAAGTACCTTCACTCACTTCGGAAAAACAATGCATCCCTCATCCATTCACCAATACAGACCAAACTTGAGCCCCCATGACCCAATCTACATCCTACTACACTTTTGGGGGGCAGAGATGATGGGACTTGCACTACCTTCAGTAATGTCATGATACCACTGCAACTCCCAATAATGATGGATCAAGACTAAACTTGGCACACAGAGCCCCCATGACCCAATCTACATCCTACTACACTGGGGGGGGGGGGGGCAGAGATGATGGGACTTGCACTACCTTCAGTAATGTCATGATACCACTGCAACTCCCAATAATGATGGATCAAGACCAAACTTGGCACACAGAGCCCCCATGACCCAATCTACATCCTACTACACTTTGGGGGAGGGGGCAGAGATGATGGGACTTGCACTACCTTCAGTAATTTCATGATACCACTGCAACTCCCAATAATGATGGATCAAGACCAAACTTGGCACACAGAGCCCCCATGACCCAATCTACATCCTACTACACTTGGGGGGGGGGGGGCAGAGATGATGGGACTTGCACTACCTTCAGTAATGTCATGATACCACTGCAACTCCCAATAATGATGGATCAAGACCAAACTTGGCACACAGAGCCCCCATGACCCAATCTACATCCTACTACACTTGGGGGGGGGGGGGGCAGAGATGATGGGACTTGCACTACCTTCAGTAATGTCATGATACCACTGCAACTCCCAATAATGATGGATCAAGACCAAACTTGGCACACAGAGCCACCACGACCCACTCTACATCCTGCTTCACAAATAACCCGGGCAGGGCCGGGTCCCCAAGCTAGTATAAAATATAAAAGAGTTTGTTATGTACGGAGACATCTGCAGAATCCTGTATATACACAAGCACACGAAGACATGCAGTGGCATGCATATAGTATACCCATAATACATGTGTTTAAAAAAAAACTACACTGCAAGAAAAGCGTGGGCTCCTTTAAGAAACGCAACGACCTTCTGTGCTACCCTCGGCAGCCACTAGGGGGAGATCTCCCCTGAGCGCATACTGAGTAGTAGCGGGAAGTGAAGCTGCGCGTGCTAGGGCTGGCGGAAGCGTTCTTTTTTTTATTGCACTGTTATGACCCTGCTCGGCTCCCGTCCTTAATTGCCTGAATGGTGCCCGGGAAAAGCCAAAGTTGGCAACCACGAATCGCTGGGCTCCTTCCTCCTCTCTCGGCCGTTTCCGACGAACAGAAGTGGCGCCGCCGCGCGAAGGGCCCTGAAGCTCATGCCTGGGTGAGTGAGGGAGGCTGGCTGCCCAAGTCACGTTACATGGATGGATGAAGCCAGCTTTGTCTTGGCGCGCCTTCAAGTCTCCTGCCGGCCTGTGAGGGCCCCATGGATCCTGCCACAGGGCTTCCTGAGGCTAGCTTACAGGGAGGACGTGGGAAGTTCTCTTTGGGCCCTTCCACACGTCCATATATCCCAGAACATCAAGGCAGGAAACCCCACAATGTCTGCTTTGGACTGGGTTATCCGAGCCCACACTCTGGGATTTCCTGCCTTGATATTCTGGGATAGAGGGCTGTGTGGAAGCCCCCCCCCCCAATAATGTAGACTTGAAAGCATTTTCTGGTGAAATTCACTCCTGAAAATAGAGACTTCCTGCTGTGCTTTCTGCAACCAAACTTGCCTATCAACTGATGGGATCAAAGCTTTCCGAGACAAACCAGGAAAGGGATCTTGGGGTTTTGGTGGACAGCTCAATGAAGATGTCAACCCAGTGCGCAGCAGCAGTGAAAAAAGCAAATTCTATGCTTGGCATGATCAGGAAGGGAATTGAAAATAGGTCGGCCAATGTTGTATTACCTCTCTACAAATCTATGGTGAGGCCACATGTGGAGTACTGTGTACAGTTCTGGTCTCCGCACCTCAAGAAGGATATAACGGAACTGGAAAAGGTACAGAAAAGGGCAACAAGAATGATCCAAGGGATGGAGCGGCTCCCTTATGAAACCAGGTTGCAACGCCTTGGTCTTTTCAGCCTTGAAAGACGGCGTTTAAGAGGTGACTTGATTGAAGTGTATAAAATCATGCATGGGATAGAAAAGGTGAATAAAGAAAAAATATTTTCTCTGTCACACAACACTTTCTACACAACGCTCCAGTTTCCCATGGCTGTTATTTAACAAAACCTAAAGAGATGGGAACCCAGTCATTGATCTAGACATTAGACAGATTCATGGATACCAAGGGAATCAGTAGTTACTGAAATGGACATCCAAGTGCCACCTCTGTGTTGATGGAGGCAGGCAGGATTTTCCCCGGGTACTGGTTGTGGGGGGTCGGGAGCAGGTCAGGGTTCTGCCCTCCTTTCTGCTCGAGATCCCCGTGTACAACTGGTGGGCCACTGTGTGACACAGAATGCTGGACTAGATGGGCTGAGGCCCGATTCAGCATGGCTCTTCTTATGTTCTTATGTTCTTATGTTCTTATCTCACATTGGCCTTTTTAGTCATCGTAAACGGTCTGGGGCCAGCGTACCTTAGGGACCGCCTTATCCCATACTGTCCCGCTAGGTCACTACGCTCTGAGGTGGGTCAACTATTGGAGGTGCCCGGCGTCAAAATGTATCATCCGACGGCCACAAGGCGGAGGGCCTTTTCGGTGATCGCCCCGATACTGTGGAACGCGCTACCTTCCGGAGTCCGTGTTCTCACGGACTTAGTCACGTTCCGGAAGGCGTGCAAAACCCTCCTGTTCTGGCAGGCCTCCGGGCGTTGATAACAGAGATGGGTAGGCACTTGCCTTCTGTACTGTGCACATTACACTGATGTTCTATGGTGTTTTATTGTATTGAATGTTGTGATGTTTTGTGGTGTTTTATCTTGTTTTTAATCTTGAATTTGGTGTAAGTCGCCCCGAGCCTCCCGGGAGTGGCGACTCACAAGTTTAAATAATAAATAAATAAATAAATAGTTACCCTAGGGGGGAAAGGGGTCTCCGCTGAAGCTCCATCTCCTGTCCTTGTTTTGACAACAAGTCACATGTTTCAAAATCCAATGCTCACAAGGACAGAAAGTGAAGTAAAATCTTCTAAACAGGCGGCAAAACAAACACCACAGGGGTGTTGACCCTTCTCTATGCTATCCAAAGTATTTATATGTATATATGTGTAATATATATAAGCAAAAGCATATAGTGCATTCGGAAGGCTTCACAAAAGAGTCTGGAGCAACAAGCACCTGAGGCAAAGCACCAAAATCAGTGTGTACAGAGCTATCGTACTGTCTATTCTCTATGGGTCTGAAACATGGGTCACCTATCGCCAACACCTACGACTCCTTGAACGCTTTCATCAGTGCTGTCTTCGCACAATCCTAAATATTCACAGGACTGACTATGTGACTAATGTTGCTGTCCTTGAGCAAGCAGGGATCACCAGCGTTGAGGCCATGGTATTGAGAACACAGCTGCACTAGGGCACGTCTCTAGGATGGAGGACCACCACCTCCCAAAGATACTACTCTACGGTGAACTCGCCACAGGTCAGCGCAAGAGAGGCGCCCCCCAAAAGAGATATAAGGACTCCCTGAAACAACATCTCAGGCTCGGCCAGATTGATCACCAACAATGGTCCACCCTGGCCTCACATCGGGAGGCATGGAGATGCACTATCCACAATGCTGCAGCCTCTTTCAAGAAGACACGGCGAACAAGTCTCGAAGAGAAACGACAACGCAGAAAGAACCGCAACTTGGAAACAACATCACCCAAGGAGACTTTCTGCTGTGCTTTCTGCAACCAAACTTGCCTATCTCAGATTGGCCTTTTTAGTCATCAACGCGCTTGTAAAAAGCGTGGGATGAGTCCTTCCTAAGAATCTTCGTTCGTGAAGTAATGCCGAGATATATATATATATATATATATATATATATATCCTTGTTGGCGCCCCCTTGTCGTGGGGAAGAGGCTTGCGTACCCTAATGAAGTTGTGAGCTATGCTGGCGGTGGCATAATAGCCACCGGCAGGGCCTCCCATGCCAGACAGGTCACAACCAAAGGGTCTAACAAAGAGCGTCAATAGGCAGGATGGGCTCTCTAGCCTTTTGGCAACCATCCTAAGAAAAGGAGAACTCTGATTTCAAACCCGGGCAGATGGTGCTCGTCTAACCCTGTAAGGTCAACCATCTAAGAGAAGGAAACTCGAACCAAACCTACGACCTGAGGACCTCGCAGCCACCGTCCAAGCTTGCTAGGCCCCGGCAGATGAACCTTTGGTTTAAAGGGTGAGGCCAGTTCTGTGCACGCTGCGCTCCACCAGAAAGTTCCATTGCACAGGCTCGAAGGACACATCCAACCTCCGAAATGGCTTAGTCATCAACACACTTGTAGAAAGCGTAGGATGAGTCCTTCCTGAACCTTCATTTGTGAAGAAAAGCATGTGTGTATGTGTGTTTGTGTGTGTGTGTGTGTGTGTATATATATATATATATATAGTATAACTCCAGTCTCTCTCATATATATATATATACACACACACAGTATATATATATATACACACACACAGTATATACATATATATATATACACTATATATATATACACTATATATAGTGTATATATATATATATATGAGAGAGAGAGAGACTGGAGTTATACTTAAAAATGTACCTGTTCCAATTTACAAACAAATTCAACTTAAGAACAAACCTACAGAACCTATCTTGTTTGTATGGGATCAAAGTCTAAACACTAAATTCATTTCTGTTTCAGAAATACCACATAGCTTCAGTGTAATTTCATGCATATTATTCTTAATAATTCTGTGTTTGAAACCAAGTTTGTGTATGTTGACTCATCAGAAGGCAAAAGTATTATGATCTCAGGCTTTGGAGTGTTTCAGATTTTGAAATTTCAGATAATAGATGTCCAACCGGCATAAATGACATATAACTGAAAATTGAAAAAGTAACATGCTTGAAAGCTAACTCTTGGCATTCCAGTTTCATTCTGTGGACCAAACAACCTATAGAAAATATTGTTTTTCCTGTGGGTGGCAAGTGTTTACATGAAAATTGCATAGTACCGTTTTGTTGAATGCAGGCTCTTTTCTTTTCTTCTCTTCTGCTTCGCTGTGGATGATCAGAAGGATGTGTTCCCTAGCGCTCTTTCCACCCCCACCAACTCCTGGAGACGTCACCCTTTATGAATATAATAATGCCTTAGTTTCTGAACTCAGCTATGAGAATCTTCCTCTTACTTTCCAGGGACAGGTAAGCAGCAACTAATGTTTTGGGTCATATGAAGAAGATAGCAGTCTTCTTTTCTTTTAGACAGCGGGCAGGCTTCAGAAGAATAGTCCTGCTAACCTTTACTGTGTGAAATTTCTCACTGAAGTATTTTGTTTGGTGCTAGATGAAGGGTGTACCAATTTCACCACCACCTTTCAGCACACCAGTGGTAATAGAAGAAGAAAATTGTTTTTTTTTAAAAAAAACTCTCTGGCAGATCAACACTTTACCTTTCTGCTAGACTGAATTAAATATTTCCAATAGAATTGAAAGAGGTAAAAATCATACCTAAAATTCTAGGTATAATTATGCACCTGCAGTTGCATTGTGTATATGTGCCTTCAAGATGCCTGTAGGTCTATGGAAAGCTCATGAGTTCTATAGGGGTTTCTTAGGCAAAATATATTCAGAGATGGTTTCCCTATTCCGTCCTCTAAAATATAACACACAACACCTAGTATTTGTTAGTGGTCTCCCATCCAAGTATTAACCAATCATGATCATACTTAGCTTTGCAGATCAGACAGGATCTGATGCCTTTAGGATTTTTAGGCAAAGTATGTTTCTAAATATCAGGACTAATATGTTCCCTTACCATTTTTGATGCCACTGTAGTGTCTTGGTAGAAGTTGGAAGCATGTAAGCTTGTGTAACAGACAGGTTTCAGATATTGTGGTGTTTTTGCTCATAATTGAATTATTATTATTATTTTACCTGCCTCTCTCTTTGGGTAATAATGCAGTAGAGCATTAGTGTTGAGAAAGTGAACCTATTGAATGGCTCATCTAGGTTGAAATTGACATTATTGATGGAACTTAATCAGAGCCTCTTCTCTATGAATCCAGCTAATAAAAATGATGTCAATTTATCTCAAGTAGAGAAAATGAGTTTTTGAGATAGGATGTATGGAAACATTATTCCAGATCAGTCATGAAAATGGTATACTGTTGATCATAACTACAAAAACAGTTTTTAGATCATCTCCTAGTTTGGAACTCTTAATGCGTACATTGTGGCATAATATTATAATACTACACATCAGAACGCCCTGAGAGCGCGAAACTGCTAGAGGCGTCTACGTATTTTGCGCCGTTGGCGTGTCACCAGCATATTGCTACTTGCTTCCTGCCAGACGCCTCCTCAGATCGGATTTGGTAACGGACCAGGATCGTGAGTTTGTATGCTTAAAACCAGTATAGCCACCATAATTGAGCTTGTGATGATTGCCCAGCCACGGGACATTGTTTGTGGCTTTTGTGACGGTATGGACTGTGCGCTCCTGTGCGATTTTCCAATGTGCTTGATGATGCTGTGCGCTCCTGTGCGATTTTCCAATGTGCTTGATGATTCCTCCAGAAGTAAACAAGGACTCTATTGATTTGTAATGAACTGATATATTGCGGATTATATGTGGATTCGATTATATGCATCGTGTATGGATTGTTAAATATATTTTCTATGCTTTTGAAATTGTGTACTAAGCGCATTGACTACCGTGGTATATTATTGTGTCAGTATAAATGGGAACACCCTAAGGCAATGTCACAGTACAGAGAGATGTGAGATATACATTGTTTTTGACTAACAGATATTACCAGTGCATTTCCTTTTTGTGTTTGTAATATACTGTTGATCATACACATGCCCTCGGCAGTGCCAGTAATTTAACACATTCTCTTCAAATTAAGGAAATAATACTGGTTTTCCACATTGGAAACCCTGGTGTAGACAGTGTGTGCTGCTCTGGTTCTCTGTCTTCCGGTTCTTCTGGTTTGTTTTAATCAAGGCTTTTTATTAATCAAGACTCTTGTTTGTCTGTTGTTCTTTACAGCTGGAGAATCTGCCAGCCCTGACCTTCCCCAAAGAATCCCTGAAAGCTCACAGCCGGTTGGAACACAGCACCAAGCCTGCCTTTATTCATCACAGTGAGTCCCTCTGGAAGAGGTGCATTAATGCTTGGTGAGTGTGGCCCAGCCTCGATGAGACAGTGAAAGAACCTGTGTTTGAACATACCCAGTGGCATAGAAAAAGGGGTGTATGGAGAGTCTGTTTTAAATAACAAAATGAGCAAGTTGGGTGGCAGCTCTCAGACTCTGGAACACCCTCTCTAGAGAGACTAGGATGGCCCTATCCCTATTTGCCTTTGGCAGGTAGTTGAAAACATACCTCTGCCATTGAGCATTTAGGAAACAATCAGGGGCAGTTTGCTGAACATGCTGTGAGTGGGATTTTGGAGAATTTTCCAATTTTTAAATGCAAGTTTAATTGTATTTTAACTGAATTTAAGTTATACTCTCATGAAACAAAAGTTTAATTGTTTTTACAATTTTTATATTTATATGTATACGCATTGATACAGTAGATCACGCCTTGATGACCCACCGCTTAGCCGTGACACGGGTTAGGGGGACTGCCCTTAAGTGGGTGGCCTCCTTCCTCCAGGATCGGGGACAGCGTGTGGAGGGGGCGGGGGGGGGTCTCTGGGAGACTCCCATTAAGTTGTGGGGTCCCCCAGGGGGCCATCCTCTCCCCCTTATTATTCAACATCTATATGCGCCCCCTGGCCCAGCTGGTTCGCGACTTTGGTCTGGAGTGTTATCAGTATGCGGATGACACCCAGCTCCTGCTGAGAATGGACGGCAGGCCGGATACTGTACCCGATTGTTTCCATCGATGCCTTGAAGCCGTGACTGGTTGGCTGCGCTCCAGCTGGCTGAAGGTGAACCGTCGAAGACGGAGATCTTGTGGCCTGCTCTCCCTGGGCTGGATGGGTGCCGGTTGCCTACCCTGGATGGCGAGCAGCTCAGCCCGTCATCCCTTGTTAAGAGCTTGGGTGTCCAACTGGACCCCTTGCTGACCATGGAGACCCAGGTCTCCACGGTCAGCAAAATGGCGTTTTACCACCTTCGTCAGGCTAGGCGACTGGCACCCTACCTGTCCAGGGATGACCTGGCCACGGTGATCCAAGCGACGGTCATCTCGAGATTGGACTACTGTAACGCCCTCTACGTTGGCCTTCCCTTGTCGACAATCCGGAAACTCAAGCTGGTGCAGAATGCCGCTGCTCGCTTGCTGGTAGGAGCACCGGTGAGGGAGCATATTACTCCCATCCTCCCGCAACTGCACTGGCTTCCTATAGAGTACCGAATTGCCTTCAAGGTGTTGGTTTTAACCTTTAAGGCCTTACACGGTCTAGGGCCTGCGTACCTGAGGGACCGCCTTGCCCCGTACGTTCCCCCGAGATCACTACAGTCAGAAGAGCAAAATTTGCTATTGGTTCCATCGATCCGCTCCTGCCATCTATCCACAACTAGGCAGAGGGCCTTCTCCGTGGCGGCCCCAGTATGGTGGAACTCCTTGCCTGATGCTACTCGAGCGATTTCTGAGCTCGGCCCATTTCAAAGGGCTTGTAAAACTGCCCTCTTCAAATTGGCTTTTGACTAACTGATCTGCCCTGAGGGGTCCATGCCTGGAGTTTTAGAAAGTGAATTTCTGTGATTTTACTGCACACTGGTTTTATGTTTTTATGTCTTATGTTTTATGCTATGTATGGCTGCTGGTTGTTTGCGCAACATGTTTTATTGTATGTTGTAATCCGTCCCGAGCCTGCAGGGAGGAGCAGAATATAAGATAGAATAATAAATAAATAAATATTTGCCTTGATTTTAAATTCAGTTATATTGTTTCATGTCATTGTTAGCTGCCTTGAGTGCCTAAGAGGAGAAAGGCAAGATAAAAATAAAGTTTATTAAGTTCACATTAATTAAAACAGCAGGAGATGGAGAATGTTGTCTTCCCTGTTGTTTTGCTTGCCTCCCAATTTTGTTTTGCTCTGTACCAACTATATAGTACTGGTTGATGAGAAAACTCTCTCTGGGTACTAAAAAGTGACAGAGAGTAGAGGGAAGTAAATTGCGTTTACACCACCATTGCATGATGTTGAAGTATTTTGACTGGATAGCAAAGTTGTCAAGATGAAAACATTCTAAATAAAACAAGTAAGAGCAGCCACCCAATCCCTTTCCATACAAGTTCGACAGAAACATATAGGCCAGATATGTGGTGATGGGGCAGTCCTGTAACGAAGTAAATAGGTATGTTGTATCTGCCTCAGTCTCTTCACCTGGTATCAACTATTTGGCTTCAACCAGATTTTGCTTTCTGAGCCTGTTGATCACATGGACTCAGTCTCCTCTCCACAATGGCTAGAAGAGCATTCTTCCTTTTAAAAAAGAACTGGAAGAGAAAAATTGGAGGAGAGAATCTTAATGCACCTCCAAAACTCTGGGCTTTCCTGTCAAAAATCACACATCCTTGCCTTTACTCATTGCATGCATCAAACTGAACCGTTTTTGTTCTCCCTTTGGTTTTCAAGAGATTTCACAAAGTGTTTTGCCCCTAGGCGTGACATTGGAGTGTTTGGAGTACTTGAAGAGCTTGCAAATGTAGAGGACGAGAGTGACTTGGACGAAGAGACAAATGGGCAGTCTGGGCAGTCGTGGGATTCTACAAAGGAGCTAGGTAGCCTTCCAACGAGTACTGTGACTCAAATCTTTCTCTTTTTTTATTTGTCACTGCATCAGTGTCTCCTGTTTCTATTTTCTTTTATCCATAACCCAGAGTATTGGATTGAAAGTAATTGCAGTATCTTTATCTAAAGGATCACTCCTCAGATGAGGAGTGGGAAGCAGTTTCCCTCCAGATGATGATGATGATAATGATAAAGATGATGATTACATAATAATAATTACATATATAATAATAATAACATATAAATCCCTATACGTTTCTGGCCCAGTTTACCTGTCTGAACGTGTTCACCCCTATGAACCATTAAGGACACTAAGACCTTCCGGAGAGGCCCTGCTCTCAATCCTGCCACCTTTGCAAGTGCGTTTGGTGGGAACGAGCGACAGGGCCTTCTCTGTGGTGGCCCTTCGGCTATGGAACTCTCTCCCGAGTGAGATTAGATCTGCCCCCTCCCTCCTGTCCTTTAGGAGGCTGGTAAAATCCTGGCTCTGGAAGGAAGCATTCCCAGAACAAGGACCAAGATTGTTTCTGGATAAAGTGAATGATCATATTTATTGGACTGAGTTGAACTGATTTTATTTGGCAATTTTATCTGGCAATTTGGGCTTGAATGTATTTTATCTATTTGTATTTTATTATATGTATTTTAACTTGTGGATGATGTTTTAATTTTATGAACTGCATTGAATTTTTGCTGTGAGGCTGGTCTGAGTCCCTCCCCGGAGGTGAGAAGATCAGGATATAAAAGTTTTAAATAAAATAAATAAATAAATTATTGTTATTATTATTATTATTAAAACTGAGCTGGAGGTGGGACCGAGGAAAGGGCTTCTCCTGAAGATCCCAGGGCCCGGGCACGTCCGTACAAGGAGATGTAATTGGCCAAGTAGCCTGGACCTGAATCATCTAGGGCAGGGGTGCCCACACTTTTCACTTTCTGTTGTCTCACCCCCATTTGTAATGAGTCATTTGTAACTCAGATGTTTGTAATTTAGGGACTGCCTATATCACGTATCTTCAAACTGTGGCCCTTTAGCTGTTTGGGCCTCCAACTTCCAGAAGCCCTAACGAGATTGTTCATTTGTCAGGAATTCTGGGAGTTGAAGGCCCAAACAGCTGGAAGGACACAGTTTGATGCCTATATTTACAGAAGACAGATTGTCGCAGTGACCCATTTTCAGTCACAGGCCCGAGCCATTACATAATGTTTACTTCTGTCTCAGAATAACAGTAGTCTTTACTTATTTCTTTTGTAGTGGCCTGTGTTTTCACTTTTATATTTCCATACTTACCTTGCAGTCCTTCGTTGGATGAAAACTGGCTCCTGCCGTACATTAACACTCTTTCACCGGGTTTCCTCCCTCTATGGCTCCTTTTTTCCTCATTTATCGGTAAGGCTTGTGCAATATAGACCTGAGCTGAACCAGGGTGTAACTGGAATGGATGATAAGAGAGGGATAATAGTTCGAAATGGGGAGTGGGGTTGGCAGTTATAGTATTAAGCACTAGGAACTCTTCCTCTTTTTTAAAGGAAGGAACCTTTTTGTATCAATTCCATATACTGAACCACATGTCTGTTCTTTTAGTCTGTGTTATAGGACTTGCTTTACGTATAATTTTTAAGTAAAAGGCTGGATTATAAATGGCTACTCTTGAACTACTAATCCTTTCCTTATCTTCCTTTTCCTCCAAAGCTGCAGAAGGAAGACATGATAGCAAAATTCTCTCAGGCTGTGGACTGGTAAGTCCTGTGTGTTCAGCATATTCATGGTCTTGCTTATGTCTAATCCCTTGTGCCATTTCCTGTTGCCTAGGCAGAGGTTAGATCAATGACTGTTGCAGGTTGTTAGCGGCTAGTCCCAAATTGGTTGTTGCTGGGATCTCAAAACACAGTTGGAGAAGTCACTGAGATGAAATGAAACAGATTCAGACCAACAAATATAAGACACTAGCTGAGGACCCGGCGGTGCTCGGGTTATTTGAGGAAGGCATTGTGTGCCAAGGTTGGTTCCTATTAGATGTTTATGTGGCTTGCAGTGGTTTCAGGAACTTAGTGAAGGTACTGCGAGGGGGCCATGGTGCATCCCTCTCCAAACAGCAGCAGGATGTTGAGTGGGTCATGGGGGCTGTGTGTGTCACATTTTGTCTTGATCATTCTCTGGATGAGGGTTGCAGTGGTCTCTGGAAGTGAGGGAAGGTACTGGAAGTCTCAGGATGAGTGTTGCAGCGGTCTCAGAAAGTGAGTGAAGGTACTTCAAATCCCATCATCCGTTGCCTGTCCCATTCAAAACTGCACCAGGATGTAGAGTGGGTCATGGGTACTCTGTGTGCCAAGTTTGGGTCTGGTCTGTGATGTATAGGGGTTGCAGTGTTGTTTGGGAAGTGAATGAGGTGAAGGTACTGCAAATCCCATCATTCGTGGCCCATCCTGCCCTAAATCACACCAGGTTGTGTAGTGGGCCTGTGGGCCCCTATTTGCTATGTTTGGTCCTGATCCGTCATTGCTGTGGGCCGCAGTGGCTGAGTGCCTGAGGCCTTTTGCTTTCCCTCTGAGTCACCTTAGAAGTGTATTGGGTGAAGGTACTGAACATTCCATTTCCAACAGAAAAAACTGTCAACTGGCTAACTTCAACTCCAGTAATTTATGCCTGCCTCAGGCCCTTCCCTTTCCTCTCTGTGCTGTGTTGGAATGTTGGGAGGCTGGCCAGTCACAGCCATTTATGCAAATAATCCGACAGTTGCAGCCAATCGAAACGCTGGCACATATTTGCTCGGTCGCACCACCCACCCACCGCCTGGAAACACTGACTTTTATTTATATAGATAGATAGATAGATAGAACCTTAAATCAGTCCTTTTCCCATGATCCCCTTGTTGGGAGAGGCTCAAAACTTTGTGTAGTTTGTTCTCTCTTTCTCATTCTGAAAGGCTGAATGTTTTGTTAGTGGTAGGAAGAGCTTTAAACTGTGGTGTATTAGTTTCCCTCCTGCCTAGCATGCCGATCCTGAGATCTTCTCTGAAATGGAAGTTCTTTCTCAAGCTGACAGAACTTCCTTATCCTTGTTCTGTAGGAATCCCTACAGATACACATTATTGCCAGCCAGAAGCATTCAGGATTAGTTGATCATGAATTGATATTAAACATAACTTCCACCTGGTAATTCATATCTTCAGTGAACCATGCAAGCTAGAATCTACATTGAACAAAATAATTTATTGAAATAATATTGGAGAAGGTCTGTTAGTGAACATAGTGCACTAATTTGAATTAATTATTTTGTTAGATAAATCCTATGAATCTCTCTAGCTTCTACATATTTACTCCCGTTTGATTTTTTTTTGCAATCGAAGATGTCTAATGATCCTTTCCCCTCCCTTGACTTAACTATCTAGGTCAGGCTGCCCAATCCGAGCCTTTGCTTGGCACCCCCACACAAGCAAGTTTGCAGTGGCCCTGTTGAATGACTACATCCGTGTTTACAATGCAAATAGGTACGCTTTAGATCTAAGCTGAAGCACCTGTGTTCAGCAAGGCTAAGTTCTTTTTTTTTCAACAGGAAACTTTTAACAAAGCACATTGAGGATGGGTTGGAAAGGTGTTTGGGCTTCTATTAACTATTAAGCAATATGTCAGAGGTTATGGGATTATAATCCAAAATGTCTGTAGGCATTGAGTTGTTTCCCCTTGTAGAACATTAAAGTAACACCAACTCTCTCTACTCTTCATTTTTAAATATCTGGTTGGAAAAATGGCAATGGCAGCCAGGATGTTTCCTCTTCTTTGCAGAATGACTCTTGACTTCTCAATGGGTCATATTAATATTCATAATTTTGGCTCCCTAACTTGCCATTAAATGAGTCAGCTTATACACAAATGTATAAAGTAATGTACTATAATAGTCATATTTCTCTCAGCCTGAGACCTAAGACATTCTGCTTTATACAGAGATTTGTTATGATTCATTCTTGAAATTTGCAACCTGGGTTTGGTTGCTTCAGATCTCTGGATAGTTGAATACAACCTGTTTTTGTTGAATGGTCCCAAGTGTTCAAGTATTCTACCAGAAATAAATCCACTCCTTCTGTCCAGAATTTTGCAAAAAGAAAAAAGAACTGTTGCATTTTCTTTGGTTCAGTTACTTAGCACAGTGTTTCTCAACCAGTGTGCCGTGGCACACTAGTGTGCCGTGAGTGATCATCAGGTGTGCCATGGGAAATTGGCACTCCCCCCCCCTCCTAGCAGCCCCCCTCACAGGTTTCCAAGAAACAAATTTAACCTAACCACTTGGAAATGGGGGTTTTTTTTTTTTTACTATTTTACTGTATTTTTTGAGAGTGCCCCCCCCCAAGGAACTGTTTATAACAGCTTCATGACATCCATAGTTAACTGGAAGCAAGTTTCACTCAGGGTGAAATTTCTCAAAGGTCTGGTGAACAAGCTCTATGAGGAGCGGCTTGAAGAGCTGGGCATGTTTAGCCTGAAGAAGAGAAGGCTGAGAGAAGATATGATAGCCATGTATACATATGTGAGAGGAAGTCATACATATGTTGTGTTCATCAAAACAGGCCCAGGTTTCACACTGAGTGTATAAATACATGTAAAAACATATTAACTATATGTATTACGGTGTTAGAGTGACATTTTGTGTCATTTTGGTTGGTGGTGTGCCCCAGGATTTTGTAAATGTAAAAAGTGTGCCGCGGCTCAAAAAAGGTTGGGAAACACTGACTTAGCACATAAGTAGGAAAATATATAGAAAAGACAAAGTTATTTGGGTGTTGAAAATGATGATTTTATTCTTACAATTAGTTCAACGCATTTCAGACTATAAATTTTAATGGCCTTCTTCTTTATCTTTTAACTACCCATGAGGTAGGCTATTAAATTTCTAATTGCAATTCTTGTTAATTGCAAGAATAAAAGCATTTTTTCAATATCTGAAGATTTTTGTCTCTTCTTTACATCCCCTTTATTGGGTGTTACCAGTTGTCTTTATTTTTTGGTTCCTAAGTGGCCAGTTCTTTCTCTGACCCAGCTTTCTGTTGCTCTGTGGGGAGCTTTTTGCCTTTTGTTATTTCTTGTGTTTACATCTTTCCCTGCTTTTTGTTCTCCAGCGCCACAATGCCAATCTTGAAAAATCGCTTGCAAAGGAACGTGGCATCAATGGCATGGAAGCCACTGTGTGCATCTATCCTTGCTGTGGCATGCGAGAGCTGTGTGCTGATTTGGCATCTTGATCCCACTTCTCTTTCTACCAGGTAACTAGCTAGTTGAGTCCTCCTTGCTCATTGACCAACACACTGTTTCTATTCATTGTCCAAGTTTGTGCTCTAGAGAAAAACATGTCAGATTTCAGATGTATGATATGGGGAGGGATTCTTCTCCCTTCCTGCCCCTCACAGTATTTTTGTCTCATGTCTGCTACCAGTTGCCCAGTCCCCTGAGCACTTTTTTGTAGCCTGTGTGTATTATGTGTGCTTTCCTTCCCCTAGATCCAAACTACACTGTGATTTGAATAAATTATGGAAGCCTTAACATTCAGCTTCTGGAAAACATGTTGCGCTGCACTCTCTTGCAACCCTGCATGGCATCTGTTGCTGATTTTCTCTAGTTGTGTATGTTTGTTGTTGTTATTGCATCTTTTTTCTGAGTTTGGGATTCAAGGTGGTTTATAACAGTTGAAATAACTATACAGTCCTTCTGATTTGTTGAGATTAGGGGTGCAGGAACCACACAAAGGTGGAAAAAATGTGAATTAAAAAACCCTGGCATCTCTCTGGGAATCTCTAGTCTAGGGGTGCTCACACTTTTTCAGAATGCGAGCTACTGATAAAACAACCAAGTCAAAATGATCTACCTACCCACTACTCAGAGAGCCATAAAAGCAAAATATTTGAAAATGTATTTCAGTGAGAGCCATATAATAGATTTTAAGACTGAATTCAACTAAATGTGAGTATAATAAGCCCCTGAATTTATTATTATTATTAATGATGATGATAATATTCATTCAGCCTCTGCTAATAACAACAACAACAACAACAACAATAGGTTCCTAGTGTAGAAGGAGACCTCCAAGGGCCATCCAGTCCAACCTCCTGCCATAAGGGAAAAACACAATCAAAGCATTCCTCACAGATGGCCATTCAGCCTCTGATAATAATAATAATAATAACAACAACGGGTTCCTAGAATAGGAGGAGACCTCCAAGGGCCATCCAATCCAACCTCCTTCTGCACCTGGGCGGTGTCGGGAGCCTGCGGGGCGGGACTGAGCCTTCCTCCCCCCCCCCCTGCCTGCGATCTACCAGGACGCCCTATGCGATCTACCAGTAGATCGCGATCTACCTAATGAGCACCCCTGCTCTAGGTTCTCCTCATGTGATTCTGTGGTCACCGTCTTCTGTCAGTTGACCATAAAGAAGTGCTGGAAGACCTGAGATGCATCTACACTGTAGAACTAATGTGGTTTCACACCACTTTAACTGCCATGGCTAATGCTATGAAGTTATAATTTGGTGAGGCACCAGCAGTATTTGTCAGAGAAAGTTAAAAACCTTGGAAAACTACATCTCTGATTAGTCAAACTGCAATAATTCTACAATGTAGATGCATCCATAGAGATTCCTGTAGAGACCATATTAATCAAATTTGTGAATAATGCACAAAACTCGAATTTGCAAATGTGAAATGTGAACTACAGTTAAAAAATAAAAACACACAAAAGTTAAAAGGCAAAGATATCATTATAAATTTGGAAGCATGTACGGCAAAAGCTCATCACATTATACCAGGCCTGTTTTCTCTGCAAAAAAAGAGTTCTCAGTGACTGCTGGAATGAAATGATCTTCACCTGCCTGTGGAAAGAGAGTTAGGAAGATGCCAGCCTCCCCTCTCTGGGAAGGGATTTCAGTTTCTGGGGCAAGGTACTGAGAAGTTCTTGGTGCATCTACACTGTAGAATTACTGCAGTTTGACACCACTTTCAGCGCCATGGCTTAATACTATGGCATCCTGGAAGTTGTGGTTTGGCGAGGCACCACCATTCTTTGGTGGAGAAGCCTCAAGGCCTTGTAAAATTACAACTCCCATTATTCCATAGCAGTGACCTATGCCAGTCAGAGTGGCATAAAACTGCATTAATGCTACACTGTAGCTGTATTCCTGTCCTGTCCTCCCACGAAATATAGCTGTGAAGCTGCGGTACAGCTAGAAGGACCTCCCCAAAATATCTCGACTCATTGGTTGAATGCATATGTTGAAAGATGACATTCTCAGGGTGCCCTCGGCAACATGTGCCATCTGGAATGGACAAAACAGACCAAGCCTTGCTGGAGCAGCATGATACTATTTCCTGTCTCTTGTCCTTCTAGGCCTTCTTCTGGCTGTGCTCAGGTCCTTAGCTACCATGGTCATAGTCCCGTTACCAGTTTGGCTTGGGCACCCAGTGGAGGATTGCTCCTTTCAGCTTCACCTGTTGATACTGCCATGCTTGTGAGTATAATGCAAACTGCACCACCTTACTGTCATGATGGGGCTGCCATTTCCATTTATCCTTAGCGAGTGTAGCCATATAGGTAAGAGGATGGACCTTTAGTGACCTTTAGAGGGCGACATATTCCCTATCCCTGCTAGCATAATTGCTGGTGTTATGGTGCTGGAGGGAAAACATAAAAACAGTGGAAGGCAATGTTGATATATAATCATTGCCTGTTGCCAAAGTTGTGATCATGGGTTTGCCTGTTGAGAGTGAAAGGAGTGAGAACTCATTTTCTAAGCATCCTTCACTTTACTTTCTTTCCAATAGAATAGGGAACATTGTCAGAGTGTGGTGTGGCTTATTTCTCAGCAAATCCTTGAAAGGTTACCCTTTTGGAAACTGTAGGTTCCACAATTCTCTACCCAGTATGGTCAGTTGGGGAATTCTGGGAATAGCAGCGCTAGGAAGTAACCTTTAAAAGCTCTGATTCTGTGTTGCCTATCGAAGGAGATTCTGGAAAGACACAGTGCTTGCCTTCCTAAACAACTTTCTCCTTTATCTTGTCTTTGACAGGTGTGGGATGTATCTACAGAAAACTGTATCCAGTTGAAGTGGTTCGGTGGAGGTGGGGTCACTTACCTTGCTTGGTCTCCTGATGGCAGCAAAGTTCTGGCAGCAACACCTTCGGCTGTCTTTAGGTAAATAAGGAGCTCGTTAAAGTCGGTAGTTCACATTCAAACCCCTCAGATATTTGTTACTTAGCTTTTTGAGGGCAGGTTCATGCAGAGAAGCATTCATGACTGCAGTTCCCTACCCTTGCATTTTCTTAGAATCGGTTGTTCCCAAAGCTAATTTGTTTTCTTCTACCAATTTGTGCATTTCTTTGCAGAGTGTGGGAAGTTCAAA
The DNA here is from genome assembly GCA_030556195.1 of Anolis apletophallus. Taxonomy (NCBI): domain Eukaryota; kingdom Metazoa; phylum Chordata; class Lepidosauria; order Squamata; family Anolidae; genus Anolis; species Anolis apletophallus. The sequence goes on along the minus strand of JARBWK010000001.1, from coordinate 151,630,334 downwards.
TGTGGACTTGCGAGAAGTGGCCAACCATCAAAGGCCCCTGTCGGGTATGTGTGGGGGCAGGATGGGGGAAAGATTTTGTGAAGTAGACAGATAATAGAATATCCCACATTTTCACTAAACTGTTGCTGAAACCCTATCATAAAAGCACACTGGAGGACCTAGATAGGCTCACAAACACTCTTTTTTGGGGGGGGGTGGGTGTTTTTTTGATGCATGGATAAAGACTGCTCTGTTCAAGCAGGCTTTCGAGTCCTAATCGGAGAGACATAGAGAGTTAAATTGAATATTTTATTGTAACTGTTTTTATCGGGATGGAAAGAAGATCCTTTTATCAGTGTGGGAAAATTGCAATCCTCTTAGTTCTGAAAGTCAAGTAACACTTTGAAGGTGATCCTGCAGCCAGTGCAGTTTGTAGGATAGGTGGTGGTTGATAAATCTAATAAGTAAATAAATAAATAAAAACCATTGCTAACGAATCAGTGGATATGAGAGTCATACTGTATTTTAGTGCTTTCTAAAGAAAGCTTGGATGCTGTTATAGCCCACCCTGTTAGATGTAATCACAGTGGGTTACTTTGAGTAAATCGAGTAAACAGAGGCTGGATGGCCATCTGTCAGGATACTTTGATTGTGCCTTTACTGCATGGCAAGGGGTTGGACTAGATGACCCATGGGGTCTCTTCCAACTCTATTATTCTGTGATTCAATGTTTGTGCTTGGAAAAATGTCTAGAAGTTGGTAACTATTTGCCCAACAAAGACCAACTCACTGAGGATGGAATGGTGTATAGTTTCCTGAAGTGAAGACCATGGATTTGCTTTTTTGGGGGAAAAAAATCACATCCAAACACATAAGCGTCTGAGGATTGACTCATCTTTTATTCTAGGGACTCTTTTCCAAATCCAACATTAGACACCTTGACTCATCCTAACAATTATTTTCATGAATTCTCTGTCCCTTCACTGGTTCTCATTTGTCAACCTGTGATCCTTTCTTCCATGCCCATACCTGTCCTGGTGAGATCCCCAAGCCGGCTGCCACTGGCTTTGCCGAAGTTTATTTATTTATTTATTTATTCTTATTTGTTTGCCGCCCCTCCCAATGGCTCGGGGCGGCTTACAACATGTTCATAAAAAACAACCAAACCTAGCTAAAAAGTTTTTAAAAAACTACAATTAAAACAACAGATTAAAATGTCACAATAGATTAAATAATTAACTTATTAACAATAGGTTAATAAGTTAAAACTGCTTTTTTGGTATATATGCCCCTCTTCCCCAGACTGGCTGCTGGAGTCCGGATGGCAGTCGTTTACTCTTCACAGTCGAAGGAGAATCGGTGATATATACCTTGTCTTTCTTGGAATATAGTGGTGAGTATACAAAGCATGGATTACATACCCAACAAAAAAATCCTTAGTGTCTTGATTTCTAGGCCTGTCCCTGGAGTTATTTGGGGCTTTGATTCAGAAAATTGCCGTAGTTAAACTGCATCAGCTGTAGTTTCTTAGATATGGTTATCATGATTCTTTATGGGTGAGCAAATGGCAACTGATAGATGGCATATATTCTGAATCTCAAAAACTGTTGCTATTTTTTGCCATCAGTAGGTCAAGTATATCTAGAAACAGGTCTAACATTTGAGGTACCAAAATTTGTGTGGGCCAATGTTAGTGGTCAGGCTGATTGTGCAGAACTGGGTTTGAACACAGTTCTCACTGACTTCTTTTTTATTTCTGGTGATCTGATTCTATCTGTTCAGTCTCCAGAGTGTGCTCTTGAAACTTTGAGAAATATTTGATAATACCAGCAATTGAATAACTGAGTGGTACTGTGCTCAGCAGGTTTGCTACTGGTCTGTGGATTGGCCTTAGCACCCAATGTAACACATACCCCATAACACCTGTTTGCATGGATTGAATCTTGTGCACTTGTTCAGGCTGAAGATATTACAAAAAACAAGCACATGGACATAAATCAGCACTCACTTTTGAATCACCAGTTAATGAATTGTAAAGCAGAGTTTCACACAGGTTATTATATCCACCAAATAATAAGTCGATATCTGGATGGTTGCTGGATCACAGGTGAGGGAAAGACAGTTCTCTACCAAAGTCCCTCAAGAGCCACTGCCGATCAGAGAATGCATGGTTGGGATGTAGGAACAAGGAGCCTGGCTTGTATAATGCAACATCCTGTGTACTTATCACTTTGTTGCCTTTGAGTTGTCTTTCCCTTGTTGTATGTGTCAGGTGAACAGAAAGTACAGGTTGGTGGGTCAAAAACGGCATCAATTGTGGCAGACCTTTCAGAGAGCACCTTCGAGACTCTCTATGGGGAGGAGAGGTGAGAGAAGGGGAGTACATAAGGGAAGCATATACTGTGAGTGTTACAGAATTTAATGTTAATGGGGCAGGATTCTAGGTCTTAGGGCTGAACAGGCAGGGTTGAAAACCTTTGATACAGGTTTGTTGAAATTACATGAAGGGAGTGAAACTCAAGTCTTCCTGAGCAACACCTTGAATTAACTTCAGGCTATTTTCCCTTGGCCATTAATGGCAGAAGTAAGAATATTAGTGGTTCTTTGCTTTTACCTTGAAGCCATTATTACAAGACCTTACAGTTCACATTTGCGGAACCCTTACCGAAGTAGAAAAAATAATAATAAAATGATTATTTTTAAAACTAAGAAAACAACTTTTTCCCAATCTCTAGGTCCTCTAGGGTCATTCTATAAACATTCACTAAAGTTGGGCTAGAGCTGGGGTCGGGAACCTTTTTGACTCAGAGAGCCATGAAAGCAAAATATTTGGAAATTTATTTCAGTGAGAGCCATATAATACATATAATATATTTTAATACTGAATTTAACTAAATGTGAGTATATAGTACATACTCAACTTGTCACAAAATACAGAGTTAGGGATATACTCGCTGTTTAAGACGACTCAGCTTTCAGCGCCTCCATAGTTTCCTGACTCTTGGGTTCAGCGCCATGGCCGTGTCTTGAAGCAGGAGCTGCCGCTGGCGCACCCTCGCCATCTTGGATGGAGGGTAGGAGAGTCAATGCGTGGCCCAGGCCAGGTGCAGCGTACAGGCGAGGAAGAAAGGAGGGAGGTGCTGGCAAGGCTTGCCCGCAGCAGCAGCCCGCTTGGAGGCTTCTGAGGAGCCAAACAAGGTGGGCGGGGGCCGAGCCACCTTCGCCCTCCTTTGTCCCAAATTCCATGCGTGCAGATCAGCTGTCCCTCATATGCTGGCTCTCAGCTGCGCGCGGGGAATTTGAGGCAAAGGAGGGCAAAGGCGGTGCGCGCAGCTGAGAGCCAGCATGTGAGGGACAGGCGGAGAGCTTGGGGCTGGCCCTGCCTCCAGCTGAGCTGCATGCGTGGAATTTTGGGCGAAGGAGGGCGAAGGTGGTGCACGCAGCTGAGAGCTGGCATGTGAGCCAGATGCAGTCGTCAAAAGAGCCACATCTGGCTTGCGAGCCATAGGTTCACGACCCCTGGGCTAGAGATTTCTAGAGAAGTGATCCTTCTAGCAATCTCTGGATCCTCTACCACAATTCTCCAGCAGAAGTTGGCCATAAGGTCACACCGGAGAACCTAGAAATTCTTAGGCCATATTAATCAAATCAGTGAGTAATGAAATCTCCAAAAGTTAAACCAGTAAATGTGGCTCACTGTATTATTTTCAGATGTTTCTATGTTTGCTTATTTTCCAAAATACTAATTCTGCTAGCTAAATGGAGAAGCAAAAGTGTATATAAAAAGGTAAAGAGAAGGAAATGTGTATATAAAAAGATAAGGTTTTCCCTGATATTAAGTCTAGTTGTGTCCGACTCTGGGGGTGGAGTTCATCTCCATTTCTAAGCCAAATAGCCAGTGTTGTCTGTAGATGCCTCCAAGGTCATGTGGCCAGCATGCCTACATGGAACGCCATTACCTTCCTGCCAAGACGGTACATATTGATCTACTCATATTTGCATGTTTTCGAACCACTAGGTTAGCAGAAGCTGTGGGTAACAGCGGGAGCTCACCTTGCTCCCCAGATTAGAACCACCAACTTTTCGGTCAGCATGTTAATCAGCTCAGCGATTTAACATGCTGTGCCACCGTGGGTTCCAAATGTGTATACACTTTTTTCCTACTCTTAGCTGGAAATCCATTCCCAGGCTCCACCTCTCTTGTTTGGTTTTGGCAGCCATTGTCTATGTGCTTCTAGACTAGAGGTGCCAAACTACTTTTCATCAAAGGCCACGTTTTTTAACTTAGGGGTTGGTGGTCTTTAATTTTCACCCAGTTTGGGTCCCCAGATGTTACTGAATGATAACGCCCATCACTTTTGATTATTCGCCATGCAGTGTGGGGTTTGGGGGAATTGCAGCCCAACAGCACTGGTGGATCTGAGGATGAGGAAAGGTTAATGGACATTTTAATGTCAGACATATCCACAAGCCTTGTATCCAAATTTAAACTCCACTGTCCTGACTGTATCACATTTAAAGCTGCTGAATCAACGGCAACCGGGCTCCCTCGTTCCCCTTCTGAAAGTTTACAATCACAAAATCTCCCCGCTGCTTCTTTATGGTTCTGAAATCTGGGGTGCAAACGATACTCCCCTCCTGGATAAGGCCCAAGCTCAACATCGGAAGTGGTTTTTAGGGGACGATAGAAGCTCCCCGGCAGCTGCAGTTAGGGCGGAGTTGGGAATGTTCTCTATTAGCACACAATCTAAGATCAGAGCCTTTAACTACTGGCTCAAGGTCATGGAGATGGAGGCGTCTCGCCTCCCAAAATTATGTTTGCTGGAACAATCTAGCAGTTCTTATAAATCGGGGCTGACCATTTGTTTGATTACTTCAGAAGGTGCAGCATTCAGGTAATATGCCCAGTCCTCCTCTCTGGTCAAGAGCTAAGTAAGCACTTCACTGAAGTGCGTCAGCGAATTAATGACATTGCGGCCCATACCGATATAGACTCTTTGGGTTCTACCGTTTCCCTGAGATGGTTGAGTGGTTTTAAGAAATCCTTCCAATTAACCACTTACTTACAGCAAGGAAGGTTACACCACCTAAGGAAAATTTTCACTAGAGCCAGGTTTGAGCAATTAGATTCAATGGTGAGATATGGGAGGTTCAAGAAAATTCCTATGAAGAGCGTATCTGTATTTGTGGTGCCCCTGAGATCGAAGATCTGACTCATCTTCTGCTCTATCAAATCTATCAAATAGAGAGAAAACAACTGCTAGAGATATTTCTTGTGGGAAAAAATTATTGGGACCCTCTAGCAAAAGTCTCACTTCTGCTGTTCGGCTCCAACAAGCTGATAACAGATGCTACTGCTCGTTTTCTCTGTAAAGCCATGAAACTAAGATCTGATTACATAGATGCAATTGGAATAAATTGTGTTGGAGATGAGGACCTGTGGTGTTACCACCTCCCTTAGAATCCCTCCTGCTGGGCAACACAGGGGTTTAATTGATGTAATGGTCTAGAATTCTCCTCAGATTGTTTTAGAATCATTGCAATGTGTCTGTGTTCTGTGTGTATTTGATATGGCTTCTGGCTAATCAATAAAATTGTTGTTGTTGTTGTTGACTGTATCACAACATTATCAACTCTAGCATGACTCCTATTGACGAGGAATACAGGAGTTGTACTCCAGCATCTATCTGGAAGGCCACATAAAGTGACATGGCAGGCCAGATTTGTCTCGCATATCTTGTGCTAGGCACATGTGCTTCTCAAAAATAATAATGAAAAATGCTGGCAATATGCACCCACACATATCAATCACAGTCAAGAAAATGTGTTTTAGCACAGCAAAACATTTAAAACTATTAGGAAGGAGCTAATATCTCTTTTCTGTTTTTAAACCTTAATGGGTTTGGTATGTTTTTTGATTGCTTACTGACCTGCTTGTTGACTTGTTTGCTTGACCACTGGAGTTAGATAGGCTAATGGTACCTTGCAGTGATTAGCACTGCCTGCTGTATAAGATAGCTATCTAATTGCCAGCCCAGCTTTAGGTCGCCTTTGAACGGTCCTAGGTTTAGGTAGAGAAGGAGCAGTTCCTTCAATTAAACAGCCTAGGATCAGGGTGGGGAATACCCTCGGGTTTCCCTGCCACTCTGAGGGAAGCAGAGGGAGTCTTTTAGTTATAGTTAGCAACCCAAGGCATTTTCCCGTTTGTTTTTTGCAACCGTTAAGCTCTGTGCCAAGTCCTGCAAAGACTTTGTTACTGAATAAACTGTTTGATTTTCAACGTTAACCTGGAGTGATTTTTGGGTTGCTGGACCCCCCAGGTTCTTCAGCAAGCGTTCTGCAGTCCACCAGGCAGATAGGACAGCACATCTGCAGTTTTAGTTTTGAAGTTTTAGTTTCAAACTCCTTTGGGGAGTGGCGGGTATAAATCGAAATAAATAAATAAATCTCCAAATATGCTGATATATAAATATTGTGTCATTGTCATATGTATCTATTAAATGTTGAAATGTATTTTGATGTTTGAAATTGATGTTTGAATTTGATGTTTGATATTTAATAGATACATATGACACTAATAGCCTGCTAGTCAGTTATAGTTTACCGAGCAGCAATCCCTTTGTGTTTGAGAGATATATAAAAATTGAGTATTCTTCAACCTGCGCCTTTTTGTATGTCTTGGGCTACAAGTCATCATTGCCTGACCCCTCTATTTATTGATATCATCTAATGTGGTGCCTCAGGAGCGATTGCCTGCTACACTGTTCAAGTTTGCATGAAATCTGAACATGGATCTCTTACCTTGACTATTTCTGTGTTTTTTCTCCCCTTTCTCTGTATTTTTCATATTTCAGGATCGGAGGGGAAGTACACTCTATGGTTTGGGATCCCAGTGGCGAGAGACTTGCAGTTATCATCAAAGGTAAAATGCACATAAGCGGCAGGTAGAAAACCATTCAGATCATCACTCATGTATATGCAAAATTATGAACACTTCGAAACATTACTTTTTTGATTACAGATAGCAAAGCCCCCAAGTAAAAAAAGAAAACAAAAGTTGCAGTCCAAATAATACATTTTCCAAGCTCTGCCAAATCCCCATATTGTCCTGCTCCAGAAAAGTGGGATGAGGTTGAACCCTCTGTTTTATCCTGCTCTGTTCAAGAGATGGCTAGCGCACCATCTGTAAGCTTAAGAGCATGAAAGGGCGTGCACTTTGGGGGCTTAAAATAACTCTTCTGTAATCTGCATTTAAAAGTACCTTATAATTCTCTCTAAAGCTGATGCTTCAGGGAGAGGTTTGTGTGTGTGTGTGTGTGTGTCCAGGCTGAGTCTTTATTGAATGTGCCTAAAATGCAATTCCAAATCAGACAGGCCTTTTCTGAACCTTTAGAAGAGCATGGGAACAAGAGTTGATGAGGAGTGGTTTGTTGCAGTAACACAATATTCAGGCTGCAGTTTCTGCTTCCAGTTGAGAATATATCTCTGTGACGATGGGGGCCTTACTATACTTCTATTCGGATGTTCACAGTGTAATTCTGTGCATATTTACCTGTAAATGTGTTCACAGTGTAATTCTGTGCATATTTACTTGGAAGTGCATATTTACTTGGAAGTGTGTTCCCCCTGGCAATTCGATAGAGCTTTCATCCAACTTAGTGAGTGGCTTCACTTCTGTACTTTATAGGGACTGATACTGTACACAGCTGTTATTTTTGTAGCTTGTTGGATTTTATTGTATCTTTTAGCACATAGAAGAACAGGCATTGCTGAAGGAAAATCAACATGGTTTCTGCAAAGGCAAATCATGTCTTACTAACTTGATAGAATTCTTTGAGGGTGTAAATAAACACATAGATAAAGGGGACCCAGTCGATATTGTTTACCTTGACTTTCAAAAGGCTTTTGACAAAGTCCCTCACCAAAGGCTCCTAAATAAGCTCTTCAGCCATGGAATCAGGGGACAGGTCTGGTCCTGGATTGGAACCTGGCTAAACTGTAGGAAACAAAGGGTGGTAATAAATGGACACTTCTCTGGATGGAAAGAGGTGAGAAGTGGCGTACCCCAAGGTTCAGTTTTAGGACCGTTACTTTTTAATTTATTCATAAATGATCTGGATGTAGAAGTAAATTGTGAGGTAGCAAAGTTTGCAGATGACACTAAACTGTTCAGGGTAGTTAAAATGAAACTGATTGTAAAGAGCTCCAGAAAGATCTCTCGAAATTGAGTGAATGGGCAACAAAGTGGCAAATGCATTTTAACCTAAACAAATGTAAAGTCATGCACATCGGGGCAAAAGAACCCCAAATACACTTATCAACTGATGGGATCAAAGCTTTCTGAGACAAACCAGGAAAGGGATCTTGGGGTTTTGGTGGACAGCTCAATGAAGATGTCAACCCAGTGCGCTGCAGCAGTGAAAAAGCAAATTCTATGCTTGGCATGATCAGGAAGGGAATCGAAAATAGGTCGGCAAATGTTGTATTGCCTCTCTACAAATCTATGGTGAGGCCACATCTGGAGTACTGTGTACAATTCTGGTCACCGCACCTCAAGAAGGATATAACGGAACTGGAAAAGGTACAAAGAAGGGCAACAAAAATGATCCAAGGGATGGAGCAGCTCCCTTATGAAACCAGGTTGCAACGCCTTGGTCTTTTCAGCCTTGAAAGACGGCGTTTAAGAGGTGACTTGATCGAAGTGTATAAAATCATGCATGGGATAGAAAAGGTGAATAAAGAAAAAATATTTTCTCTGTCACACAACACTAGGACTAGGGGGCACTCCCTAAAGCTCCAAGGTAGGAAAGTTAGGACTAATAAAGGGAAATATTTCTTCACCCAGAGGGTCACTGGGTTATGGAACTCACTTCCAGAGGAGGTTGTGACAGCTGTCAGCCTGGACAGCTTCAAGGCAGGATTAGACAGATTCATGGATACCAAGGGAATCAGTAGTTACTGAAATGGACATCCAAGTGCCACCTCTGTGTTGATGGAGGCAGGCAGGATTTTCCCCGGGAGCAGGTGAGGGTTTTGCCCTCCTTTCTGCTAGAGATCCCCGTGTACAACTGTGGGCCACTGTGTGACACAGAATGCTGGACTAGATGGGCTGAGGCCCGATTCAGCATGGCTCTTCTTATGTTCTTATGTTTTACATTAATAAGGGGTTTGTTGCTGTTTTAAGTATAACTGGATCAGTTTTATTGTTATTAATTTTTTGCTTTTCTGTATTTTGTTGTATTTGTATTTTGTTGCACTATTGAGTGCTTTCTGTGAGCCACCCCGAGTCCCTTCGGGCAAAAGCTTTTATTATTATTAACAAAGCATTCATAGAACAATGGCATAAAAAGTGACTTTGTTCCTGCTGGTAGTATATATGGAAGGGCTGCTTACCATTGGCATGCATCATCCCAGGTGTTGCTTATGACATGTTGTAACCAAAAGGTAGATGTGTTTGCGTGCTCTTTTGTTGTATCGGCAAAGCTTAGAATAAACTACATTATAAAAATGAAAGCCTGCCATCCAGATAAACATGCCAGTAATCTCCCCAAGGATGAGAGCAATAATAATCACACAAATCATTGACTAACCTACTTCATCTCAAGGTAAAATTGGTTTTTCCACTTTCTCCAATGAGGTCTGCATGCAGATAATGGACCAAAAACTCTGATATCCTTAAAAGGTCTACTAGTTGCAACCACATTAGTACTTTCCTGCAGAATTCCTTTTTTTCTGAAAACATGCTGTTTCTTTCTTTCAAGGCCACCTGTCCTTTGGGAAGACACAGCCATGGCTTCTTTCTAATAAGATACAGATATAATTCTCTCCATTTCTACCTCAACTGGACAAGTTTGATTCTGGCCATTCAAGGGCTAGGCGATCAGGCAAAAGCCCTGTGAACGTCAGAGGCATCGAACTGTCCAAAGTACTAGAGCCCAGCATTTCATACAGCAATTTCACAAGATTGGCACAAATTTTAAAGGTATATTTTAAGGCTTGTCACAGTAGGTTTAAACACTATAAGCTTAGAAGAGCAGAATGTGCAAGTCTGTGGTGGCACAGCGGGTTAAACTTATGAGCTGCTAGACTTGCTGACTGAAAGGTTGGCGTTTTGAACCCAGGGAGCGGGGTCAGCTCCTGCTGTTAACCCCAGCTTCTGCCAACCTAACAGTTCGAAAACATGCAAATGTGAGTAGATCAATAGGTACCGCTTTGGCGTTCCATGCAGTCATGCCAGCTACATGACCCTGGAGCTGTCTACGGACTATGCCGGCTCTTCATCTTAGAAAAGGAGATGAGCACCAACCCCCAGAATCGGACACGACTAGACTTAATGTCAGGGGAAACCATTACCTTATGCTGTTGACTGTTTCATTCATTTATTTATGTCCTTCATATCACAATTTCTTACCTTTCGTTTCTCTTTTGGCAGGGAGTCGTGATTCTCCCAACAACCAGTCCATCATTGCGGTATTTCGCACCCGCAACAGCCCTGTGTTTGAACTCTTGCCCTGGTTTGTATTGCTATGTTTTCATGGAGTGCTTGCTCTTGGGTTAGAAATAAATCTATAAGTTTCACATTCTCTTGGATCTTATACTATAGATGTCAACATTTTGGGCATTTCCGATTTCTCCGGGGGAGCAGGCGGGATTGCTGAAGTGCTTCCCCTTAGCCCAGGTGCAAAATGACAACATTCTCATTGAGATTTGCCAATTTTGGATGTTGAACAGAATGTTTTGCACAATTTGAGAGCGATGCAATGTAAGGCCCTGGAGCTTTGAACACTGATAATCTAGTTGATCCCACCCACCTTTGAGTGGAGACATGAGGCAGGCACTCTCATGTTAAGCTTATTTGAATCCATAAAGCTTAGAAGCATGTCTTTTTTTAAAAAAAAGGGGCGGGGGGTGGAATGGTTTTTTTTTCCAGGCTTCTGAATTATCCAGCTCAAGCCATGTAGTTCCATAGAGGAGAGTATGCTTTGAATACAGATAGTCCAGATCAATACATTGCCATTTCTAGTTTAAAGCATCTTGGCTAGCACAAATAGAAAAACAAGTCTTTAAAGATTTCCTGCTATCCATAAGTAGAGATCATCACTACTACCCATCTGTATACACATAGGGTAGTTGACACTGTCCAATAGACCTGGGACTGTATTGTAAAACGATTTGACATAAAATCTTTGCCTAACTGTGTGGCCATTGTTTTAATGACAAAGGAAGAAACAATAATCTGCTTATTGTTGTATATTATTCTTTAGATATTTTATTGTTATTCTGTTATATAAAAAATTGCTACTTTAATGCTTTGAAAATACAAATGCAATGAGACATCTTAAAACATAGATTCTTCCTCCTCCCAGCCTCTCTGTATACCAGTGGTTCCTAACCTGTGGTCTGTGGACCACCAGTGGTCCCCAAGAATGAAAATATGGTCCGCCGCCTCACCATTACTACATTGTTGGCTCAAAACTACACAGCAACATGAGCAACTGGTCTTGCGAAACCCTCTTATAGTGCCAAGGCAACTGCGATGTCATGAGGGGGAGAAGCTGACTACCCACAAAGATTACTACTTACCACAGCAGTTCTAGATTATTAAATATAGTTTTCCGTGGGCGAGCAAATAGCGACTACTGGGTGGCATATGTTCTGTATCAGTAACTAGAGCTGATGTGGTCTATCCAATGCCATTTTCTGAATCAGCGCGCCAAATAAGCAAACTAAATCTAAAGTTGACCAAAAGCTGATTTGTAACCCTTTGGGTACTAAGGTTGGAGAGTGGTCCCTGGTAAAAAAAAAAAAAAAAGGTTGGGAACCATTGCTGTATACAGTTTGTGTCAAGATACTGTGATATGAGCCTGTTCCATACAAAAGAAAAGTGAACTACCTACTTATTTTTGTCTGAACTGTTTTGTTTACTTGATTAGATTTGTACAGTTTATTGATTGAAATGTCTGTAATCGGGAAACAAAACCTATTTTATCTTCCCCAGATATTTATACCTGGCGTCTTGAGGTACATTACAGTGTCTAAAATTATTTGCAGCATCGTCTAAAGCATATGCTGTAAAAGAATACCAGAATCAATTCCTGTTATCATGAAAATTGTAGATGTCAAGGCTTTATACCTTTTGGAGCAAAGTGGCATTCTTGGCTGTTTGTGGAGAGTTGGAAAATACTTGGGCAGACTATAGAATTTAAAAAGATTCTTAGGATATTTACTGAATTTGGGGCGTATATGTAAATAGAAGAATGATCTTATAAACAGCCTGTGATATAATAAGACCGTCAGTATCATTGAAATCTCTGAATGTCTTTTACAGTTACAGTATGTCTTTTTTCTCCCCAGTGGCTTCTTGCAGGGTGAAAATGGGGCAGATCCACAGCTAATGGCTTTCCACCCTTGTTTTAAGGGAGGAGCTTTGCTGACAGTGGTAAGTTCAAGCTCCCAGCTCAGGTGTAGCTTATAGGAATGCTAACTATTGCTTATTGCTGTCATAGCCTCATGGTATCTTGTCTGTTTGCTAGACTGAGTTATTGGTATTCTTGGACAATGTACAGGATTCAGCAACTCAACAATCTCAGAGTTGTTTCTTAAAAATGTGCTTTCAGTCTGTAAGCCACTATTTCACAGACCGTTGGTAGCTGAGGCATACATTTTTTTTCCTGAAGTGAAAGAGAAAACATATTTCATTCTCATGGCTGGAAAGGGTTACCATACGACCCCAGTATCGGTGTTTCTTATTTTTATTGTAAGTTCAGGAACGTATCCCCCATAGGTATAAGGCCTGTACAGTGTATTAAATGGTATAAGTAGCCCACACCACAAGTGCAGGCCAATCCCTGTGTTTCTGCACAGATCACAGAATTGGTATGAGTTGCATTATTAGAAGCAACTCATACAGAGATAAAAACAAATTGTGCCTTCTTTGGGAATCGGTGACATACCCTTAAGGTGCAAAATAAAATTAGCTGCTCTGAATGCAAAGCCGGATTTGAATATATTTCTTGAGATAGTTGGTGAAAAGGTGGCTATCCCAGAGCAGAACTTTCCAAAAGAGCAGCTTTTTCTGGGATATCTGGGGACTTGTTACCATGAAAGTTCATATTACATACTAGGTATTTTGTTTCATGGCATACAGTCTGTGAAGTAATGCTATAGGAAAAATAGGAAAAATAGTTATTATTGATACTTAAGATGGGCTGAGCTCCTTGCATCTATCAGGATCAGATTAAATGACATAAAGGAGTATATGTATGCTCATTTTGGAAGAAGCAGATTTTTTTGATTACAGGAACTCTTGGTGCAGACTTTACACCATAACTCTGTGCCAGTAGCAAATGTTGGGCATTTAAAAACGGAATGACCTTTCTTGTTCTAGGATCTCCTTCTATGACTGCCAATGAGGGCTTGAACAGGGCAGCGTATGCCAATACTTTATTCTCATGCTGCTTTCTCTTTCTCTCTCTCTCTCTCTTCCTCCCCCAGTGCTGGTCAACTGGAAAGATCAGCCATATTCCCTTCTTCTTTGTGACTGGCCAGTTTCCATCATTTACATCTGAGAAAAGTCCCCTCATTACCTTGGGAAGTAGAAGCAGCGCCCGGGAGCAGCCCTTGTTTTCAGAACTGTGAAGGTCCAGCCTCTGACTGTCTTTTTTTGCTCAAGAAAGTGGGGGATCTTTGAAGAGTGACGACTTCTTGGGACGGACCTTTCTTCAGAACAGTGTGACTACAAATGCATTGCCTGGTGGGTGCCTACTACCACCTATTGATAGTTACTTTCTTGCACCTGAAGAATGCCTGCCCGTCTGCCTGAAAGAGACAACTTTATGAATATGTTTGAAGTAGAAAGTGAAATCCAAATGATGACTAATCTTAGTCGTATCCCTGCAGTCTGGTTTTTTTCACTTGTGGACACTTTAAGTGCTCTTATGTATCCTTTGTTTAGGAATTATTCCCAAGTAAATTTCTGTTGCTAACTCCTGTAGTCCTTGCATGAGTTGTTTCGTTTCTCTTTGAATTTCATACCCCAGAGAGAAGAAATGAAAGAGAGGAAGAAGGTGGGTGAAAGGTTGAAAGGGTAGAGCCCAGGTAGAAGGTACCGGCTTTCATCCCTGCCCTCTCCACCTAGGGTTAAGAGAGAAATTCCTCTCCAAAATCCTGAATGGTCATTGCAAGTGAGTGTGAACTGGGGATCAGAAACCTTTTTTTAAAAAAAATATTGGGGGAAGAATTTCAATTCATGGAAAGTTTGTGGTTTTTTTTACTGTAGGTGAGGAGACTTAGCCAGGATGGGACAAGCCTGAAATGATGTGAGTAGGACCAGGAATAATTTTGATCGATTTGGCTATTTCTTCATCTAGTTTACAGAGCTAGAGGTCAAACCTGCACATTTCTACTGAGGAGTAGCACCTTCTCATGCAGTAAAACCAGATCTTATTTTAAACACTCTTTTCTGCACTGTAAGTAACCCTTACTTGTTGCTACTGATTCTTGTTTGACAACACAAGTAACCCCTAACTTAGGCAGGCCCTATATCCCAGGATATGATCCCCGGTTTTCTGCTTTAAACTGGATTATATTATATTATTTATTTATTTATTTATTTATTTCAATTTGTATACCATCCTTTCCAATTGGCTCAGGACGGTTTACAGTATATCGAACTATAACATCGGAACAATAAGACAGCAGATATCAGAACATTAAAACAGTGTCAAACTACAACCAAGGGTGATTAAAGGTCAAAAGCCTGGCGGAAAAGAGCTGTTTTACAAGCTTTCCGGAAAGCCGGCAGCTCACTAATTGCACGGACTTCAGGCGGCAGAGCGTTCCACAGGCTTGGTGCCACAACAGAGAAGGCCCTGTGTCTAGTTGAAGATAGACTGACAGTTCGTAGGGAAGGGATCTGCAAGAGGTTGTGATCTTCAGATCAAAGAGATCTCTGGGGAACATATGGGAGTAGACGGTCCCTCAAGTACACCGGCCCCAGACCATGCAAGGCCTTAAAGGTCAAGGCCAACACTTTGAAGATGATCTGGTGCTCAATTGGCAACCAGTGCAGTCGCTGCAGAGTTGGAGTAATATGGGCCCTGGCCGGCACCCCAGCCAGGAGGCTCGCTGCCGCGGTCTACACCAGTTTAAGCCTCCAGGTGACCGACAAGGGAAGACCAATGTAAATGGTGTTACAGTAGTCTAGCCCCGAGATGTGTCCACTCTGCCAGATAATCTGGGATAAACAGAAAACCTGGGATCAGGTCCTAGGTTATAGGCTTTGGGTGTTGTGACCAAGCTATCTATGTAATCGAATAATAGTTTCAGCTTTTAATTTATTTATTTATTTATTTCTCCCACCTTTCTCCCAATATGAGACCCAAAGTAGCTCACATTATCTGCAGCTGGAACAAGGTACTCTGAGAGACAGAAAGATTCCAGGGTCTCCAAGTGGCAGTCATGAATCCAGGATGACTAGACTGACATGGATTTATACTGTTGGTATCATCTAAAATATCTGCAGCTGCAAATATCTGCAGCTGTACTGCCTCAGCACTCCCTCAGAAGCTTAAGTCCCTACCCTACCCTGAGTAGAGATCACAAATTGCGAAGATTTACAACTGGGCAGTAGAAGCCAAAATGGACTGGATGGTCCTTGTGGTCTTCTCTTATTCTGCAGTGGTCAGTAGTTTCACTAGAGGTGTGTGTGTGTGTGTGGGGGGGGTACTGTTTGGGGGTTACACCAAAATTACTGTCTATAACATTTTTGTGCAGTCTTTCAGTAGACATTTTGTAAAAAAAAAAAAACTCTACTGAAAGACTGCACAAAACCGTGAAGACATTTTTGTAAGCCCAGCTTATATATGCTGTATCAATACTACACCTTAAACTCGATTTGAATTTACTTTTTTGAACAGTCTTATATACATGCCTTCTAGTTAGAACTGTTACTATTACCCAATTACACTTTGAATCACATTGTTATCACCACAAACAAGTTGCTGCTGCTTTTTAGAGTAATAATTTAATCAATTTTTTTCAGTTACTTTAGCTTGAATGCTATGATTTGGTCTGGTATGAAAGGAGGTCCACAGGAGTGGCACTATGGTTAGCACGCTTGGTGACACCAAATCTAGTAATGGCACTGGGTGAAGTTTCTACTAACCTAATGAATGCCCTTACTCCTTTACACCGTGACATCCTATGCACCCCACTGTTTTCAATCAGAGCCGAAGTGAATCCGTAGAGGGTTGCAAGAGATCCTGCCTCATGTTGAGTTGAGACCTGTCACCCAAACCAGCCCTGCCATTGGTAATGAGAAGATTGCATCTGCCTAAGGATCAGCAAGTGAGATTTTTGGATTGTTTTGGCCTATTATACTTTTCTCCTCTCAATGATGTGGGTGGTGCTGGTGAGATTATCTGCCTCTTGTGCCCAAGTACTGGCTTGAGATGATCTACACCTGAGGCTGGGTGAATAAGGTATTTTAGGCCAGCCCTCCTCTACTTGCTCCACTGCAGTTGAACCCCCTCCCCTCATACATTCTTGTATTTCTCTATAAAGGATCTCTTCATGGATAAGTGGACCTGTCTATAGCCGTGGTTCTCCCACCACCTTTTTTTTTTGTTTGACCTGGGACATCTTTGATCAACATTAGTACCAAAATGGTTACGAATCACTGCTTGGTCAACTTTAGATTCAGTTTGATTATTTGGGGGTGCTGATTCAGAAAATTGCATTGGATAGACCACATCTGCTCTAGTTTCTGATACAGAACATATGCCATTCAGTAGTCTCCATCTGCTCGCTCACAGAAAACCATATTTAATAATCTGGAGCTGATGTGGTATGTAGTAATCTTTTGTGAGTAGACAGCCTCTCCCCTTCCAACATCCTTGTTGCCTTGGCACTATAAGAGGGTTTTGGAAGACCAATTGCTCTCGTTGCCATGTGGTTTCGAGGCAACGGTGTAGTAATGGTGAGGCCATAGACCAGGGCTGCCAAGGAAGTCTATCACGATTGACCAGTCAATCCCGGGACCGAAGGAGGTTGATCCCAGCCAGATGGGGTGCTTCTCAGAGGGGGGCGGAGCCAGGCTGTGCCAAACCCCTCCCCTCCAAAAACACATTGGCACTCCCAGCAGCTTCTCAGGCTTGAGGATGGCAGTGCCAAGCCAGCCTTGTGCTAGCTATGTCACCACTGGCTTGGCATTGCCATCCTCAAGCCTGGAAAAGCTGCTGGGAGCTTCCAAAGCCAGGGGGGGAGGGGCTTGGACAATTTAAAAGCCTGGCATAATCCCCTCTGGTAGAAAAATCCGCTCTACCAGCAGCTTCTCAGGCTTGAGGATGGCAATGCCAATCCAGTGGTGGCATAGCTAGCACAAGGCTGGCTTGGTACTGCCATCCTCAAGCCTGGAGAAGCTGCTGGTAGAGCTGAAGCCAGAGAGGGGCAGGCCAGGCTGCACCAAGTCCTCCCCAGCCCTCCCTCTCCAGCCTTGAGGATATAGGTAGATCTTTCTGACTTGGTTTTATTATAAGTAGCTCACGTGCTGAAAAAGTGTGAGCACCCCTGCCATAGACCATTTTTTTGTTATTGCGGACCACTGGTGGTCTGTGGACCACAGGTTGGGAACCACTGGTCTACAGACAACAGAAGAGCTGTCATAGTGCAGTGCTTTGCATGTGGGAGACAGTTTGGAGCCCCTTCGGCCAGGACAACCTGTTGAGTCATATTCTCTCGAGTTCAAACGGAGGGAAAGGCAAATCTTTTCTGAACAAATCTTGCCAAGAAATTCTTGAGGAAGGGTCACCATAGGTCCAACTTGAAGGTAGAGCTACAGCATACATGACAGGACAGTCTCCATCTGAGCTGAAGATCATGCCATGGCTTCCATATGGTGTTTGGTGGTAAGTAACCCTAAGCAGCATAGACAATGACATAGGGATGAAACATGGCTCGGAGGTTTCAGATTTCCCATCCCTGTGCTCTCACCCTTACAAGAGTTTTTGCTAAGAGCTCATTTAGCACTCCTTATGCCTCCTGTTGCCTTATACATTATTAGAATGTAATTACAGAAATGTGTCCTCTCCGGCACAGACATAGTGCCTACAGAGAGAGAGAGAAAGAGTTTGAGGAAAGGGCAGCAGATAGCCTCTGCCTTGCAGACAAGAAACAAAGACTTTGACTTCTAATCTCATAAATACTCTATTAAGTGACTTGAAAGACTTGGGCAGTAGAATGTCTGCTTGGGAATAAGCGGAAATGATGAAATCTGAGGCCCCAAATTGAACAGTCTTTTGTGAAAGATTGCTAAAAGCATATTTGGAAGGAAAGGGCACATTCCATTACTGGATTTAATAAATTTTATTTTAGGATATTTGCTTTCTGTCTTTCCAAAGACACATGAAGGACCTAGTTATATTTTAGGAGCAATTTCTATAAAAAGGCAATATCTAAAACATCAAGTGATGAAAATAACCCCTCCTTCCAGCACAGCACATTGCACTGCTTTCAGAAGAATTTGTTTTTTTTGTCAGGAGTGACGAGAAACTGCTTCTGGTGTGAGACAGTTGGCAGTCTGCAAGGACGTTGCCCATGGGATGCCTGGATGTTTGATGTTTTACCATACTTGTGGGAGGCTTCTCTCATGTGCCTGCATGGGGAGCTGGAGCTGGAGCTGACAGGGGGAGCTCAACTCACTCTCTAGATACGAACCGCTGACCTGTCGGTCAGCATTCCTGCCAGCACAAGGGTTTCACCCACTGTGCCACAGCTGGTTTTCAGAAGATCAATTAGACCTATCTTTGTTGAGCAGGATGTTGCCTATTGAGAGTCATTTGGTTTAATCTGAAGGAAGCAAGTTGCATGGAGAAGAACTGGTTCACAACTGTATGACTGTCCATGTTTTGTCTTACCAGGCCCTACTCCAGTGCCTTCAGTAGGAATGAGATCTGTAGCATTAACCAGAGATGATAATGATGTGTGATGCCCAGCAAACCAGGCCAGATTGTTTTTCAATGGCAACTGCAGCTATACCTGTTAACAGATTTGTTCAATTCTCAACTTTCCTGGACTATGCTCTGTGAAATGCATCTATAAGCAAATGAAACAACTTGAATGAATCACCACATTAATGGATATATATGGATAAATATGTCTTAGTTGTGTTCAAATAATTCACCTTCCGCAATTGGCTATTGTCTATAGCAGGGGTTGGGAACCTTTTTGACTCAGCCATAAAGCAAAATATTTGGAAATTTATTTCAATGAGAGCCATATAATATACATTATATATTTTTAGACTGAATTCAACTAAATATGAGTATATACGTACATACTATGAGAAAAGAATTCCCCGGCAGAATGACGGGACACTTCAGACCTGGCTCTGCAAAAGGCATGCTCAGGACTCTGGGAAGGAAGAGAAGACGGAAGGAAGGAAGGGGGAAAGAAAGAAAGAAAGAAAGACAGGAAATAAAGGAAGGAGGGGGAGAGGAAGTAAGAAAAGAAGAATGAACTATGGAAAAGGAAGAAAAGCAGGAGCGAGACAAGGAGGGGAAAAGAAAGAAGGAAATGGGGAGGAAAGGAAAGTTTGGGGAAAAGAAAGGAAAGGGAGTGAGGAAAAAGTAAAGAAGGGAAAAGAAAAAAGGAGAGGGAAGTGAAAAAGGAAGTAGAAGGAAAGGAAGACTTGGTGAAAAAGAATAGGAAGGAAGAGGGAGGGAGAATGGAGGAAAAGGAGAGGAGGGAAAAGTAAGGAGAGAAGGAGAAGGAAAGGATGAAGGGGGTGAAAGAAAGGAAGGAAGAGGAAGGAAGAGGGAGAATGGAGGAAAGAAGGAAGGGAGAGAGGGAGGGAAAAGGAAGTAGAAGGAAGGAAGACGAAGGAATTAAGGAAGAGGGAGAATGGAGGAAAGAAGGAAGGGAGAGAGGGAGGGAAAAGGAAGTAGAAGGAAAGGATGGAAAAATTCCCACTGCATGCTGGGAAACTGAGGCCCGGGCTGCTCTGGAGAGCCAGGTGCAATCATGAAAAGAGCCACATCTGGGTCCCGAGCCATAAGTTCCCTACCCCTGGTCTATAGCAATGGTTCCCAACCTTTGGTCCTCCAGGTGTTTTGGACTTCAGCTCGAATGTTTCCTAACAGGTAGTAAGCTGGCTGGAGTTCCTGGGAGTTGAAGTCCAAAACACCTGGAGGACCAAAGGTTGGGAACCACACTATAGATGCCACCTCATGAGCTCCAAGTTAAAGGCAATGGTATGGTAATTATCTCAGAAGGGCCCTGGTGCGTTAGCCTGCAAAGCCATTTGATCTGTTTGCTTTGAGAGTTTAGCAAATGCCCCTGGAAAGTCTAAAAACTAGGCATATGCATCCTCCCAACCACTACTTCCACATAGCATAGCTATTGTGACCAACAGATATTGATGTCACCCATGCAATACATTTCCAACCATATTTATCTTTTGCATGTCCTTTAGGCGTAAGACAAATCTTATTTTGGATTGCTTGTTCTGCTTAAAGAGGTCCAACGTTTGCCTCTGTCCAGAGTTGGTCCTTCTCTTTAAGCAGAACAAGCAATCCAAAATAAGATGTGTCTCTGTCAACCTGGTTCCCATCCTTCAATGTTGGACTATGCCTTTCATCACCCCATCTGAGGGTCAGCAACGATGAAAGTTGTGTATGTGTGTGTGTTTGCCTTTGAGTCACATGTAGACTTATGATGACCCCATGAATTTCACAGGATTTTGTTAACTAAGGAATACTCAGAGGTTTTTGCCAGTTCCTTCTTCTGAAATACAAGATGAGCATCCCAGATCTAGAACTTGGAAATGTTTAAAAATTCAAAAATGTCTGCATGGATGTATGAGACAGGGATACAGTAATAAGAAAAAAGGTAATATTTGTTATGGCTGGAGCCAGGGCCCTTTTGTGCCGGTTATAATGCTTTGATTTAACTTGAAGTGTCATATCCTATGGAATCTTGGGATTTGCCGTTTGGCGGGGCACTAGAGCTCCCTGGTTGAGGACTCTCAAGGCTCTTTCCATAACTACAGATTTTTAGTATTGTGGCCGAGGCAACTAAAGTGGATCTGTAGCAATATCAACTATGAAAAGCACTAGGTTTTTGCCACAATGTGATGCAAGGTTGGGGTCCCACCCAGTGATGGGCAAGACCAGATCTAAATTGGTTGGGGACACTCTATTCTTCCTTTTCTCTTTCTGCTGTTTCTTCTTCTATCTCCCTTTCTCTTTTACTTCCTCTCTGACTCCTAGACTGATTGGGGGAGTGAGAGTTTTTTTATTCCTGCCTAGAAGGAGTTGGATTGGATGGCCTTCATGGTTTCTTTCAGTTCTATGTATGTCTGAGTTTGCCAACCATCTGAATGGAAGGCTTGCAGTGGACATCCAACATTAGATTGAGACTCATCGCTTGCAGGGAGTGGCGCAAAGGGAAGAGAAGGAGGCAGTCATAGGAAAGTGGCTGTAGTTGTGCAGATGGGTGGGAGCATCCCTGCAGGAAAAGAAAGGATTAAGAGAGAGGGATTTATGATTGTTTTCACTGCTAATCCCTTAGCATTAAGCTATAACATCTCTGCCTAAATCCCTGGCAAATGGGACGGGATAAACTGGAGGACTCCCAGTCACAGCAGGTCTAACTATGCAGCCTGTCGTTATGAGAAATAGATGATGGTGGTGGTGGTGGTGACAACTGGGAGGTATACGTGCACCTATTAGAAAGGAGAATTAGTGTTTAAGGAATTGTTTTGGGTTTCATGATGACTGACTAAGGTTGACTCCTCTTTCTGTCAGTTAGGTGGTAGTTATTTGGGAGTTGATGCAAGCCTTCCCACAACCCAATTATAGCACTTTGATTCCAGTTTAACTTCCATTTTCTATCCTACGGAATTATTGGATGAGCACTCAAGGGCGTTTTCAGTCAGCCCTCTACATTTGTGGATTTTACTTTTGAGGAGTTGATTATTCACAGCTTTTTATTAATATGTTATCTCTAGAAATGTCTAGGTCAGGCATGGGCAAACTTCGGCCCTCGATTTTTTTTGGATTTCAACTCCCAGAAATCCCAGCCAGCTTACCGGCTGTTAAAAATTGTGGGAGTTGAAGTCCAAAATGCCTAGAAAGCCGAAGTTTTGTCCATGCCTGGTCTAGGTCTTCCAGTGAGATACTATGAGTTTGACATAGAGTCATACTAGAGGACCTAGACATGCCTAGAGAGGTGTTCTTGCAGGTATAAGGAAGAGTTTTTACATTTCGCACAGTGGTTTAAACCGCTGAGCTGTTGATCTTGTCGACCGAAAGGTTGCAGGTTCGAATCCAGGGAGCAGCAGGAGCTTCTGCTGTCAGTACCAGCTTCTGCCAACCTAGCAGTTCGAAAACATGCAAATGTGAGTAGATCAATAGGCACTGCTCTGGTGGGAAGGTAACAGTGCTCCATGTAGTCATGCCAGCCACATGACCTTGGAGGTGTCATGGCAGAAATGGAGATGAGCACCAATTCCCAGAGTCGGATAGGACTGGACTTAATGTCAGGGGAAAACCTTTACCTTTATCTTCAGGGTCCTATGCTCCAAACTCCTGAAAAAGTGGAGTGCCCTCTGTACAATCCTCAACCAAGGAACACCCCTGACTAAATAGCCTCTCCACCTCACCCCATGAAAATTTGGGATCAGCAAGGAGGGTGTTTGGACACTTACTGTGGTTTATCTCCATGGTAAGTCCGAGCAGTAGTAGGTGGTGATTGCTGTCATCACCAGAATCACCCTCATATTTTAGAAACTAGGCTAGGCAGCGTGCAGGGCTCCAAATATTATAGGACTGCAACTCTCATCATCCTTAGCCCGCAATGGCCAGTAGTGGGGAGCATTGCTCATTGCAGTCCAAGAATATCTGGAAAGCCAAATAATACCCACTTGGAGGTACATAAAGATCTTGAGACTTGAATTAATCACTGTGATCACCTATAGTTGATCTTTGGCATGGAGTCCAAAATTCCCAGATTTTAAGATGATTTCTTAGTGGAAGGAACCGGGAAATATTTTTATTGGGTCTGTCAGCAAGTGGTGCAAGCAGATCAGGGTGGAAGGCAACGAAATACTTGCTTTATTTTGTAAAATTCCAGACAATAAACAAGAGGCAAAAGTAGAAAAGTGACAAATCAAGTTTTTGATCACTGGGCCGGGGCCCAGGCTACCTCAACGTGTTGTTCATAAAATACCTTGGAATTTCAGTACAGAGAAAAGTTAGTCTAATTTACTTGTGTGAGATAAACTACTCTTGTTGTTTTAATTTTTTCTCTTGTTTTAATTTATGTTAAACTGATTATATATTTCTATGTAATATGAGCCTTGTCCCTAAGTTGAACTTTTTCAATACAGCTGGAGGAAAAATTAAATTAAATGAAAAAAAAAGGTGTGATGAAAAAATGAAGTGTCTATAGATGAGGGCTGGCATTTGGCAACATTCCTTAATCTGGTGACCTCCTCAATTGGGCTATGACTCCCATCATCTGCAATCAGGCTAGCCAGTAGTTGGCTGTGATGGTAAGAGCTGTAGTTGAACTGTTCTGCCACAGGAAGTTTATATTAGGCTAAACCATGAAGGGCATGGGCTGTGGAGGTCAATGGATTTCTGGTCAGTAAAACAATCTGTTTTAGGGTTTAACATGAGCTTTAAAGTAGCAATCTAAGGTGCTGAGACCCATTCCAGAATACATTCAGCACTTTGGAGAGCACATTTGAACTTCAGACTACTAAAACCTTGAGTAGATTCATTGTCCCCTGGACAGGACATCACCAGGCAGCACTGGAGCCTGGGGTTAATACAATAAGAGTTGGCTCTGGACTAGGAATGCTGGGAATTGTTCTGTGTTGTGTTTATTATCCCCACGGTATATTCAAGCAATAATAGGCAGTGATTGTTATCACCACCAAGGGCGGCCCCATATTTTACAAAATGGAGACCAGGAGTAAGCATCATGCAGCTCTCCAGATGTTGGGACTGCAACTCCCAACATCCTTAGCCAGCAATGACCAATAGCGAGGAGTATTGGGAGTTGCAGACCAACAACATGATGGAGAGTTGCATGATTCCTACTCCTGAAGGGCCACGTGGGCTATGACTCCCATCATCTGCAATCAGGCTAGCCAGTAGTTGGCTGTGATGGTAAGAGCTGTAGTTGAACTGTTCTGCCACAGGAAGTTTATATTAGGCTAAACCATGAAGGGAATGGGCTGTGGAGGTCAATGGATTCCTGGTCAGTAAAACAATCTGTTTTAGGGTTTAACATGAGCCTTAAAGTAGCAATCTAAGGTGCTGAGACCCATTCCAGAATACATTCAGCACTTTGGAGAGCACATTTGAACTTCAGACTACTAAAACATGATGGAGAGTTGCATGATTCCTACTCCTGAAGGGCCACGTGATTCCACTCCAAGCTACACAAAGTTATTGAGTTTAAATGGTTCTTGAGACAGTTGCTGAGATCATCTGTGGGTGATCTTTGGCATGGAGGGCGGAATCTGCCCTAAACCTTTCGTTTCCAAAACAATTGAAAACATGTTTATAAAGTTTTGAAACAGTTTATATTTATCATGCAATTCCCACCTCAAATATGTATTTGTTGTGTAACTCCACCTAAGATAAGTCCAGTCCTCAGAGGATGGTACTGAGAGTATCGTCTTCCTCCTCCTCATCCTCAGGGCTTGACTGCTTGCTAGGCAGGGGCAGGGGCAGGGCCTTCAGATACTCCAAGTGACGCCGTGTCTCGGCTTGGTTGCGTCGGACATAGTAGATGACGTAAGAGATCACTACAGTGAACCAACAGAACATAGTCAGCAGCATAGCCAAGTCGGTGTTCCTCTGCTGGCTCAGGCAGAAGTTGATGCCCGAGTTGAGCAGATGGGCCAGGGTCTGGCCGGTGTACTCCTCCCAAGTGGCAGTGGCACACACAATGTCCTCCACTGTTTCAGGGTCCAAGGGAAGAGACCTCATCAGTTCCTGCAAGGGGCAGTCACAGTGCCAGGGGTTGTCATAGAGCTCCAGTCGAACCCATGTCAGCATGATGAAGGGAGTCACCTCCATCCTCTGCAACTGGTTGCCCGAGAGGTCCAGCAGCCTGAGTCCCCCACTTAGACCCCGAAAGGCTGCTGGAGCAATGGTCTGGATGAGATTGTCTGCGAGGTGAAGTTCACGGAGCTGTTTCAGGCCATGGAAGGCTCCATTTGGTATATGTGTGATCCAATTTGAGTTGAGATAAAGGACACGGGTGTCACGAGGGACGTCAAGGGGGATCATCACCAGGTCCTTTTGGTTGCACCACACCACGCCACTCTCTGGCGGACAGTCGCAGCTTTCGGGGCATGGGAGAGTGCCTTGAAAGGCAAGGAGCAGGAGCAGGAGGGTGGGCAAAGCTGGCATCTCTGCATAGCTCTTCTCTTCTATTGGGAAAGTCAGAAGAGAGGGTGAGAGCCTCATCGAAGAGCAAAACAGCAACTGCGGGGGAATTGAATGGGAGAAAAGTCCTTTGAGCACAGGGACAGGGAATTCTTGGTCCTACAACTCCCAGCATGCTTCACCATTGGCCCAAGTTGAATAAGGCTTCTGGGATTTGAAGTCCATATGTTCGGAAAGCCAGTGCTTCCCTATTTCTATCTTAGCATCTGGTGCAGATTTTACCGGGATTGATTCAATAATATTTCTCTTTAAACATTCAGTATGGCTTCATCTAACACAGTGGTTCCCAACCTGTGGGTCCCCAGATGTTTTGGCCTTCATTTCCCAGAAATCCTAACGGCTGGGAAACTGGCTGGGATTTCTGGGAGTTGTAGGCCAAAACACCTGGGGACCCACAGGTTGGGAACCACTGATCTAACCTCATAGGAACATTCTATAAGGCAGCGTTAATAGGGCATCTCAGTTCAGTTTACAGGCTGCCTCTGGACTGTGAAAATGAGAAATAGTACTTCAAAAATTATAATCTAGTTATTACAATAAAAGCCTTGATAATCTAGCCATTATAACAGTGGTCACATGTACAGTTGTTTTACTCTTCCTTCTGTCCTAACCCTTTCCTCTTATCTTACTTACATGCTGAACATCAGGATGTAGCTTTTATAATCATCTGGGTTTTTTTCTGTTGGTTTCCAAATTTTAGATCCTGCTTTATGTCATGACCAGAGGCCCATGACCGTGTGTTTACAGGAATGTGCAAATCATGTAGCCTTCCGGATGTTGCAAAATATGAAAGAAATATCTCCCCCCCCATCTCTCTATCTATCTATCTCTGCCCCCTCCCCCAAATTTACTTAATGTATTTTTATTGATGGTACAGTCCTATACGTGTCTGTTACAAAGACACTTACTTCCACTAAGGTTTATTTCTGGGTAAGAAGAAGACAGTTGCAAAAGAAATGTCTTTTTCTTATTTGCATCTACCATCCTGTATGTTTTAACAGCATTGTTTTAGCAGGGTTAACCCCTGCTAGCTTACTTATTTTTATTTCGTTATTTGTACCCTTTGGATTTAGCAGTGTATGAAAAGGGTGTGTGTTTGACTGTATATTTGACGTATTGTTGTTTTAAGAAATCGCCATAAAACCAGAGCCTCCAACTCAAACAAGAGCCCTATAAAAACTGAGCAGAAGGAGTAAATCTGAGGGAAAAGTCTAATGAGAGATATCATACACAAGTCTTACAAAGCAGAACACAATGACAGAGGTCTACACTGTACGAGAATCATATTGCAATTTGTGATCCCTGCCTTGCCCACTCACAGTCTCTTTAAGAAACAGAGTGTTTATGCATGGAAGAGTACCTGTTTTTTAATTTAAAATGTTGGGTTTTTTTGGTTTTTTGTTTTTGATTTTCCCTGACATTCCCAAAGTACAGAAAAACCTTTGCAAGGAAAACAAGTGCTTGTATCCAACTTAGTCACTTTATTCTGGCGCTAATATTCCCATATAGCATACCCAGTCCCTTCTCTTACGACTTCCACAGCAGCTTAATATTCATGCCTGCTTCTCATCCTTTTTACGACCAAGTGTCACGCTGCTTTCTAAAGATCAAGTTGCTATTAAAGACCCACCAAAACGGCTAGGCCATTTCCACCTACCCATCACCCTTCTCCGTTAGCCCAAAAATGTCCCTCAAACATTTGACAGCTGAGGTACTGTTTTAGTTTCAGAATTAAAACTGGAGGCACACTTCAGTCTCACGCCCCAAAACTGTACTCTGAGTGTAGATGGGTAAGAAATAGTCATGCCTGGAGCCATTCTCCACTTGTGTTTCTGCGTCAGTCACTGTTCTAAGTGAGGCCTCTTCCACACAGCTGAATAAAATCCCACACTATCTGCTCAGATGTCCCAGTTCAAAGCAGATATTGTGGGATTTTCTGCCTTGGTATTCTGGGTTATATGGCTGTGTGGAAGGGCCATATAACCCAGAATACCAAGGCAGAAAATCCCAAATAAATCGACTACATGAGTGGAATTGCAAATTTAACAGGTAGTATAAAATATGGCCATACCGAGTATTTAGCTCACTGGAAAATACAATAATTTTCACTAAAGTGGAATGATGTAGGAAAAGAGAAGGACCGCATTACAGGGAGACAGAAAGGCTGTTGGTAACAAGGTATCGTTCACAGGGTCACCATAGTCAAAATCAATCTAATGGCAATTAATAACAACAAATAGAAAAGTGAAATAATAACAGGGAGAGGTTGCATGCTACCATCACTTGCTCAAACAGCTCTTCTGCACAATTTGTACGAGATACAGGAACCCAATTATAATTTGCTTCTGGCTAGTCCAAATTGTGCCTGGGCTAGACTGAGAGCCATTAATTGACTTCTAGATGATTCTTGTGGCTTTCTAGTGTCTCTTCACACCGTGGGAAAAATCCAATCCCCTTCTGATAGTTGTGTATTTAGTAATGGCAGCAATAATGAAGGCAACCTAAAATAAAGGCCAGTTAGGGTGATTTACTCTGTGAAAGAACTATGAGTCACTTTGATAGGTCTAATACTCAAAACAAGTTATTTGGCTCAGAACACATTAATTGTGAAGCATCTGCTTCCAGCTGGTGGATCTTGGGACTCAAGCAAGAAACAGAACATAGCCTATATTAATCTAGATCAACTCTAAAATCTATCTGGCATTTAGAATTGCTTGGATGCATCCTTCCAGAAAGGGGTTGACCAGGAATACTGCCAAAACATTCAGAGCAGAGTATTAGTTTTCAGCCAGTTTCATGACCAGACAACTTACCTGCTTGAAGTTCGAGTTAGGGTCCCTGAGTTTTCAGCTGGAGTTCTGGTTATAAAATGCACAACAATCAGATTGGATTTTTCCTGTGAAAGCCACAAGAACCTGTACAAGTCTCTGCCTCATCTCATTCCATCTCTCTCCCCTTTCTTTGCCCTGATACTTTTGTTAACATGAGCTTGTGAACTCCAAACAGGAGTTTCTGCTAAATGGTGACACGGGAATGTAGGACCCTCCAGATATTCCCAATCTTGGAGGAAATATGAGATGATGATGATGATGATCCCTCTCCATAGATGATGCCTATTGGGATGGAAAACAAACTCAAACAACATGTGGAGGACCACATGGTCTCACCTTTCTCTTCCCCTCCACTGAATTGCTTTGCTATCAAATATCTTACTAGATAAAAGAACATGATCAGGAAAGTATTGTCTGCTCAGTGTTTGCAGCAATTCAATGCACCAGAATTCAGCCAACAAACAAAGAACTATCAAGCTACAATCAATCCCCACGAACCCAAGCCTCTGTTTTGCTCCAAACACACCTGTATGAACAGTGGTCTCCTGGGTCAATCTTCCTGGTTGCAGAAAGCAAAGCAGCTTAAGGGACCATTGCTGCAGCTTCTATCTGGTTTCCTTCATACAGTGCCAGCCTCAGTTTCTATCCTCCCATCTAGTGTCTCTCTCATTCTAGTGTCTCTGCTATTCATCAGAGAGTGAGCAGGACACACACACACACACAGCTGGCTGGCTGGAGAGAGGGAGGGAGGGACTGCCCCACTCGGCAGCTGGAGGAGTGGCAGAAGGAAAATGAGAGAGGACAGCAGTGTGCATTTATTTGTGTGCATCATAGATTGTGAAACTTCCAAAGGGACGTTGAGCCAAACAATGCAACAAACAGCCTTAGAGAGCTGCAACTCAGAATAGAGCTATTGTTTAGGTGTTTGTGTGAGTGCAGCACCTGGAGACTTCAGCATGCAAAGGCTGGTCTTCTTAATGTCGAACACGAATTTAGGAGGCCCTGTCTGGACAGAGACCGGCCAGACCCAAAAAGAGGATCCAGGACACCTGGCGAGACAGCAAGTACTAAAGATTTTCCCCTAATTTTCCCAAAATATACTGTAGTCTCACCAAGTTGAAGGAAAGCCACCGAGAAGTTTATTTCATTCCAACTGGAACAGATGACAACCGCAGTTATCTACCCAGGAGCTGACATAACCCATTGGGCAGAGAAACACAATATTTATAGAAATACAGAGCTGCCAAATTCAAACTTCCCGCACCTGCCCCTTGAGCAGGCATGGGAAGTTTGCCCCTTGATACCCCTTGGTTGGAGTATCAGCTGGACAGGAGGAGTGATTGGGGGAGGCTGCATTCTGTCCAATCAGAGCGCCATCCCCACTTTGGCCACTCAGCCAATGAGGAGGCAGGAGGTGGGCCAGGTGGAAAACAATGAAAGGAATGAGTGGTTGATGGTATTAATATGACCGGTGTTTGCTAAACGACCCAGCGATAGCTTCAGGCTCTCAAGCCCTGTCTGAGTTATTATTCTGTTCTATAAACTGTTCTGCCCCCAATATCATATCATTTTTGTTACATGTTTTTAAATAAGAAAAATATGTACTTTATAAATAACAATGTATAAAAATGTACTTTTTAAGAAAACAAAAATCACCACCCTTCCAAACCAAATAGAAATAGAAAATGCCTCTTTTTCCACTGATCAATGCCTCCCCACTTGCAGATTCTCTGCTTTTTCCATGACTTTAGCTTTCTTCTTCATCCTGATCTTTTAAGCTAAGCCAGGTCAGCCCAAGGGTTCCAAGTGCAGGAGGCAGCAATATTTCAGAGGAAGGAACTGGCAAACACCAGCCCTACTTGAAAGCACTACCAGAAAGGCCAGACTCAGCGTTCCCTGCATGGAACATTTCTCCTGCCTGGCTCGGCTGCCATGTTGTTTTACGGACAAAGAATGGGACTGTGCGTGGGACTCCGGAGGGCTGTCTTTGGCTTGGCCAAGACAGGGAGGGACCTGCCCATCTGAATGGTGAGGAGGGAAGGTGGCAGGAACAAGGAGAGACCTTTGCAGGTGGTGTGCTCTCGCATTATTTCGTAACTCGGAGATAGCTTGTAACTTGAGGAGAAAAACAAGCCAAGACACGGCTCGTATCTGAAAAAACGTGTAAGTTGGGTTACTCATAAGTTGAGGTTTCACTGTATTTGCATATATGGTGTAAACATAGAATTCATTTATGTTTCATATTTACATTATACACATACCTAATAGGAATTGAATACACATTTTAAATAATTTGGGGGTATGGAACACATTTTCTACGCACTGAAGTATCGGAAAGCAAAGGTGCAACTATGTGGAAGATTTCAGAAGATCTGGAATACTTTGGAATTCCAGATAAGAGATGTTCAACCTGCACTTATGCTATCCTAAGATGTTGGATTGTGACCAAAATGTGTTGGCTGTTACCTCCTGCTCAGTTTTAGAAAATATCTTGATTCAAGAACACACAATTTAGCTCAAGCAGGCTTTGGCTGGAATCTTGCTGGTGACATGCTTGTGTAGAACATAAAGTTATGGAAATGTCATTGTGCCAGTAGATCCTCAACGCCCCCTTACACAAGAGTCCCTCCCTTCCCCCTGCAAGCCTGCTTCAATGGGCTTGTCTTTCAGTTTACCATTTTGGTCACCTTTCTCTGAACACATTCCAAATTCTCAATATCTTTCTTGAATTTTAGTGCCCAGAACTAGACACAGGATTTCAGATTAGGCCTTTTTTGTTGTTGTGTCAGGAGCGACTTGAGAAACTGCAAGTCGCTTCTGGTGTGAGAGAATTGGCCATCTGCAAGGATGTTGCCCAGGGGGCGCCCAGATGTTTTTTTTTGATGTTTTGACATCCTTGTGGGAGGCTTCTCTCATGTCCCCGCATGAGAAGCTGGAGCTGATAGAGGGAGGTCATCCACACTCTCCCCAAATTTGAACCTGCGACCTGTCGGTCTTCAGTCCTGCCACTGGGGGCTCTTAGGTTAGGCCTGACCAAACCAGAATAGAGTGAGATTATGACTTCCCTTTATCTTGACACTATATTGTTATGGCTGCAGCCTACAATCACATTGAATTTTAAGGTGTTGCATCATACTGTTGACTCATGTTCAGCTTGAGGTCTACTAAAATGACTAGATCCTTTTCATACTATGTCACACTAGAGCAGTGGTTCTCAACCTGTGGGTCCCCAGGTGTTTAGGCCTAGAACTCCCAGAAATCCCAGCCAGTTTACCAGCTGTTAGGATTTCTGGGAGTTGAAGGCCAAAACATCTGGGGACCCACAGGTTGAGAATCATTGCTCTAGTGTGAACCACTGCTACAGAGAATGAATCCACTTTAAATCCGGTTTCTGCCTCCTGCGGAATTCTGGGGTTTGTAGTTTAGGGAGGAGCCTTTAACAGCCTCACTAAACTGCAAACTCCAGAGTTCTGCAGGAGGCAGAAACTGAATTTAAGGTGGATTAATTCTCTAGTGCAGTGTTTCCCAACCTTTTTTGAGCCACGGTACACTTTTAACATTAAAAAAATCCGGGGGCACACCACCAACCAAAATGACACAAAATGACACTCTAACACAGTAAAGAACAGCTGGGGGATGGTGGTCTGCTGGGAGCAGCTGCTGGGAGTGCCGAAGCTGGGGGAGGAGCCAGGCCGCGCCATGCCCCGCCCCCTCCCCCCGGCTTCAGCTCTCCCACAGCTTCTCCAGCCTTGAGGGGGCAAGGACAAGCCAGCGGTGGCAGCACAATGCTGGCTTGGTACTGTCCCTCAAGGCTGGAGAAGCTGTGGGAGAGCCGGCCGGGGAGGGGCGGAGCCAGGCCTCGCCATGCCCCGCCCCCTCCCCCCAGCTTCCCCCTCCGTGCGGCTTCAGTGAGCGAGGGGCGAGAGTCATGGTGGGAGTCATGGCGGATTGGAGGCTGGCTGGGGAAACGGCCGAAGGAGGCAGCACCCCGGCCCCTTCTATTTCTTCGCCTCCACCCAGCCCTTCCTCCTCCTCCCCCAAGCAGCAGTTCAGCAGGAGGAGGGGGGAAGGAAGCGGGGCAGAGAGCTTTTCTCGCGGCACAGCAGGTCCGTCACGGCACACTACTGTGCTGCGTCACAGCGGTTGGGAAACACTGGTCTATGGTATTAGTTAGGCATCTCCTCTTATTGTGATTTTTGTTGTTGCATGCCTTATGATCTATGGAAACCCAAAGGTGCCCTTATCACTGTGTAATTGTGGCTTTGAGAATTTCCTATGAACTCTTAAGAGTATAAATTCCCTTGTTATTATGTCACACAAATAGCACACAAACAATATTTGGTTTTTTAAATAAAAAACAACCAAAATTTTATAGCACTCTACAAAGCAAATGACTGCCACAATCCAACTGGATGATGCCTTGCTCTTCAGTTAGTTTCCGTCTGCTGAGCCAGGGTCTTTCGCGCCATTTCCAGCGCACCCTCCTTTGTGCGGTTCCCTCCGATGAAGCCACTGGAGTGCACAAAGACACAGCCTGGGATCCCACTGACCTCAGCGAGTTGCTCGTCACGTAAGCCCCGCCATTCCTCCAAAAGGGACAACCTGTGCAGCAGTGGAAGAGAACCAGTCTTTAAATTTCACAGATTTATATTTCAGGTCAGTTGTTTCTGACCTGCCCCGGAGTGTGTTGGAGGCTCTTTCTTTGGAGTATTTTAAGCAGAGGCTGGATGGCCATAATTCGGGGGTGCTTTGAATGTGATTTTCCTGCTTCTTGGCAGGGGTTGGACTGGATGACCCACGAGATCTCTTCTAACTCTATGATTCTATGGCCCTAAAGCAAATCTAGCATGGGGTTTTCTTGGCAAGATTTGTTCAGAAAGGGTTTACCTTTGCCTTTCACTGAGGAAGATAATGTCACTTGCCCAAGGTAACCCAATGGCTATCCGTGGCTAAGCAGAGATGAGAAGCTTTGTCTCCAGGATCGTGGTCCAGTACTCAAACCACTAAACCATGCTGGCACTCCAAACTGTTTTTACTTTTTTTTGTAAAACTGTTGTAGATTGCCTTCCATCTTTGTAATGTACATTCTACTTCTATTTTCAATTTTGGGTCACTTGGTGGAAGAAAGGTAGGGTATAAATTGAATGGGTGAGTGCATAAGGCTGCAGCATAGTCTGTGAGACTGATTCAGCCTTTTTCTTTGAGGGTTGTGCTTGCTGAGAAAAACTGAGGCTGGATCTACACTGCCTTATATCCCAGGATCTGAGTCCTCTTCGGGGTGAGAAGGGCGAAATATAAACAAAATGTTATTTATTTATTATTATTATTCCTCCACCACTGCCACCCTCAGACATGAAGCAATAGTGAGGGCACTTGGGATCCCTGCTTACCGGTTTTGGAAAGTGTGCAGGCCAACGGGAACACACTGCACTCGCCACTGGCCACCCTGGTCTGTGTACAAGATGAATTTCAGAGGCTTCTTCAGGTCCATCTCTTGCTCTAGGGTGAAAAGGTGCTCCTTCCATGGGCAGCCACCTTGGGCCAGCACCAGAATCTCACCACTGGGGTCGACCTGTCAATTGAAAAGGTGGATGTCACTCAAGGCCACACAATGTCAAGGGTTCGTATGCCAGGTTAGGCTACAAGTAGAATAGCTTTCTACTCAAACTTGATAAATGGCATTTTCTATCAATCTACACTCTGGACACACACAAGACTGGGCAACTTGGAAGGCGCT
Organism: Anolis apletophallus; assembly: GCA_030556195.1. Taxonomy (NCBI): domain Eukaryota; kingdom Metazoa; phylum Chordata; class Lepidosauria; order Squamata; family Anolidae; genus Anolis; species Anolis apletophallus. The sequence continues at coordinate 151,596,324 of JARBWK010000001.1, read as the reverse complement.
GAACAGACTGAGCTCTGGCACCACGAGATGCAGAGCCAATCTTAAGAAACGGGGCTACAAAGTGGAGTCCACAACATGATGCGGGTGTGGAGAAGAGCAGACCACAGACCACCTACTACAATGCAACCTGAGCCTTGCCACATGCACAATGGAGGACCTTCTCACAGCAAACTAGAGGCCCTCCAAGTGGCCAGCTTCTGGTCAAAGGAAATTTAGTATAAAGCAAGGTTTTTAACTTTGTGGTTTTGAAAGAATTATAACTGTATTCTCAATTTGCTTCTGACATGATAAATAAATAAATACACTGGAAAGTCTAATGACACCATCCACTGCAAGAGGTCTTTGCCTCTTTCTTTTAGCTTCCAAGTATTCATGGGAGACATGGAAATGTGTACATTTCTGTTTGTAATCTTAATAACTGAGTAGCTCAAAATAGACCTCCATTAGAGAAATGGAGAAAAATAACATGGCTTCTGGGACACATTGTGTGTCTTTTTACTCCTTATTGCAGTGTTTCTCAACCAGTGTGCCGTGGCACACTAGTGTGCCGTGAGTGATCATCAGGTGTGCCAAGAGAAAAGCTCTCTGCCCCCCTTCCTTCCCCCCTCCTCCAACCAAACTCCTGCTGCTTGGGAGAGGAGGAGGAAAGGACGGGCAGCGGCGAAGAAAAAGAAGAAGGGACCAGGGCACCGCCTCCTTCGGCCATTTCCCCACCCAGCCTCCAATCTGCCATGACTCCCGCCATGACTCTCGCCCCTTGCTTGTTGAAGTCACATGGAGGAGCCCCGCCTACTGAAGCCCGTCCACCGCTCATGCTCCTCCTCTGTGAGAGAGCTGAAGCTGGCAGGAGGGGGGGCATGACGCAGCCTGGCTCCGCCCCCTCCCCCCGGCTTCAGCACTCCCACAGCTTCGCCAGCCTTGAGGGGGCAGTGCCAAGCCAGTGATGGCAGAGCCAGCACAATGCTGGTTTGGCACTGCCCCCTCAAGGCTGGCAAAGCTGTGGAAGAACTGAAGCCAGGGGGAGGGGGCGGGGCATGGTGTGGCCTGGCTCCTCCTTTGGCTTCGGCACTCCCAGCAGCTGCTCCCAGCAGCTCACCATCCCCCAGCCATTCTTTACTGTATTACAGTGTCATTTTGTGTCATTTTGGTTGGTGGTGTTCCCCCGGATTTTTTGTAATGTTAAAAGCGTGCCTCGGCTCAAAAAAGGTTGGGAAACACTGCCTTATTGTCCTAGCTATGCACAGACAAGGAAATTAGTTCATACATAACATCAAGATTTATACAATTATCTTTGTGGTACTTGCTTTGTGATAGTTGTGAGGCCAGTGGAGACTCACAACAAGGTGTTGAAAGATGTGAAAAAGTATGTTGATGAACCTGATGGCATCTGTACTGGACTATTATAGCGCTTTGAGAACACTTTAATTGTGATAATTCCATCCTATGAAACTCTGGGATTTCTAGCTCTACGAGGCATTTAGAATTCTCTGTGGTGCTAATCTCCTCTATTGTACCGATTTTATCATATGTGCTGCCAAAGTGGGCAATTTATCAAAGCCTATCATTTAACAGCTGCAAGGATGCAAACTATCTTAAAAACCTGACAATCTCCAAGAAGTGTAATTTTTAAAAACGAGTTTGATTTATTGTTAAATATGTACCTTGTATTAGCTTTACACACACTATAGTAAGAAAAAACATTTGTTTGGGGGTTTTGGGGTTTTTTCTTTGCATATCTTTGTTTGTATGATAATATGTTTGCTTTTTGAATAAAAATTAATAAAAATATTATCCCTTTCCTTGTACCTGATGGTCACTTCCAAGAAAATTTCTTACAAAAAGTCTTATTCATCCATGGGGTGAAATAATAACACATTCCTTATCCTGAGATAAGGATATAAAATTGCTTTTTATAATTTTATAGAGACAAGCAAATAAGACATAGAAATTCCCTGGAAGATCTTCTGATTGGAGCTTAATGTATTTACTAGCAGATGCTAATACACATCGAGCCCCCGGTGGCACAGTGGATAAAAGTGCTGAGCTGCTGAACTTGCTAACCAAAAGGTCGCAGGTTCGAATCCGGGGAGCAGCGTAATATTGGATTAGAATACTAGGACGGCCATATTCTCATGGACACCAGCTGGGGTAGGATAAGGGTTCAAGCATCCCTTAGACTAGGCTAGGGCCTCCTGGTGGTGCAGTGGGTTAAACTGCTAAGCTGCTGAACTTGCTGACCGAAAGGTTGGCGGTCCAAATCCAGGAAGCGGGGTGAGCTCCCGCTGTTAGTTCCAGTTTCTGCCAACCTAACAGTTTGAAAACATGCAAATGTGAGCAGCTTAATAGGTACTGCTCTGGCAGGAAGGTAACGGCGCTCCATGCAGTCATGCCAGCCACATGACCTTGGAGGTGTCTATGGACAACGCTAGCTCTTCGGCTTAGAAATGGAGATGAGCACCAACCTCCAGACTCAGACACGACCAGACTTAATGTCAGAGGAAAACCTTTACCTTTACGTAATGCATATATAACAAAGACATTTGCGAAGTTTCTTCTCTCTGCTGCCCAGATTTATAAAAATATTATTTAGATCCATAAATATTATCTTGCTTTTACATCTTTTTAAGTACAGTATATTTATTACATTTCAAGATTACAAAAAAGAACTGCTGAATAGCAATTTGCTCCATTTTCTATTCTATACTTTTTGTATTGTGTATTATATGATGAATCTAATGTTTTGATGGTACAAGAAATACAATGATAGACAGAATTCTTTGCCAGAGAGCTCTTGTGCCTACAAAGGGGGATCAAAGCACTTTAATAATGTAATGTGGACACACACCATGGCTTTCATGGCTTTCAGATTTGTTGGGAGTAGTTATCTCCTCCTCTTCTGCCACCATCCAGGGCTGATGCAGGTTGCAGCCTAACAACATGGAGTACTCATACCATACACCAGACCTGTGGCCCTCCAGGGACTCCAACTCCCAGAAGCCCTGGCTAGCTTTGTCTAATGGCCAGGGATTCTGGGAAATACCTGGAGGGCTGCAGGTTGTGCATGCCTGCCTACGCTTTGCCGATTCTTTTGAAACCATCTGTGAAAGATGCCAGAGGAAGTCATGGGTACCTCAATGCGCTGCTGGATGGCCTCCTCCACAAGGCTGCGCGCAGGAATCCAGGCGTGGTAATAGTAATCCAAGCGGTCCAAGAACTCCTTGCCCACCAGCTCCATGGCCTTTTGGAAACCTGCCTGAAGAAGACAGCACAGAGCTGGAGAAGAAACCTTTCAGCCAGGTTCATTCATTCCACTGAGTCATAGAATATGTCCTTCCCTGGAAGCACACGATGCCCCTTCTACATTGCCATATAAAATCCAGATTATCTGATTTGAACTGGATTATATGGCAGTGTAGTCTCATATAATCCATTTCAAAGCAGATAATTGGGATTATTATCTTTGATAATCTGGATTATAGGGCAGTGCCGAAGGGGCCTGAGCTTTTGAGTGATTCAAATGGGGCAAGTTACAGAACACTATAATAATAAATAATAATAAACTTTATTTGTACCCCGCCCCCATCTCCCCAATGGGGACTTGGGGCAGCTCACATGAGGCCAAGCCCAGACAACAATTACAATAAAATCAAATCAAAACAAAGCAATAAACACAATAAGAAATACATACATATACTGTAAATAAAAACAATATACAACTAGATATCTAAAATCACAAAGTCAGAGGTGTTAAAAACTCAGAGTGAGATAAGCAGAATAGCATCCTTATGGGAAAAAAACATTTTATGAGGGAGGGGAAATGCACTAACCTGAAGAAGAATTATTGGTGTCTTAACTTTTTGATACCAGACAAGACTGGTTTTTCTCCAAGGCCTTAAAAAGGTTTTTTTTAAAGCTTTAAAGGCTACTTCTATTACTAAAGAACCATTTATTACATGAATTCCCTTTGTGCAGTTTCATTCATACAGTATATACCATAGAGTTGCACAGGAGGACCTAGCAATGCCTAGAGCAGGGCTGCCCAGGAAGTTGATCACGATCGACTTGTCGATCCCAGGACCAAAGGAGGTCGATCCCAGCCGGATGGGGCACTTCTAGAGGGGGCAGAGCCATGCCCCGCCCCCTCTATTGGCTTCAGCACTACCACAGCTTCTTCGGCCTTGAGGAGAGTAGTGCTAAGTCAGTAGTGGTTAGCTATGCCACCACTGGCTTGACACTACCCTCCTCTAGCCTGGAGAAGCTGTGGTAGCGCTAAAACCAGAGGGGGCGGAACCAGGCCGCGCAAAGCCCCGTCCCTCCCCCAGCTACAGCTCTACCACATCTTCTTCAGCCTTGAGGAGGGTAGTGCCAAGCCAGTAGTGGCTAGCTATGCCACCACTGGCTTGGCACTACCCTCCTCAAGCCTGGAGAAGCTGTGGTAGAGCTAAAGCCAGAGGGGGCGGAGCCAGGCCACGCCAAGCCACACCCCCTCCCCCTGCTCCGCCCTGCTTCTCTCTCGGTAGATCTTTCTGACTTGGTTTTATTATAAGTAGTTCGCATGCTGAAAAAGTGTGGGCACCCCTGGCCTAGAGAATGATTCTATGGTCAACTTCCAGTGAACACTGACCAAAGAACTGTGCTGGAGGTCCAGAGCAAACACTTCACTCGGTCTTCCTGCACAATTTATGCTATGCTTTGAGAAGAAATCCAAGACATCATTCATTCTTTGTAAGAAAAATTGGGTTCCTGATTACACTATGTAACAATATTTGAAAAAAAAAACATTCCTGGTTTGAAAGTGTTATTCCTTGTTTAATTGTGTGGTACTTACTTTGAAAGTAGTTGTTTTACTCCAGAAATTTTGTTTCTGTGGCTGCCACAAACTATGTTGAATTGGTTGAGATATTCATTGAAAAATGATAGCAAAATGTGCTACAGGATGTCTTTGTTTTTGCAGTTCAATAAACTTTTTACATGTTTTTTTAAACCTAGAACCAATTAAGAAATGACATTTATATATAAGCTGCCCTGAGTCCCTTTGGGAGATGGTGTGGGATATAATAATAATAATAATAATTTATTTGCACTGGGAATGTGGCGCAACTGGCTGGGTGTCAGCTGCGTAACATCTCTACTGACCAGAAGGTCATGAGTTCGAGGCCTACCCGGGTCGGGGTGAGCTCTCGATCAATTTGTGTAGCTCGTTGTCAACCTTTGCAACCCGAAAGACAGTTGCATCTGTCAAGTAGGAAATTTAGGTACCACTTTGTGGGGAGACTAAATTTATCTGATTTACGAGGCCATAAATTTCCAGGAAGTACACAAAAGAACGAAGGAATGCGACAGCTCCCCCTGGTGGCCAGAAGCTGGAATGTTAAATTGCCTCTATGTCTGTCTATATATGTTGTATGCCAATGGCATTGAATGTTTGCATTGTGATCCGCCCTGAGTTCCCTGCGGGGTGAGTAGGGTGGAATATTACTGATGCAAATAAATAATAATAATAAATAATAAATATTTCGCTCTATCTCCCCAAAGAGACTCAGGGTAGATTCTAAAAGGATTCAGGGCGGATATAAATAAAGCTCCATTCATTCATAACCCAGGAACAAAAATTGTGTTACATAGTGTTATATGTAGAAATTGTGTTAAACAAAGAATGATCGCTTGCACAAAATGCAGGTCTACTGTACTTTTATTTTTTTTAAATGCCATTTGACTAATTTTGTATCTCATTTTCTCTGTATTCTGCAAGAAGTTCTGGACATGGGGATGAAAGTCACCACATATATTTTTAAACACAGAAATACCATAAAAACCGCTCAAAAGCTGGCATATCCCTACCTCTGTGTCTTGATCTTTGTCATTCCAACGTGGGTTCAAGTATCCCACTCTGGCACTCAGATTCGTGGTCATGGCATAGCGGGGCTCTCCATCCCACTGGGAGATGCCATTGTCGACTGCATCAATCTCCTCCACAAAGTTCTCATATACCTAAGAGGAAAGGGAGGAAAGAGGGGGAAAAAATCAGGGAACCATCATCTCATTACACCAGGACCCAAGCTTGCTCCTCCTCAGCCTTCCTTTTATTCTGCAAGCTGGGCAAATGATCAAAGGCCTGGAAGCCAAGCCCTATGAGGAGCACCTTGGAGAAGACAAGGTTCAGAGGGCAAAATATTTGAAAGCATTTCACATTGAGGGTGGGGCAAACTTGTTCTCTGCTGCTCCGGAGACTAGGACATGGAACAATGAATTCAAACTGCTTGGAAATACACTCCGGTTGAATGTTAGGAAGAACCCCCTGACAAGAAGAGCTGTTTGAGAGTGGAATATGCTGCCGCCTCAGAGTGTGGTGCAGTCTCCCTCCCTGGAGGTTTTTAAACAGATGCTGTATAGCTGTTTTTTGGGAATGTATATCCGGCCATGGCAGGGGAGTTGGACTGGATGGCCCTTGGCATTTCTTCCAACTCTATGATTCCATGTAATTACTTGATGTAGTAATTGGGGCTGCAGTGGAGCAGCGGGCTAAACCACTAAGCTGTAGAACTTGCTGATTGGAAGGTCAGCGGTTTGAATCTGTGGACAGGGTGAGCTCCTGTTGTTAGCCCCAGCTTCTGTCAACCTAGCAGTTCTAAAACATGCAAATGTGAGTAGATCAATAGATACCACTCCAGCAGGAAGGTAACAGTGCTCCATGCAGTCATGCTGGCCACATGATCTAGGAGGGGTCTACAGACAATACTGGCTCTTCAGCTTAGAAATGGAGAGGAGCACCGCCCCTCAGACTACCCCTCAGACTAGACTTAATGTCAAGGGGAAACCTTTACCTTTACTTGTCGAAACCAGTTCAAAACCTGAGGTGAAGCAGCAAAAACCATTTCAAAATCAAGGTGCAGATGACCCAACTCTAGACAAATTCCACAAGAGCCAGTCCCCTGCCCTGGCATTAAACTTGTAATAAAGGAAATTGCAAATAACACTATGTGACACGATTTTTGTTTCTAGGTTATAAATGTCATTTCCAATTGGATCGATCATAAAAACATGGAAAAAGGTTTCTTCAACTGCAAATACTTTATTTTTGTGAGATTAGCCTGCAGCACATTTTGCTATAGTTTTTCAATGAATAGCTCACAGAGTCTCAACCAATACAAAAGAGTTTGTGGCAGACAGAAAAATGAAGTTTCTGGAGTATAACAACTACTTTCAAAGTAAGTACCACACAAATGAACAGGAAATAACACTTTCAAACCAGGAACAGAAATGTTTTCAAATGTTGCAACTTTACTGTAATTTGCTGCTTTTTCAAGACACCCCAAATTTGTTGCCTCACTCAACCTAATAGAGCTGTCACACCTGGAATTCCAAAATCCAAAAACGTCAACATAGGTGGCTGAGATTGTGATGCCTTTGCTTTCTGATGGTTCAGGGTACACAATTTTTCTTTCATGCACAAAATGGTTAAAATATGTACAAAATTAACATATTTATTCGATTGTAAGACACACCCTAATTCCAGTGCCACCACCACCACCAAAAATAAATAAGATTCACCTGCAATTCTAAGATGCACCCCATTTTTAGAGATGTTTCTATAGGGAAAATGTGTATCTTAGAACTGAAGAAATACAGCACCTTCATACTTTGGCTTTCAGATGTGGGTACTAAGAACAACAAAGGACTGGTTACCAAGAGCAATATTGGCTATATTAGTATATACAGCCAGACTGCTATGAATGTCTATTTCTCAATATTTATGGTAATATATAACTGTATAAGCAGAGTATTGTATCAAAAGAGCATATAAGATACAGATTACAAAAGGAGCAAATATCACATATAAACATATAAATATCAATTAAGTACACCATAACATGAAAACTCTACGCCAGGGGTGCTCAACTACTCGATCGCGATCGACTGGTTGATCTTCGGCCCTCATTTAGTCGATCTTCGGGCCTCACCTCCCGTCGCTGCGTGCGCTCCCGCCTCCACCCTCCGCAGAGCCTCCTCCGCCCTTGGGGCACTGCAGGAAAAAGGAAGCGGCAGCAGAGGCTGCGCAGCTGCCCCTGGAGGAGAGAGAGGCAGGGCGCTCCCTCCGAAGGCCCCGCCTCGTGTTCCATCCTTCCCGCAATGCCTTGCGGGCAGAAGAAGCACCGCCCGGGTGGAAGGCGCGCTCCTGCTGCTGCCTTCCGCCCGGATCGGCGCAATGGGGCTCTGCCGGCGATGGAGAAGCCTGCAGGGGAGGCGAGGCCTGGCGCGGCTCTCTTCCCCCACCGCCTGGATCGGAAAGGGAGCCGTGCCAGACCTCGCCCCCCCACCCCCCCCCCGTAGGCCTCTCCATCGCTGCCGGAGCCACCGCCGCGCCGATCCGGACAGGGCTCCGGCGGCGCTGGAGAGGCCTGCAGGGGAGGCAAGGCACTCCCACCTCTCTCTTGCCTGGATCCGCCATGGAGCTGGGCGAGAGACAGGTGGGCAGAGAGGAAGGCTGGGCCTCCGCAGGCCCTGTCTGGCGCTCCTCCCACCTCTCTCGCGCCCGGATCTGCCATGGAGCTGGGCAAGAGAGGGGTGGGCGGAGAGGAAGGCTGAGCCTGCAGAGGAAGGTGCGCACGCAAGGTGCGCTGCGCGGAAGCCACGTGTGCGCACAAAGCACGCGCGCATAAGGTAGGTGATCTTTTTGACTTGGTTAATTTACAAGTAGCTTGCATGCTGGAAAAGTCTGAGCACCCCTGCTCTACGCGGACCATGTATATTTTCATGTTATGGTATACTTGATATTTATATATTTATATGTGATATTTGCTCCTTTTGTACTCTGTATCATATATGCTCTTTTGATACAATGCTCTGCTTATACAGTTATATATTACCATAAATATTGAGAAATAGACATTTATAGCAGTCTGGCTGTATATACTAATATAGCCAAAATTGCTCTCGGTAACCAATCCTTTGTTGTTCTTAGTATTTGCACGTTCTATAGCTGTGCTGTCCAACTTCTAACCGGCCAAGGGCCGGAATTGAGGTCACTGATGACCTGGGGCCCCGTTCAGCCCTGCCCCAGGCCCCCCCAGCCCCTCCTAAACTGTCATTCTCCCTCCTCCTCTTTCCCAGCGCCGCGGCGCATGGGACACCAGTGGCGCCGGGAAGGAGGAGGAGGAGGCCCACCTCCTCGCACCCTCCTGCCCTTCCGGGCGCAGCCGGTGTCCCGTCGCCCGCAGCGCCGGGGAAAAAGGAGGAGGGAGAATGAGAGTCTCCCTCCTCCTCCTCCTCCACCGGCGCTGCGGGCGGGAAAGCTGCTGTCGCCCGGGGGAAGAGGAGGAGGAGGGTGGAAGTGGAGGAGGAGGAGGAGAACTCTTCCTCCTCCTCCTCCTCTTTCCCCCGCCCGTGCCCTTGCCCGGATCCCGGGCGCCGGCGCGTGGGGGAAAGAGGCACGAAGGAGGAGGCAATCAGCTGACGGCCTTCTCCTTCGTCCCTCACTCTTTCCCCCCGCCGCGCCCCGGGATCCGGGCAAGGGCGCGGGCGGGGGAAAGATGAGGACGAAGGAGAGGTTCTCCTGACTCCTCCTCCTCCTCCTCTTCCACCGGGCGGGATCTGCGCACGGGACAGCAGCGGCGAGGAGGGGAAAGAGGAGGAGGAGGAGGGAGGATTCAGGGGGGCGGTGCAGGAAGGAGGAGCTGGCTCACTTCTCCTCCTCCCTGCACCTCCCTCCCCGCCATTTTTTTAAAAAAATTTTAGAAATTTGTTTTTTAAAAAGGCAGGGAGGGGGCATAGCAGGGGCCGTGTCCAACAGGCTGGGGGGCTGTGTACGGCCCCGGGGCCGCCCGTTGGACAGCCCTGTTCTATAGCATATTTCCCTGTTTGCGTAGTTTCAGATGTGGGTACCATCTCCAATATGTCTCATTGTGTATGCATGTGGAAATATTCCAAAATCTTAAATAATTTAAAATCTTAAGCACTCCTAGACTCAAGTATTTTGGATAAGAGAAACCCAACTTGTAATAGGTTTGGCCCTGAGGCTGAAAGCAATGGCTCAAAGGCAAGTTTGTTCCATTCCCCGAGGAGTGGCCCTTCTGGCTCCTCTTCTCATACCTTGTCATACAACACGCGCAAGACAGGATCCTGCTCCTTGAGGCCCAGTTGGTTGGCTAGGATCTGGGAGCCAAAATGGCAATAGACCAGCCCTGCACTGCTCAGTTTGGTCTGCCATGGTTTATCCGGTTTCAAGCTGTGCATTGACTCTCCGAACGACCTGAGGGGACAAGAAGAGATCAGAGGAGACCAATTACACAGAAAGAAACCCACGTCCCCTCAACTACGGATGACAACTCCTGCAGCACAGAAGCAAACATTTCCCAGCATCTTGACAAAAGAAAATCTGAAACTACCTCTTCTGCTTGTGGAACAGTGGAATCGATTTTTGTTAAAAATCTGTTAAAAGCCATACAAGCAAGTGGGAATGAAAAGAGGATATCATAAATAAATACATACATACGTGCCTACGTTTGCTTTTCTCTTCCACCCACTTAAAGTCCAGCACCAACCCTTAGAGCAGGGCTGCCCAGGAAGTCGATCGCGATCGACCAGTCGATCCTGGGACCGAAGGTCGATCCCAGGATGGGGCACTTCTCAGAGGGGGCGGAGCCAGGCCGCTCCAAGCCCCGCCCCCTTCTCTGGCTTCAGCAGTCCCAGCAGCTTCTCCAGGCTTGAGGATGGCAATGCCAAGCCAGTGGTGGCATAGCCAGCACAAGGCTGGCTTGGCATTGCCGTCCTCAAGCCTGGAGAAGCTGCTGGGAGCTCCATAGCCAGAGGGGAGGAGGCGGGGCTTGGCGCGGCCTGGTTCCGCCCCCCCCTCGGGCTTCCTCTCTACCAGCAGCTTCTCCAGGCTTGAGGATGGCAATGCCAAGCCAGTGGTGGCATAGCTAGCACAAGGCTGGCTTGGCACTGCCATCCTCAAGCCTGGAGAAACTGCTGGTAGAGCTGAAGCCAGAGGGGAGGGGTGGAGCCAGGCTGCCCCAAGCCCCCCCCCCCCCCCCTCCAGCCTTGAGGAGGTAAGTAGATTTTTCTGCCTTGGTTTTATTATAAGTAGCTCGTATGCTGGAAAAGTGTGGGCACCCCTGCCCTAGAGTCAGACACGTCTGGGCTTAATGTCAGTGGAAAACATTTACCTTTACTAATTCTATTTTATGTGGGGCACCTTGAGTGCTTTGTTAGCCACCCTGAGTTCCTTCGGGAATATGGTGGCGAGGTACAAATAAAGTATTATTATTATTATTTCATGCTGGTGACACACTTTTTAGACATGCATCATTATTGTGACATGGTAATTCCGTTTTGATAGCAAACTGGAGGTTAAACCAATCCCTTAAAAAGAGATATGGACACGTATTATTTATTTATTTCTCTCCTGCTTCTCTCCCGAGTTGGGACTCAAATCAGCGAACAGCATATAAAAGCAAAAAGACATGATATACAATAAAATGAACACTGTGTATACATTGTAATAACTACATACTGTACATACAATATAACAACAAAATGTATGTGGTTACAACATACCTCATGAAAACCTTTTATTTATATTTTAAAATATATATGACTTGTAAGATAATATCAATTTTCAAGATTTGTGTCATTTCTCCTTACGCTTGTGCAGCACACTGCAGCTGAAACACTAACATGGCCCGACACAGAGTTTGGAAAGCTCTAGTCTGGAAAAAACCACCAAGAAGGCTCTCTCCCATGGCCTTAACAATGTGTCTGTAATAATAATACTATGTAACAAAATTTGGGAAAAAAATGTCTGTTCCTGGTTTGAAAGTGTTATTTCCTGTTTAATTGTGCAGTACATATTTCATAAGTAGTTTGTTTTTGTGGCTGCCACAAATTATATCGAATCGGTTAAGACTCTATGAGATATTCATTGAAAAATTAGAGCAAAATGTGCTGCAGGATGTCCCGGCAAAACAAAGTTTTTGCAGTTTAATAAACTTTTCCCATGTTTTTATGATAGATCCAATTAGGAAATGACATTTATAACCCAGCAACAAAAATCATGTTAGTATAATAGTATAATAAGATTCAAAGTCTTCTCCTGAGGATTTGAAAAATCAGGCAATATTGGGAGATAGCCATGTTTCAAACAGTCTGAACCCAAGCTGTATAGGGGTTTATAAGGCATAACCAGCACTCTGGATGGAATAAAAAGCAGCAAGGGAGCCAAGATGCAGGTAGAGTTGTGGTTGATGCCTCCCTGCCTGCCACACTGGCAACCCTTCAGAGGTCTTTAGACTCCACCTCCCATTAGCACCAAGCAGCCAAGTCAATGTAGTTTACCAATATCTGGAAAGCCGCATAATCCCCCATCTAGGTTTTTGCTCTGTTTCCATGGGCTCAACCAAACCCTCCAATAAGAAGCCCACCAGCAGAATGTGCAGCTGTTGGGACCTTCAATGGTACCTCTGGTGATGGTCATAGCGATGCCTCTGGGGGTCATACTCCCCTCCAACGTCCACCACCACATCGCAACCCGACAGCAGCTGGGGGTCTCGTGTCCGGATGATCTCCGCATTCTGGAGGAACACAGGAGTAACAACACAGAGAAGGAATGGGACAGAAGAAACCAAGTGGCAAACGTCACCCTTTTCAGGACTTTTTCATCAGCCACCCCCAATTTGTGTGTGTGTGTGTGTGTGTGTGTGTGTGTGTATCAAAAGCGACTTGAGAAACTGCAAGTCACTTCTAGGGTGAGAGAATTGGCCGTCTACAAGGACGTTGCTCAGGGGATGCCCAGATGATTGATGTTTTACCATCCTGTGAGAAGCTTTTTTCATGTCTCTGCATTCTGGATTTGAACCGTCAACCTGTTGGTCGACCAGTCCTGCTGGCACAAGGGTTTAACCCATTGGCCACTGGAGGCTCCTTGGCCACTCCTCCCCCCAAAAGACTGTGGGACGACCTGCCAGAAGAGATCTGACAGTTTAATCAACTGTCGGGATATAAGACACAGATGAAGACACATCTTTTCTGGCAGGCCTATCCAGCCAATTTTAAATGAGAATTTTTTAACTTGCATGTTATTGGCATTGGTGTCAGTCTTTGTCGTGTATACTTAATATGTGTATTTTATAGAACTATATTTTAATATATGCATTTTATTTAATGTATTCTACAATAATATATTCTAACTGTGTCTAATGCTGTGAATGAAGAGTGGTGGGCAATAAATAATTTGTATTATTATTATTATTATTATTATTATTATTATTCTTGCCACCTTGATGTGAAGAGTGGTGGGCAATACATAATTTTTGCATTATTATTATTCTTGCCACCTTGATGTGAAGAGTGGTGGGTAATAAATAATTTTTGTATTATTATTATTGCCACATTGATGTGAAGAGTGGTTGGCAATACATAATTTCTGTATTATTATTATTGCCACCTTGATGTGAAGAGTGGTGGGCAATACATATTATTTATTTATTTATTTATTTATTTATTTGTTGTTTAGCACATTTGTATACTGCTCCCTCTCAGCCCGAAGGTGACTCGGGGCAGTTTACAACAACATCATAAAAACATTTAGAGCAGATTAAAAACATTAACACATTAATTAAAATCATAACAATAATAAAACATCAGTATGTCTCCAAGATTGAAACATAGTCCGATCTCATAGTCAAGTTTCAAATCCTACGTCAGTTACACTGCCGTTTCAAACGCCTGTTCAAATAGCCAATTTTTGACTTTTTTACAGAAGGCCAAAAGAGAGGGGGCTGATCAAATGTCCCTGGGAAAGGCATTCCACAGTCGAGGGGCCACCGCTGAGAAGGCCCTGTCCCTCATCCCCACCAAACGTATTTGTGACATAGACGGAGTCGAGAGCAGGGTCTCCCCAGACAATCTTAACATCCTAGATGGTTTTATCAGGATTTGTCATTATTATTGCCACCTTGATGTGAAGAGTGGTGGGCAATACGTAATTTTTGTATTATTATTATTATTGCTATTGCCATGTTGTTCATCCATCCTGTGGTCTCTGGTCATTCTGCCTTCCCTGCCACAACCAGGTATCACTGTGGTGGTCTATCATGCACATTTGAGAAATATCAGATGTGCACCATGAGCCTGTATGATGAACCATTCTGTCCTATCTGTAAGTTTACATCTATATCAGTGTCATCATCCTTTTTCTGTGTCCGGTGGACATAGAGACTTCTGGACCACCATCAATGCTGCAAAACTGCTTTTCATAGCAGCTGTCAGACAGAATAAGAGCATGACGGCCAAGATCTAAGATCCCAAAGGGGGAATGTGTATTTCCACCAGTTGTAACTCTATCCAGGCCCCAGAAGCCAACAATCCATGAGATCATATTAGTGTCATAGAAAGGCATCTTTTGCTTCCTGCATGTAATGTCACTATGTGTATTGAGGATTTTATCTTTATTTTATGGTAAAATGTGTGGTTTGTATTATTATATTTGTATTGTATTAGATGATTAAATGTTAGACAGACCACAAAGGGTTAATGGGGAATATTACAGTGCACAGCCTCTGAGAAGTTCCGTTGCTATAGCAACAGGAGGCGGAGCCTAACACTAGCTTTAGAATTTCCAGGTTTGAAATTCTTCAGTTACTCAGGAGCGGTTAGACTAGCTGGTGGCAGTTTGAGAAGCTGCTGTTGTCTTTTCTGAGGAAAACAGAAAAGGCTGTGTTTTGATACTGCAGAAAGGCAGTTAGGTTTAGAAAGCCTATAGGAACCGCTGTTTGTAGGTTAGGCTGGAAAGCTAACCTAGAAGATAGATAGAAAGCTTATTGGGGCAGAATATCTGTAATATTATTGAGTCAGTGTTTGAAGAAGTACAGTCAAACATTGTGTTTAGAAACTTAGTAACCTTAAGGCCTGTGCCTCTAAAGAGATATTGTAACCACCTAAGCTCTGTGTACTTTGAAACCTCCACGCTTGGAACCTTGTTAACCAATAAACAGTTAAAGTTCTTTATTCATAAATCTCTCTCTGTGAACTCTTTTTGGTGCAAGCTTTAGAAACATCGGGTGGTCACATAACTTGGTGCCAGCGATTGGTAAGTAATTAGTCAAGAATTACTCACTGGTGACAAAGGTTATAAAGTAAGGAGGCTTCCCATAAATAGGTGGGATGGCCGGCCCTGCCACAGTTCTACACAGTTAGAATGAAGAAAAAGATCTTCACATAAACTGGTTGTCAGATCTGGGAAATCTGAGCTTGGAAGAAGTTCAGGTTTCCAGCCTGCCATGAGGTGGTGCTGACCTTTGTCCCAGTTCTCCGGGAAGTAAAGTGACCTTTGCTCTAGTTACTGAAGGACTATGCTGAGTCAGTCTGGGAGTGATGTAACTTCCAGGTGCCTCCAGGGGAAGTGAGGTAACCTCTTCTGGACTTGGACATTGGACAATGAGCTATTAATGCTGACTCAGAGGCTAATGAGGTCACATCCCTTTGGACTATGGGATTTGCTGATTCACCCGGATATGGTGCAACCCTGCCTGGACATTGCATGGGCAAGGGAGGGGTTTGGGTATAAAAGGTGTGTTTGGGTGGCGGGACGGTGCTTTAGCTTTACAAGTGTTGTACCTGCAATAAAATCGTGTTGGACCGTGCTTCTATCTACGCGTGATCCTTACCGAAGTTGGAGCGTCATTACACTGGTGGCAAAAGATTCCTCACATAAATTTGTGGTAACGACCCTGTCACAGTTTTGTGTTCGAATCGTTACATAAATTGACGCTAGCTGTAAGCGGCAGAATTCTGGGAAGTGTAGTTTAGTAAAGCCGGGACCTCTCTGGCTGAGAATTCCAAAGGCCCCACCCTGAACTACATTTCCCAGAATTCTGCAGGAGCAAACTGGGCAATTGGGAGGTGAAAGCCTCCCTTCTATAACACTAATGTGATCTCGTTGTGTCCTTCGCTTTTTGACCATTCACAAACTTTGGTTCGCACAAAAATCCATTAATATTGTGTATGAAATTACATTCAAGTTATAGGATTTACAAGGGTTGCCACTTTTTGATAAAATAATAAGGGACAGGTACCTAAAAAATAGGGGTTTTTTTCCACAAAAATAAGGGACACTTCATTAAAAACTTGAAAATCAAGTTTTTAATGAAGTGTCCCTTATTTTTGTGAAAAATCCCTATTTTTAGGTACCTGTCCCTTATTCATGTGGCATCCCTAGGATTTACCTGAATCATCCATGGATTTCACATTTAGAATTGGGTCTCACTTGCATTATGTGTGTTTTGTAATTCTGGACTACGATTCCCATCACCCCTTGCGCGTGTTTCTTCCTTTGGAAGCACAGCCTGCTGGCCGCGAGGGATCATGGGGGCTGTAGTCCCGCCGTTCTTTTCCGCTCTAAAGCGACAAGGGCAAGGCGGGGAGGAGGCTGCGTACCTGGTAAGCGGGCAGGAGCCGCAGGAGGAAGCAGGCGAGGGCCTCGTCGCAGTGGAAGGTGCCGTTGTGGGTCCCGATGCGGGCCGGGTGTGGGCGCTTCGAGCCCGGCATGGAGAGGAGGCGGAGGCAGAAGCGGCGTGGAACTCCGACTAGGACTCTGAGCATGCGCATAGCGAGGGAGGCAAAGCCACGCCTCGCGGAGTGTGTCCGGATCCCCTGTGACGTCAGAAGCATCCGAGAGGGCGAAGGCAACAAAAAGGAGGCAGCCCCCTCAAGCCAGCGGTGGCGCAGAGGGTTAGAGCCTGGCCCGGGAAAGCAAAGTTCGCGAGTTCGAGTCCCGCTGGACCCTTCTTCTCTAAATTGGCTGTCATTCTAAAATACACATTTAGAGAGCTATGGTGGTTCTCTGAAGGGCGCCTCTCACGTATAGAACGGAGACCATAATTGCTCCTGTAGAATTCTGTAGAATCCTGTGGAATTCTGGGAAAGGTAGTTCAGGACGGAGAGTTTGGTAATTGCACAGCTAGAGAAGGTGCTCGCTTCCTTAAACTACACTTCCCAGAATTCTGCAGGAGCAAATCAGGCGATAGCTTCCATTCGTCCGGAAAAGACATCGAACCCAGCAAGGAAGGTGGGGGGTGGCGTGGGCGTCATGCAGGGGTCTACGTAAATCCACCTGGCCACGTCCCTAGGGATTACGCAGACGCGTACGCAGGTCTCTACGTAGGCAGCCCAGGCCTCCACATTCCAACAAGTTTAGAGTGTTCCCTCGCTACTTCGCGCCTCGCTTATTGCGGACTCGCTGTATCGCGGATTTCAAAAATATATTGATTTAAACTATATATATCATGGAAATTCCGCTGTTTTGTGGGGGTTTGCCGCTGGCAGTCCCCAAGGCGCTTTCCCTCCTCAGCCCTCCCTCCCTCCAGCCTTGAAGGGCCTTTCCTTCACTTTATTTTAAGTTTATAAAGACTCAAAATAGTGTATAACTACTCTCTTGGCTTTTCTTCGCGAACGAAGATTCAGGAAGGACTCATCCCACGCTTGATGACTAAAAAGGCCAATCTGAGATAGGCCAGTCCGGTTGCAGAAAGTACAGCAAAAAGTCTCCTTGGGTGATGTTGTTTCCAAGTTGCGGTTCTTTCTGCGTTGTCGTTTCTCTTGGAGACTTGTTCGGCGTGTCTTCTCGAAAGAGAACATAAGAACATAAGAAGAGCCATGCTGAATCGGGCCTCAGCCCATCTAGTCCAGCATTCTGTGTCACACAGTGGCCCACTAGTTGTACACAGGGATCTCTAGCAGAAAGGAGGGCAAAACCCTCACCGCCCCCGACCCCCACAACCAGTGGGAAATCCTGCCTGCCTCCATCAACACAGAGGTGGCACTTGGATGTCTATTTCCAAGAGGCCGCAGCATTGTGGATAGTGCGTCTCCATGCCTCCCGATGTGAGGCCAGGGTGGACCATTGTTGGTGATCAATCTGGTCGAGCCTGAGATGCTGTTTCAGGGAGTCCTTATATCTCTTTTTGGGGGCGCCTCTCTTGCGCTGACCCGTGGCGAGTTCACCGTAGAGTAGTACCTTTGGGAGGCGGTGGTCCTCCATCCTAGAGACGTGCCCTGCCCAGCGCAGCTGTGTTCTCAATAGCATGGCCTCAATGCTGGTGATCCCTGCTTGCTCAAGGACAGCAACATTAGTCACATAGTCTGCCCAGTGTATATTTAGGATTGAGCGAAGACAGCGCTGATGAAAGCGTTCGAGGAGTCGTAGTGAAGCAGAACCGGGAGTTCTAGAACTCCAAGTACCAAGTTAATCTTACCAACGCTGCCCGTACGTGCGGATACTAGGAAGAGGGAAAACCCGTGACAACTGTGAAGTAGGTGAAAAACAAAAAGGTTTATTTTCTATCACCAGCTGGGGACCTCTCTGGCTGAGAATTCAAAGGCCCCACCCTGAAAATGCATTTCCAGAAGTTCTGCAGGAGCAACTGGGCAATTGGGAGTGAAAGCCTCCCTTCTATAACACTAATGTGATCTCGTTGTGTCCTTAGCTTTTTGACCATTCACAAACTTTGTCTGCACAAAAATCCATTAATATTGTGTATGAAATTACATTCAAGTTATAGGATTTACAAGGGTTGCCCACTTTTGATAATACAGGGGACAGGTACCTAAAATAGATTTTTTCCCACAAAAATAAGGGACACTTCATTAAAAACTTGAAAATCAAGTTTTTAATGAAGTGTCCCTTATTCGTGTGGCATCCCTAGGATTTACCTGAATCATCCATGGATTTCACATTTAGAATTGGGTCTCACTTGCATTATGTGTGTTTTCTAATTCCGGACTACGATTCCCATCACCCCTTGCGCGTGTTTCTTCCTTTGGAAGCACAGCCTGCTGGCCGCGAGGGATCATGGGGGCTGTAGTCCCGCCGTTCTTTTCCGCTCTAAAGCGACAAGGGCAAGGCGGGGAGGAGGCTGCGTACCTGGTAAGCGGGCAGGAGCCGCAGGAGGAAGCAGGCGAGGGCCTCGTCGCAGTGGAAGGTGCCGTTGTGGGTCCCGATGCGGGCCGGGTGTGGGCGCTTCGAGCCCGGCATGGAGAGGAGGCGGAGGCAGAAGCGGCGTGGAACTCCGACTAGGACTCTGAGCATGCGCATAGCGAGGGAGGCAAAGCCACGCCTCGCGGAGTGTGTCCGGAACCCTGTGACGTCAGAAGCATCCGAGGGCGAAGGCAACAAAAAGAGGCAGCCCCCTCAAGCCAGCGGTGGCGCAGAGGGTTAGAGCCTGGCCCGGGAAAGCAAAGTTCTTGAAGTTCGAGTCCCGCTGGATCCTTCTTCTCTAAATTGGCTGTCATTCTAAAAATACACATTTAGAGAGCTATGGTGGTTCTCTGAAGGGCGCCTCTCACGTATAGAACGAGACCATAATTGCTCCTGTAGAATTCTGTAGAATCCTATGGAATTCTGGGAAAGGTAGTTCAGGATTGGAGAGTTTGGTAATTGCACAGCTAGAGCAGGTGCTCGCTTCCTTAAACTACACTTCCCAGAATTCTGCAGGAGCAAATCAGGCGATAGCTTCCATTCGTCCGGAAAAGACATCGAACCCAGCAAGGAAGGTGGGGGGTGGCGTGGGCGTCATGCAGGGGTCTACGTAAATCCACCTGGCCACGTCCCTAGGGATTACGCAGACGCGTACGCAGGTCTCTACGTAGGCAGCCCAGGCCTCCACATTCCAACATGTTTAGAGTGTTCCCTCGCTACTTCGCGCCTCGCTTATTGCGGACTCACTATATCGCGGATTTCAAAAATATATTGATTTAAACTATGTATCATGGAAATTTCGCTGTTTTGTGGGGGTTTGCCGCTGGCAGTCCCCAAGGCGCTTTCCCTCCTCAGCCCTCCCTCCCTCCAGCCTTGAAGGGCCTTTCCTTCACTTTATTTTAAGTTTATAAAGACTCAAAATAGTGTATAACTACTCTCTTGGCTTTTCTTCGCGAACGAAGATTCAGGAAGGACTCATCCCACGCTTGATGACTAAAAAGGCCAATCTGAGATAGGCAAGTCCGGTTGCAGAAAGTACAGCAGAAAGTCTCCTTGGGTGATGTTGTTTCCAAGTTGCGGTTCTTTCTGCGTTGTCGTTTCTCTTGGAGACTTGTTCGGCGTGTCTTCTCGAAAGAGGCCGCAGCATTGTGGATAGTGCGTCTCCATGCCTCCCGATGTGAGGCCAGGGTGCACCATTGTTGGTGATCAATCTGGTCGAGCCTGAGATGCTGTTTCAGGGAGTCCTTATATCTCTTTTTTGGGGCGCCTCTCTTGCGCTGACCCGTGGCGAGTTCACCGTAGAGTAGTATCTTTGGGAGGCGGTGGTCCTCCATCCTAGAGACGTGCCCTGCCCAGCGCAGCTGTGTTCTCAATAGCATGGCCTCAATGCTGGTGATCCCTGCTTGCTCAAGGACAGCAACATTAGTCACATAGTCGGTCCAGTGTATATTTAGGATTGAGCGAAGACAGCGCTGATGAAAGCCTCCGAGGAGTCGTTTTTGGCGATAGGTGACCCATGTTTCAGACCCATAAAGGAGAATAGACAGTACGATAGCTCTGTACACAATGATTTTTGTGCTTTGCCTCAGGTGCTTGTTACTACAGACTCTTTTGTGAAGCCTTCCGAATGCACTATATCCCTTTGCTAATCTGTGATCTATCTCTTTATCAATCTTGGCATCTGAAGAGATAATGCTTCCCAGGTAGGTGAACAGCTGAACGGACTTAAGCACAGATTTGCCTATGCTGACATGGGGATGATGGTGTTCTTCCTGTGGTGCGGGCTGGTAGAGGACTTCCGTTTTCTTCAGGCTGACTTCCAGCCCAAACAGCTCTGCAGCTGCTGCAAAGCAGGATGTTAGGCGCTGCAGGGAAAATATGATGTCAAGGGTAACCTTGACTTGGATATTAAATTATATATCTTCAGGACACCTCTGCATCCAAAGGGTTTGCTCCCTAAGGAAACAGAATTAACAGCAATATCTATCAGAAAATCGAGAGAAGCTTGTGATTTTCTGCAGTGTTGATTACATAATATTCCCCCAATTTTTCTGAAATTAAATCCCTTGAGAACTGGATTACAGAAAATGAATCAGTAAAAGTCGTAAAAAGGAGGCTCCTCAGTTATTGACAAGTGCATTAGGGAGGCTATATATATATTTATTTCCATTTTACTGTTCAATGCTTTAGGACAAATCCTACCATTAGCAGACCCTTAAACTAATGGGATTTGCCTAAGTGTTGACTTCACAAGCCCTGTTTAACCAGTGGATCTTTGCCAATGGGAAATAATTGGATTTAGTCCATAATGTTGTGTTATCTTGCTTCAGTCTTTTTGAGCATACCATCCTGAAATCCATCCATTTCTGGATATTTATTTTTTATTATTTGGACTTGTACGCCGCCACCCCCCGAGGGCTCGGAGCGGCTTACAATCAGGTTAAACACACAGAGGTAAAAGCATACACATTAAACTGGCTTAAAAATATTTCTGGCCTAGCAATCAAAGGCTAGCCGGAAAAGGTGAGTCTTGCAGGCCTTGCGGAAGGAGAGAAGGTCCTGCATGGCCCGTACATCGCTAGGAAGAGTGTTCCATATTGACGGCGCTACTACAGAAAAGGCTCTGCGCCGGGTCAATGTAAGAGGGATTGCTTTGAAGGTCGGTACGTCAAGGAGGTTCATTTGTTTGGAACAAAGTGACCTCGGGTTGGCAGGGGAAAAGACGGTCCCTCAGATACAGTGGCCCCAGACCATGCAAGGCCTTGAAAGTTAACACCATCACCTTGAAGGTGATCCGGTGCTCGACCGGAAGTCAATGAAGCTGCTGGAGGATGGGTGATATGTGACATCTCACTGGATCTCTTTCCATTTTTAAATAATTTTTATCACAGGAAAACCTGGCTCTTTGAACACGCCTTTGGAAATGCAGTGAAATAGACAAACACAGAATTATGTGAGTTTGAAACATGGAACGGCTTAGACGATGCTACTGAAAAATGAGATTAACAGGAAGACATTGGTTATTATAGGTTTTTAATGTTTTTTTAAATATTGTTTTATAGTCTTTTAAATGTTTTAATTGTATATTGTGGTTTGTTATGGCATCATAAGGCTGCCAGTTTGTAAGCTGGCTTAAGTCGTCTACAGGCTTGAGAAAGGCGGAATAGAAATATCATAAATATTAATATACTTGTTCCTCTGGACATTTCTCAGCCCCCAGTGGCACAATGGGTTGAACCCGTGTGCCAGCAGAACTGCTGACCGAAAGGTCGGTGGTTTGAATCTGGGGAGCGGGGTAAGCTCCCATTTGTCAACTCCAGCTTCCCATGGGAGGGCACGACAGAAGCCTCCCATAGGATGGTAACACATGCGAGTGTCCTCTGGGCAACGTCCTTGCAGACGGCCAATTCTCTGACACCAGAAGCGACTTGTTTCTCAAGTCACTCCTAACACGAAAAAAGCCAAGTGTGTAGAGGACTGCAGTGTAAATAAATCACACTCAAGTGATTGTGTTGTCACAAAGTAATACATGTTTATTAATAAGGTAACAGCATATTACACTTACAACTATGAAAACAGGAGTCAATCATTCCTTTTCATGTCAATAAAGCTCTGGATTTTTTTTATATTATATCTTCTCTTTTGTCCATTAGAAAAAAGCCCAAAGATGTACAAAGGAATAAAAAGATAGCAATCACCTCTAATTCTTCATCATCAGTACTATAATTAAATATAGATTTGTCTCTTTAAATCATTCCATTGATTTTTTTTAATATAAAGTGCATTGCATGGCCATTTAAATTACACAAGGCAACAAACAGATGATTTGTGTTTCACATTTGGAAAGAAGCTACTCCTCTTGCACTGTATGTGTCTGTAGATAGATAGATATATGTTTGACGTTCACATGCAGAGTTGGGAAAAAAATCCAGCATCTCTCAAAAAAGAGCAGCTTTGATTCAAATGTAATTGTTCTTAAAATGTCTAAAATCCAATTGGTGTTTTATAACAGAACATTGGCAACTTCTATTAAATAGCTATTTACACATTTCATTAAGCCAGATAATCTGGTGCAAATTGTTCAGCATAGGCATTGCTAACATAGGCGTTTAATGTACGGGCTAAGTATCAAAAGCATTCACCCCATTTCTTTAGAAAAATATAGTGGCCAAGTGTGTTCTATTAATGGCTGCAGGACAACTTATTTACTTAGATCCTGGATACTTCCAGATGGAAAGCTCAGACACAGCTGGACCAAACTCAATAGGCAAAACTTGGAAAAGCTACTCCTTTGAAATATTTCTTTTGGCCAAGTGTCCATAAAAGTCATTTGCTAAGCTTTGCGCTCAAGGGAACTTTGAAGGAGGAGAGTCCCTAATGCTATCAGTTGAAAAGCACTGTGCATCTATTTTACCGCTTCCTTCTTGACATAACTATGCTATCACCTGGATCTCCCACACAAGGCTGGGAAAGTCATCTAGAAGCATCCCAGGGACACCTCCAGCAGGACAGATAAACAAAAGATAAAATAGACTTACATCCTCCCCATCCTATTTCCCTGTAAGGCAGTGGTTCTCAACCTTGTGGGTCCCCAGGTGTTTTGGCCTACAACTCCCACAAATCCCAGCCAGTTTACCAGCTGTTAGGATTTCCGGGAGTTGAAGGCCAAAACATCTGAGGACCCACAAGTTGAGAACCACTGCTGTAAGGGAAGCAGAGGGAACACAAGTGTATTGGTGAGGTTCCCAATCTTTAGTCCTCCAGGTGTTTTGGACTTCAGCTCCCACAATTCCTAACAACTGGTAAGATGGCTGGGATTTCTGGGAGATGAAGTCCAAAACACCTGGAGGACCAAAGGTTGGGAACCACTGTTTTTGACAAAAGGGGCATATTAACATAGCATGTTTAAAAAAACAACCAAGATGCAACATCTATGAAGAAATCCTTCTGAATCCCTCGAAATCTACTGCCAATCAGTACTGACATTATAGGGGTAAGAGGAACCAATAAAAGAGGACCTTCACTTTTGTATGAGTTAAGGGAGTGAAGTGGAAAAACGAAAAATAAAAAACACCAATTCCACCAAAAGCTAACCACAGAACTATGCTGGATGACCTACTAATGCAGTTGGCAATTGCCGGCCCTCCAGGTGTTTTGGACTTAATCCCAGAAATCCTAACAGCTGGTAAACTGGCTAGGATTTCTGGGAGTTGAAGTCCAAAGCACCCAGATGGCCGGCAATTGCCCAGGTTTGACCTAGAGATTCTTGGAATGTATTAGCCAAATCTGCGAATAATAAAATCCATAAAAGTTAAATCCACAAATGTGGAAAGCTAACTATTATGATTTAATGTGACTTTAAAAAATACCAATTTACCTCCTCTGACTCCCTCCTGCAAGATGTATATGTAACACTTTCAAGTGTAGTGCCATGACACAAGTATTAAGACGTACAACGTTGGTGAGTATAGTAAGGCCATCCATCATTGAAATGGCTGCCAGAAGAAAGGCTGAGGCATGTTGGATGTACTACCATACTTTCCATAGAAACTAATGGCCAAAGAAGCCAAACACTGCTGCCACAATGTGCTCCGGCAGCTGAAGAGGCCGAGCTCGGAGAGGCAAGCTTCAAGGCTTCTATTATAGAACCATGTGGCAAATGGCTGCTTTCTTTTCCACACTAGTGGTTAGTAGTTAGCAAGGTATTACAGTTTTACTCTTTTGTGTTTGGCATTATTTTCCACACTGCCAGAATGCAAAAGTTTGCTCTTTGACCAAGTTCTGTCCAAGAAAAGGGAGACAGCCATACTTCTGGGGGAGAGGAAAGGAACCTGCGTGCATTCCCTCACAAGCAGATACACCACAGAGACTTAATCCAAGTGGTTGGGCTACTTTTATATCAACGCTCAACGAAGCACAGAAGGAAGTTGATTGGGATTCCTCCAAGGCTAGCAATTTAGATCATTTTCGGACTCAAATGTCTACTCATAATTTGGGGTGGGAAATAATCACTGCATTGGAACAAGCTCAAGGCACTTTTTCACAATAATCACTTATTATATCATCCTACTGACGCTTAGCAAGCAAAAGGGAGATTTTACTCTATAGAAGAAATCTCCCCCAAACCTCCACCCTGATCCATTCGTGTATGCAAATACTTACTGACACAACTCTACAGGTCTGCTAAACCAAATGTGACTTTGTGTATTCTTAGAATTTCTCATCCTGTAAGACACTTTATGTGTTCACCTGAAGCAATACATGGCGTGCAAAATGCAGCTATCACAATCATTTCTGTAAGACGGGCAGTGAAATAGTACACATTTTATGAGCGGACAACCATCTCTGAAAAGTGAGATGAGAAAATGTCCACATTTCAGCAGCTTTGCTCTGACTACAGTGGACAATTTACCTTCCTCTTTGCATGTGTAAACATTCAAACGGTTGCCAAGAAGCAAATGTTGGCCCACTGAAAGCTACGTGTACAGTTTAAGATTCTTTGGGACCAATATATTAGCAACTGCCCATTCCATGCGGTTTTAATATTGGTGATGCATTCCTTCCCTTGACAACATGTGGCAGCTTGTGCTGAATTTTTCCAGAGGTCATCAAATTCACAGTAAACATCTTATGAGCCACAAAAATAAATTAAGTCTCAGCCTCCCTGAGTATGACAAAGGACTGACTCAAATATTATGGCTCCAGCATGGAGAGAGAGTGCAAGGTTGCTTCTGCATGTCAGTTCTTTATACAGCGACCTGTAGGTCAGCTTGGCCTTCTAACAAATGGTCTCTACATGACTCTAAGGAAGGGTGGGAAACTTGCAACTCTACAGATGCAACTCCCATAGTCTCTCAACCATTGGTTATGCTGGCTGGGCTTGACAGGGATTGAAGCCCAGAAATTTGGGGGGCCATACGTAGACTGCCAAAGGTCTGCTCTAAAATGACAACTCAAACTTTTCGAATGGATTGCAAATCAGCTCCATGTCACTGCAGGAACTAGAAGCTCCTCTAAATAAATTGGTAGTGTTTGAAACTGAGGAAATGCTGCAAGGAGGGGGGGGGGGCATATTTTGAGCTCATCTTCTTCTAAAAAAATGCTGAGAAACTGGCAAGGGCTGGTTATTTACAATTCTCTGAGAAAATTTCCATGGAGATGTACATGATTAGTTAAATTATCCTCCTCTTCTGAACAATCTATTTAGTGCAACAAAGTGCTAGAGTCGTTTGTGTACATCACAACAGTTAAAAAATCCCTAGCTCTCTCCAATTCATTATCTGGCTGAAGAGCCCTGGGAGGGCACATGTTACACAGAAAAGAACAACGATCTATTTCTGTACATTATTTTCACACTAGACTAAAAGCTCTTAACATGGCATGATGACAATACCCAGTAGTCCCGTCACCCTCAAGCCCTAAATCCCATCTATTCTAACTGGGAGATCTTATCCAGTCATCGCCTTCCTCAACCCACAGATCAGTCATTTCAGTCGCTGGCTTGAAAGTTCGACATTGAAGAAAGCGACAAGCAATTTCATCTTGGCAAAGCAGCAAGTGAGAAAACTATTTGGTTTTGATTGACAGAAGAGAAGGGATAAGCTTGCAGACTGCTGCTCAGCAGCAATGCAAAGGACGAGGCCAAAAGATGTAAAAACAATGCAGTCCCTCTGGTAGTGTGGAGGAAAAAAAGGGTTGAAATTCTTGCTGACAATATACAACACTGGGGCCAAAGCTCTCAGTTTGCCACCACTTGGAAGCCAGGCTGACTCCTTCCTTAACTCTGGTGTGTTCCATCCTCAGGACGACGTCACGAGATCTCATTGCCAAATACTTCGAGGACCAGTGGAGTGAGCTGCATGCTGTGCTCAGGCAGGAAGGAGAGGCAGCGATACTGTTTGGAGTGCTCCTCATTCAGGCTCCTCAGGTCTGCAAGTTTCTGGATCATTTTCGGGTAGAGGAGGCGGTTGCCGGGAGGCGGGTGTCGGCAGAGAATATATGTTTGCAAGATTCCAGAAAGATGATCCTGGATGGACTCCACCATAGCGGTGTCTTGAACGCCAGGGCGATCTAGGAAAGAGAACATGGGAGACAGGTTTGCAGTGAATGCACTGTGAATAAAGGAGAAAACAAAGGGGGTTGTCTATTCACTCCAGGTCTTTTGCTGTCTTGCTATCCTGAGATCAGTATCTAACATTCCTCTTTCCTCATAGTTTAGGGGAAAATGCTGAGCTTGTAATATTACACTCACATGTCCTGTGTGGATTTTTATGTTAGGAGTCAGAAAACTGTGAAGTCAAACAGGACTGCCAGATAGCTGGAAACAAAGATCACAAAATACCGAGCAGCAGAGGCAAGCAGCCAGACGACTTTAGGTAAGTGGGTGCGGTGCCTTGGGCTGAATACTTCTGCATGTCAGATTATTATCGAAAAGATGGAAGTTTGGGGCAATTCCCTGGCAGAAAGACACTGCCAAACCTTTTGCCAAGATGAATTGTGGCAATGTAGTACTTTTTTTTTGGAGGTGTAAGCTTTTGTGTAGGGAAAAAAGAAACAGAAAAGCATTGAAGAGGAAAAGTTCAGGTCTCTGACTGCAGCTCAGACTGTGGCCTACTGTCACTATGAGCCCTATGGGACCTCTTTCTTGTACTGAAACTCCTGTTTGCTTCCTACAGTCTCAGAAGATAGGAGTGGACACTTTGCTTATGCAGTTTATATGGGAAATGGAAGAACCCACAACCTCCATCTCCTCTTGTTCCTTGCACTATACTCCAAACAAGGAAAGGTTCTTTGGTTCTGTTCCTCACCCTCCTTGACCCAATTCTTCTCATCTGATTCCCAACAGCAACAACTGCCCTCACATAAACAAAGACTCAAAGATACTGCTGATCTATCTCTATGTAGATTCAGACGCTTTCTTGTGTCTTCTTGAGGACAAGGAGCCACCCCACAATGAGCCATTGCATTAGTCCACTCTTCCTCATAATTTTGTGTAGATGGAAGAAAGTGGAAGCAGTGTATATACTTGTGTAAAAGTTGAGAAATTCTGGCAAAAAATGACAAAAGTTGAGAGCTTAGTCCAGCGGTGTCAAACTCATTTTCACCAAGGGCCACATCAGCCTTATGGATGCCTTCAAAAGGCCAATTGTAATTGTAAGACTATATACATGGAACTACTTTACTCTAGCATTAAGAGCCTTGTGGGCCACATAAAATAATCAGATTCGACCCACAGACCTTGCATTTGACACATGTGGATTAGTCCACTACGAGAAAACCTCAAAAAATAACTATGTTTATTATCTCAGCACTCTTTTGAGGGGAAGCTCCAAACTGCTGCCACTGCCATTTTTTGCCTAGGCATTCAAAAAAAAAAACCAGCGTTGGCATTGCGGAGGGGGAAATGAACAGGGCCAGTGCTTCTTTCAGATTTTCATTGACCAGATGAAACTCTTGTTTTTCTACTCAGAGGATGATTGCTTTTTTGTGTGTGATAAGAATAAATACTGTATCTTAATCAAAAATAAAACTTTATTTGAGTAGAATGGCAAAAGGCCTTTTTGAGTATCTGGATCATGGTGGTGGTCAGTAGCTGCTTTCCCCATGGCGGTAGTGGCAATTTCCTCTTTCAAAATGACCCACAATTTATCCGCAGGTCATATACAAATCCATAATTTTGGCCCGCAAACCTGTCGTTAACTTATACATGAGCTCAACTTATACACAAATATATAGGCAGTCCACAAGTTACAAACTTCTGACTTACAAGTAACTCATAATTAAGAACAGGGGTGAGACAACAGGAAGTGAAATTTACTCCTGAAAGAGTTATCATGGGCAAAAGATGTCGCTACTGAAGCTTTATCACCGATCCCTCTTTCCACAGGAAACTAAATATTTCAAAATCAAATTATCACAGGGTGAGAAAGTTGATTGTTCATTGTTTTTATCATTATGATGTCACCAAATGGTGAAGCCACCCTGAGTCCCCCCTCGGGGGTGAGAAGGACAGGGTACAAGTATATGAAATAAATAAATAAAATAAATAGGAAGTGAGGTGAAATCTTCTGAACAGGGGCACAGACAGTTTTTGTTTATATCTTCGTGGTTCACCTTTTTACATATTTCCTGGATATTGCAACACCCACACTTGGATTATTTTATGAACTATATTCTACAAAACCGTGACTCAGTGACGGATCATCTTACTACTGGCTTTCCTCCTCGTATTTCCACTCGGACATATATAAAGCAGCAATATCTACTCAAGGTACTGTGTTCTGAGTTGGAGCCTAGCAATTATCTCGGATTATTTGCAGAATGCTATAACTAATTTTGCAAGTGTGACAAAGTACCACATATGTCCTTTATTATGATCCTTTGGGATAATACTGTGTTGTACTCTATGTATTGAACTTGATACTTGTACTGTTAATGAATTGTGTTGAGCTCAATGTGTTGAACTTGACATTTATACTGTTAATGAAATAAGATATTTTTGATATTGAATAAGGTTGTTTCTATTTGGCTAGTATCCCTCCGTTGCGCATTGTTATCAAAACAAATATCACAAGGATATTAAGCCTTCCCTATGCTATCCAAAGCTGAGATGAGTCCTTCCTAAGATGACGAATCCTTCCTAAGAATCTTCGTTTGCGAAGTAATGCCGAGAGAGAGAGAGAGAGAGAGAGAGAGAGAGTATGCATGTTCTGACACACACACACACACACACACACACACACACTCAATTTAAGAATAAATGTACAGAATCTATCTTGCTCATAACTTTGGGACTGCCTGTATTTGCTAGTTATTTCTAGTTTTATTGAAAGGTATATTGCTGTGACAAATAACCAAGTAATTAGAAGTTTGAATAAGCATAAATGTAATGCAAGAAGACAGAGACTCCTCTCTGCCCAAGAGTACTTCCAGATGGGTCTTTCACTGCACAGACACATTTCCATATCCACAGAATTTTAGAAGGAGTCCAGATGCTACTGTCACAAGTTTTCTTTCATTAGAATTTTGCATTAGAATAGCTACTGTCTGAGTGATATCATTATCGGGATGCACTCTAAGATAGGAGACCTTAGGTTCTATGTTTTGTTTTGGTGGTGTGAAAGCTTTATCTTAGATTCTAGAAAGGAAATTGGGGTATTAAATTAAACATTTTGACATATGGAAACTGCCTTCTCCTTACATTATGGTAATCCGCAAAAACAAATATGTGCAACTTTGGAGAAAAGTTTAAACCAGGTGGTGAACACAAAACCAGGTGTTATTATTATTACTTTAAGAAAACCCTTGTCTCTGTGTTTAAAAAAATTGCACACAAAATGCCTCTGTTGATGCTTCCAATCATTGGGAGACAACCCGCTCAAATGTCAACCCAAAAGATAAAATTTCTCTTACCTGGAGAAAGGATGCAGATGGCCATCAGAAGCACATGCTCTTCCTCATGCAGATCCAGTTTCTTCAAGCTTATCTGAAACTTAACAAGAGGCTCAAGCAGGTCTAGGCTGTGGCCAGCTGAAACAAAAACAGAGCAACCTTTAAAAAGACCAATAGATTTTGGAAGGCTTGCAAGATGGCTTGAAAACAGAGCAAAAAGCAAAAATAAGCTGATCTGGAAGTCAATGGCTCATTCAACGAAAGGACAACATTCATCCTGCCAAGAGAGATCTGAAATTGTTGAGCTAGTCTGCTTCTTGAGGCCCTTCCACACAGCTGAACAAAATCCCACATTATCTGCTTTGAATATATGTCAGTGTGGACTCAGGGCCCTTCCACACAGCCCTATATCCAAGGATATCAAGGCAGAAAATCCCACAATATCTGCTTTGAACTGGGTTATCTGAGTCCGAACTCTCATATATATTCCAGTTCAAAGCAGAAAATGTGGGAATTTGTTCAGCGGTGTGGAATGGGCCTCAGATATCCTAGCCACAAGTCATTATAGTTGTATTGGTCAAAAACTGCACCTTGAATTGAGTTCAGAAGCATACTGGAAGCCAGTGCCAGTTGTATGTTGCCTTTAAAATGCACACATGACACTAATCTGGCAGCTGCATCTTGCGCTCTCTGAAGCTTCCAAATGCTTTTGAAGGGTTGCCCACAGAGTGCATTATTATACTCTAATGCAGTGTTTCCCAACCTTTTTTGAGCTGCGGCACACTTTTAACATTAAAAAAATCCGGGGGCACACCACCAACCAAAATGACAAAAAATGACACGCTAATACAGTAAAGAACGGCTGGGGGATGGTGGCCTGCTGGGAGCAGCTGCTGGGAGTGCCGAAGCCGGGGGAGGGGGAGGAGCCAGGCTGTGCCATGCCCCACCCCCTTCCCCCAGCTTCAGCTCTACCACAGCTTCTCCAGCCTTGAGGGGGCAGTGCCAAGCCAGTAGTGGCAGAGTCAGCAAAATGCTGGCTTGGCACTGTCCCCTCAAGGCTGGAGAAGCTGTGGGAGAGCTAATGCCGGGGGAGGGGGCGGAGCCAGGCTGTGCAATGCCCCGCCCCCTCCCCCTGGCTTCAGCTCTCCCACAGCTTCTCCAGCCTTGAGGGAGCAGTGCGAGTGAGGGGCGGGAGTCATGGCCCCCATCCCTGGCACCGCTCTCTGCCATGACTCCTGCCCCTCGCTCGCTGAAGCCGCGCGGAGGAGCATGAGCAGTAGACGAGCTTAAGTGGGCGGGGTCCTCCTCCGTGCAGCTTCAGCGAGCGAGGGGCGGGAGTCACAGCGGATTGGAGGCTGGCTGGGGAAACGGCCGAAGGAGGCGGCGCCCTGGCCCCTTCTTCTTTTTCCCCGCAGCTGCCCGGCCCTTCCTCCTCCTCCCCCAAGCAGCAGGAGTTCGGCAGGAGGAGGAGGGAAGGAAGGGGGGCAGAGAGCTTTTCTCACGGCACAGCAGGAGGTCCGTCACAGCACACTACTGTGCTGCGTCACAGCGGTTAGGAAACACTGCTCTATAGTAAACAGAACAAACAATGAAATTGTCTAAAGACACCTATTATTATTATTATTATCATTATTATTATTGGTATTTGTGCCCCGTCACTTCTCCACCTCCAAAGGGGGACTCAGGACAGCTTACATTCGCAACGGTACAAGACTGCTATACCACAAATACAAAAATATAATCACAGTCCTATACATAAACATTAAAACAATTACATAATCATTAAAAACCTATATATATATAGCATTACATTCCATTAAAACTGAATTGGGTTTTTGCATTTTCCAGTTTCTTTGGATTGTAACTATTCTTCTACAGATTAAGTTACATAATTGATTTTTCAGATTCTCATCTCTATCCTGGTGTTAATTTTACTTTCTATGTTGGAAAGTAGAGATGGTGGACTTAATGTTTCAGCAGTGGATCCAGGTCCCAATTTAGGACATCAATAGAAAACACCAGCTTTTTGAACCATATACAACCCTTTATACCATCTACACCTGAAAGTACCATACCTTGTGTGACATCATTGATGTTGTATTTGAAGTCATTGTTGCCGCAGGTCCAAGACATATCCTCCAGTGAGAATGACTGATTTGACCGGAGCATAATGACTTCAATGGCACTGGATTTCAACAAAGCAATCTGGTCCTCCGCTGTTAGATCTCTACAATGGGGAAGAAAAAGTTGTATCTTGAGTTCTCGATTCATCCATCATTACAATAATTCATGTAGTGAGGCTTAAAATTCAAGACTAGGCGATTCCCCTGGGATTGACAATGGCCACCACACATTTTGGTGCCTCAAATGCTAGACTTGTTGCTGGGTATATCTGGCCTGCTGATTCCAAAAATGGCACAAGTTTTCCCCTATTGGCTCTAGCTTTTGAGATACAGAACACATGCCAACTGCCAGTGTTCATCTGTTCACCCACAGAGAACCATGATAACCATATCTAAGAAACTAGAACTGATGTGGTCTATCCAATGCTATTTCCTGAATCAGTGCCCAAGGAACAAGCCCAAAAACCAAGACATAAATAACATTTCGTTGGGCTATAAAAATGTTTCCATGCTGAATGAATCTGGACTTCTTCATTCTCCCCTACATTCATATATTCAGCCATTACACATCGGTGTTATCTACTCGGCCTCCTGGAGATTAGTTTCCAATACACTACTACATGCACATTGTCACTACTATAGGTTGATATGCATACTTATGTCTATAATGTATTAATTTTAACACCATGTCATCTATATATATAATTTTGGTGAGTCCGTTTAATGTCGTATATAGACAAAGATACTAGGGCTCGTAGAAGCACCAAACTTGGCAGCCTACTGGACCATTACACTCGCTACAGACAACAGCAAAAAACCCGACCTACATACCTCCCAGCACCCCAAAAAACGATCCCCAAAAATTGCCAACCCGGCCACTCGCTGCCAGCGCGAACGTTTAGAACGTTCGCACATGGCAGCCAGAGCGCCTCCTCCGCCTCCTCAGGAAGAGCGGCGGCGGGGACCTGGAAGGAGGAGGGGAAACCGGCCCCCCCCCCAGCCCCTCCCACCTCCTTCCGCAACCCCCCCCCCCCCGCCGCCATCCCGGCAGCTTCCTCCCACCTCCGCCAGGATCGGAACCCCGGTTCGCCTCCTCAGGAAGAGCGGCGGGGGGGGGGACCTGGAAGGAGGAGGAAACCGCTCCCTCCCCCAGCCCCTCCCACCTCCTTCCGCACCCCCCTGCCGCCGTCCCGGCAGCTTCCCTCCCACCTCCGCCAGGATCGGGACCCCGGTTCTCGCCCCGATCCCTGAGGAGGCAGGAGGGAAGCTTTTCCCGGCACCTCTTTCCCTCCTCTCCCGCCCCTCCACCTCCTCCAAAACACCCTCCCACCCCGACTCCCTTCACCCCGCCCTCCTCCTCCTCCCTCCCACCCCACCCGCGCCCCGACTCCTTACCTGCCGCATCCCTCGCCGCCCGGTTCCAAAGCCTGGTGGGGGGCCGGGCAGGAGGCGGGACACGCTCCCACCTCCCTAGCCCCTCCCACCTCCTCCCGCGCCCCCCCGCCGCCCGGTTCAAGCCTGGTGGGAGGGGCGGGGCAGGAGGCGGGACATCCCCTCTCCCTCCCTAGCCCCTCCCACCTCCTCCCGCGCTCCTCCCGCCGCCCGGTTCCGAAGCCTGGCGGGAGGGGCGGGCAGGAGCGGGACATCCCTCTCCCCTCCCTAGCCCCTCCCACCTCCTCCCCGCTCCTCCCGCCGCCCGGTTCTGAAGCCTGGCGGGAGGGGCGGGCAGGAGGCGGGACATCCCTCCCCTCCCTAGCCCCTCCCACCTCCTCCCGCGCTCCCCCGCCGCCCGGTTCGAAGCCTGGCGGGAGGGGGGCGGGGCAGAGGCGGGACATCCCTCCCCTCCCTAGCCCCTCCCACCTCCTCCCGCTCCTCCTCCCCGCCGCCGGTTCCGAAGCCTGGCGGGAGGGGGCGGGCAGGAGGCGGGACATCCCTCCCTCCCTAGCCCCTCCCACCTCCTGGGTCCAGCCCGCGGCCCCCGGGGCTGGCAGCCCCTCGACAACGCTGCAGGACGCTTAAGAGGAAGCACAGGAGCCAGGAACGGCGGCGCCCGCACGTCCCCCATCTCGGAGCAGCTCTGGGGCGCCGAACTACACTTCCCAAAAGGCCACGCTGGGCTACTTCCGCGGCGGAGGTTTCTGGGAACTGTAGTTTGGCACCCGGGGCTGTTCTGGGATGGGGAATGTGCGGGCGGCGCCGTTCCTGGCTCCTGTGCTTCCTTAGGCGTCCTCCAGCGTTGTCGGGGCTCTCAGCCCCGGGACCGCGGCTGGACCCAGGAGGTGTGGCCGGTGTTGTGGCTGGCTCTTCCGCGGCCTCCTCGCTCGCTTCCCAGGTGGTCCCGGTGGCGCCCGAGCAGGCCAGGGCCGGGAACGGCAGGGAGACGGGCGAGGAGGCCGAGGCGGCAGAGGAGGAGGGGGCCACGACACAGGCCGCACCACCCGGGCGGAGAGAGAGAAGGTGAGTGATAGAGAGAGAGTGAGAAAGACAGAGGGGGGGGGTTTGAAAGACTGAGAGAGAAAGAGAGAGGAATATAAAGAGGGGGGAAATGAGAGAGAGAGTGAGAGGGTATGAGAGAGGGGGGAATTAGAGACTAAGACAGAGAGAAGGGGGAGTGAGAGTGAGAGAGGGGGAAATATAGAGGGAGGAAGGGATTGATAGATAGGGATAGAGAGAGTGAGTGATAGATAGAGAAAGATTGGGTGATACAGACTGAGTGAGTACAGAGAGATAGACACAGAGAAAGCAAGTGATAGAGTGTGTGATGGAGAATAATATACAGAGAGACAGACAGTGATAGGTAAGGATAGGGATAGAGAGAGAGACAGACACAGGAAGTTACAGAGAGAGAGATAGGTAGATAAGGAGAGAAAGAGAGACACAGAGAGAGATAGACTGAGATACACAGAGAGAGAGAGAGAGAGACATGGCACACAGAACCCCAACCATGCATGATGGGACTTGAAGTACCACCATGGAAAATGGGATTTGTAGTACTTCAAAACCCATCATTCCCCACAGACCACTGTGGCCCAGAACCAAGACCAATAAAGACCCAACTTGGCACACCATGCCCCCCATGACCCACACTCCATCCAACTGCAGTTCAGAGGAGGGCACACCGTGGATGATAGGACTTCCTCGCATCTCCTAAAAAGGGCACAGCAACGCGTGCCGGGTACAGCTAGTGGCTTATATATGTGAATGAGCCACCACACAAACAATTCCTCTTCGACCTGGCTGCGCCCCATCACCTGCCACGCCCGTCAACAAACACTTGCCACACCCTGGTCCTCACTTCTGCTCCTTAATGCGAGGTCGATCTGCAATAAGCTGGCCACCCTGCGAGATTTTATCGCAGAACAGGACGCAGATGTTATATGCATCACAGAGACATGGACCCAGGATGGTGACTGTGTCCTCCTCCAGGAGATAGCCCCCCCAGGCTTTCGAGCCTTCCATCGACCAAGATCTATAGGTCGGGGTGGGGAGTAGGACTGGTCGTAAGGGACGCTGTTGCCACTTCTGTCCTCCAAACACCGGAGATGACCGGCATAGAATGCCTGGGAGCAACCCTTGGAGAGGAAGGAAAGACGGGGATCCTGGTGGTTTACCGGGCCCCCGGGGCCCATAAAGAGGCCACATCTGCCTTACAGGATCTGATTGCGGACTGGGCCCTGAGGTTCCCCCGGTTCCTCATACTGGGGGACTTCAACATCCACCCGGACACAATCCCTCCCACCCCCAATGCACGAGAATTCCTCATGCACATGGACGCCCCGACCTCTCCAGGACAGATACCGGCCCCACTCACCAAGCGGGCCATGCACTGGACCTGATTTTCAGCCAGGGTCTCGCCACAAATCATCGCGATTCCAGAGCAGTGCCTTGGTCGGACCACCTGATTGTGAGGGTAGATATCAACATCCCCCTCACGGTAAGATCGGAGCCAAGGTCTGTATTAGCCCGCCAAAAAGCGCGATGACCCGAGGGCATTCGCCGCGGCGCTGGAACCCCTGGAGGTCCCCGGAGGATCACTATCAGATCTAGTCGCCAGATGGACTAGTGTTCTCTCAAGGGCCATTGATCAGATAGCTCCTAGGCGCCCCTCCGCCCCAGGAAAACCTGCTCTCCATGGTTCACAACGCACCTAAAGCAGATAAAACACCGGAGGAAGCGACTCGAGAGCACCTGGCGACGAAAGCCTAGTGAAGAAACCAGAGCAGCCTACAGAGAACAACATAGGCTATACGAACACGAGATCAAAAAGGCCAAGAGATCCTATAATGCGGCCCAGATCTCAGCCGCGGGTTCCCATACGGCACAGATCTTTAAGGTAGTCCGAGTCTCCTCACGTCCCCACAGAATGAATCCAACAACTCGGCGATAACTGCAGATGACCTCCAGGAGTACTTCTTCGGAAAAATCGCGGCACTTCGACTTGACTTGCCGCTGCTTCCCGAGGAGGGGGACACGAGGTCCCAGTACCCCACCCGGACAAATGAACACCGTCTCTCAGAATTCAGCCCACTAACAACGGAGGAGGTGAGAAGGCTGGTGACCGGGGCAAGAGCGACGACCTGCCCAACGGACCCCTGCCCATCACACCTAATTAAGTCCAATATTGACATCATGTCGGGCGCTCTGAGGGACTTGGTAAATCTCTCCCTAGAGACAGGCACCTTTCGAACTCCCTGAAAGAGGCCAGAGTCAGCCCTCTTGAAAAAGACGAACCTCGACCCCGATGACCCAGCAAGCTACCGACCGGTTGCCAACCTACCCTTTCTGGGTAAGCTCTTAGAGCGGCGGTAGAAAGCCAGTACGGGACTTCCTAGATCGATCCGGGGCCTAGACCCGTCCCAGTCGGGTTTCCGCGCAGGTCACGGAGTGGAATCCGTCCTCGTAGCGATCACTGGCGACATCCGCCGTCAACTGGACCGGGAGGCTCGGCAGTCCTAGTCCTTCTGGACCTAACCGCGGCTTTTGACACCGTCGATCACGACTTGCTCCTCGACCGCCTGGCTGCCTCTGGGATCCAAGACAAGGCTTTGACCTGGCTGGAATCGTTCCTGCGAGGCCGCTCGCAGCGGGTCAGTGGCAGGGTCAAGTCTCTAGGAAAAGCGGGTGGAATGTGGAGTCCCCCAGGGTGCCATCCTATCTCCCACCCTCTTCAACATCTACGTCCAGCCTCTGGCTAGCATTGCCAGGAGCTATGGGTTCTCCTGCTACCAATATGCGGACGATACACAGCTGCTCCTGAAGCTTGACCCAGGGTCATCGTCGGTGCCGGACAGTTTCAGCCAAGGATTGAGAGCGGTGACGAGCTGGCTCAGAGCACATAGACTCAAAATCAACCCAGCCAAAACGGAGATCCTCTGGCCTGGCCGACCCGCCTCTCACCCATCACTGCCACCCTTTGAGGGCGAGCCCTTCCCCCGGCTAAAAGGCGCCTTTTTCCATCTCCGTAGGGCCCGACGGCTGGCCCCCTACCTACCATCTGAGGGGCTGAGAACCGTGGTACATGCCACCGTTGTCTCGCGTCTTGATTATTGCAACGCCCTATATGTGGGCCTCCCCCTTTCCACAACCAAGAGGCTGAAACTCATCCACAACGCAGCGGCCAGACTCATCTCTGGGTCATCAGTGAGGGACCACATTTCTCCTATTTTAAAAGATCTCCACTGGCTGCCCTTAGAGTTCAGAGTGCTCTACAAACTTCTGGTGCTCACCTTTAAAGCTCGGCACAATATTGGGCCAGCCTACTTGAGTGACCGGCTGACGGTCCAACGCAGCGTGAGGCCAGCACGTGCCATAAATGGCGATCGCATGACCATCCCTGGGGTGCGAGAGGCTCGGCTGATGGAAACCCAGCGGAGAGCCTTTTCCGTGGCGGCCCCAAGGATCTGGAACTCATTGCCACCTGCCCTCAGAGCCACTCTGACCCTAACTAGATTCCGGTCAGACCTAAAGACCTGGCTCTTCCGCCTAGCGTTTGGGGCCTGATCGGTACCTCTGAATGTCTGAGCCTTTCCTCAGACATGTATCTGTTTTAAACTGCTGTACATTGCTGTTTTTAGGGTTTTTAAATGATGTAAGTCGCCCGGAGCACCACTGGTGGAGGGCGACTCACAAATATTAAAGTATTATTATTATTATTATTATTATTCTAAGGTCAATTCAAGTACAACACTTTCAGGGTAGGCAATTTGGTACATTACTGAGAACTACTGAGTGCTCAGTTATCTATGTGCAATCAACAAGCTTTAACTTTGAACCCCATTATTATCACAAGACCTTTATATGGTTTAAGTAGGAGTCTAAGGAATGTGTGGAGAGCTTAGGTTCAAACGATGCATACACACAACTCTTGGTGCACAGCCAAATGGGACTTGAGGAAAGCCTTATTCATATTAGCCTTATTGCTGAATTGCCACTTGGCAGTTCCATTAATACTCAGTTTCTGATGGGATTTGTTAAATAAACCATGCCAATGGATAAAACGGGCAAGTGATAGAGGCAATAATTACTTTACTGTTTTGGCTTACAGTCTGACTGAAGGATTTGTTTCAGTTTATGTCAGGCTGTAGCAATAGGTTGGGAGAATGGCTGTCTCTTCTCTTTCTGTAACATCTGAATAACTGTGACTACTGAATAATTGTGACCTACTGCCATCAGGATAAATATAACACAGCTGCATTATTTTAGGCTAAATGTTTCTATTTAAAATTTATTACTAATGATTAATGAAAAAATTGCAAACCACATATAGGCAATCCCTGATTTACAAAACATCTGACTTATAAATGACTCACAGTTAAGAACGGAAGTGAGACAACAGGAAGTGAGAGAAATCTACTTATTGGAAGAGAAATCAACTCTTGGAACAGTTATTATCATGGGGAAAAGGTGTCTCCACTGAAGCCTTATCTAGAGCTTTGTTTCCATGAC